>OX388045.1:24029685-25229685 GCA_947578705.1 Lacanobia wlatinum
AAACTTTACGTATCAAGTTGTCTCTACAAAGCAATGTTTCTTCCTAAAAGAAGGAATACTGTTTTTTACTGAAACGAATACGTCTCGTGATCTCGTCTCTGTAGCGCTATTCTGTAACATTTTCGTGTCTCGACAGCGGAATCCGAGGTGAGTATCAAATTCGAATAAACATAAGACCTTTATGTTGTGTGTAATAAAGCTCACTTCGTGAGCTTTGTCACTCAGGTGAAGCTGGATATCGAAATGGTTATTTACAGAACGCCACAGTTTCCATAGAATTTTTTTTAATAGCAATAATCCGTAAGGAGTAAGTACTCTTCTGTCTTCTGTGTCTTCTGTCAATCTTCAAATCGTTTATTAGTATTAAGTGCGAGTAGTAAAGCAAGTGTAGTGTGTGTGTGTGTGAGTGTGTGTGTGTAGTGTAGCGAGTTACATCTGTCCATAATGTATTATTAACCATAAGAAATAAATATTTGACACATTTTCTTCTCATACATCATCATTAATATGGGACGTCCCTGAAAACACTAACCCTTCCGAATTCCAGTACAGCATTCCACGCCAGTAATACGCTATATCGCATAACATTTCTCACCCTGATCCGAACATTCCAACACTCAATGTAGCACTTACACCCTTCTTTTGTCTCCCGCCTCCATTCTGAGAGTGTCATAAATACATCATCTTACAGGCGAGTGGCAGCCCTGACGTGCCAGTTACTGGCGCGAGTCAGTAGCGAGTTGCGATAGTTCAATTTGTAGCACTCGCCGCCCCCTTGTTTAGACTGGTGCAGTTCGATGCTGTGCTGTATTAAGGGTTGGGTCACACTGCGGGATTAATGCTATGCGAATTTTAAGATGTTGTATTTTTTTTATTTAAATTATGTTAGCTTTTAATTCATTGGTATTCTGTTGGTGGCTGAGATCGATTGGGTTTGATGCCAGCAGGGAAGATTTTTTTAGGATTACATACATAGATAACTCCGTGTGTCCGCGAAGGATACAAATGGACCCCAAAGCACGGAATCGTCAGATTTTTCACTATCATTTAACCCATATTATGAAATTTCACGACAGTGATTGAAATATTTATTTCAGTTCAATATTCAATGGCCGTTTAATGCAGCTTTTATTCAAAGATAAGGCATAATTAAACCAAAGCTATTAACGTATTTTTAGTGATGATCACGCTTTCCAATCCACTTCGTCATCTATTTCCATCAAAATCCTACCTTCCTCAAAAACTATCGCTCACAAAATCTCCATCCTCGCTCCCCCTACTCCCTGCCCTAACATGCCCCATCGATAATGAAGGCATGTCAAAATAAGCGCATGCGCATCGTTTTGCCCCGGCTCTGCGCAAATAGAACAAAGCCAGTGATAGGCCATTACCACTCTATTTTGTCCTTTAGGACTTTTTGATGTTGTTTGCGTTATTATAAGATTGGTTAAGCGTGGGTTGGTAATGTTTTCTTTGAATATTTCTACACATAAAATACTGCTATTGTGTTTGTGTTATTCAATTATTATTTTTTTAGTTTTGCTGTACCAATATATCCTGATAATTATATACTTGTAAATGTGAAAGCCTGTAAGTACGGGTTGAGGGCCCAAGGGTCAATTTTCGACTTTCAGGTATATCCGGTGCCAAAAATTACTTTTAAATAAAATAAAGACTGATGTTAAGAGAGTCTGACCAAAATAAAGACTGAATTATACCATCAAACTTCAAGTCTTCTAGCATTTGCTGTTCTACTGATAGGCAAAGGCCTCCCCAAAGTCCTTTCAGACATTCGATCTTCGAATATGTCATCATAAAAAATGCGTCAATAATTTTTAAGATCAACTGATACATTCAGACAGAAAATCCTCAATAGCATACTTACACACATCAATAGCTAAAGCCATAATTCCGTAACAATTTACCCACCCTTTTCATAATTACCCCAAAAATTACAAAACTGACAAAAATAGCAGCACAGCGTCATCTAAATTAAATTTAATTCCTGGTCCCTCGGGGGTAGGTCGCTTTAATCTTCACGGCGGCGGCGGTACGTGCGGGTGTCGGCAGAGACATAAATCATGGCTCGCAGCTGTAGCCTGTTCAGTGGCGTTATTAGTTTAATTCGTCTGTCGCTGTGCTGAGGAAATGAAGTTTAATAATGTAGTAGAAGATAGTGATTGTACAGCTATGTTGATTTGCGTAGGCAGTGGTTTATATTCGAAATATCACCTAGCTTTTGCAAAGCTCGTTCTCGTCGCCTAACCCACAGCCGATAGTGTAGCTACCAAACAGTAAAAGAATTTTCGTAATCGGTTACAGTAATTCAGGAGATTAAATCCCACAAACATACTTGAAACAAACAATATTACCTCTTTAGAATTTTATAGAGCGTAGAATTTAGATAGGCGTTTGACTAACAGACAAATAAATACGAGAACCTAATGTCATTTGTAGGAAGAGTACCTACGGGATCATTAAAACCCTTCAAATGATCGGTAGATCGTCATTTGGTAAATTAACTAGAGAGCGGATTTCACCAATGAAACTGAAGGCGATCAGTACATCTGAACTGCGTTCCAGAGCTGTCAGTGTCAATATTCCACAGAAAATAACGACACTGACAGCTCATAAACGTGGTTAGTATGCTGATCGCGATCAGTTTCATTGATGAAATTCGCCCAAAGTTATTTATTATTAACAATCGGTCGAATCAAATGACTGCCTTTCAATTTCTTGTTTCACACAGAAGTTAATTAACTTGTATCTCCTAACTGGTATCCTCACCTTGAACAGGTCAATAACAGGATAAGAAAATTAAGCTGGATTTTTAAGACCCTAAGGCATATTGTTCCAAAAGTTGTACCTACTAATACGAACAACCCGAGACACCTCCTTAATGAAATCTACATAGCTTTGGTGCAATCTGTTCTGACCTACTGCATCCCCATTTGGGGTGGTGCAGCAAAAACTAAATTCATTGATCTTGAGCGGGGTCAACGTGCTCTAATTAAGATGATGTATTTTAAAAACATGAGATTTTCTACCCAACACCTCTACCAAATTAGCAACTTATTATCGGTGAGAAAACTATACATTATTAGAACTATAATTAAAAAACACAAATCCCTTCCTTATGACCCTAACATTAATTTAAAAAGAAGAAAAGACTTAGTAGCAGATGTTCCCCAAACAAAAACTAAATTTGCTAGCAACCAATTTAAAAAACGGTCTGCTCAGCTTTATAACAAATGTAATAGGGAAACTTACGTATACAATTTTAAACTAAATGAATGTAAAAAGATTTTAGCTCAATGGATAAAACCGCTTAATTATGAGGAGACAGAGGCATTATTGTTATAAATACAATATGCTAACAGTATCCTAAGGCTCAATCTCAGTCGCTCATGATATAGGTACTCCCACCCACACACATAATGACATAACACACACATACCACACATTCAAACACAACACTGAATACAACAACCCAACCACAATTACACACAATCACACTATTACACACAACTACACTATTAAAAACAATGTGAATTCTGAAAGCACTTATTAGCCTAACTTATAAATTATCCATAGTTTTCGTAGATTAGATTCCTTTATTATATATATATATATATATATTTATTATTGTTTTAAATAAACAAGTTTATAGTTAATACCAACTATGTATGGAAGAGCGGAGTCTCCTAACACAGGCTTTATTAGCTTAAAAGGAGGCTCCAATCACTACCTAGTAATGAAAGAAAACTTGTTAAAACTAATAAACATTTTTTCATTTTTTTCATTTTCATTTCATTTCAACTTGTGATCATAAAATAAGTTAACAATAAACCTGCCTAAGATCATGTTAATACTAGAAGATTCCGCCCACATCCGCCTATCTTGGCACTAATACTTTGTGCTTAGGTTTGTCTGAAGTTAACTTAGACGAGACTTCAAGTTAGTAAGTTGAGTATAAGTTACAAGTTCCACGGCTGCGGTGCGAGCCGATTCCGACTCTTCGATGAGTTTCTAACTTCATTGTTTTAGGATTTAGGCTGGGCGACACGTGATAGTGATAGTCTCTGTTATGATATTTGAAATAGATTTTGATGTCATGAAAACTACATTATTTGCATCCTTTTCAGGGCTACCAAATTATAACAAAAGTAAGACAGTCCTCAAATAACTGCAATTTCAATTAGTATGCCTTATACCAATTGAAACTATAGTTATTTGAGGGTTCCGTATTTCCGAGTGAAATATTAAATAAAATTGGATCACACGTGTGTCTGTCTGTCTGATCTTCTGTCCGTCTGTCACAGTCACATTTATTTGGCACTAGTGGACGTCAGTCACGCGGTTTCACCCGCGTAGTTCCCGTTCCCGTGGGAGTACGGGGATAATATATAGCCTATGTTACTCCCTGAAAATGTAGCTATCCAATGCTTAAAGAATTTTCCATCTCGGTCCAGTAGTTTCGGAGCCTATTCAATTCAAACAAACAAACAAATCTTTCTTCTTTATAATATTAGTATAGATATATTTTATAGTTTCCGAAGTTGCCATAAAGTAGCTAAAATAAACTTTCATATCGGGCCTCCTTTAATGTTTTTGTCCATACAATACGACTGATCGAACGAACACATTAATTTCAACTGCTAATGACATAATTGTGATCTGAAATGGCTACCTATTTATTACACTGTCTCCATACAAGTTGAACGATGAATGGACAAGAAAGTGTGTCTAACACGGCCCATTCTGCACACATTCAACGTAAATAGAGTCCTATTTTCGCAATAGACCACTAACGTATCATAGAGGCTACATAATGATACTTTAAACATTTCATCACATAACCATCGGTTAATAAAACGCTCAACAAAGTCGTCCCGACACAAATAACCGACATTATTAATAGGTAATAATGTTTGCAAAGATCGCTGCACTATCTAGTCTGAAAATCTATAATATTAAAAATGATCTATGTATAGTCCCCAAACCAAAAGAAATTAAACATAATTACTTAAAAGCTAAGGTTGTATTTCCATTGTCACATCACCATCAAAGTGATGAGCCGTAATGATGTTACTAAATATCGTTATCCAATAACGGTTAATCGATATAAAATGATCGTTAAATTGAATCGATAAATTGAGTAGCGGTTGTTTCACAAGTGCGGCGCCTAATGCATTATGGGGACTTAATGGAGGTTTGTGCTCAAATTAGGTATTATGATAGTATTGCGAACATTTCAGAGTGATTGGCGCGATGTACAGATGCTGTAATCTAATTTAACACTTGTTAATAAGTCGTTAATGCTGATTGCTCTGAAATAAGATAGGTGAGGCCCATGGAAATACTCAATAAATTCTCTGCTTTTATAGCTAATCTTTTCTTACTAAAGTCAAAAGTTCAAAAACTTTGAGAATTAAAGTTCCAAAGCTTCTTGTTAAGATTTTTATTAGTTATAATCCCATTTTGCCTATTCGTCACGTCACCTACATCCACATCCCGACTTCGTCAGCTACTATAGGCCTCATTTTTGTGCCAATTTCCACATTGTCATGCTTCTAGCCTCCCCCGATGGCAATAATGACTACTGTATACAACATAGCACTTCGCCCGCGACTTCGTTCGTGCGGGTTTAGTTAGTACCTACTCCACGAACTTCATCTCCCCTCTACCCTTTTAATAAGGTCAAAGTCAAAGTAAATTACTTATTAATAGACTAAACGTAGGGCAGTTCGCTCAAACCGCAACATTTTTCTTACTAAGAGTATTTTTATAACCGCCGTAACTTTTAAACGAAAAGTTCGATTTGAATAATTTAAAGTGTAATTTACATGTACATAACCAACCTTAATAACCTTAATTATCAAACAATTTGAATGGATAAGGATTAATACATAACATGATACCAAAATCACCACTATTCCATTCCACCGGGGTTTTGATTGAATAATTTGAACAGGAAGCGGTCATTGTGACTTAACCAAAATAGTTAGATTATACCTTTGCGGATTTTTTTGTAGATATTGATGTCCTCTATAAAACTTTAGTACATCACTTTGCTCTATTTTCAATAGTTTCCGCAGCGTACGCGATATATGGAACCTCCCCTGAAATCACGAAACTATAATTATCAGCTGTTTAGTACATTCTATCGAGTTAAGAAAACATAATTCTTTATGGGTTTTTCGGATGTAATAAAAGTTGAAAACACAACATTCTGTAATTTTTACATCCTTACTAATATTATAAATGCGAAAATAACTCTGTCTGTCTGTCTGTCGCGCTTTCACGCCAAAACTACTGAACCAATATAACTGAAATTTGGTACACAGTTAGTCTAGAGCCTGAGAAAGGACATAAGCTACTTTTTATCTCAGGAGTATGTTCCCTAGGGACCACGTGGGCGAAGCCGCTGGCAGAAGCTAGTCGTTAATAATGTTTTCAGTCTTCATCAAGGGCAATCCATCAATTATAAAATAAGAAACAAAGGAACTATACGACCATCACCTCCTAAAACCCGGCATTCTGCCAGCTCATCACAATAAAAACTCCATGTCCCATGGGTGACATAAGCAACCACAACTCTTTGTACCATAAATTAACTTCAAACTTCAAAAGATCACTTCCAGTTTACTGTTTGTTTAATTTATGCGCCTATTCCCGGCCATAAGTAGCCTATTCCCGGTCATAAGTGGCCTATTATCGGGCGGTCCCGCTAGGATGGGTTCAGTGGCGGTTTAGATGGGGTGGGCGGTATGCCTGTGGTTCCATGGTGTTCAGGAAAGTGGGATTTGTCTTTGTAAAAATTTCCTAATATACACTACGGTGCCATTAGGACAACGGAAAGAAAGAAAAAAAGAAATATGTTTGTGTGTGTGTTGTGTGTGTGTGTGTCTGTTACGGCAGCCCACTTCATCTATCCAAGGACTACTACACATTCATTAAGATATTTATTAACTTTTGAATGATTTAAAAATTAAAATATTATGACGCATGACGTAGTTTGAAACATCCAGGAGCAAGTGCAGTCCGAGCCTTGTGTTTCAAGGACGGCGCGGAATGAAACGGTGACATTGTTTTGATACGTAAAAAATATTAACAGGGTGTTTCATTGTAATGCATTATTTATTTTTATTTTACCTACTACCTTAATTCATCAGTAAAAAAAAAAATCGCTCCTAGAGATAGTGTGTGTCGGGTACATTAAGTGAGCCACCTTTGTAATAGAAATAACATGGCACCGTTTATAAAATACTTCCGTTACAGAGTGAGTGAGTGAGTGAGTGACTGCCAAGACAACGCGCAGCCGAAACTACTGGTCGTAGAAAGCTGAAATTTGGCATGTAGGTTCCTTGAGGGAGTGTAGGGGAGCACTAAGAGAGGATTCCTCAAAGTTCCTATGGGAACGAGATAAAACAGGATACGCGTACGAATTCGCGGGCAAAACCTAGTCAAATAAAAAATCGCACATTCTTTCACAATCGAAAGGATGTCCATATCCATTGCATCATATGTTTTAAAATTCGTCTGCTTGACTACGTAAAATACGCAATGAATATTGTTGTAATGACAAAAAATGTATCACGCAATTAGGCTGTTGTTATTCAGTTGCAAAAGGGTGATAAAGCAAAACTGGAAGCCACCCTCTAAATGGTTGTCAAAAGGCGGACATGATGATCTGTTTTCCATACAAATATGAAGAAAGTCGCATACTGGTGGACGTACTAAACCGATGCGACGGTAAGTTTTCATAAAAATAATTAATTTGTAGATATTTTCTGTCTGCGAGAACCTTTACAGTATTTTAGGGTTCCATACCGAGAGGGTAACCAACGGAACCCGGTTGAAACCTCGGAACGGTTCTGTTTGTAACCCGGTAACCCTTTGGGTATGGAAGCCTATTACTAAGCCTCCGCTGTCTGTCCGTCCGTCCGTCTGTCTGTACGCGGGCTATATGTCAAGAACCGTAATAGATAGACGCCGTATGGTGTCGGCCGGTGGCGTATGGTGCCGTAAAAGGATAATATTATCCCATCACTTCCCGTAGGTGTCGTAAGAGGCGACCAAGGGACTCTCCAAAGAATGGGCAGCAGCGTTCTCTGTAAAACACAACACCAAACACTGCGATCGCCAACCCGCCTGCCAAGCGTGGCAATTATGGCAACGTCCACTGCTGGACATAGGCCTCCCCCAAAGGGGGGGGAGGCCTATGTCCAGCAGTGGACGTCTGATGATGATGAATAGGTAGACAGTTGAAATTTTCACAGAGTGTATTTCTATTGCCGCTATAACAACAAAATACTAAAAAATAATAATGAATTATTATTTTTCGGTTTTTGGAACCCTTCGTGTGGGAGTCCGACTGGGCAGTTTTTTTACAGTAGCAAATCACACATTATTACAGCAACCATTTCTTCGAAACTACCCAAAGGAAATGTCGAAACCCGTCCATTAAAAGTTCCATATTAACTTCAATCAGTGAAAATACGCGGAAAAGTTAATTTATTCGTATGTAAACACTCGGCAATGAATCATGGCGGGCACGTAGACTTGTGAGTGATTTAGTACCTCCTACTGTTGAGCTGGAGTCAAGCAGCTGGTGTAGCTTACACTGTAATGACCTGGGTTTAGCTTATTTAGAGCCAATTTCATCTGTGGTGATTATTGAGAAGATTGTCGGTGTTTCGTGAGAGCCACCACTTGTGTACGTTTATGAAGTCCGCATTCAGTCTCATTACGGATAGCAAATAAGAAAGTAGAGTGGAATAACCCACTTGGTTATCATGGTGACTACTAGAGATGTGCCGACTGTTTTTTTTTTTTTTTTTTTGTCGATTGCCACTCGCAGTTACGAACCTGGGAAGGTTGCAACTACTTAACCGGACTTGGGTGCCGACTGTACACTTTGCGACTATCTGACTTTTAGAGCTGTATCTTGACTTAAAGAGCCCCAGGTCCCCAGGTCCTTAGCTGTAGTCGCGATGAAAGTATTCGTAAAACGTTATTATTGTTTAAGGCTTGTATTCATGGCAATGACCTTGTGCATATGAACGGAGCTAACTACCCCTTTACGCACCACTCCGCTACCCGCATTTTTAATGTTTTATAATAACAATAAAAAAATCATTTTCGTTTGTTTTGCAAAGCAGTAAATATATTTTTTATACTCTTTTGATAAAAAAATGAAGGAGTAAAATGGTTTCATCTCAACGATTTGGAGGTGATTTGGTGATTTTTTTTCTCATTATGTGATACCGATAGGTAAATTCTGGCTAAACCAAATTCCGTATCATATCTTGTAGATTACTAACCATTTTTTCAGATGTAATTTCTCTGTTCTGTGTCGATGAAAAGCTGCTTTATCTGCACGCTATTTTTAAGCATTTCTCGAGAGAGCACCCTTAAACGTAATTGTCTAAATTCCAAAATGTGTATGATTGACCATGTTATATTTCGGTATTGCATATTAATCCTAAACATTTTAGGATTTTTAAAAGACGTCCTTGAATCCACTGTGGAATATAACATCAAAGTAACACAATAGATCATTTAACTCGAAAATTTAGGTGAGATCACTCAACAAAAGGCAACGAACAGCACCATAGTTCTCTCTCTAATTAATTTACTGTCTATAAACCCTTCACAAATAAACTCCCGTCTTCAACCGTACAAGAAAGTCAATCACCATTCCCTAATTTCACAAACCCCAGGTGCGGCGTATCCTCCTCAACAACACAGATTTACGCTTCCCGTCCGCCTGACAGACGAACAGACATGCTTTATGACGCGGTTCTTTCGCCATGTTTATATTGTTTATGGACGTTCTTTATTTGATTTCGGAGCAGTTTTATTGAGAGTTCCGCAAGATGTTCTTTTTTCACGTGGTTTTTGAGTGATGTGACTTTTGTTTGACGGGTTTGTGAGGTTTTCCGGGGTTGTTAGATTTTATCACACTGCTGCCTTCCTTATTTAATTATTTATTTAAAACTTCATGCACAAAGGTATAACGAATGGTGGTCTTAATTTATGTCTAAGGTATTCTCTACCAGTGAAGCAAGGATGGTGAAGTGATTAAATGGCAGGTGCATTGGTTTAAGCTGACAGTGTACTGTGTGTATAGTATGCACTATTGATTCTGACTCTAAGGAATTGCAGTGGTTGGGAATAGCTTTGTGGGCTTGTCCAAAAAATACATCTAACTCTCAAGGTCAAACGAAATGGAATGATATAACACAAACATTAAGATTTAATTAGCTATTAAACAGGGCTGTAATGACTCCAGCCTAGTTTACTAGCTATTCATTAACATTGTTCAAGTTTATCTACTGTTAAATATAATTGAATGCTTATCAACAAGAGAATCGAAGTCCTCTACTATGGGAAACATGGGGTAGTTTGAAATGTCAAATGATTTTTTGTTAAAAAATGGCATCCCAAATGCCTACGTTACAAATTTCCCTACATCCTCTGAAAGGTTTCGAAGATAATTCCCGATCTATCGCTTCAATAGAAAAATCATCAGTCAGTATTACCATTGATGATTTTGAACGTTACGAAAAAATCAGTTTATATTGAACGTTAACTTATTACACACTAGTGGACGTCACGCGGTTTCACCCGCCTAGTTCCCGTGCCCGTGGGAGTACGGGGATAGTATATAGCCTATGTTACTCCCTGATAATGTAGCTATCGATTGCTGAAAGAATTTTTCAAATCGCTCCGGTAGTTTCGGAGCCTATTCATTTCAAACAAACAAAAAAATCTTTCCTCTTTATAATATTAGTGTAGAAGTAATTACAATATTTCCGTCAATTTCTGAACTGTCACGATACATTATATCCTGGTATATCGGAATGCAATACTGGATGAGTAATGGCGATGATCCATAAGCAGCGGACGTGTGAGTCAGTCAGTTAGATGTCAGATCGCTTCATTCATACTCGCCCAATACATTTGTGTCAATAGCGGCAATCACATCTCGTAATAAGCTTGGAGTGAATGGCATCGTTCAGGAGAGGAGGAACCTATGTCCAGTTGTGTGATGTAAAGCTGTATTTGATGATTAAGCTCATAAAGTTCTTCCCGCGATTTCGGTTGTGGGCTTCCACGGGAACCATGCATTTTTAGGGATCCAAACGTCTGTATGAAAAAACGGAACTAAAAATCGTTTTTTTTTTTTACCGAAAAGTGATTCATGCTGCACATCCGTGTATGAGTCATCGATGTGTTCCTTCAACTAGTCCTTCAACTAATCCTTTCAACTAGTCTAGTACATTCGGAGCAAATTGGCTGTGACTGTGACAGACATACGTTTTTCATTCGGACTTACGAGATCCTAAAACTTCAGTGGACTTAGTCATAAAAAGCTTGAAGAGGTTAGTCTGGAAAAGCGTAGATTAATCGAAAGCCACTTTTTAGCTAAAATTGCAAAAATAACGAATCTTCGGAAGGGTTGAAAAAAAACAATTGACATTCAAATACAAAATCCGGTGTGGTTGGCCAAAATAACACTCGTACGTGGGCTAAATAAAGATTAAAGTTACTCCGGCTCACATAAAATATTCTAAACCAATCAAGTTACACGAACTGATTCTCAAATCAATTGTCATCCATCCCAAGCCATATAAAACAATTACCACTGTTTCACATGTACTAAGCAGCATAATGCCAGCATAATGCTAACATAATGCAGTTCCAGGTAGTCTTGTAACCGATATGACGAGCTCGTGACTCAGTGGTGTGTCAGCGGTCTTGTTGGTAAGCGGGCTTGGTGACGAGCGGAGCGGGAGCGGGTGTGATAGTAGGTACCTAGCTGATATGTGTTAGTACTTAATATTTTTTTAACCTAAGCGTCGCCTCGTATCGCTAAAGCACAGATTTTTTTTCAATATCATTAAATGTCGAAGTTGTCGGCTCTATGTCCCGTTTTTTAATACTTTTTTCTGTTTTTAATCGGCGTGTTCTCAAGTTGCCCACTTATTATTTTTGATTGGGTTGCATCGCGTCTAACCATTATGGCACCAGGTGGTAAGCGATGATAAGGTTGACGATGGAGTACGCTTGCCCAGAAGTAACCTAAACGCTCATGACTTAAAGATCCCCAGGATGTAGCTAAAAGGAAACGCAGACTGCGGCAGGGAGTTCCATATTGAGATATGGAACTCCCTGCCGCAGTCTGCGTTTCCTTGCGGCAGCAATTACACACACTTCTGAGTTTGTTGTTAGTTGTTTCTTCTCAGGAAGTCGGCTAGGGAACAGCGGCCACATCTAGATTAATATGACAAAAATATGAATATAGTTATTTGTAACTTATTTGCCAAAATCCTATCCTAATTCCTACTATCCTACTAATATTATAAACTAGGTGACCCGCGCAACTTAGTCTGCGTCACAATTTTCATTTCTGCTCCGCTCCTATTGGTCTTAGGGTGATGATATATAGCCTATAGCGTTCCTCGATAAATGGGCTATCTAACACTGAAAGAATTTTTCAAATCGGACCAGGAGTTCCTGAGATTAGCGCGTTCAAGCAAACAAACAAACAAACTCTTCAGCTTTATATATTAGTATAGATGCTAAACTTTGTGAGGATGGATGGATGGATGTCTGTTACTCTTTCACGTCAGAACGCCTGAAAGGATCTTCATGAAATTTGGCACAGAGTTAGATTATAGTTTTAATAACACATAGGATATTAACATGTCTATTTGTTTTCGTCATTCACGCGGGCGAAGCCGCGAGCGACAGCTAGTAAATATATAATTTATTGTAAGTAATCGCTAATTGAGTTCACTATAGGCACACCCTTATCCCAGTAAGAGGTGCACATTACGATGCTCTGACAACTTTCTCACGTACGCAATGACATTACGTGGGTGGCGCTCTGTTGCATCTGATATTTATAATTGTCTTTAATCAGATTATTTGTTTGATTTTAAGTCCAGTAAAAGTAACGACCTTGGAGAGTGATAAACAAATTCAATATGGTGGTGATCTAAACTTTATCTTTTTTTTTTTACTTTTATAGGCTCGCGTTTGACCACTATCTCAACTGATGGTAAGCGATGATGTGGTCGAAGATGGAGCACGCTTGCCTAGAAGTAACCTATTCACTCTTGACTTTTTATATATTTTCATAATAAAGTAGATGAGGAAGACATGTTTCACCAATCTATACTAATCTTCTATACTAATATTTAAAGGTGAAGAGTTTGTTTGTTTGTTTGCTTGAACGCGTTAATCTCAGGAGATACTGGTCCGATTTGAAAAATTCTTTAAGTGTTAGATAGCCCATTTATCGAGGGAGGCTATAGGTTATATATCATTACGCTAAGATCAATAGGAGCGGAGCAGTAATGAAAATTGTGACGCAGACGAAGTTGCGCGGGTCAGCTAGTTCCTAATAAAGTGGGAAAAGACCAACAATGTACAACTGAAGTACTGCTTTATCCGCGAACTTTTCGTTTAGCTATGGAGCAAATCCTGCATGTTCACGCCTATATCTTCCAAGGACCTTCACCACCTTACAGGTATATCTGGGAATAGTCGGCTATCACCTTATGTCAACCAGTCGTTGGCATTTGCCATGGGGTGCATCCGATCAGACCGGTAGCTGAACCCTACATAGCTGAGAAAAGGCTCGAGAGATTGAGATTGGACGGAGTCGGGCTAGCTCTGGCCACATTAGATCGTCGGCCACTAGTCCGCCATTTTAGAACCGACTAGTTTTCTAGTCAGGTACAGTTCCCGTCACGCAAGTTTACCTCCCCGAAGTACGTTGCAATCGATTGCACAGTATGTCAATTTGACAAAAAACACAGGACAGCACATGCGCGGGTAGGTCGCGCATGCGCGTTTTCGCGCAAGATGGCGGGTGTAATGGCATCTCACTCGCTCGTATACATTCGATGCATACGTTTGACCCGCTTGCTCAATGCAATACGACTGTTGATCCGAAAAGTGTTACACGTTGTTATTGTTTTTAATTTATTATATTTTTGTGTGTTTTTGTGGTGTATGTGTTTGTGGTGTTACTCTTTGATATTGTTATTGTTACTAGTAGTCTTTGTTGCTTGTTATAGAATATTTTTTACGCGATTGCACCTGCACGGTCGTCACTAAAACCTAACTTCGGAGGCAAACTACAGTGACGCAATCTGTAGTCCGCCAAATCTACAGACAGCTTATGTCTAGTACGTAGTCACCATGTTGATCAAGAGGTTAGTTCACTTTCCACCATATTTTTAGGGTTCCGTACCTCAAGGGTAACCTACGGGACCCTTTCTATCCGTCTGTCTGTCTGTCAGCGCGCTGTATGTCAAAAACCGTAATTAGTATTGAAATTTTCAGTATTTATATCGACGCTTAAACAACAAATGAATAAAATAAATGAATACAATACGATAATATATGACATTTAATATAATTTACCATTGACATACATTTAAAAAATGAATTATAATTTATTCATCATTAATTTATAACACATTTAATTGACATTGTTTGCTCGAACTTGACATTGTATTGTATAAATTCAAATTTATTGCTTAAAGCTTATATATTTGTACACCAACTTCATTGGTAGGAGATAGAGCTCGACTAAAATATTTACATAAGACCTTTATTGTAATGCCTGCGTTCACAAATAAAGATTGATTGATTGATTGATAATACAATTTAAATAAAATTAAAGAGGGCTCCCATACAAGAAACGTGTTTTTTTTTTCAGTTAATTGTACGGAACCCTTCGTGTTAGAGTCCGACTCGCACTTGGCCGGGTTTTTTGCCATCCATCGCGTCTCACCACTCATTACCTAGAGCGGGTGGCCTATTCGCGGCACAGACGGACATTAATCATAATGAATGCTTATTACATTACTTGTTACGTAAGTCTTGTTCCCGGCTTCGTTCGTGTGTTAATGTTAGGAGATTACTATCAATGTATCAATCATTTGTCTCTGCTGTATCATGTACGTAATTGTTATGCATTGGAATGAGCAGAAGTGTGTTTGTTCTAGAAATTAATCATCGTTTAGTAATGTAGATCCTTTGTAGAGCGATTAAGCTATTTTGCAAATATTTGCTATTTTTTTATGGACAACTATGTGTTTGTTTAGGAGTTCAAGTTATTTTTTGAATTAAATTATACGTTTTGATTTTCTTGTTTGTTGTGCCCTAGCAGGATCCACAACGGCTCTTAGATAACATACGAATATGGATAGCTATGTACAGTTCCTGGAAAATGTTGATGACGACGAAAATAACAGTTCTACTTATACTTACCAATATTTTATCTCGCAATGCAAATATTATTTTTATTGATAGCCTTGATATAAGAACTTAGGTAGCTAGTGCAAGTACTTATCAGCCTTATAAACTTTAAAACAGGTTGTTTCATAATTCTAATGCATTATTTATTTTTACTGTACATATTATATTAATGAATTATCTAAAATAAAAAATCGCGCCAAGAGGTAGTTTATGTCGGGTACATTAAGTGGACCGCCTTTGTACGACGACTAAATTCGTTAACTAAATACATAATAACGCTATGCTTTGAGCTAAAAGAGAGAAATCATTTCAAAGAAAGACGACAAAATCATCTGTACATTACCTCTAATCAGTTCAACTCCCAACGATCACGGAACAACATTTAATATGCCTTTAAACGCTGAATTTATAGCTCATAATATTTCAGCCACAATATTATAGAGCGGTGCTAGCGCGACTGAAATATGTTGCAGGTTTCAGCTTCAATTCTAATATCAGAATGTTCACGACTAAATTATTACAAGCTGAGTATTTTGTGAGTTTATTTTTGAAGATATTTGCGTTTAATATTGGGAGATTAGTGATTCCCATCACTAGCCTTGTAAGTTATCGATATTTGAGAAGATTGTTAAATAGGTACTTAATATTACTCGAATTATCAGGCACTAATTGAATGAAAAACAATTCATTTCGTTAAAATGATCAGCTGAATAATTGCAAAGTTGCAAACTGGATTAGTATCTATAGAAAAACTAGTTGACCGGTCTTACGTTGTTTTTCCAAATAAAAAACAAACATAGCCTACCACCTATTCTCCTACTTACCGAATATACACACAAAATTTCATGAAAATCGGTCGAGCCGTTTCGGAGGAGTTCGGTAACAAAAACCGTGACACGAGATTTTTATATGTTAGAAGATGTAAAATCGAAGCGTCGTCGTTTACTTTTACGTCGTTTGAAATAAGGAATTAATGAAGATGTGTCACTTAAGTGAATGTGTCTATTATTTAAATCATTTACATTTATTACACTGCGGAAACTTGCCAAATCGAATCATGACTCACCTCACAGCAAATATTATTTGCGATACGAGACTTCAACGCCCACATATCTTCGAAAATTTGACGTTGCAAAACAAAGAACATTGATATTTTATCCTCACCCAATGCATTCGCACCAGTACTACAGAATAAGAAGGAACAGAGAGCTAACTCTATTCAAAGAAGGACACCGCGAACGTAGGCATTAAAATTATAATGCTTATGTTAGTTGCCTTGGCTGTCTCAACAGCTAAAGTTACTGAATTCAAGCAAGGGTAATCGCTTTTAGCAAGATAGACTGCTAAAGATTAAAAAAGAAAGGACTCGATTCTTCTATCTCTGTCGCACTTCAGTCTGTAGACGGAGTTCAATAAAAATACACTCCAGTGTAGTGTGATTAGAACTTTTCTTCCTGAAAAGGTCACTTTCAGTTAAGTAGAATAAGCCCTGCCTAAGGCCACGGTTCCGTTTGCAACCAGCTCGCATGCAAGTTGCATTACATTACGAGCTACCGAGGTATAATGTGATCAATGGTTCGATCATGCCCCGCAATGTAAATAAACTTGCAAGCGAGTCGTTTGCAAGTTGAAACGTGGCGTTAAACAAATGCCAGTCTACTGTTGCTATAGCTTGCAACAGCAGACTGGCATTTGCGAAGACATAAATAACTGTCGACATTGTTTTATTGTACAGACAATATTCTATAGAAGTATGTATAAGAGAAATTCTGTATCGTATGAACCCACCTTAAGGTCTATGTATACGTCATTGTTACCAGTTTTATGGAATCGACATTCTGCACGTCTGCTTACTCCGTGTCAGTACCAAGAATAAGCGACGTCACGATAAATTGCTGAATTAACGATACTAACATTGTAAATAGTCGATATTTCACTCGATACCGCGATGTTCTCGGTGTCCCGGACACTAATAAACGATACTTTGTGTTATTTTGAGATGCAATTTGTAAGTTATTTTCGGTATGAAATGTGTCTAAGTGTGGGTAGTTCTTATTAGGTAGTAATTTACGAATTTGTTTTGCAAATAAGAAAGGTGTTTGAATATATGGATTTCCGTTTCCGTGTTTTTTTTGTAATCTTTTGAATGTGAATATGAATAAAGAAACCAAAGTTATACCTAATTGATCTATGAATGGCAGGATGAACACTCAGATCTTTTTTACTCTCAATTATTATTGTTTGGTGCAGAAAGTCTCCTTCTCGGATCTTCACCCCCTTTCTAGCCATATTAACTTTTTACGCAGTTTATAAACCCGCGCAACTTCGTCTGCGTCACAATTTTCATGACTGCTCCGCTCCTATTGGTCTTAGCGTGATGATATATAGCCTATAGCCTTCCTCGATAAATGAGCTATCCAACACTGAAAGAATTTTTCAAATCGGACCAGTAGTTCCTGAGATTAGCGCGTTCAAGCAAACAAACAAACAAACTCTTCAGCTTTATATATTAGTATAGATAAGTAACAGCCACGTGCGCGTTATTTTTAAAATGAGCTGTATTTAACCAATTGTTACAAATCCTAATTTAATCCATACTTAATATTTTTTAAATGAGAAAGTTATTCTGTCTGTCAGTTTGTACCTAACCTCTTCACTTCTTAACGGCTGAACGATTTTGGGTGAAACTTGGCACACGGGTAGAGTATGTCCTGAAGTAGGTAGGTAGTAACTAAAAGAAAGAAAGAAAAATACTTTAATTCCGCCATAAATGACGCACAAAATCACCAAATACAATAAATCTTTATTAATATTACAAATGCGAAAGTAACTCTATCTGTCTGTCTGTCTGTCTGTCGCGCTTTCACGCCAAAACGACTGAACCGATATAAATGAAATTTGGTACACAAATAGTCTAGAGCCTGAGAAAGGACATAGGCTACTTTTTATTCCGGGAGTATGTTCCCTAGGTACCACGCGGGCGAAGCCGCTGGCAGAAGCTAGTTCATAATAACTTCCTTTTAAGTTTTTAATTTGCACTTTTCAACACTATGGATGTTACTGTCTGTGATGTTGTTCATGTACATAAATAAATATAAAAAAAATCGTGAAGTTGACTATATAACCATCACAGTTGCAATTGACTAAAGCAGCCACAATCGATTCCCCCTTCGCCGTCCGCGGCAATTAAAACACTTGCTCGATTTGGACAAGAGTTGGCATCGCCCGCGAGCCCCGCACTGAGTGAGATCTACGACAGATCATTTTTATAACAAATTTCACTTTTAGTATATGAATGTGGTAACATTAAACGATTGACAGCTTGTTTCACGGAACCCGGATAGATTTTGATTAACATTATCTGGCAAAAAATCTCCTGTTGTTGCTGTAGGTACATTTTATGCTCTACTCTTATACATTCTTGTCAATGGCTACGGTTCATTTTCCTTCTCGCTAGTGTCTTCTTTTGTTAATCAAGAATAGTATTTTCCTGAAAAAATATATTTATTCCGTCAGTTAGATTAAATATTGTACAATATGTATTTTTCATTTTTTGGGGGTATGAAGCTTCGCGTGACGCCACGCTTTACTGACAAGCGTCTTCACCAACCCCCACTTATTTGATGCCCTTTATCTTTGTCATTTTTAATTGATTTGGAAATACAAAAAGTACGTGTCCAATATCTTTAGAAAATCTAACTTACGGACTAAATACGAGTAGAATTATTATTTGTCCAAGCAATAGAAATGAACTAACATGATTTAAAAGCTTTGCAGACGAATTTCATTGGACAATTATTTTTTGTTCTTTCTTAACTTTCGTCCCAACCCTTGCCGACTACAGCAATAGCATTATAAATGGGTATCCTAAGCGCTATCGTTACCGTCTGCTAGATTTACTCGGAGCAATTAACGACAGTCGCCTGTGATTTACACTGGCTGTCTAATTGAGGCCGTAATGGCTGCTTTTATTGGTCGCGCGGAGGTCGCTGCGCGCGCGCACGCGGTGTAACAGATCGTTGGAGATGTTGAAGTCAGGTGATTATTTGAAAGTGAGAGGGAAATTCGATTACTTTTCTTGTGAGTAATGAATAGAGTTTTGTTTTCTTTTGTTTTTTTTTTTTCGATCGTTTGTTTGAATAGACAACTCTATTATTGGTTATACCGTTTTATAGGTGTTTGTATTCGGGAGGGGTAACCCAATTAATGCACGAACAAGAATATGTTCTTTTAAGGCTTGATCATATCTCACTATACTTTTTTTTTACTATTGATAGGCATACGTTTGACCACTATCTCACCTGATGGTAAGCGATGATGTGGTCGAAGTTGGAGCACGCTTGCCTAGAAGTAACCTATTCACTCTTGACTTAAAGACTCCCAGGTTGTTAGTTATCAGGAAACACAGACTCCGGCAGGGAATTCCACTCCTTAGCTGTACGCACTATGAATGTGTTCCCAAATCGTTTTGTGCGTGTGGGTGGTGATTACTTTTGTAGTAATTGAAGTCTTTTACCAGATTTTTGCAGTTTTTACTTTGGCTTTTGGACAAAATTTCCACTTGTATCCTCCTAAAACTTCTAAATGTATTAATAGCTTCTGCAATGTCTTACCAACGCCTTCCGATTTACTACAACCAGTCAACTCAACTCACATCTTCAAACCATCTCATTCCAGATCCATCCAAGCTGATAAAGCGAAAGAAGTCAACAGAAGACGTGCGGTCACCCCTCGGAGGCGAAGGTTCCCTCACTAGCGAGGAGGGGGAGGAGCCAGGAGTCGGGAGACGGAAGAAGGCCAGGACCACCTTCACGGGGAGACAGATCTTCGAGCTGGAGAAGCTGTTTGAAGTGAAGAAGTATCTGTCGTCTGGGGAGAGGGCTGATATGGCCAAGCTGCTGAATGTTACCGAAACACAGGTTAGTTGAATATTTGATTTTTTAGGTCTGAAAAATTGTTTAGCCTTTTTGCATTTAGGATAAAAAGATACTACAGAAGATTACTACTAAGATAATACACAGGATTACTACGAAGATACTACAGAGGATTACTACTAAGATACTACAGTGCGTTTCTGTAAACCACTTACCGCGACAGCTTAGGTGAATTCAGCATGAGCTCAGCTAACAATCCATACGAACTACGACGTTGGGGTGCGCAAGTTATAGGCTATTTTGCGATTAGGTGTACGATATGTTCCTATTAATTGAAATACTTTTACGTAATACGTACTTAAGAGGGCTATTACATTTTTTCTTGGATTTGAGCGTTTGACTCGAGTTTTGATGTGTGGTTATGGTTTATATATAGCCACAAATTTAAAAAAAATATATGGCCAAGAAATTTTGATTCTTTTTCTTGGGAGTGCTTTAAATAAATATTTCAATTTGTTTACATAAATTAGTAAAAACTTTGTCCCTGCAAAGGATGTTTCATAAAATTTTACTTTAGGCATCTTTTGATGCTTTATTACATCGAAGATATAATAATTTAATCATTAATATAAATGTTTAAAGTACAATTTTATCTTCTACTTTGGAGTGATTTAATCAATTTATTATGTTTCATACAGAAATACACCAAAAATAATTCCGTAAAACAGAGAGTTATTGATAATTTTTCGTCCGAAATTATATATTTTTTTCTATGAAAATATAATCCAAATTCAAACAAAACGTAACTAATAACTAAGGTTACTAAGTTAACTTTCTTGAAAAAAAAAATGTCTATTTAAATGTAAGAAAATATTTTTAAACAATTATTGTATAGAGCGCTACAATCACTATATATCTCGGGAAACGCAGTCTGTAGCTTTAGTCCGGGCCAAAATAGCGCCCTTAATACAACTGCCTTCGGTTTGATAGCTGTCCCAGCACTGTTTATTGTAAGATTCGAATTAGTGTTGATATCTTTTTTATTATTCACTAGCACTTCGCCCGCGACTTCGTCCGCGCTGCAATTTTATTAAGGGGCCCTAATTTTTTTTCTGGACAAATTATGTACTAAAACCTTCCTCAAGAACCACTCTATCCCTTGGTGACAACAGCATGAAAATCGGTGCAATAGTTTTTGAGTTTATCGCGAACAGACAGACAGACAGACGCGGCGGAGGACTTTGTTTTATAATATGTAGTGATAGTGATATTGTGCCATAAAGTTTCTAAATCTCTAAAAATGTCCTGAAATGAATGAATGAAAGGGGTCGAATCTACATATTATCTTAAAGTAAAAGTACAAAAACGAAATCGTCATTCTTAATTAATTATTGTACACCATAACAGCTTTTAAAATAATATACAATGATGAAAAGTTCATGTACAAAGGCGAGCTTAACTCAGAATTGAGTTTTCTTCCAGCAAACCGTTCATTATTAAATGAGTTATGTATGTGAGGTCGATAACACAGGGCGCTCTATGTGTCACAAAACGGCATTTAACAATGTAATTTTTTAGGGTTCCGTACCCTTACCATTGGGTACGGAACCCTATTACTAAGCCTCCGCTGTCCGTCCGTCCGCCTTCCGTCCGTCGTCCGTCCGTCCGTCTGTCTGTCAGCGGGCTGTATCTCAAGAACCCTAATAGGGAGACAGTTGAAATTTTCAAAAATTGTGTATTTCTATTGCCGCTACAACGACAAATAATAAAAATTAAGGTGTATGGTACGGAATCCTTCGTGTACGAGTCCGACTCACACTTGGCCGGTTTTTATTTGTTTACATTACAATCTACAAAATTATCGTTCCCTTATTAACGTTAACAAGAACGTTTCATTTCATTTCACTACCAAAATAAAAGTACAGTAACACACAAAAGTGTTTCATTAGGTAAACCAAGTAATGCCTACACAATATTATTGTACAAATCACTTATTGCGGCCTCTGTCGCGCGTTCCACGAAATCTCTGAATTTAAACGTTTTCGAATGTAACCCACACGTTGTCGCGTTGTTCGCTGTTTGGTCGAAGTGAAAAGAGGGAACGGGATGAGTTAGTATTTAAAAAAAATAAAATGTGTGATGTTTAAGTTGTCGGGACGCATAGGTTTTGTTTTATGTAATGTATGTAAAATTTGTTGCATGTAAACTCCTTGTTAAGCTAGCGATGAGTACCGTACCTTGCATCGGAAAAAAACACGGTTCTTGTATGGGATCCCCTTTAGTTTTATTTATATTATTTGTTGTTATATTGGAAATAGAAATGCATACGCTACAAATAATTGAGATTATTACGATACACATTTTCGCTGATACAAAAAGGGCGGATGGCTTGGTAATAAGGTTTTGTTACCCTAATAAGTCTTGCAACTTTTGGTAGAATCGCGGAATTACCCCTTGATATTCCTTTATATTTCTTTAATACTAAACGTCCACATATGCACAGAGGTGGACTTAATGCTTTGTGCAATACTCTCAAAGCTTAAACAACAAACAAACTGCAATTCATTAATTAGACACACAACATTAATTTTCTAAGTGGTAATTAAACTTATTTACTGACTATTAATTATGTAATGATATCTTCTTAATTATAATGACCAAACAAATGACCACAAACTCACATTTTTCTCAACACGAATATATCTTCGTCCATCGCTTAGACGGTCACATTAAACGTTCTTAGATAATTATACGATCACCAAGGTGGCGGGACTGGCGGGCGGCAGATGGATGGAGGGCCCCCGCGACGTGAGCCGTCACACATGGTGCCGGTAATTAAAACTATGCTCGGTGACGGTCGCCGGCCGCTTGAAACGACATCATTTCGGATGGGCTGTTTTGATGACATTTTGTGATGAATAGTTTCGGAGCACTGGCTTTTGACGTTTTATAAGTGTCATTGTAGACCTATGGGTAATTACTGAATTATAACTAAGTATGCTCGGGGACTATATGAATATGCAATCTAAGTAATAGTCTACTGGTTATAAAGCATCGATAAAATTTGTTTCGAGGGATGTGTCATTATTATTGAGCCTGTTGTGCTACAGTGTAGGAAACAGACTTCTGTTTCATCTTTCCAGTTTTCTCTTTGTGGAAAGAAATATATACCTCGTTGATAAAACAATATTCTGTTTTTTGTTCAATATTATATGTTTAGTATTCGATGTTTCTACTAACTTTAGGTATTAAGATAATAGAAAATAATATAAATAAAATCATCCACTAAACAATTATTAAATAAAAGAAAATAAAAACAATAAATTGATATGCCTTTAAAATCAACTTAACGACATTCTTGCAAAATATAAACCAATTTATTACTTAAAAAGTCAAAAGAGATAATTAATTCACTCCAGGGTCTCCACCGTAGTAACGACCATCCCCACGTGTCGCGTAGGAAGTCTATTATCCCCTAATGTCATCGTTAACGAAATGGCAACGCAAAAACGAACCAAAAAACTTGGGTGAAAAAAATTGGGGATCCGATTTCTTGGAGCGGGTCACTGGAGCTAACTTGCCCACTAAATTGTGTATTTTTTTTTTGCTGATTCATTTTGATTAAGGTGAAATAGGTTTAACAGGAATTGCTACTGGGTTTTTTTTGAAGATATATAATTTTTAAGTAGTTGTTTTTCTGTAGTTTGAAGGAGGTATCTTGCCTGTTTAAGATTCAACATAGCATTACGTAATATCTAGAAACCCTACAAATTCTTTTAAGTACTAAACCTTAATTCAAGTTATTAAAACTTGGAATAATAGCGGGATTAACACTCAGTAACATCAACATTTAATTGTACAACTATTACCTATAACAAACTTTATTACAATCGATTAATATTCTTCAATTATGTAAACTTGTTTATTATGTAAGCCGGCATTTTAATACAGTCATCCATTCAAAACGAATCTCATTCATTCATTCATTCCCACAATTGTTCCGCAGTACATTTCTATGACCATTATTATAATATTATCTCAACAAATTGCACTACGACACGTGTCTCCCGCTATAACAGGAGTGGCTCGCTCTTAAACAGACGCACTAATTGACGATCCAGCTCTGCTCACTAAATTACTCACTCACTTAGCAAAAATAACCCCTATTTCACAAGAAACAAAATCACTTTTGCTTTGTGTGCGCGACTGTACTATTGATCTATGCAGTCCGCAGGGATTCGAGTATACAGGAGGATTTAAAAGCGGAACTGTATTTTTTTGTAGGTTTTTCGCATTTAGCATTTTTCGCAGAACGATTGTTCGGAGAATGCAGGGTGTTTTGTTTTATGATCCTCTTCGTGTAAGAGGGAATGCACATTGTGGGGTTTGTGAGCGTAATGTATGTTATGTTTATGTAGTATGTTTCTGTTGAATTGAATGCTGAGATACAATGAATGGAATTAATGATACAATTGAGTTCTTGTATGATTCAGACTGGGTACTTATAAAAATATTTGTGTTAGCTTGACTTTTACAAGTATGTAAAAAAATACTGCGACAGAAAAATTTTCTTAGCCATTGGCTTTTGTGTCAACTTAAGCAATTGACGTCAGAATTTTAAAGGATTCTCCTCCACAATTAATGTTCTATTTTCCCTCAATACCTAGTATTAGCTGCATGCAGTACATTTGGCGTCGACTTTGAAGTTCAATGTTTACGAAGCTCGTCTCACAGAACTTTACCGAGAACTGCTCTAATTATAGAGACATGTGCTTTACTTGATATTCGCTGTCGATTGTTAGGATTTGAGTATTATGATGCTAAATTAAGGATAATTGATTATGTTCAGTGACTTTCACAATACAATGTATTATGAAAGAAATGATGCTCTGAACAGTTTTCAAATTTCATCCCAATTCTGATATTTACACACTTTATTGTTATGTACATACCAGTTGACTAGAAATTCTTTATATTTTCAGAAAGTGAAAGTACTAATGTAATGATGGCTATGAACAACTTTTAGTTTCCTGATAAGAGGAATTAACTATAAACCGTTTATGGTTAGGATTGAAATACTAGTTGATGGCTCAATTGCTATGATTGCCGTTTTGACTTGGTCGGAGTTAATTTGATTGATCTAGTACTCACTTAATTAGTTTTGGTTTCGGGCTATAAACATTTTCTCATGAAATGACGACAAGGTTAACGAAAAAAAAAGGTTTAACTATTTGGAATTTTAAGTGGTTTCATAACACCACATTGGCAGTAGCACCTCTTCAACATCTGCATTAAGCCATAAAATAAACCAAACAAGACCAAAAAAAAAAAAACTTTTCACCCGAAATGAGCCATCGTCGAAAAAAAAAAAAACATTTAAAGCTAGTGATGGTTGGGTGCGAAAAATAAACATGCTCAAATATTTTTTGTGACCGTCCTGTATAAGCTCATTGACGCCATATGTCATGTGTTCAGAGCGGTGCTTTTTTGTAGTCCCCCGCGTGACACGACGCTCCTGCGCAAGCGCACATCAACGGGCTCGAATTAGGCATTAAGTGGTTCATAATTAGGTGATGTATGTGTTGCCGAAATTAGGGATTGTGTCTGTTTAGTTCACTGGGGATTAGACGTGGTTATTTTTAATTGTTTCCTAATGATGTTCTTAGGTAACTAGTGCCTGTTTTCAGAAACTACTAACTAACACTTGGCGACTGGCAAATTATTATCTAATCAACAACAACTTTTACTACGGGACCAATACCGAAATCGCGAAAAAAAATCAGCTGTTCAGTAAATTTTGTCGAGTTCTGCGCACAAAAATGTATGGGGGAGTTGATTTTTTTTAGCGATTTCAGTGTTGGTCCCATAGTGAAAGTTGTTCATAATGATGAGTACAATGACCCCTTAAGAGGTATTGCGTTTATTCTGTTACACGTTACTCGTGGGATACCTAAACATTTTTTCCAGTTTTCGCAGTAGTATTAATGTCACCTATTCTCAGTGAAAACGTTTCTTTTACTCCAATATCATTTTGTATTTTTCAACAAACCAGTTCTATTACTCTAAAATCATTTTGTATTGTTCTGAAGTTTTGTTTATTTAGCAATTGGAAACCTCACCACAAAAAAAAAAAACAAGAAATTAAACCACAACTTAATCGTGACAACTTAAACTACAACAAACTAATGAACATCCGTCAAAAAGCCATTAATTCACGAAATAATCTTATGAAAACACAGCTACTTCCTCCGCTGTGTCGGGTAATCCGCTCGTTATGACGCGTGACGTAGGCAAACAGCACTAATTGCTGGGCGCCCATTAACTGGGGAGACAACGCCATCTAGTTTATGATTCATAAACTAGGGATTATGATGACTTGTTTTTGAGGGGACAGTAGAAGAGTATTGTGTGTTATAGTCCTGTCTTGGATATCTATCATCTATGTGACTAACTAGTGGACGTCACGCGGTTTCACCCGCGTTGTTCCCGTTCCCGTGGGAATACGGGGATAATATATAGCCTATGTTACTCCCTGATAATGTAGCTATCCAATGCTGAAATAATTTTTCAAATCGGTCCAGTAGTTTCGGAGCCTACTCAATTCAAACAAACAAACAAACATACAAACAAACAAACAAATCTTTCCTCTTTATAATATTAGTGTAGATATGCCATGACAGTAACAAACTAATAACAACTAAAAATTCATAGATTTCAACGAGTTTATCTTTAAAAAAACTTTGAATTCCATATAAAAAAAAAACGCTACAAAGTAGGTATAAAATTACTTAAATTTCGGAAATCGGTGTTTTTGGTTGTTTCTTCATATTTTAACACCGACTTCCGAAATTTAATTTATTTTATATTTTGTAGTCTTAGAATATTCTAATAAGTTTGTAGTGTTTTTTTATTTGGAAGTCGTTTGTATTTTTTGGTAAAAGTTTTTCTTATTTTTCACTTTTTAGTGGTACCTAACAACACCACTGGAAAGTCGCAGGAAAGCAAAATACGCAATTTCGTGTACTTGGATGACAAACCAAATACGTCATCTAAGTAAACGAATTCCAGCTATTTTGATTCAAAAGCCAAACCGCTAACCCAATTTAGATGAAATTTAAATGGGACCAATCGGAAAGTACACCCTCTCACATGAAAGAAGAATTTTTCAAATCGGTTATGACTTATGAGGCAACACATATAAAAATACAACCGAATTGAGAACCACCTCCTTTTTAACCGACTTCCAAAAAAAAAGAGGAGGTTTTCAATTCGGTGGGTATTTTTTTTATGTAGGTACCTATGTACACCGATTACTCAGAGTATTCTGATCCGATTTCTGTGATTCTTTTTTAGTTCAGTGCCATTTGGTCCCGTAATTTGATTCAGTAGTTTTTATTTCATGAGCATTTTTGCTTATTTCAATTTCTCCGATGACGAAGACGTCGTCCAAGTATCACCACTTAAAAGTGAAAAATAAAAAACTTTTTACAAAAAAATATAACCGACTTCCAAACGAAACACTACAAAGTATAAAATAACCTTAATTTCGGAAGCCGGTGTTAAAAAACAAGGAAACAAAACCAAAAACTGACTTCCGAAATTAAGGTTATTTTATACTTTGTAGTGTTTTTTTGAAGTCGGTTAAAAAATTAAACCATTTGCATAGTTTAAATTTTTAATTAATGATTAGCAGCCAATGCAATGTGTCTCCTATCTACTTATGAATGCGAAATATTTGTTATGTTAGTCAATCACATCGTAACGGCTAAACGGATCTTGATGAAGTTACAGAGATAGATTTTAGTCTTATTTATTTATTAACGCAGGCGAAGCTGTTGCCAGAAGCTAGTTTAATTTAAATTAAGCATGCCTATGGTTTTTTTTTTAATAGGGCTGTATAAGTAGGTATCTCTATAATTGGTGTGAATCCCGGTACCTATAAAATAAAAATCGTTTACGGTTCGTAATTGATATGTTTTTATTGCTGAACCGGAACTTTTAATACACTATTGAGCTACCTATATCGTAATTTATTTCCTGTGAGAGGTACATGATGATAGTTTGATATTTTACTTCACTTGCTTAGACATATCAATAAGTTTGGTATTTAAGGAAATCCCTTTGAGTAAATTAGTTACTATTTCTTACCTACTACAGCTCACAGGCAAAGCTTGGATTTCTCTAAATCCGTATATAATCAAAACGATTCCCCGAAAAGGTCACCAAACCAATGTGAATACTCCTTAACATGTCAATATTCAATCCCTGCAGATAAACACATCGATTCGATACAATATCCATTCTGAATAGCGCTAACCCTCTTACATTCGTCAACATTTCATATTATAATATCGTACGGAACCTCGCTGTACAAACAAATATACCACTTAAAATACCTGTTGCCACCAACCAAACGAAACTCAACTTTAACTTGTAAGATTCAAGGTCTATTTTACAAATTGTGCTGGCACACTAAGTCTTTATTACGAGCACTTAAACCGACCTAAAATCAACTTTATTCAAAGCATTTAAAGTTTAATTTAGTGATGATGCGTGAGTAATATTCAAATAGGATTCGTAATTCGAATGAGCCAGGGTTGCTAAGTTACGGGAAATTGGCTTCTGATGTTCTACCAAATTTATTTTTTGCATTGATTTAAGATCTGTTTATACGAATATGGACTTTATTGCTGTTGGGATAGAGTGATTGTTTGTTTTTTAGAATGGGCGAATTATTGTGTAATTATCTTGGAAAACCCATGTTTGTTGAATACTCGAATTTTCCCGCATATCTGCTTACCAAAAGCTGTGTTCATGTAAATGAATAATACTTTCGTGGAATAAGGGAACGGTGCAAATTCATTCCATTTTTAATTATTAACGTTATGAGGACTTTTATTAATTATGAAAAGATGAAATTTATTTGTACAATCCAACATTTTTTCATCTGTTTCAAATTTATTTAGCATTTCTCTGTAATAAACAACATATTGGAAAGGATATTTTTGTCATTTTCTTGCTCACTAAAATAAGGATCTCAAAATTAAACAGCCCAACTTTATTGAAATGGCAATCATCAACGAAATTACACAAAAAAGCTTTTATTTATTTATCACCCAAAAATACCCATACATTACTCAAACGACATCTAATTAAAAAAAATCCATACCTAAAAAAAACAAAATGACGTTTTAAAAATCAATATCAATAAAAGTCGGAAATAAAACAAAATGGCGTCGTTTTTTGACCCGAGGGAGTCTGACGGGCGGCTATTAAGTTTTGATGGATCGGGCGGTAATCGCGACGTGACAGCCCTGGCCCTGGGCTTCAAACGTTGCCGCCGACTCATTAGGCCACGTAATGAGACAACCCTGTTGGTACGGTTTTGTCTGTGTTGATCGTTTATCGAAGGTGTATAGGTTTTTTTTTTTACTATTGATAGGCACGCGTTTGACCACTATCTCACCTGATGGTGAGCTATGAAGTAGTAATAGATGGAGCACGCAGGCGCCTAGAAGTAACCTATTCACTCTTGACTCAAAGTCTCCCAGGTTGTAGCTATCAGGAAACACAGACTCCGGCAAGGAATGCCACTCCTTCCTTAGCTGCACGCACTATGAATATGTTTCCAAAACGTTTAGTGCGTGTGGGTGGGATGTCCACCATGTACCGGTGGCGCATCGCCGTTCGTCTTGTGGTCCGATGATGAAACGGGCTTGACGGAATTAAATTATGCAGTTCCGTCGCACATTCCTCAAAATGCAGCCGGTAGAAAAATGCAGCCGGTAGAAAAATGCAGCCGGTAGAAAAATGCAGCCGGTAGAAAAATGCAGCCGGTAGAAAAATGCAGCCGGTAGAAAAATGCAGCCGGTAGAAAACCGACAGGCTAGCAACTCGTCGTCGATGCTCAAGACTTTGGAGCTTCGTCGCGCCGCGCCTATCATTGCCAATGATCCTCTTGGCTTGAAAAACGTCTCTATTGACTCAATGGCATCAAGCTGGTATCTGGCAGATCCGTCTCAAAGATGAGAGCAGTACTTCATACACGATCGAACTTGCGCTTTATAGAATTTGAGCAGCTGTTCCGGCGTGAAGTACCGTCTCACCTTTGGATCCCCTAGATATTTTAGGTTCGATTTTGGATTTGATGGGGTATTGTAAGTTCACACTGGGGTTGGAAAATGTTGAACGACAGTGCTTAAACATACCTGACATACCCGCATATAACCACTTCATAATGTTTTAGCTGTTTATTTAGACTAAACTAAGAGTACATAGAGTTTGAAATCAGAGGCAGTTTAGTCGAGACTGACAATTTTTAGTCTACCTCAACTAATAAAACATAACTTTAGGCTGCCTGTCCATTGAGCGAGGCGGCGAGCGAAAAAACGGAGAAATAACGACCAATGGAATTGCAAACAAAGCCATTGATTAATATTTCTCCGTTTCTTCGCTCCGCTGCCTCGGTCCGCGTCAATGAGCAGGCAGCCTTAAGCTGTTTACTTAGGTAATTGGTATGTGCCACAAGGAAGTATCCAGAATGTTTATGACTTAATAAAATAAAACAGCTTTAAATAATAAAACATATAAAACACAAAATCTTTAATTACACTTCCTTAAGCTACCATTTCAAAACTAAATAAATAAATCACACTATAATTTACGACGCAACAAGATCTTCCCGAGTTGGGAACACGCCGCCTGCGCCCGCGCCGCCTCCTATTAACCAAACATAATTAATTTATTTATCATCTGCGCTCCAAAGAGACGCCAAAAAACAACAAACGATTTAATTTCGGGAAGCCTCTGTTTAGTTAAGTATATAAATTCTTCTTCTATTATTATAGCGGTCGGCATTAGTACGTGATTTAGTTCTTTTAATGTCCATGATTTGTTATAGCGCAGATAAAAGATCTTGGTCCGTTTGTAGTTTTTAATAGACGTAAAAATATTGTTTTTTTGAGTCGGTTTGTTGCAGTTTGTCATTCATTGTGACTTTTGCTGCTATAAACACATGAAGTCTTTTGATTTTCCAGTGTGTATGTGGCTTTAGGTAAACCGCAGTTGAGCAGTGTGCAATCATTTTATACTGCACTATACTTTCGTATCAACATCTGTGTTGAATTGTTAATTTGTGAAACTGAGAAATACTGCCAAATGCCAGTCTGTATGTTGATATGTTTTCTATATATGACGGCTAGGTAATAAAGTAAATACTGATTTCTGCCTTTATGCTCGGGTATGACAAATGATATAAAAAGTGCCGTAGGCAGGTTGTCTGTTGAATGAAGATGAATTATTTAAGTGTCCTAGGTCTTTCACAAAAACTTTCACGTGGAAAATGTCTTATCTAGACGATAACAGATAACAACGAGGTTCCTAAAGACCTGTAACATTAGGGCCAGAGTAATTTTTCATTTAACTAAGCCCAGATTTCTTGATTCGAGTGATATAAACAGGCAAAATTAATGAATTTCTAATGTTACAAAAATCTTATAAAAGGTAAAAAGCTATAATGCATGTAACTTTCTATTACATACTTACGAGTGTAGTGTACAATAATTGTCTACTCAGCACACTCACAAAATTGTTTAAATGTAGCTGCAAGTTAGCTGCCTGCGTACCAAATAGCTCTCTTGAAACTTTTTTTACTGACTTCAAAAAAAGGAGGTTCTCAGTTTGACCCGTATGTTTGTTGTCAAAGTTTTGCATCAAACTATGGATATACAATGCATTTGGAAAGATGAATGTCTAGCAAAATACTGGCTTTTGAAAATAGAAACTTATGGAGAAGAATCGAAGAAGACAAGTTGCCCCGACTCCAAATACATAAGGATAAAGTTAAAAGAATCGTGTTGAGTATGAGGTACCGAGAACATTTTATTATTAAATCTAGCCCCCTCCCACCTCCATTGACAGGATAATGGCTGCACATTCACCTTTAAAACCTCAATGGCCTTTACGGACACATTCATAAAGGTGCTCTATTCATAGCCGGGTTACATTTTCTGAGAACGTTTAGAAATAGTCTGTCACCGAAACTCCGATACTTTCCGCCTAATTCCTCACGAGCGACCCTTGATTATTTATAAAAGCTTTATAAAGTAATAATTATAATATTTATTGTTCACAGCCCGTCGGGCGTGACTTATCGCGTTACCCGTGTCCCGCTGTTGACATTTAGAAATGCTATTAAAACATCCAGGCGGCCATTCTTTACTGGTTGTTGTGTCGTCATTTTATTTTATAATCTTTAGTACCGAATGGTTTTTACCGAGTGGGGAGCGTACCGTAATGAGTTGACAGCAGGCTGTTTGTCATAATGATGTAATGTTTTAAGGAATTATGTTAAAATATGAAGTGTTTTTGTTTATAGCAATTTTAGGTATTTATGCCTTTATACTTTATACATAGTGTGCCTGTTGTGGCTTGTTATTGGGAGTCTGTTACAGTAACGTGGTGTGTTGGTACTTCACGTGAATGCATTGCATATTTGAAAAGATCGTGCATGTATTTAAGTGTAGGTATGTTGTTTTCATATTTACACGGAGGTAATACAAAATATTTCTCTATTTTTAATTCTGTTATGTAATTTATTTTATTCCAACGTTTCGCGACGCCTTTGCGAAGGCGTTGGCAAAAAAAGAAATAATTTCTACTTATGTGCCTCCTTCCCCTCTAACTTTGAACCAAAAGTCACCAAAATTGGTTTAGCGATGTAGGAATTAAACCGTAACAAAGAAACAAACAAAGTCACTACTTATCGCATTTATTGTATTAGGAAAAATCTTTTACTGCAACAAAATCGAAGAATAAAAGTTATCTGAAAGTAGCTTTTAACATTTATAACTTAAATAAACATTTTAGTATAACTAATAAAAACGAACATCTAATTTATGACAACTTCTTACATTATGTTTATATTAACGGTCGGTATCAGTTTCAGTTCTCAGAACAATAAAACAAGAACACTGGGAACTGTGCGATAACACAATAATTAATACATGGCTTTTAATTATGCAACTAAGTATTATTATAATTTTAATAAAGCACGTACACTTTATAATACTCAAGTTGGAAGAAAAAGTAGGTGAAGGTCATGTTCTGAACTCCAAACTTCAAATGTTACAAATCTCTGCAATAATTCTTGGGACAGCGAAAATTGGCCAAATTATTGATCTCGTACTTCAGGATTCCATTCTCTTGGTTTGTTATGGGTCCTGACTTTAGCTGAATTGACAATGGCGTTTTATGTCTTAGTGAAAAATTAAGAGAAGTGCAACAAACAAGGAGAGTCAATGCTGAGTTGTTTCGACTCAACTTTGACTCAGCCCCTTAAGGCGACGACATACGCCAGCGGTCTTGAGGGAATAATCTTCCTAACGCAAACAGTAATCTGGCCAGACGATGCCCTTTTTACTTATATACACTCATCTACAATAACATAAGCAAGAAATGTGACATTAAATGTCTTAACATCCACTCATGTAGAAAAACTGGCCAAGTGCGAGTCGGACTCGCGTGCAAAGGGTTCCGAACGAATTTAATTTTTTTAACATGTAACTTTAACACTACAGACTTCTAATAGGTTTTCCTGTAATCTTTAGGTAAAGATCTATTATCTCCATTTTTTTCAAAATTTTAGGCTCAGTAGTTTCGGAGATAAGGGGGGGGGAATGGTCATTTTTCGTCTAATTTCTTGAATAACTTCTAAACCATTTATTTTAAAATTATGAAAAAAATATAATTAAAATCCTCACAGTAAGCCCTTTCATTTGATATGTCACACGATATTGTTCAAAAAACTTTTTTTTTTAATTTTCTTGTTTGACCCCCAAAAGTGACCCCCATACTAAAAATTTAACAATTTTCGTAACGCATCCGTGTTTGGGTCATAGAATTCCATATGTGTACAAAATTTCAACAGAATCGGTCCAGTGGATCCGGAGAAAACTGGCTGTGACAGACGGACAGACAGACAGACAGACAGACAGACAGACAGACAGACAGACAGACAGACAGACACCCGAGTGATCCTATAAGGGTTCCTTTTTTTTTCGGAACCCTAAAAATGACAAAAAGCTGGCTTTTTTCCCTATCATACATCGAAACTGAGGAAATCGTTACTCGATAGCTGCAAACTCCCTCCCCCCAAACTTCTGACATCATTGAATATTTTAAGTTAGTTAGTTTTAAGTTAGTTTTTGTATTTTTAGTCTGCTACCCTCATTTGATTTATGTCCATTTACAAATATTGTAATAAGAAAAACTGTTTTGAAAAATGTAAGTTCACTCAACCAGGCCCCCAAGATACAGGCGCTGCTGTTTGGGGACCACCGCTAAATGACTATGCTAATTATTTATCTTTGTTACTGTAAGCATATTTTTAAGTATTTCTACCATTTGTCATATTATTCTTTTGTAACAATGGACCAATAAACTATTCTTATAAAACGCGCACTCGTTGACACCCGCGCGACCCAAAATACAGCAGTTTTTTGTAGGTACTTACCTTATTATTGTAAGGCTTAAAAATATTGCTGTATTTCAAATTGTAGATTAAAGTTAAAAGTTAAATTGTTTGTCTTTGAGATAGTGTAAATTCCATTAAAATACGCTCGGCGGTTTTGGTCCGATTGTCGTTTCTATGTCCGTGTTAGACATAACTTTACAAAATAATTACACTATGTTGAACGACTAAAACTCAAAATTTTCAAATATCAAATTATTAAGAAAACAGTCTAATGTAACATATATTTTTTTCCAAAAAATACGACAAGCCGTTTAGACGTGATTCTCATTTTAAAATCAGCAACTCTTAAGTATCTCCGCCTTAATCAATTTGGCAGTCACACAGCTTTTTATTTTATTGACATGATCGTCACCGATTCGTGGGATGTTTTCCTTTTTCATGGTGACCGAGTCGTTTGTAGGGGATTGGAAGTACTTTATTTCAAAACGACTTAAATTTATGTCTAAGTGGATAGATCATTTTGAAACTAGAGGCGACGCTTAATATGTTAATGAGGAGGAAATACACCGTTAATAAGAAATACGTTGAACAGAACCCAGCTGACAAATTCCCAATTTTACTATCACGCAAATAAACACAGGGTGTACCATCTCAATGTTCAACAATACTAGAATGTCCGCAGTTAAAACTCCAGGAATGTGCTCCTAGCTTTACATCGAGAGAGGGTAGTACGAGTACAAATCAAACGAATAAACAATCAAATAAAATCACCACGAACATTCATCAACCACTTATATCACCACTACCATAATTTGACACCCCCACAAAATAACCACCTTTCTTATCACAAGAGAATAAGGTTTAATTTCAAATGTTGTTTCGGTGGTTAAAGATCCAGATATACTGGACGATCCCAACTAGTGATGTGCGAAACACGATTTATCGATGTTTACGGTAAGCGACGGTTGATTGATTGAATTATTTAGATATTTGTAAGAGATTCTTGTTTTCAGAGATTTGTTGATTTTGTAGGAATGTTGATGTGAAGTTTTATTTTATTTGGAAGATGTTAACGGATGAGATAATTTCGGTATTTCTTAATCATGATTAATTTTGTGATTGATTTAATGCATAATGGTAATAATATAATCATAAGGATCGATTAAATTATGCGATAATAAAAAGATTATTATCTGCCTTGACAATACGAGGTAATGTAAAGTCACTCTTTTATCAAAAAAATGTAAGTAATATGATTAAAATTACTGATAATCCTAATTAAAGCAGATTCCATCAATGAATAAGAGATAGCAGGCAATACAATTTAAAATTGCATCACTATTATGAATATGAGACATGTTTTCAATCACGTTTGTTTTAGATATTATTTGTCAACGAATTTTGTTGAGCCTTCCATATCTAAAACACAGTCTGAGATAGAAGATTAACTTTGTGCCTCGTTTTTATTCAGCTGTCGATAATTACTTCGTCAACATCCACAATCCCTACCAATTTCAAAAATACTCTTCACTTCGAAATCTCGTAAACCATACTCAGCATCTTAAAACGAGACAAAAAATACCCCTTTAACCCGCGTGAAAGTGAGACAGCAACAAAACAGGATGATGTACGCTTTTATGAACACTATAATGGTTTAAATTGGTCCTTTAATAAGCAGCGGGCGACGTCATAAAGTGCTTCAAATAAAACTGTCAGTTCTCGGGCAATTGTTTACTGCTGACGTTATTCTGAATGTTAAAACGACCATCATTTCTTGATCCGTCCTCTGCAAAACGTTCACCCCTTTTATGCCCAGAGTTTAAAGAGATAAGAGAGGAGGAGAAGGCTTTGTTATGTCAGTTATGTTGTAGTAATAATGTAATGTGCTTGAGACGATTTGAGATTCAATGGAGCGATGAGTCTCGTCGAAGTGTTTGTTTTTGTGGCCGTTTTGTGAACAAATTCTATGGATCGGTTTATGAAGTATCTTGATGTGGTATGCGGTCAATTGGGAGGTTAATATACTGTCGTTAATAACTTGGGTGGCATTTATACAAGTTTGGATTTTGAACTCCGAACAAGTTATCATTAATTGATCACAATAAAGTGATGGTATTGTCACATCCCTAGACCATTTACAATAACTTTAATTTGCCGCAACTTAAATAGTTGACAATAATTTTCAAAGTTGAATGGATTACGTGCAATAGAATAATATTAAACGATTCTTTTGTTCCTTTCTTAATAATCGTTTCTATTATATTGATTGACTAGCACTTTCGAACCTGCAATCTTTATGAAAACCACATTATTGACTAGAAAAATTTATAGAGGAATGAGGACTTATGCTATGTTTAAAATCTTTGATCACAAAAACTAACCGACTCCTGGAAGAAACAATCGAATTTTATTGGTGTTGGCTGTTAATTTAATCCCCAAAAGGACATTCGTCTCAATAACCCCCTACAGTCTTCACCCCTTCATTAAACCCAAAAATTGCTATTTTTACAATTTATCTACCACCGTTAATAATCCTTCAACATCACTAATCTTTCATCATTCACCCCAAAACCCGAATCTATTCTGTCTCTTTCGTAATTCTCCTAAGAGTGAGCGAGAAGGAATATTTTAGCAATTAATATTAAAACGTGCTAACGAATGGCCGAATGAGGGTAAGTTCATAATCAGGGACGATCAGATTCCTTGTGAATCGGTTATTTGATCAAAATAGCTAAATTGGTAGCGTAAGGCTCTGGACTCACTAGGGGAGTTGCGCTAAGGAATTAGGATTCGGGAGAGGATTTTTGGTTAGAATGTTGAACAAAAATGTTGAAATAAGTACTCAGTTGATCTCTGTTTCTACTATGTTTATTTTTACTTATTTTTTTTTTTATGAAAATGAGATACTAATAGTTTCCCAGCAGCTGAAAGCAACATAAAATGTCGAAGTCAAAAGTATTTTTAATTTGGTGTTCTCAACACTTAAAAAATTGTCATCGCCAATTTACATGGACTACACTCTGATTTTTTTCTCAATCGAGAGACCTTTTGAATCATTAGTAGTGGTAGCACAATAATAAATCAGAAAATGAAAAAAGCGAGAACATCTTAAAATACTTAAACAAAAAATCCTCTGCTCCAAATACAATTAAACCCCTTTCAACCAGCAACAATGCAACAACCATTGCATAACGAAACTAAAACGAAGATCGTCACTCAAATGTTCCGCAAGTTACGCCTTAATGTGCTGAAACCTCTAAGCAACAGTTTATAAAGGGAGTGCGGCCCATTTCTCGCCAATTATACGTATGTCAAACACACTCGGTATTGCTCGTCTGCTGAATACACCACACGAGAATCAACCTTAGTTCGTCGTCACAAAGTTCAAAACCCAACAAGAAAAACACAGCTGAAATGGTAATGATAGAGCAGAGTCTATAAATTGTGTTGCATTGGAATGTGATCTTTATTGCGTGGGTGTTAGGAGTGGATGTCGTTTCTGTAGTAGATCAAAGTGTGGTGTACATGTCGGTGTATGACGTACGCGACAATAATACGGCGATGTTCGAAAATGGCGGTTAAGGAGACGACTGTTGAGGTTTTTGCTTTATTTTCTTTTGGTATACTTCAACTTTCCGACTGAGAACTGACTTGATACAATGTTAAAGGAATCTTGAAGACATTTTGCGAGCAGTTTAAATTAAATACTTCGAGCTTTTTTTACTATTAATAGGCACGCGTTTGACCACTATCTCATCTGATGATAAACGATGATGTGGTCGAAGATGGAGCACGCTTGCCTGGAAGTAATATATTCACTCTTGACTTAAAGACTTTAAGGTTGTAGCTATCAGGAAACACAGACTCTGGCAAGGAATTCGCACAATGAATGTGTTAAGTGTGTGTTTGTGTGTATTAAGTTTGCTAATAATTTTACATAATTAAAAAAATGCTTCCTCTCTCCTACTTATCTTGCTGTGCCCGACAGGGTCCACATGAACTAAACTTGTTTTTACCACCTAAGAATACATGTGGAATGCAATAAAGATATTGAGTATTGAGTAAGTTTTGTGCGTGTGAGTGGGGTGTCCACCATGGTGGCGCATCGCCGTACGTCTTGTCGTCTGATGATGGAACGGGCTTGGTGTTATTGAATTATGCAATTCCGCTGCACGTTCTCCAAAATACAATCGGTAGAAAACCGACAGGCTAGCTTATTTATAGAAGCTCGAATTCGATGCATTTAATTTAAAAAAATAAATACTGCCTCCATAACTTCAGCCTAAAGACGTCCACAGCTGAACAGCCAAGTAAGCTATCTGAAGTATCACTACCAAAACTACCTTGAACTCCAATTTATGCCATTCATAGCTCACAAAACCTGAATATTATTACTGAAGTCACTATACTCTGGTACACTAAAATATCTGCCACTATAACGATTCTCCTAAGTCGGACGATCCATCGTTGTATCAGACCGGTGCCATGTAGACAATTACCAGCTCACTCCGAACTCATCCATATTCAGCAGCTAGGCTTCATATTAGCTGCTTAATAACAGGCGCCGCTCTACTGCCTCTAATTTGTAGGTAGACCTTCGACGTCTGGGTTGATTTGGGCTCGGGATATTATCAGATACCGACCGTTTTGGTGAACTTAAGAAAGTATGTATGTTGTTAGTGCAAATTGTTTTATTTGTTGAAGTTTTACTGTCTTCATCTTTACTGGTAATTTTAACTGTCTTACGATACTAATGTTTTGTTTTTGGTGCATTTAGAAAGCGATAATAGTATTAATGCTACCTAGATGATTTACTTGGTTTATTCATATTTAAACATGGATTTTACACGAGGAGAAAGATTTAAGTATGTGATTTAAAGTTTTTCCAATGTATTGCAAAATTTACCAACTTCAAAGAGTCACATAAGTGCCACCTTTGAGTTAACACACTTTTATTAGATTTAGTGTGCCATCACTAAATAACAGAATGTGTGTATTTGCACTGAATGTATAATTGTAATATCTCTACTCTACCTACGATATTTTATGCGAATAAATTATTTTATGAAAGAAAAATCAGTCAAAGCATACGAACCACTTTCAGCTCAACTCCTCCCCTTAACATTGAAACTATCCAACATAGAGCTACGATTTACAGCCTCACATTTAACACCGCGTTATGGAGTGAGCAATTTGGCTCCGCTCAGATGCGACATCATAGGTTTCACAGCTCCATGTCCGTCTAATGCGTTTGATTGCCGCAGAGAACCCTGATTCATCGCGGCTATTTCGGTTCCGTATGTCTTTGCAATTATTACTGTTTGATGTTTCTGAATGGTTCTGCGTTTGGTTTAGTAAGTGTCTATTTTAAATAGACCGTGGCGATGTTGTTAGTGTGTTTGTGTGTGCGTTCTCTTGTCTAAGTAGGTGCGTCGAATTGTGGTTGAACTTTCGAAGTGTCATTGACGTTGGTGATTGCAATTATGCTGTGTTAATGGAATTCGATTTTGATTTAAAGTTCAAAACTGTTGGATCTTTGCGTTTGGATTACTAAACTTTAATATTAAACGGTAATTACAAACATTTATGATTCAGACTTCTACTCTACTTAGCTGAAACCTAATTATTATAAATGCGAATGTGAGTTTTTTTGGTATGCTTTCATGCCTAAACCGCTACACCAATTTTGATGAAATTTGGAACAGGTATAGATCGAACTTAGGAGCCGGTTGAAGGCTAATTATTTTGCGGAATGCAAGTTAAAAGCGATTTATTAAGTTTACATTCACTTGTTATTAATTTTGAAATTTTTCAAAAACGCTTAAGCAGGTATCTTTAAAAATAATAAGTATCCAGTGAACACTTTTTAGGTTGCTTAAACGAGATCCCTCTATACAATACCATCATATACCTACCTTTAATTACTGTACCCTTAAAACAAGATAATCATACCGATCATAACCCTATTATATTCGGACCCTAATCGGACTCGGGTGAGATCGGGATCCGTCGGGCTCCTTCGGGTACAGTCGGGGTAAATTAGCCGACCCCGGCTCCCACCGGGCTACTGTGCCATCGAGAACAAATTGTTGTATCTCTATTGATTACTGAGAGCAATTCTTACATTGTTATCTTCTGAAAGTTAGGGTAAGAATCAGGTGTGGCAAAATTAATGAAGTAAGAGGTTGATTTATTGAGCTGGAAGTCGATTCGTACCAGGATTGATTTAAATAGGAAAGTTTTCTAATGTTTACTGTTTCGACACTATCTTCATAAAGATATGTAATTACTTAGTTTATCGCGGTATTTGTAATGTTTTGCATTTTTAACCGACTTCAAGAAAAGAAGGAGGTTCTTAATTCGATTGTATTTTATTTTTTTTTCATGTAAAAGGATATACTTTCCGATTGGTATTTGGTCCATTTATATTTCATCAAAATCGGTTCAGTAGTTTGGCTTTTAAATTATTTATTTTTTTTACAAAAAACATATACCGACTTCCAAACTTATACTTTGTAGTGTTTTTTTATTTGGAAGTCTGTTGTATTTTACCGTAAAAAAGTTTTTTAATAAAATTAACAAAAAATAATGTATTAATCCGGTAAGTGTCATTGCTACCATACTGTCGCTTATCAAGACCATCACTGGAATCATCGCTAAACGCTAACCCGTACTTATTTGTACCGACTTCATTATAAATATGGTATCTTTTCTCTGTAGGGCCAAAAAAACCCATTTAATCTTCAATTCTGTACAAAATATGTTCTAAACTCTCAAAACCAGAAGTCCGATGACATTTCCAATCCCGTCAGCCGACGGATATCATCTGATTCGTCTGACGCATAACGAGCGGAGGATGAGGACATATCCCGAAGTGGTGAGCACAGAAGCAGATCTCATAACGTAGCGAGCTGCGCGGGCGCACCCGTCGCGTTAATTGTGCGCTTCCCGTCATCAGGTTACCATTCAGTAGGGTTGCCGGATTGAGACATTCATTTTCGATATTTGTAGGGTTCCGAACATCTGTAAGAAACGGAACCCTATAGAATCATTCGGGTCTGTCTGTCGGTCTGTTAATCTGTCTGTCTGTCGGTCTGTTAGTATGTCTGTCTGTCTGTCTGTCCGTCTCTCACAGCCAGTTTTCTCCGGATCCATTTAACCGATTATGTTGAAATTTGGTGTACATATGGACTTTTGTGACCTAAACACGGACGGGTTACGTGAATGATTAAATTTTGAGTATGGGGGTCACTTTTGTGGTCAAACTAGAAAAGTTCAAAAAAGTTTTTCAAAGTGTATCGTGTGACATATCAAATGAAAGGGCTTACTGTGAGGGTTTTAAATATATGTTTTTCGTAATTTTAAAATGAATAGTTTTGGAGATGTTCAAGAAATTAAATAAAAAATGACCATTCCCTTATCTCCGAAACTACCGAGTCTAAAATTTCGAAAAAAATGCAGTTTTGTTTTATTACCTACAGATTACAGGAAAACTTATAAGAAGTCTATAGTGTTAAAACAACATGTTACAATAATGAAATTGGTTCGGAACCCTTTGCACGCGAGTCCAACTCGCACTTGGCCAGTTTTTTAAACGGAGAAACCACTTTATTACCCGCTATTATAAATCTGAGCTACCATAATAAAACCTGTCTATATTTATGTAATCACTACCTTCTGCCAGCGGCTTCGCCCGCGTGGTCTCTAGGGAACACACTTCCGAGATAAAATGTAGCCTATGTCCTTTCTCACGCTCTAGACTATCTGTATACCAAATTTCATTTAAATCGGTTCAGTAGTTATGGCGTGAAAGCGCGACAGACAGACAGATAGAGTTACTTTCGCATTTATATAATATTAGTAAGGATTAAAAATGTTTCTGTGTATGGAAAAGTGGGTTTTTGTAAAATTAAACTTGCTAGATAAACGAGGAATACAGAGTGTATTGTAGATATCAAGCATCAGCAAAATTAAGTAAAAAAAGATAAAAACAAAAATGTGACAAGATGCCACAAGGCTTGAATTTTACTAAACTACTATCTGATTCGCCAAACGTTGTTTTGCCATACAAAAAAAAGTACCCTACCACCTATTCTCATACCTACCGAATATACACACAAAATTTCATGAAAATCGGTCGAGCCGTTTCGGAGGAGTTCGGTAACAAACACCGTGACACGAGATTTTTGTATATCAGTCCTGCTGACCCGCGCAACTTCGTCTGCGTCACAATTTTTATTACTGCTCCGCTCCTTTTGGTCTTAGCGTGATGATATATAGCCTTCCTAGATAAATGGGCTATCTAACACTGAGAGAACTTTTCAAATCGGACCAATAGTTCCTGAGATTAGCGCGTTCAAGCAAACGAACAAACTCTTCAGCTTTATTTATATTAGTATAGATAAGTTGTATTAACAAACATCTACAGAATCACAAGGTCAGTCGATGTGACGGAGCTTGTGATCGTCTTTTGTTTGTAATAATGATTATTTGAATTACTTTTCTGCCTTCCCCAAATCTGCCAGCCCTAGGTTTCGATCGGAGCTCGTCTGCGCGCGCGCCGGCCGCACGACGGATATGCGCGCGGTTTGATCTCGCGCATTCGCCTCCCACCAACCGTTACGCTCTTCTCAGAAATCAATATTATTCCGCTAAAATTAAAAACATACGACTCAATTAAAAGATAGTCTCGAACGTCTTCGATAATTTGTTTTATCCGCATCGAGGGATTTTATTAAAATTTTATGTGACAGAAGATAAAATGTTCCAGACGTGTGCTTTCAATAATTAAGATCGCAGATACCTAAACGTTTTATGTGAGTCACTAACATTAAAGTGATGATAAAATAATCCCTGCTAATATTATAAATGCGTAAGTAACTCTGTCTATCTACACTAATATTATAAAGAGGAAAGATTTGTTTGTTTGTTAAAAATGAATATGCTCCGAAACTACGGGACCGATTTGAAAAAATCTTTCAGCAATGTATAGCTATATTATCAGGGAGTAACATAGGCTATATTTTATCCCCGTGTTCCCACGGGAACGGGAACTACGCGGGTGAAACCGCGTGACGTCCACTAGTCTGTTATACTTTCACGTTTAAATCACTTAACCGGTACAGAGATAGATTAGACCATGGAAAAAGACATAGGCTACTTTTTAGTGTTCCGTATACAAAGGGTAACCAACGAAACCCTATTACTAAGCCTCCGCTGTCCGTCCGTCCGTCCGTCCGTCTGTCTGTCAGCGGGCTGTATCTCAAAAACCGTAATAGGTAGACTGTTGAAATTTTCACAGATTGTGTATTGCTATTGCCGCTGTAACAACAAATAATAAAATTAAGGTTTATGGTACGGAACCCTTAGCGTGCGAGTCCGACTCGCACGCTAACCCGTTTTTATGTTCAAATATTATTTGTAATCAAACTCGCGGGCGACAACGCTGCTATAAGCTAGTAAGTAATAAAGAAATTCTATTGACCAAGCCTTAGCACTATGTATTACCTCTTGGACCTAAAAGTTAAGGTTATTAAGTTTTGAGTAAGAATAGGATAAGAGTGAATCGGTTATATTTGTATGTAGTGAACGAAGACCAAAGCAACGATGGATTGTGTGGAAGATGTTGCATATCCGTCAAAAAACCCGAGTCTAAAAGCGATTAAAAAGTTCGAAACTAGTCGCTTTCAAGCAGTCTGATGCAATTATTTTGGTGGCATCGACAGCACGGTTGGCGCAGTGGTTGAGCGATCGAATGCTGCGCTGCGTGTCGCGGGTTCGCTTCCCGCACGGAACAAATATTTGTATGGCGTACAGATAGTTTTTCCGGGTCTGGCTGTTTGTGTATGTGAGTTTGGATGTTTGTAAACGCACCCACGGTGCAGGAGAAATTCCTAGGGTGGGGCAACGGTTAAAAAAAAAATTTTTGACATCAGATCAGTGATCGAACTGCATCAGACTGCTTGAAAAACGACTTGTTTCGAACTTTTTAGTCGTTTTTAGCGGTTGGGTTTTTTGACAAATTATTTTTTTTTATTTCCTACAGTTTAGTAAGTTACATTTTTGGTAATTGTCTCCTCGAGCCCCTTATCTTGATACCCCACTCGATCGGTTTTGAAAACTAAAATTTTTTTGAAGGCATAATATGGCGCCAAAAATCAGCCATTTTAATTTTTATATACCCAAAGCTAAAATCCATGGAGCTGTTCAGGCTGCAGAGCGTGCCAAACAATTATACATACTCTCGAAAAACCCTCCTTCTGGCGCAGTCGGGTAAAAAGGAAGTGACTCTTGCATCATCTATAATAGCGAAGATACGATATTCCTGATAGTCGTCTTTATTATTATTATGTAACACGCAAGAAACCGCCAATTAACGAATTGATAAACGGAAGGAAATAAGATAAAGAAGAGATATTTCTTATAATAAACGAGACAATTCTACAGGGTGCGTTCATATTTTGTTTAACAACTGCTCCTGGACTATGTAAATGAATAACTTTCTTCAAGGAATCACGGTCTTTTGCGCAAAAAAAAGTAGTTGTTCACATAGTAGTTTTAAAACTCCAAACCCTGCTTTTGCTTGAAAAATATGACTGCGCCTTTCTGTAACACCCTGTATAATATAGCTAATGCTTGATACATCGATTGTATTTCCAACAAGTCACAATGGATTAGATTATTTATTTATTTATAAGTCAAAGCTAAAGTTCGTAGAAAATGTAATCAAAGATTAATCGGAAAAATCTACCGTTGAAACGGAACGACACTGTCCTTCCTAGAAGTGTAACAGAAAATATTGTTATACATCTAATAGGGAGACATTCGGTTGTGTTTGTTTAACGGTTTTTATAAAAAAAACGTATAAAGATATGAAGAGATTTATAGACTTCATAACGCTAAATTGGTATCTATGTAAAAAGTAGATATTTAGACTACCTATTCAAGCGAATGCTTGTTGCGACGTAGGTAAGCATTGTTCGATGTACCATCTCTGTTTAGGGCTTGTGCTTGCGGTAGCAAGACGTTGGAGTGAGACTTAAAACTGGCCACCGGAGCCTAGGTATATACACTACGAATCAGGGACATCGCTGACCTAGTCACACGGGCAGGGGTTGGATACCTTCTGGATGCAACTGACTAGGTAAAGTGGCGTACAATGCAGGATCATACGGGTTAAAGAAAAAACAAAAAAAGAGAGTGAGATACTATATCTGTTTAGCACGTTAAATATCGTAAATTCTACGAAAATCACAATATCAAAGTGCCAAAACGGATTAATAATTCACCCAAAAAATTAACTCCTCCATTAAATTCCAAACAGCCACTAATTCTTTTAAACAGTTCAGATTAATACAAACATCAAAATGCAACGTTGATCTAAATATTAAAGCTACTAATCCTCCGCAAGATATATTCTAACGTCGGATATATCGCGATTCTGTGAAGTTTTATTTTTTAATCGGCAACGACATGGCTCGACGACAGCCAGCGCTGTGTTCCACGCTGAAAAATGAGTTTACAGGAATTTCAGACGGCATAGTTAAGTCTATACGATGTGACATATGTAGGACGGGGTGAAGTGAAAGCTATGCGATGATCAAAATTTAATATTATTGGTTTGCATTCTTTTAAATTCCTTGTTGAATAGTGACTAATTGTATCAAGTAGTTTGTCGGAAATTATAGTCTTTATTTTTCTGGGAATCTAGTAAATTGGAACGTCTCGATTTATTTTGCGCGAGAGGTCAACGTACTGTCATTTATAACGTGTCAGTGAAATATTTATTAGACGAAAATGTCTTTTTTTTATGGTTCAGTGGGCCGATTCATAAAATGAAAATTGTTTATCAAATATCTTGTTCCTGTTATACTCTATCTTGATAAATCGGTCAGTCGGATAACATACATAGATCACAGTGTTTATTCAAATTAAATGTCAATTCATTACAGCTAATCAATAACTTTTTAACAGTAATGAACTTGAGGACATTTTCTGGAGATATTTCAAATACTTACGAGGGTTCAAATACAGAAATGTTCAGGTAACAGTTGATTGAAGCATATATTTAGCATTTTTGAGTTTGCTACATTATATTGTTTATAGTAACTTAAATAGTTTCGCTCGCTTACAGTTATCTGTCGCCTCGCTCCTTCTACCACACAACCCGAACCGCAGTATATTTTCAATTACAATTTGTCAGTTCGATCCCATACTAACAGCTTTCCGTGTATCATCAACTTTTCCTCGTACGATATAAATCGAGCGACTTCGTATGAAGCTGAAGCTTTCATAACACGGCTTCGAACAGTTTTTAACGTTATTTTTATGTGTTGGAGATAGATTAGTGAGTCGTTTTTGTATCTGTTATTTCATTAGTGCGATGTTTGTTTATTTAGGCGGAGACATTTTGTTTTGAGGTTTTCTGAGAAAATGCTAGTAACGAGGGGTTTTGATGTGCAGTTCTTTAACATGTTTGATTGTTAGTTGTTCTAATTTATTATAGACAGGTTCTTTATTATCCATACATTTTCCCAGTTCTAGTGTTATAATTGGTTGATAGAAGAAGATTATTTCTTCTTCTTCTTCTTATCGTGTGGGCAATAAGGTCTAACGACCCTACACACCCTAGTGTCAGAGTTTCTAAACCGCTTCAAGGGCCTCTGATATGGTTTATTTGACGAATTATTTCTAATTATTACCTTAGTAGATTTTACGAGTTTTGTGAATTGTCAGAAGCCAGAAAATCTGACACTAGTTGTGCCATTAAGTATCGTGTTATGTACCTAGTTACTGGCTGTCTGGTTGACCGATCCCAATATATTTGGGAGAAGGCTAGGCAGATGATCACCTCCGTAGGTTTTCCCACTTTTAAGAATCACTTTTCTACCGTAGCTTTCCAACTGCTAGTGTGCAACAACCCTTATAAAAATGACGTAACACTGACCATTTCGAAGTTCGTGTTACCAACTTTATAGCGTGATTTATTACTCAAATATCAACTTTAATTTTTCAGAAATACGGTTTTAAATTGCTTTGATGACGTCCGAACGAGCGGTAAAACTTAAATAAATGATAATTTGAAGCTCTTTATAATTGATATTGTGATGTATCGAGCCGCGCCGGAAGTTGTGCGAGGGTGTAGTTTATGCGAAGTCGCGGTTTCACAGTGTGACGGTACGATAGATGCTTTTAATGCGGAGTCACGTCTAAACGGCTAGTCGTAATATTTTGGAAAAAATATATGTTACATTAGAGTTAGACAAACTTCTTAGTTTACGTAAAAAAAAAGATACGGCCGTTTATTTCAATACTCTTAAGGGAATCTTTGGAAAGTTATTACCCTCTGTAGGAGAGTCCGACTCGCGCTTGGCCGGTTTTTTAAGCAGCATTCGCATTCGCACGTCGTCACAATGTGTCAAAAATGTAAGGAAATTACAAGAGGTTTTGAATGCGAACATTCCTTAAAATTTTTAGTATTTGCCTTCAGAAAAACGTTGTTAGTACCCAGTTTCGCATTAACAACGAGCAATTCACCTCACAAACCAATCACGCGATTCGCACAATGTCACAATCTGCGAACAAAAAGAATCTCGACACCCAATTCATTATTTGAAAGTCCCTTGTCGTTAAGGGCCCCTAAATTGCGGGGGCCTCTCTAGCCGGGGGCCCGGCGATGGCGGGTAGATAACGCACGCGCTACACGCCGCTGTCAGGGGCCCTTGCGAACTGATGAGCTAGCATTCTGATCCACAAATTTATGTTTTTCGATGGATTTATTGGTTGACAGTGTATTTTATGATCCGCCATTTTTTTTTGGTTTTTTGTTGGTGATAAAAGGTTTAGTCCCTTTGACCTTGAAAAGGAGAGCATCTATCATTTCAGAAAATTGTAGGCTTTATAGTTTAAGCCATTTTGTGAAGATATGGTTGCTTTCATAGTGTTTTTTACACATTCTAAAACTCAATCAGTGGGCTCAGGGAAATTTTCGAAAAAATTAGACCAATTTACTGACAGAAAATTTAATTTTCCATTTCTACACAGGCTTCGATTCCTAGTACATTTAAACTTAACCTGGCAATTTTCTGACACATATTGAATAAGTTTTCCGTATACCCAAAGCGAATGAAGGCTATTCTATATTCGTACATTTTCAACAGAACTTTTCAGAGCTTTTCTCAATACAATGAACAACCTCAACTGCAAATTACAGTTGTACCAACGTAACAATAATAACACACTTATCACCAAAACACTTTTAGCCACGCACGCAATGTGTGCTATGTCACACGGGTCCTACGGGGTCGCAGGGGGTTGTAGGGGGTTGTAGGGGGCGGAGGGGTCGTCAACATTTTTGTGCGAGGGTGGATAGCGTAATAATGAAGTGTTATTGTTAATTATTTCAGAATTTCAGATGTGTTAGCTCCGAGCAATGCTAATTGGGGTGGGGTCGGTTCTGTGTCAGCTGTTGTTAGTTGAAACTGACGGTTATTGTGGAGGTGGTTTTGATAAGGATTTGTTTTTTAGTGGGCTGTTATGTACAGCTTTGAAAAAGCCTTTATCAGATTTGGATGGAGACTTCGGATAGGGGAAATGATTTAAGTGGTAATTATAACTGTGCTGTGTTATAAGTTAAATGTAATAAGCTCTTGTCGGAATTCAAAGAATATTGATATTATTTAGGTACGTTTTATTGTTGCTTTTTTATTCTGTTTCTATTCTTTTAGATTGTAACTAGCTTTTGCTTGTCAGTCACTCAATCAGTCAGTAACGGAAGAACTTTATATATATTGATTGCTTTGTTATCTCTACGCCACTGGTCGACTGGTAGAAAATGCCTGACGCATTAAGTCCACCATCGTACAGTGGATTATACATATACACACAATTATTTGAAAAATAACTTAACTTAATTAAATACTTATTGCCGGAATATTTTGCACGACTTGAGGATCGAACACTGGACCACGCGGTCATCGGTCGTGGGACCATAAGATTACCAAAATGATTTATAGATCAATCAAAACAAGAGTCTATTTCCATTACATTACATAATTAGCATGCAGATGACATGACATAACGCCACAGACAGATTGACATGTAATCGCGTAATCTTATCAATGTGCTTAGTGATAACGTATGTATGTGACCGCAGCTGATTGACTTGCGGTCACTCGGTGCATGCCGATGGTGACGGACATACGTACAGTCGTATGCGGTGGGGTTATGCATGTGGATTGTATCGTTTGTATATGTAGGTGAGGTCGTGGAATGCCTGAAGTTTGTATAGGTTTGGAGGTGATTTTGTTGTATGTAGTCATTGTTTATTGACTATAATTTAATACCGAGTACCAAATTATTATTAGTCAATCATAAAATCTGGCAAGAATTCCGTCGGTTCGCTGTCTAGTCGAATGGAAGTGTACCCTAAAGACTGGCGGCCCCTGTATGCAGTTGTATTTTTGATTTAGGAATAGTGTCATACGTGTGTAATTTTTGTATCACAGAGCTTGGGTAAGAAATTCGGGATAATAACTGTTTTTATGAGCATTATATATGATGCTGCTTATCTTTTGTTGAACCTTGCCTTTTAAGTGGTGATACTGGACGAAGTCTTCGTCAACGCAGAACTTGAAATAAGCAAAAATGCTCATAAAATAAAAACTACTGAACCAAACCGAATCAAATTTTTATTGGACCAAATGGCAAATATACTGCATCGAACTAAAAAAGAATCACAGAAATCAGATCAGAAACCTCGGAGTAATCGGGGTACGTATATATAAAAAAAACCTGCCGTATTGAGAACCTCCTCCTTTTTTGGAAGTCGGTTAATAATCAAATACGACCTTCATCTCCTATTCTAACAGGAGATGAAGGTCGTATTTGATTCTATGGGAATCTGTTTCATTTAAGGTTTTCGATGACATGAGCAATTTCTAGCGCCAATGCTTTTATTTCAAACTTGTTCTCCATGTGGTTTCACTTTTCACACGTGTTTTTCTGCAAACTTTAGCAGTGGATAGCTAAATTACTTAAGTAGTTATATCAGGATTCGCGGAAATGTTAATGTTGGTAGATTTACTAATAGTGTTTTTACAGAAAGAGAAAGAACTTAAACGGGTTTTATAACCTTAGGCACTGCAATTTCATTGGTCATTTTCCCGGAAAATTGTTACTTTTACCCGCATTTTCAGATAAAAACGCATCACAGTGGCTATTAAATCCAACGTAACCGGACTGTGGCACAATTAAAAATGTGTGCTCTCCGCAGTTCTAATTGTCTCGCCGCCGAGCTCCGCTCAGCAGGTTTATGTAGGTGTGTACCTACGTACAGCGGACACGGCTTCCGTTTGTTTTGCTAATGCTCTCTTTAGGGGTGGTCGAGGATGGGGAAAAACATGCAGAGAAGGTAACAATTAAGTAATTAATGAAAATGGGCTGTTATTAAAAAAATACAGTTTTGAGGAGTGGGATGGTGGGATCTACCTATCTGTCATTTCATAACGTGCCTTATGGTTATGAAATAAAGCTAATGTGTCAAAAAAGAACTAAAAACCGGCCAAGTGCGAATCGGACTCGCACACGAAGGGTTCCGTACCATAAACCTTATTTTTTATTATTTGCTCTTATAGCAGCAATAGTAATACACAATCTGTGAAAATTTCAACTCTCTACCTATTACGGTTCTTGAGATGCAGCCCGCTGACAGACAGATGGACGGATGGACAGCGGAGGCTTAGTAATAGGGTTCCGTTGGTTACACTTCGGGTACGGAACCCTAAAAACATTATCTGTAAATAAAAAAAGGCTTGTCGGAAAAACTTTTTTACAAACTTAGGACCTTTAGCAATCATCTCTTTACAGTAGTGCTATTCTCTAACAACATTTTCGTATCTCGACAGTAGAATTCGAGGTGAGTTTCAAATGAAGATCTTTATGTTGTGTGCAATAAAGCTCACTTTGTGAGTTTTATCACTCAGGTGAAGCTCGATATCGAAATAGTTTCTTACAGAATAGACTAGCAGTTATCAAATAGCGAGACGAACGTTATAAAACGGCACCAAATACCGAGCTCATCAGGTTATCGAAAAACGATCATCATCTACTTTAAAAAGCATCTTCAATCGGTATCATCTCTTTATTTTAAAACAATAACAGCTTTTAAATCTCTTCACGATACCCAAAATAACAATATCCACTCACCAAAGACTAAAAAAACCACACCAACGTAAAACATTCATTGAAACACTTTAATGCCTACACGTAGTCTAAACACGCGCCAATTAAGCCCACTTAGAATATAATTTAATACTCTCAGAGAACATGGCCGCCTGGTTGCTGGTAGCTGGTCGCTAGTAGCCTGGCAGGCGGTGTCTCGGTATAGTCGCGATCAATTAAGGCGCGTGTCCGGGCATTTTTATGCAAATATCTCCGCCGGTGGTCCCGCGCCGTTCTCGGTGTACGGAGCGTCCGGGGCGTCCGGGGTAGGCCATAGAGTATGAAAGTTAGAAGAGTTTAATTATAATAAAATTTAAAAACTAACATATTTTCTCAAGTGGCTAATCGTTCATATTTGATATTTAATTACCTATTAATTATGTACAAGCGCATTTAAATAAGGGGACAGGGAACGGATTCATTGGACATAAAAAGTACGCCAACATCGCTGTCAATGGGTAAAGTGCCCATGGCAGCAGTAAAACGTTGATTGGCAATGCTGTTCTGTTACAACATTTTCGTGTCTCGACAGCGGAATCCGAGGTGAGGTATCAAATTCGTATTAATATAAGACTTATGTTGTGTGTAATAAAGCTCAAGCAGTGAGCTTTGTCACTCAAGTGAAGCTCGTTATCGAAATAGTTACTTACAGATTAGCACTACTGTTTCTTTAACCGAAAAAAGGCCAGTCTTGTTAGAAGATAGACTTATGAAGAGTATTTCGTTTGTGCCTATGAAGGGGGGGGGGGGAGAGAGTGAGTCTTATCGGTATAATGTTGTAAAGTCCTATTTTAAGAGCCCTGATTCGAAGAATTGGTGCCTGACTTAACTACATAAATGGATTTCTAGAACCTTGGTATAATGATATAGATCAGACCATAATTACAAAATTGAGAGCAGAATAACATATGAATTACTCGCAGATCGAGTGGGATGTAGGTAATTATTTGTTTCAATAATTAATTGATTTAGTGAACAGCTATAAGTATAGCAATATGTAGTAGGTAAGTAAATCGTAGGTATGTGCTATTTCGATATTTCTAGGAAATATATTTCCCTATTATTTATTTCACTGCTCGATACATAAATATTGATACCTAATCTAGAACATTAAGCTTTATTTATTTATTTAAGCTTTATTGTGGTACATGGGCGGACTTAATGCATAAAGGCATTCTCTACTAGTCAACGTTTGAATTAAAAAGACTACACTGTGGTGTGATTAATATTGTGTAAGTATTTTAAATATTCATTTCACAAATAAATTTTTACCACTTATTTATAAAAAACAGTCGTAAGCATATCTATGTTCTGTCTGCAATTTTTATAATTTAGTCTATGGTCGTCCGCCATGCGGCCCCGGCTACAATAACGCAAACCCTCATCATTGATTCAGAAACATCAATTAGATCAGTATCGGCTATCGATATTAGGAAGTCTCAGATAATTTGATTATCTATCGATTTTCTTCAACGAGTATCGATACGGCTCTCGGATTAACCATCGTTTAAATATTAATAGACCAGTTGGGCTACTTTCAGATGATAATGTTCAGATAAGGAGCTTCTTGTAGATAATTAATATGAGTTTGTTTCTATGATTTTAAAATTAATTGTTTTTTTATTGGATTTAGATAAGTTTATGGTTTTAATTTTATTTTTAACGGGGATTGAATCCTTTCAGATTGAATAAATGAAGAAATTATAAACAGGGGTATTGCTTATGGTTGTAAATTAATTAGAAATGAAAAAGCCACTATTAAAGAACACTGCTATACTTGCTATAAGAATATTGGTGACAATAAACCGAGCTCGGTCCTAGTCGAAAGCAAGTGGGTAGCATATCATACCATTATCATTATTTACTGTGGTATGTAATAATAACGTGTTCATTTGATCACCAATACGGAAATCCTTGGTTAATAAACCTCAGTTCATCAGAAAGAAAATAAGTTTATTTGGCACACACAGATACACACAATGTAGGTGCAAATAAAAAGGCGAAAGACGTCCACTGCTGGACATAGGCCTCCCCCAAGCGTCGCCACAACGACCGGTCCTGTGTGAAACCTCAGTTGTATTCTCGAAATTCTCGAAAATTATTTTTCCAGTAAAAACACCAACATAAACTCAATACAAAAATTAAATCCCATTTTCCAATACCATTTTATTTTGCCTCAACAAACACCAACGTATAAATGCCACTACACCTCCCATTCCAGCGCACCCACTTAAGAGCCGCCCTTATCTATAGCATCTTATCTGCATAAGGCTTAGTGCACGCATGGCCATTCCCGATTAGGGTTCCCTAATTAGCACCTCGCAGATTGGCCGCGGTCCGCGAGTTATTTTAAGGGCCGATTAATGTGACTTTCTCGTCGCGTGGGCGAATTGTTTATTTTACACGTATTTGTAATGAGTTGGTTTTGTTTTGTTCGGTTGGATTTGGAGTGTAAATTGCTGTGTTTTCTAGAGTATATAAGCTAAACTTATATATAAAATTCCTCCGTTACTGAGTGGGCGAGTGACTGACTGACAGACAAAGCTGAAATCGGTTTGTTCATTTGCTACTTCTTCACGTCTTAACGACTGAACGGATTTGGATGAAACTTAGCACACGGGTACACCATGTCTTGGAATACGTTATAGGATGTTACTATTATTTTTCCAGGAGTGTGTTCCCTTGGGATAATTTTCGCGGACGGTAACTAGAGTATAATAGATTTTTTCTGGTTATGACTAAGTATTTTCACACTAAGTATATCACAGAGTAAATAGCTTTACCGGAAACGCTAATTAAATAAACGTGTTCATAAAAAAGCCCAAGAAACTAATCAATTACTTCCTCAAAGAAAACAGATCTCATAAAACGCTTCACATTGAATGAAATGCTTTTAAAATTACTGACATCATTACCTCCATCAAATTACCACATGTCATCTCTGAGCTGTCATCTGTCATATATAAACACAGCACACGGCCAGTGCACACTGACCCTAATACACTAGATAACTTCGTCTGTCAGCAGATCAATATAACAACTCATTTGTTTCGAACTTTTCTCAAGCCACGCCCGTTTGAAAGTTTGCCAAATTGTTGCGTTCCACCAATGGGAGGAGAGAACGGTAGGCCCGGTTTGTGTGAGCCAATGAGGGCCGAGCGTGGCCTGCGTTGGCGCAGGTTTCGTTTTGCAATTCAATGAGCTGTCTAAATGATGTTTTGTTTGGCATTGATTCGGGCCGTTGATGATGTTCGTTAATGAGCGCTAATTATGTGGCTCTGTGTCTCCGGTGCCGATGGGAGGAAGTGACGGTCATTTGAAAAATGTCTTGTTTCTCATTAAACTTGTTTCTGTGTCAAGGAATGTGTTGAATGATATATTTTCGGTTGTATTGAATTTCATTGAATTTTGGACTATAAACTGTTTAATTTATTTGAATAGGAGAAGTGGTTTGAAATGTACTGCTTTCGCTAAGTCCAAGAATTGGAGAAAACACTGCCACTATTTAGCAATCTTATCACAAAAAAAAAGCATGAAATTTAAAATAATTTCTAAAGCTATCGATTAATTTAAATTCTTGAATAGATTTCAAGATATGTAAAATAATGTTAACGAGTCCAAACGTTCTACAATTCATCGTCCACCTCCCGAAGCTCGTATAATAGCCTCGGTTCTCACCCACACACAAAACATTGCATAGTCTCATCTGTACACAGATCCCTAATAAAATTTATCAAAAGCATGTTAGTACAAAGTGGCATTTTATTTAATAGAGTTTAAATATAAATTGGTGGAGTGCCAAGTTTGTGCCACTCGGCAAGTTGGCAAGTCCGTCGGTGCCAAAAACTGCTCGGCGCATACACTTGCAGATATTGCGATAGAGGAGTGCTAGCTGACAAGGGACTGGGGAGACTGGATGTGGCAGCGTGCGGACTTGATGGTAGGTGGTGAGCGTGGTTGGGAATCTAGGGTTGTTGGTTGTTGAGGGTAAATCGAATCTAGTAACTATACTCTGAAGTAATATTTGAATCGTTTCTCCAGGATTCGTCAAGCTTCATTAACTCGGCGTTTTATGGTGGTCGCCACTGTTGATTCTGGCTCACTGGGGCTGCAATGCTTGGGAATAGTGTGACGGGATTGTCCTATAAAAATACTCTGAAATAATTTTGCATTACTGTAGCTGAAGATTAAAAAAAAACTGGCCAAGTGCGAGTCGGACTCGCGTGCAAAGGGTTCCGAATGAATTTTTTTTTAACATGTTATTTAAACACTATAGACTTCTTATAGGTTTTCCTGTAATCTATAGGTAAAGATCTACTATCTCTATTTTTTTTCAAAATGTTAGGCTCAGTAGTTTCAGAGATAAGGGGCGTAATTTTTCGTCTAATTTCTTGAATAACTTTATTTAAAAAAAATGATTTATTTTAAAATTATAAAAAAAAATGATTTATTTTAAAATTATAAAAAAAATCCTCACATTAAGCCCTTTCATTTGATATGTCACACGATATTGTTCAAAAAACTTATTTTTGAAATTTTATAGTTGGACCCCCAAAAGTGACCCCCATACATATACAAAATTTAATAATTTACGTAACGCGTCCTTGTTTGGGTCATAGAAGTCCATATGTGTACCAAATTTCAACATAATCGGTTCAGTGGATCCGGAGAAAACTGGCTGTGACAGACGGACAGACAGACAGACAGACTGATGGACAGAAATACAGACACCCGAGTGATATAAGGGTTCCGTTTTTTGTTCGGAACCCTAAGAAGGTCCTACAATATTAAAGAAACTTTGAATTAATTAGTTACCTAAGTATATAAGTATCTATAGGTATATAAGATAAGCATCAGGATATCTGGAGTATTTTGTCTTTAATCAATTAAAGAAAAATACTCTAGATAAACCCACTATTAAATCAAATAACAAAACGGAAAATTTCAATCGCACTCCAACCGTTTCAGAAACGAGCCTCATAAACAATTTACATCCAGCGCAATATCATAACGACGCCATTTAAATACCAACCATCATTCAGATACATAAACATTCTTCAAATGCCGTCATGACATGTTAAAAGCTTGCCAGTATTTACTATCGGCTAAATGCGCTATAATTTAGATTTAATTTGGCAAGTGATCTAGACTGGAAGTGGGACAGTCTGTCACTGTCCGGTTGTGACGGAGGAGCTTGTCAAATGGTAGCCAAATCGCTTTGGAATGACCTTAGACTAGAAGATTTGAAATTATATGTGACTAGTGGACGTCACGCGATTTTACCCGCGTAGTTCCCGTTCCCGTGGGAGTACGGGGATAATATATAGCCTATGTTACTCCCTGATAATGTAGCTATCCAATGCTAAAAGAATTTTTCAAATCGGTCCAGTAGTTTCGGAGCCTATTCAATTCAAACAAACAAACAAATCTTTCTTCTTTATAATATTAGTATAGATTGCGATTGAGTGGCTAGGGTTTCCGTTATTTTAGAGGTAGCTTTTAAGTAACGTCTGCTTTTGATGATTAACCTAAAGGACAGTAGGTAGGAAACTGATTCATGTTTCATTTTAGTCTTGAGATATTGTGCAAACACCAATTGAGTTGCAGAGGTCTAGGATTCATGTTAAATATGTACTTGAATTCAAATACATTCGGTTAGCCGTGAAGCCGACCCCAACGTACTTAGAAAACGCTAGGGGATTGTAAATTGTACATATTTGGTTTTGGAAATAAATAACTGCTACTAAAATGAACTTAGTTTATTCACGTACGTCTACAAATAAAAATCAACCCATTCATCAAAAAATTACCGTTATCATTGGTTGCAAACAAAACTTATCAAAAGTTTCACCTGTACTAAGGCGCATAAAGCGGCTCATCCAGGACCCAACATCTGTGGACCATAAGCATCGAGATCGCATCCGCACAACATTTGTATCACGGCGGCTCTCAAGAGGCCGACTTTGATGTCTGCTGAGCTCTGCAGCGCTGCAGCGCTCCTCGCTATCATCTGCAGCGCGGCAGCTATCGGAACTAATATCGAACACTTTGTAGCGTCGATTGAGGATGTTTAACACTTCAGCTGTTTGTACTTGCAATTGGAAGATTGTACTGCTTCTGATGTATTGATACCGTACTATTACATATGGTAGGGATATGTATAGAAGCTCGTAGTTAATTCTATCTTCGAAGTAAAGCAACGCTTGTCAGAGACGATCTGTGGATGGCTGATGGTCGTACCGAGTTTCCTCCTATTATATTATCTGTGCTCCGTGCTGCGGAAACCACATTAAACAATTGGTCCCGGCTCGGCATTTGAAGGTCTTTGACAGTCTTTACGGGTACACAGAAGACAGGAAATCTGAAAAGTGATACCCAGTTACTGGGTTGTGAAGGTCATAAATTCAGTCGCTTTATGTAAAATACTGATACTCAGCTACATCCGGTTGGATAAGAATTTAAACCTAACATAGCTGAGAAATACCAGATTTCACAATTCAATTCATGACTAACTAGCTGACCCATGCCCACTTCGTTGGGCGGTATTTTTCGGGTTAATATATAGCCTGACACTCACAAATAACAAGGCTTTCTATTGGTACAAGAATTTTCAAAATCGGTTCAGTAAATCCAAAGATTACCCCCTACAACCTCACAAACTCACAAATTCCTCTTTATAATATTAGTATAGATGTATCTAACTAGTGAGACTTTAAGTCAAGAGTGAATAAGTTACTTCTAGGCAAGCGTGCTCCATCTTCGACCACATCATCACCTACCATCAGGTGAGATAGTGGTCAAACGTATGCCTTTATCAATAGTAAAAAAAAAAAACTATATTCCACCATTGTAAGAGACTGGCGCCTGAAATAGGTTTTTGGAACACAACCTGTCCAAAATCAAAATCAAAAGTCGTTTCTTCAAATTAGGCTGAGAGCCAGCACTTTTTGAACGTCAAGTTTTACAAAAGACAGTCCCCCAAAACGCCCGCCCGTCACCACTTCCTAGTGTTTTAGCTGTGGAGAAGAAGTGGCCAACAAACTCCCCAGCAACACATCTGTCTGTTACGTTTTAAGAACTTGAATCTATATAAAAGTATGCTAAGTAATTAATACATGACACGAAATTTATAACTTGCATACATGTCACCAAGCAGCTAGGCAGATTGATCTATGAATCCTGCACTTCATCATCATCACATCAGCCTGCAGACGTCCATTGCTGGACGGCAGCCTTCCGGCGCCTGTCGCCACTACAACGGGTCCTGTGCGTCTCCCATCCATCGGCTAACCGCGACCCTCACCAGGTCATCCGTCACCTTGCGAGAAGTTTTCTAACGCTGCGTCTTCCGGTACGCGGTCACCTCTCCAGCCTTGCGTTTGCCTTAGCACTTGAGTAGAACACTAACCACCTGTTTAGATTTATTATATGTGACTAGTGGACGTCACGCGGTTTCACCCGCGTAGTTCCCGTTCCCGTGGGAGTACGGGGATAATATATAGCCTATGTTACTCCCTGATAATGTAGCTATCCAATGCTAAAAGAATTTTTCAAATCGGTCCAGTAGTTTCGGAGGCTATTCAATTCAAACAAACAAATCTTTCCTCTTTATAATATTAGTGTAGATGTAGATTTAGTGGAAAAATGTGGAAAAAAATATTTTATAGGCATCTTGCTTGAATGTAATTTAGTTCGTTATTTACTATAACCACAGTAGTCATCGCAAAAAAAAACTCAAAATGTATATTATTACAATCGACAATCTGCTAACCATAACTGTTACCACTATGAACAAACGCTGATGAATTTCTTATCTATGTAAAATAGTGACTGAAAGAGTTAAGGAATCTCATACTTTCATCTATTTGCTTTACACTTGGTGACAATTTAACCAGCCCTCATACAAAAACAACCTATTAACACGTGAACTGGCGGCCGCAAGTGATGGCACAATTGAGTGGAATGACTTTATTGTCTCGTTAACGCGCTGTGTCTGACCATCAATCTGTCATCTGTTGTATTTATGGCGCATGGGATTTTTATCGTACATGTTATCGATGAGGCTGTAATGGCTTTTAAAGAGGAATAAGTGTCGTGCTTGTGTTTGGATGACCCTAAGGTTGACTGTTAAAAATAGCTTAGGCCATTGCAGGCCAGGTTGCCACTGAACAGTCTTATTTAATTGCGCAAACAGTTGATATATTTATTTATTAACGAGCTCCAACAAAAGATGTACACATATTTTTTTGTAGACAATTTTATAGCTATTTACAGCACAGGAAAAGCGTAATTAATTAGGTTTTTGCGTCAGAAATTCATCAGTCGCAGTTTGGTCTAAATTGTGTATGGTTAATAACAATAAGTTTTGCCCTTTATTGCATAGGTCTTTAACATAACTGACAAAATGTGGTTGTAGATACTACTTGTCTTCTGCCGATTCAAAATCTGTTGCAAATTCAGATAAATCCTATTTTTACAAAGTTTGAAGTTGTGTTGTCAGCAGTGTGTCGAATTTCGGGACAGTAAAAATAATCTTATAGTAGTAACAGCTTACTTAGAGGAATATAAGGAGATCAGTGAAAATCGGGACGTTTGTTGTCGATTAAGGATGAATCAGGACGTAAGAACCCTAAAAATTCGCGAATCTGACAATTCCAGTTTTAAGCCGAGTGAACTAAAAAATGTCATAACATAATAAGGTAGCTCTATACACAATATCGTAGCAATATTGACAACTTTCACCGAACAGGAAAAACCAATATTTTAATCTCTAATGACAAACCTGCCACTTAAGCTTAAGTACCTAAATAAAAAACTACCAACTTTGCAATATCGGCAAGTTTGAGGAAACACTCACAAATCGCCTGACGCAGCAGAGGTAGTGACAGTAACGACTCGATGCGATGTATTTTTAAACAGTGGTCGGCCATGACAGATCAATACTGATCAAACTGGGTATTAATGGATAGTGCAAACCTATGTTTGTTGTAAGTGTGGACAGGGAAATAAAGGGAATTTAGAATGGATTTGGAACTAGATTTTGGTAAAGATTGAATTGAATCATTCATTTTTAAAGTAGGTTTCTTCATAAGCAGTGTTTTTAATTGATATTTTTATATTGTATTTAATTAATAGCACATAAGGCTATGCGTAGACCATAGACAAAACTAATTAGACTTAGACGTCTCTTGCGATTACATTCCCGCAATTTTTTTTAGAAATGCTGTTGTTCCGTAGTTGTTGTGTTGTTCTGTTGAAATGTTTACAATTGAGTTTTTAACCGACTTCAAAAAAGAGGAGGTTCTCAATACGGTTGTATTTTTTATGTGTGTTACCTCATAACTCCGTCATTTATAAACCGATTTGAAAAATTCTTCTTTCATGTGAAAGGGTATAAGTACTTTCCGATTGGTCCCATTTAATTTTCATCAAAATCGGTTAATCATTTTGACTTTTAAATCAAAATAGCTGGAATTAGTTTACTTAGATGACGTATTTGGTTTGTCATGCAAGTAAACGAAAGTGCGTATTTTGCTTTCCTGTGACCAGTGGTGTTGTTAGGTGTACCACTAAAAAGTCAAAAATAAAAATCTTTTTTACAAAAAAAAAAATACAACCGACTTCCAAATAAAAAAACACTACAAAGTATAAAATAATTTCGGAAGTCTGTGTAAAAATACGAAGAAACAACCAAAAACACCAACTTCTGAAATTAAAGTTATTTTATACTTTGTAGTATTTTTTATATGGAAGTCGATTGTATTTTTTTGGAAAAAAGTATTTTTAATTCGCGATGTGGACATGATGTGAAACAGGCCCTTACTATATACTATTAAATACTACAAGTAAGTCCTACTAAGATGATGGGTAATAGGGTGGATTTTGAAAAGAAGACATGGGTACTGCTCCCCAAACCTCCCTAGAATCCCAGATAATTGACACAAGAGTTGGGCCTCAAGTCTGATATTTTTTATAAATTCGTCATTCCAACACGATCTCGTAATAGAATCGTGTTATAATGACATTGTCGTATTGCCATTATTATAAAACCCGTTAGTAGAAATGGTTTTCGAAAAACAACTACTAAATTTGACATATTATTTTTACATATTATTTATTAATTTGTCACTATGTACGAGATTACCATTCTATGCCATTTCTTTCAATGGAGTGTCAGTGGTTGACCATTGGAAAGTCATAATGACGCTTTTATATCAGTAGTTTACCAAACTTGTCAAAATCAACCATTATGAAATCAATGACAGACCATTCTTACACTATTGTAATAGCAGACTTGAGGCCCAGGACACTAACAACATCTAACTATGGTTGACGCCAGATAAATTTGTTACAACGGTCATTGGCCTTTCCTTAATATCTCTTCGTAGGTACTTGGACAATAGAATATGCATCGTTTTTCAGTTCTAGAAGATGTAAAAGATCACGATATGTCGATTCAGTACAGCTTTATGTCTTTATCTTGTTTTCGGAATTCAATCTATGTCAATCATTGAGCTACCATGGAGAACCTAGAGTTCATAAATGTCGAAAAATGTAGGTGGGTTAATGACCGTTATTATGCCGTTATTGCAAATTTATCTGCCGTCGACCATAAAGATGTCAACTTGGGAAGAATGTTGAGGCACCATTAGAAAACCTTTCGCAAAGATACGAACAGTTCGGATCCGTATGTCAAAGGTAATGTTATCACTATTCAGATAGTACATACACTACAGTGCCGTATGTAGATAGCCGGGAGATGGATGGACGCATCTACACAGCATCCGGCGCGCTTCCTGACTCGGAGAATATTGTAACACAGTAAACAATCCTATGTCTCGCACAACACATCAATTATAGAGTATATTTCAAGCTGAATAGCGTCCTATACCATGTATCCATGTGTTCATATATCATGTGTCCTGTATACCATGCCTTTTGAACGTAAGGCTTTTAGTACGTCGAGACGAGCTTGCAGCCAAATAGTAGTATCCACTTGGATTTGAAGCAGCTGATCCCAACAACAGGGAAAAAGCAAAAACTGATACAAATACAAAATCCTATATTTCAAATAGATCAGTTACAGGTACTTTTGAATACTCAAAGTCTGTCAGTCAAATAGATGAAGTTAATTCTGCCGCGCCAGCGACAAGAGCAGCAAAACGTACTCACCGACACTATTTTCAGCGCGAAGAGAATTTTAAAATTATGAAAATAATATATTTGCGATCCTCACAATACTCGCCCTGTCATTTGATATGTATGTCACAAGGCACCGTTGGAAAAACTATTGGTTTAAAATTTTCTAAATTGTCCCCCAAAAGTGACCCCATACTCAACATCTATTTATTTACATTATGCGTCCGTGTTCGTGTTCGTGGGTCACAAAAGTACATTTTTGTACCAAATTTCGGAGCAAATTGGTTGAGATAGACATACACACAGACAGGCACACAGGCAGGATTTTTCATGGACGTACGAAACCCTCAAACGAAAATCCTCAATTATCGCATCGCTCAACCTCCTCAATTACCAATTTCGTCACCTCCTTATTAGGGCACCGGAAGCACCCATCCCATCAGGGCCAGGTCCCAGTCCCACACACTGCCGGCTCCACACAGCAGCATAATTGGACGGTATTCACCTGTAACGAGCCGCTTAATGAGACGAAATAATATGGCAACTAAATGAATTATACGCGCGCCTCTAGCGATGATGTGCGGGCAATGGAAGTGGCACTAGGAGTCCTTGGTGGATGTATGTCGTGTCTCTTGACCTGAATGTGTTTGACAGAAGTTTTATATGTTAAACTGTCTCTTATTTTATAATTATGTCAAGTTGAACAGAGGAATTCTTTCTCAGTGTAATTTGTTGTAGCTTGTCGTGTTTTCGGATCCGTTATTATATTGTTATAACTCTTTTAAAGTACATGTTTTTTAATGATGATAATTTAAAAGATACCGGGCTATTGATAAAAGAAAACAGCGTAAGGAAAATCCTCATCCTAAAAGTCCGAAGTTGCAAATACATAACAAGCAAACGTGGATTTTTAGTATCCATAGCTTTTCTGTTTCTGGATTTTTTTTCCACATTAAGTTTTACTTAATTAAGATTGATACCACTTTAATTTATCCCAATTCAAGCTGGAACTAAAAATATAATATTGCTAAATAATACATACTTATTACATAAATCTTTCGTTATAAAACTGATATCGCGAACGCGGTCACATCCAGCCACTCTACCTCTCCGCAAGCTTTTGATCGCTCATACGGCGCGGAGTAATATCTGCACTTAATTATAAACAGATCGTACTCACACACACAACAGGCGCACTACACACACCATGCCGACACACCCACAGACCCTGTTCCTACATACACAGATGAGCAGCAAGCTTGCGCATTTATGTTATACTGGGTGAGCCGTGTATTTGCTTGCGTGAATAGTTTTTAGTTTAGATTATTTAGAGAAAGTAGTGTTAATTTTTTGTTAATCTGTGTCTGTTATACAAAAAAATATCTTATATTAAACATACAGGTTAACAATGTGATTTTGAGAAAGAGTTTTGACTGCTACTCTATGAGGTTGCTACAAACTGTTAAATGATGAGTCTAGAGGACGGACACAGGCGACCTCTTGTCTGACTCTGATTGTTTCAATGAAGTTGAAGAACTTCAAACTTTTACATTTCGATTTGATGTTACAACGGTATTGTAGAAACAAAGGAGAAAAAGAACCCAAGGGGGTGGGGGGTTATAGTATAATGTATAACTTTTCATCTTTATCTATTTCTTTGAGGTACAAATTAGGTGGGTTCATTTTGAAACGTTTCCTTTCAATTTTGAAAAAGTCCTGGCAATCGTGAAAAGTTTATTGAATAGGTACAATGAATGCCAGAGCAGATATTAAATAACATCTTGGACGACCCTGTTCTAACAGTACCGTACAAAATAAACTGGAATCGCGTCAGTCCATTCAACTCTAGAAGGCTTTATAATAATTAAAAGTTAATTGACCGTAAAATATGGCCGCGATCCGGAAATATGTGCACAAGTTTAATTGAATATGTAACAGTTATTTATCAGCTGTTCATTATAATGCGTTTTAAACCATGGGACATATCGGTGCGATGCGATATTGTTTTCTGTTTCACTGAACATGTTGATTGTTGAACTGTTGGGGCTTATGTGAGCCTGGTACCTGGCGTATAATTTGGCTCATTATTTCTTTATGCTATAATTATCATTCATAAGGAAATCTTTTGTTTTTTTTTTAACAAAGAGTTTAATACGAATTAGCGGTGGAAAATAACATCAACTATTGGAGGAGATTTAATCGTCGGTTATATAATCCTTAGCTATATAAGTTTGCTTCTTCATGATTGTGGTCTTCTGGTAGTTTGTGAGTCTATACTTACTCTTCTTGATTTCCCATCTCCGAGGTTCTGCTACCTCCACAGTCTCCGACAATATATCCCAATCAATCCCAATTCAGCCGTTTTTCCGCAAAAACTTAATTTTTTTTTATTATATTAATAGGATTATGCTTCGAGGTGTGCTTATTCAGAAGTCAATCTACTCAGTCCATTGCAATCGCTAATATGAGACATGCCACTTTCATCTTACGACACTATTTCCCTGATAATAACCAATTAAACTACCTTACTATCTACCTATTCTCTATTCTAACAACATTCCAGCTGATACAATGCTCGCTGGCAACACTGTCACTAGCCGTCAACGCTGACAGACGCGCAGCTGTCACGTTTGACAGCTCATTGAGATTACATTGTTAAGGACACGGCTGTAGTGTGTTGGCTTGTAATAGTAAGTACGAGGCTTGTAGGTAACAGTAGATACGAAGCTTGTAATAGTAGGTACGTGGTAATTATCGTGGTATCTGTATCTACTCGGATCGTACTGTTTATGTGATAGAGGTGATTAATGATCGGTTCCTAGAACATACTATGAGCTGTGGTTGGCTATTGAGGCTTTTTGCAGAGAAAAAGCAGAAATGGAAATTGCTTAAAAAGAATGGGCACTGTTGAGTTTTTCTCTCAGTTATGTGTATATCTCACACATGTGATAATTGCAAATAAAAATTGATTGATTGATTGATTTTGAAAACCATTTGGTGCTGGACGTTATTAATTATAGGTACCTCTTACTTGTATAACTTAGAAATAATAATTAATGTTTTCTGCTTCTGTGGGCGGGATAAAAATCGATGTGCACAACAAACGTACAACCTTACCTCTTTCCAACATACGTTAAGAAGGTCCTCCTCCTTGCGTCGTATTCCTCAGTGCTGAGGGTCGTGACCTCCCTTCTGTATCACTTTCACACGTATGATGTTTCTCCACCTATTTCTGTCCCTGGCGATGGCGGTGTGGAGGGCCTTGTGAACGGAAGTATCAAGGGCGGTGCGAATCTGGTCAGACCAACGTATTGGACTGCGTCCACGAGGTCTTTTTCCATCTACTTTGCCGGTCACGATGAGCTTCTCGAGGTTGTCACCTTCTAATTTTTCGTGATTTCAAAGCTGGTCCAATAGAAAAGTTGATCATAAAAATTAGTACAATGACCCTATTTCAGGTTTTACGTTTCAACAGTTACACCATGTATAACCCATAGCTTTTCATAACACGTCACTTCCACACAAAAGTAATTATCCGCTCATTCTAAATTGCATGCCGAAACAAGCCTACCGGTGGGAAACGAATTAATTCAATGAAATCGATACTAGTTAACGAATCACAAACCACTTACAAACGCATTGCAACGCAAAACGATAATAATTTAATTAATTACTCTGATCGATTTACTTGTCTAAACCGATTGATCGATAGAATCGATACTGGTTACCGTAAGACATGAGAATGGATTGAGCGTTCCTTACCAAGTTATCAAGTGAATACGCGTAGAAAATTGTGAGACAGATAAAGCGATTGTCCAGCCAAAGCCTGGAGACAAAGTGGCAATCAGCAACAACGATTGTCGATAAGTTGAAATTTATGGGATTTAAGACACATGCACGGGATGAGAAATTGTGAAGGAGGTCGCAACTGCCCGGAACACATGACGAACATAACTATGACTGCTGTGGCAAGAGCGTACCGACAGAGAAGAGAAGACACATGCAATATCGATATCAAAATATCACGGTATCGAAATATACTGTCCCCGAATATTTGAAAGTCGCTTTCGCCAATAGAATATTACTAGTTTTGTCTCTCTCTAGCTACAAAGAGATCAATTTTGTAAGGGCATTTTTAAAAATTTTCTTGAACAATTCGCTCTTGGTTTTGATTTTTCCTGCTGGTTAGCAAAGTTCAAAGTCTACGATGGACTGAGCGAACCTAAAAAATGCCTGTTCACGCTTGAGTTGAAAGCTAACAGCTGGTCCACTCTTTAAAACTCATTGTGAAATCTTAGGTGAAGTGAGTAAGAAGTGAGCTGTCATTCTAATTAATGCTAGGAATTGACAGTTCATTTCAAGTACAGCGAGATTGTTACAGAATCGCACTGAGGGTCACAATATAGTCAGTCCATTCTCTATGTCGGCTGGTTACCGACTCAATGGAGCGCACTCGGTTTCGGTCACGATGATCGCTGCATCGATACAATTATCTATTAACCGTGAGTGGTATAATGTGGGCTATAAACTTTCACTAATTTGATGGTCGTAGTGTATTAAGAGGCCGATCATGTAAGTTTTTATTAGGTTCCTACTTACTGTTTTGTGCTGTAATTATTTATGTATTGCATTTTTAATATTCAGTGGCATTTTTTGTATAATTTTAGAGAAAATCTCTACAAAGAGTTCAGGGGGGCTACTCGTATTCTACTCCGTATCAACTAATCACTAAGAATGAATGACAACACGATATGACAGTTACTGTCAAATCGTGTTGTCATTCATTCATTCTTAGTTCGGGTTCGAGACTAATCGTAAGTCTGTAGGTGATACGGAGTAGAATACGCCCGCAACTAAGCCTGAAACTACGGACTTCGAGCTTAGAGTCTTTTATACGCCCGCAACTAAGCCTGAAACTACGGACTCCGGTCACTACAACTGTCCATTATGTGCTCGTATTGGTGAGGGTCAAGATTCCTAACGAAGGTTGTCTTCGTCTGTCCTACATTAACTACATGGCATGAAAAACTCACAAATGACTGACTAGAAAGCTGGTTTATTATCTGCGGCAAATCAGTCAGTCAGATTTGATAACTTAGCTTTTTCCGGGTCAAAGAACTAGCCAAAGGCCAAAGGCGTTGTAGTTTCTGTTTGTGTATGTAACGGATCAGAATTTCCATAGATTATTTCTAATAAACAAATAGTTGTACATCTTTATAGTACATACTAGCTTTTGCCCGCGACTTCATACGCACATATCCTGATTTTTCCCGTTCCCATAGGAATTTCGGGAAATCCTCTCTTAGTGCTCCTTTACGGAGTATAGGGAACCTACATGCCAAATTTCAGCTTCCTACGACCAGTAGTTTCGGCTGTATGTTGTCAGTCAGTCACTCACTCACTCAATCAGTCAGTAACGGAAGAATTTTATATATTAGGATTAGTTTATATGTATATAACCCCCAAGAAAATAATAAAACATCTCAAGAAAAAGCTACCTTGCACCAAAACTTACGCAGCTTTACAAACAGTTCCAAAAGGACAAAGGGGCCGAAATAATTGATTGTTGGTCGTCCCGGGCGCGGGGGAGGGGTGAGGCGCGAGGAGGGATGACTATCTTCAATGAATAATTGTTCGATTAACGGGGCTTAGTCATTGGCTTCGATCGCCCCCGGCTTAAGATACTAGTGATGGACGGCGCGCGATTGAGCGACATTTTATTAAAGATTTTTGTTGTTGTTATGAAGATATTTTTTGGCAATTTCTAGGTGTTTTCGTTTCGTAAGTATGTTAGACGATTAGTTTTGCAAAGTAACTAGTTACTTAGGTAGGTACTTAAAAATCGGCACGTTTAAATCCTATCGACATATTATTTTCAGGAGACAATGCCTGGAATCTGAATAAATGTCCGGTTGATAGCAATATAGCACAGAGGGCGTAGGTATTATGCATACCAAATTTTTTGTCTAACCCTTCGGTAAATACAAACGAATGTCCCATAGAAACCCACTGTACAAAAAAAATCTGTTTGTTGGAAAAACTGCGCCCTAATGTCAAAAACATGTTTTTGAAGACACTCCAAATAAGTGGATTCTCTTTTACGTCAAACTTGGTATTAATCTCCTTACTAGTATTACGATTGTTTGACTGAACCGATTTTGATGAATTTGAGTACAGAGATACCCAACACCCACACCCTGGAGACATAACAGGCAACTTTTTTTCTGCGAAATTTTATATTAACGCGAGCGAAACCGCGGGCAAAAACTAGTATCACGATAAAAGACACTTGTCGAGAATTTATAGACCTGACCAATTAAACAAATACATGTTAATCCCAGCTATTTATATAAACAATACAATCACCTGTATCGGTAATCGTAGCCAGTAAATGTGCAATATCAGTGGCGTGTTAATATTACTGTCGGGCCATAAATTCATTTGCAATCTGTAATTAAATACTGGCTTTATACTGTTAATTGATTTTATAACGATTCCATATAAATCAGACGCTTGTTCAATAAAATAAACCTGTCTCAAAGTGGTGCAAATAATTAAGTTTACATTTGTTTTCCTTTTACCACTTTTTATTTTTCATTGCTATTTATAGGTATCATAACATGTAATGTTGCTTATATTGTATACGACATACACTTTCGACTAAGATTTTAAATTGAAATTGAAATTTGGGTTTCTTTTTGTTACACTATCGACAAAATCATATTTATCATAGACATAACCCACCAAATAAAATAAAATAAATTAAAAAAAAACTATCGATATATTTTCATCGACAGTGTCCCTTCCCTAGTAGAGCCTGTCACTAATAGGGTCGTGTACAATGATCTTGCGAACACGTCGCTTGCGACACCGCGCGCCCAGTGCTAGTGACTGCTCACTGTTTGTGTATTGTGTTGTGTAGTGTGGGTTGTGGACCTTTCCGAACGAATTGTTTTATTTATAATAGAATGCCTGAATTCTATAATGTAAATAAATTATACCTCTAGGATGTCCCTAGTCGAGCCCGTCACGTCGCTTGCGGCACTGCGCTAGTGACTGCTCACTGTTTGTGTATTGTGTGTGTGTTGGCCTTCCCAAACTTATATTTCTACTTGAAATAGGTTTCTAGAAATTTGCTGAGGTAAGTAGCTAACTTAATAGTGTTTAAATGAACAAATACTGAATTAACGGTTGCTTAAATTACTATAACCTGTGAGACAACTTTTAAGTTATTAAACATTATGACAACAATCTAGAATGAAAGTTAGCACCAACATTTTGTTTACCACTCAATAAAAATAATTAAACTACACAGCAAGACTAATGTTTTGTGAATTCTAACATCGGGTGTAGATACAGTTAATACGTGAAATTATCTAAAGTAATTTGTGATTCTTGATAGGGTCTTCAATTCAAGAGTGAATAGATCATCCTAGGCAAGCATGTTCCATCTTTCAACCTCATCATGGCATCGCATTTTGTATGCATGTCAGTTTTGTGACAGTAAATACTTTCAACGCTTAAAATAATAAACGCTGATCCATCGATAACACAAATAAATAAAAAAAATACTTAATATCGCCTTCCCTCTCGACCTTAACCAAAAATCAGCAATAATAAGATTGTGTTGCTCAGCGGCTCTCACTCCCCTCCCTCTTCAGTTTATACTAAAAACACAATCCTCACCCCATTAATCCGTTGACTGTTGGCGTGATATCGATAGCGTCCCCTCCCTAGCCAATTGGCAGCACTAATAGGGTCATGTACGATGATCTTGCGAACAAGACGTTTGAGACACTGCGCTATTGATTGCTGCTTCCTTATTATGTGGCGCTGTGTGTGTGTATTGAGTAAGGTTTTCTTTTAAATAGTGTGGGTTAAATGTTTGGTATAAAACTACCTATGTGAAATTTTTCACTGACTTTTGAGAAAAGTGTATCTGTAATAAGGAATCTTTAATCAAGTAATAAATTAACAATAAAAGTTCAGTTATTTCCAGATAGTAAGTTATTAATATATGTATGAAAAACACAAAAGGAATAAATAGTAAATATAAAAAAATGAAATAGTATACATTTTTATTTTGAAAGTGTTATTTTAGCTTTGTATGGTTTTGCATTTATGCAGTGCAAAGTAATATTAATTTGTTAAGCTTCAACAAAAACCAACGCGCACCAACATTGCTTAATCAAAATCTTACACACACCAAACCGAACCCAAAACACAAAACCTCAATACACACAGGTCAAAACAACCGAATCATCGACAAATCCCTCGACACCTCCCCATCCCTACACGAGCGCCGGACTAATAGGGTCCCATGCACTGATCTCCCGAACAAAGCGACGCTCCGCGGCAATATAGATTGCCTGGACGACCGTGAACAGCGGGCCTTATGATAGTGATGTTATTGTGGGTAATTGATGCGGCGGCACTGCTCGATAATCTGGAAACGTAGTGTTTGATTAGTCGGTCGGATAGTGGGTTTAGGACTTGAGATGTATTGTTGGTAACCCGAACTGACGTTGAGGATAATGCTGGCTGTTTGTGTACGTTATGTTGAGCTCAATTACCTAAACGTTTAATTTATTTGCAAGTTATCTATATAGAACTTGTAAACAAATGTTTACAAGTTTAAGTAAAAATCTCTAAAGTTTCACTTAGAGCTTATTTATTACAGATTTTGTTTGCGGTTCGCTCGAGTTTAAGTTTTATTTTCGCGCAAAAACTAGCGTATAATCTATCTCTGTAAGAAACAATAGCCATCGAAATCGGTTCAGCAGTATACTTGAACGCTCCCTGCGTTCAAGTATTACATAGTGAATTTGGGGGGAAGGGGGGTCTTGTAAAACGTTACAATGCGTTAGTTTGTTTGTAAGTAACTTTGTTTTTTTTTTTAAACCTTAAGAACGGCCGCGCAGAGAGATTCTCTCACTCATTTTTTAAAACGTTTTTTTTTCTCAAAATTTCAAATAACAAAGGTATTTTAGCGACTTTCCGGTACTTTACGCCACATAATTGTGACTTTTAGGTAAAAATAGTCACTTGGTGGTTACGTAACGTTTTACTAGGGGGGAGGGGGGGGGTACAGAAAAACGTTACGATGCGTTACATGGTGGGAGGGGGGGTCAAAAATCGCCAAAAATTGCGTTACTTATACGTAATACTTGAACGGAAGGAAATCATTGATTGACATAGGTAGAAAAATACATCTAAGAAAGGCATTTATTCACTGAGTAAAATAAACACGTGTAAAATACAAGAACTTCACAATAAAATAATATCCTTTCAACATTTATAATTAGTTGACATTCCGACGCTCATTCGGAGACATTTATGACTCGTACTCGTGTCACTCGTACTAGTCGTACTCGTGTCTCGTGTCGCATTGTGTACGAAGTTGTGACAATTCCTAGGAACTCTGCGCATTACCTACGTGTTAATTAAGAATCTCTGTTGATTATATAGTTATGTAAGTTGATGTTGATTGTCTTCGCGAGCGGTCTGGGTTCGGTCTTTCTGAAAATGCTCTGTGATGGAATTAAGGTGGTTAGGACTTTACTTAAAAGCCTGGAGCTGGTCTTTAAAGAAACTACAATGACTATACTTTGTTTTCTAGAATTGAGTTTGCATATTTTATTAACTTGTAGGTACTTACAGTGTGAGCAATCATGTTAAAAGTTCATTGATTTCAGAACTTACAATTCTTATTCTTTATTGTTCACACAAAACATACACATATACATATAATAAATACAATAGGAAAATTGGGATGTCTTATGTACAAAGGCGAGCTTAACCCAGTACTGGGTTCTCTAAATTTTAAATAATTTTCGCAACCTAAAATTCATGAAATTCACTCAATTGCTGTGATCAGATCCTTTAGACATTATACACAGAGGACTAATTGTAGACGAGTAGACCGTCACATCCATCTAATAAACTTGGCCAAGGATCAGACTCGGTGGCTTCTCCAGAAAAGCCACTGGGCTTATGACGGCAATCTTTATCTGACTGCTACTTGCGCTACCTTTTTAATTGTCCCACTAAAATCTTCCATTTGTCCGCGGCAGTAACTCCATCATATCAGCTCTCATTCTGCTTACCCCGTTTGACACAACCGTCCAATTAGTGCTCCTTTGACATGTGACACTATCAATCCATCTCGAACCTCCGACCTCTAGCTCACACCTTCAACAATATATATATATCTGTCTCACTCACGCGTGCTAATGCGCAATCAATAATAATTATCTTCGTGTTTGCAAGCAAGTGGATTGCATTGTGACGTAAGGGTGGGGGCACAACGAGGGGAAGTATTTTTTTTTTGGAGTTCAGGGAAATGTTTGTTTAGCTCATGTTACACCCTTTTGGGTAGTTAATTGAGAGAACGTTAGTCAGCGGTTAACAGAACTTACAGGGCAGATTTTTTGATGCAGTTATAAAGTATCCTATAACTCTACTTTAGGCCTTCATTGGTGCCAAGAAAAACTAATTTAAATGGTTGATAATGTGGTATAGTGTTCAGGTTTTGGTATGAGTAGGTATCTATTTTACTGTTTAGTATTTTTTGTCATTTTGGGTGTAAAATGAAAAGATAACCTACGTTATAATAACAATTTCACTCAGGTTAATTCTTTCAATTTATCCCTAAGCTTACTTACAAGTTCAAAATCTTGGCTGTTTTTTTGTACGACCCACATTTCGTAAGTTATTTAAGTCCCATGTGGCAGGTTCGCTCCTATTTACTTCAGCCGGGCACGAATCCAGACTGTGAGCTGTTACTATAAAAATGAAAATGAAAAATCTGATACTTAACACATTACCCGACCCGGGAATGTTTGATTCCCGATTCTTCATGCTAAACAGTAAAGCTTCCAACCACAAGATTATCTCGACAGGAACTGACATCTAACGTAACCTAATTCAAAATAAAATTATTTTTTAACCGGCAATCCGGATATCATTTCCCACCCCCCATTCTGCCCACAGCCTAACTAAAGGTGTACTGTGTATACAGCGGGAGTCAAATGTCACATGTTACCCGGATTAATTTGCTCGGCAATTACATGGCGAGCCATTGTGCCGCATGTCTGTACGTATATCTGTCTGTAGGTATGTGTGTGTCGTCGTTGTAAATCATACGCTGCGTTTATCAGCTGCGGCGTGGCCTATGGTGGTCGAGGGTGGATATTCGCGAAATGCATGAAATGTAAAATGATTCCTAACTTTTAAAACGGGAAAGGGTCACCGTGGGTATTGATCGGTATAAGATAAGAAAGAAAATAGAAAAATTGAGTGTTCTGTGCAGACAAAACATACATTAGGTACAGACAGTAAGAAAAGATTTTCGAGAGGATTTCTCCAAAGAAAAAGAGGCTCACCATAGATGGGGTATCAAAACGGTCCTTTAAAGCATTTGCAATATTAATTTATTAAGTTCTAAGGGTGTGGGATTTAAAAGGCTATACATATATACACGTGAGATAATGATTGTAACTTTATATCAAAGTTTTTCTGATGTGATAGGGGAGGTTGCGGTATCTATCCACATCCTTTAAAAAAACTGCGGTCATCAATCCGTGCACCAACCTTATTGGCTATCAATAACAGTAATATCCTTCGCTGACTATTACGAGTACTATAAGAGAAATAATGTCAGTATTAGTGTCCAACGACTAAAGCCTGCTTTCTCTAAGTTAGAGCTAATAGTCAAGCCCACAACTTGACCGACTACCGCGAGCCGATCAAGCTAACCAGTGGCGCTGCACTGAGCACAATATGATCGAAGCTAAGTGAACACACTGATCAAGTGATCAATGCTGAGTTACTGTATAAGTGTACCTATACGGATAAACACTGAAATGCAGCTCACTTTATCTAACGGTTAAGTTGCTAATGTTGCCGATAGAAAGACGTTTGAAAGCGTTGACATTCGCTTTCTATAACGAAAGCTATTGGACTAAATGTGACAAATTGAATTGTCAAGCGCGTTATACTGCCGCGCGTTTTATAATGGCAGCCAATCGCATCACTTGACTTATATTTAATTTTTGATGCGTCGATAATACTTTACATTCAGAAACCAAATTAATATTCATTTTAATCAAGTATAATAAATAAATATTCGAGGGTTTGAGTCAGACAGGCTTTGATAGACACAGGCTACTTATTGCAGTGGCTCATATAAAAGGCACTAAGGTCTGTAGATATCTATGAGTTGCGGGTTTTAACCCTACATTTTCAACAATTTCAGTAAGTATTTACTTAGAACATTAAAAATATAAAGGTAACGAGAAAATACCTGGAAACTGTTGGAATGTCTACTATCTATAACAAAGAGGAAAGGTTCATTTTTATTTTAAGATTCTTTGAAGAATTATTATCCGCCCACTTAACAGAACCACTTAAAGGTGGAATCTAGGAATCACGAAAGAAAGAAGAATGATTCATTAGGTAACCTGGGCGTCTTTAAGTCAAGAGTGAATAGGATAGGCAAGCGTGCTCCACCTTCGACCACATCATCGCTTACCATCAGGTGAGACAGCGGTCAAACGCGTGCCCTGTAAAAAAAAACAAACCAACCAGGCACTCAAAAAGTTTCTTACGTATTATTTTTACAGGATTTGATGGTTTATACTAGAATTTCAACAGGCGACGGTAAGGCAACTTGCCGTCACATGTATGCTACTATTCATTAAAGCAAATATCGACATTTATAAACATTGCCAAAGAAAATCACTAAAGAAACAACATGTCTACCTCGCGATGCAATAAGGAAGGGGTGCAAACCGCTAACGATCCCTCACAAATGCATCCAAGTGGTGTTACTTTTACGATTATTTTACGAGACAAGTTGCCGCCCCCGACTACTTACCTCAGTTAGAGTACTTAGTTATGTGTACTTATGAGTTTATTGGATACCTTAATGGTTAGTGGAGGTTGAAATTATTTGTGATACTCATAGGGAGAATATACACGGTCTTACAAAGGCGGCCCACTTAATGTACCCGACATAAACTACCTCTAGGCGAAGATATTTTTTTTTAAATAATTTAGTAAGATAATAGGTACAATAAAAATAAATAATCCATTATAATTATGAAACACTGTTAATTCTGTTTACGTATAAAAACAATGTCACCGTTCCATTCCGCGCCGTCCTTGAAACACAAGACTCGGACTGCACTCGCTCCTGGATGTTTCAAACTACGTCATGCGTCATGATAATGAATAATGTTTTAATTTTTTAAATAATATAAATGTTCATAAATATTTTTAGGCTTCCGAAAAAAAACGGAACCCTTATAGGATCACTCGGGTGTCTATCTGTCCGTCTGTCACAGCCAGTTTTCTCCGGATCCACTGGACCGATTCTGTTGAAATGTGGTGCACATATGGACTTCTGTGACCCAAACATGGACGCGTTACGTAAATCATTAAATTTTTAGTATGGTGGTCACTTTTGGGGGGTCAAACTAGAAACTAAATTAAAAAATAAAGTTTTTTTGAACAATATCGTGTGACATATGAAAAGAAAGGGCTTACTGTGAGGGTTTTAATTATATTTTTTTCATAATTTTAAAATAAATGGTTTTGAAGTTATTCAAGAAATTAGACAAAAAATGACCATTCCCCCACCTTATCTCCGAAACTACTGAGCCTAAAATTTTGAAAAAAATGGAGATAATAGATCTTTACCTAAAGATTACAGGAAAACCTATTAGAAGTCTGTAGTGTTAAAATAACATGTTAAAAAAATTAAATTCCTTCGGAACCCTTTGTACGCGAGTCCGACTCGCACTTGGCCAGTTTCTTTTTGTTATTAATGTGTAGTAGTCTATTCATTGAGTATATGAAGTGTGCTGTCGTTGTAAAACGACTGATATGGCTCCGTGTATATATTTTTTGTTCTATCAGCAGCTTCTCCCACTTGGAAGTCGGAAATTATCCCAAGGGAACATAATTCTTAAAATAACACATAAGTATCTTATTTTCTAATGCAAGACGTGGTCTACCCGTTAAAGCCCGAAGAAAAAACAAACAGACGCACAGATAAGCTGAGGAACTTTCGTAATTTTAAAAGTGGATGATATTTTCTTCTGATACAACTGATTATTAAATTTAATGGTTTACTTGACGTTTACTCTAATTTATTTTTTTATTATTATTCAATGTAACTTTCATGAATTCATGGCATTCTTTGATAAATTATAACACTTAAACACGAAACGACCGAACGGATTCATGGGGAACCATGAATCCGTTCGGTCGTTTAGTGTACACATGTCTGTACCTATATGTACATTAAACCACCGCTGTCGGTCTGTTTGGCTGTCTAGCCAGACGGACCGACAGCGGCGGAGGTACTTTGTTTTATAATATTTAGCAACATCTTGCGAAATAGCTATACTTAGTTCTAAAACTGTGACCCAATAATCATTGACAATGTTCCACTGTACAAACATCGATATCGAGTTATCGACGGCATCCCGTCACTAGCTCCCCCGGGCTGGGATCGATCAGCTCGTAATTAACTGTTTGTTAACCGATACACTCGCACATGCTCGCGCACACTAGCGCCAGGGCCGAACTTAATCCTGAAGGGGCCCTGAAGCAAAATGAGTTAAGGGCCCATTTTACCAGACTGCAGCAAAACCCAAAACGGGGATACCTATTTTATGTTTTTTTTTTTAATAAAATCTGTAAATGTAAACACACCGGACAAAATCTTAACCTTTTTTTGCTTCGCCTTAGTCGGTTAAGTATCTACAAATAAAGAAAGCGTTTGCTCCAAAAAAAATATAGCCTACAAAAAAATACAACGAAAGCTTGACATATCTGCGTCGCATCGGGATTATTGACTCGTGCCGGTGATTATTGACTTCTGCCGATCTATTCTGTCGAAATCTCACCGTTTACACTTACGTGGAGTGAACGACAAATGAGCTGTCATTCCATTTTGTTTGTATGGTTTGACAGCTCACTTGTCGTTCACTTCCCCTATGTTTACAGAATCGCACTGCTACTGTTTTCTATCTATACTAATACTAGCTGACCCGCGCAACTTCGTCTGCGTCACAATTTTCATTACTGCCACGCTCCTATTGGTCTTAGCGTGATGATATATAGCCTATAGCCTTCCTCGATAAATGGGCTATCTAACACTCAAAGAATTTTTCAAATCGGATCAGTAGTTCCCGAGATTAGCGCGTTCAAGCAAACAAACAAACAAACAAACTCTTCAGCTTTATATATTAGTATATAGAAGTATAGATATAAAGCTGAAGAGTTTGTTCGTTTGCTTGAACGCGCTAATCTCAGGAACTCCTAGTCCGATTTGAAAAATTCTTTCGTGTGTCGTCTAAGTGTTAGATAGCCCATTTGTCGAGAAAGGCTATAGGCTATACGGGAATGGCAAATTCCTACGGGAACGGGAAAAAACGGGATATGCGCGTACAAAGTCGCGGCCAAAAGCTAGTCTCTTTATAAATTTAGAAAATGTAAATGCATGCGAAGTGAGCTCGAAGGTTAGAGCGTCCTAACTCTGATATGTTAATGAGTTTACGGATCCATCATATCAATAATAAGAATTTGACGTTGTGGATAAAGTTTTGCAATTTTCTGCTTTTGGTTAGGGTCCCCCGTATCATTGCTACTCCGCGACAACTCCGGCCCTGCCCCACACAATTCGCGCTAGTCCCATGGCAACTGTCAGAATTAGGAAGTACCTCTGATTATTGTTACAATATCCGCACAGCGGAAGAAGTTCAATGGTTAATTCTGTGTTCGTTGGGTTTATTGTTTGGTGTTGTTACTAACTGCTAGTCTACTGATTTAATAAAATCCTTTATACCTACTGTTCTTACATAGTGTCTTATATAACTACCGAATTATTTCAATTGGTTTGTGCTCTGCAGAAAGCCATTTGACGACTACAGTCAATCAAAACAACCCATTATCATATCCCATACCATTTGTAAACAATCTCTTCTCTCTTAATTCCAGGTAAAAATCTGGTTCCAAAACAGAAGAACGAAATGGAAGAAGAAAGACAACGTGTCGAACGCAGAAGTAGCAGAGATGAAGCAGCAGAACAAACCAGAAGAGAAGAAGGAGACTCCTCCAGAAGACCCGCTAGCCCTTGACATGTCCCGAAAGAACTGCAATAAGTTACTCAGTGAAAAGTTAAGAAACACAAAAGTGAGCCAAGTCCTGCCGAAGCCAAGAAAAGTAGAAAAAGGTGTAATATTAGAAACGATATGTGATTCGAATGATATTGAGAGTCGTATATCGATAACTAAAATAACCAATAAGTTGTCGAGTACAGACCTATCGGGGGATGGTAAGGTGTCCGTCAAGAGTTTCAACCCTGAAGAGGTGAAAGAGATGAAGTTCGATAGTCTGAGTAATGTTGAGATGTAAAGTTTAGGTTAGGGTTGAACTTGAGATCAGTGACTGCTTTCTTACAAACCATTTGGTAGTAAAAGTTAAATTACCAACGAATTTCAGACACGCGGTTTCTCAATGACCTGACAAAACTGATTAGAGTAACAGATTGTCTATCCAATGATAACTGTTGCAAATGATGTTTCTTGGTTTAGAGAAACCGGGTGTTAGGCCACATTTCCACCTGCAAGCAACTCGTATGCAAGTTAATCACTCGATCGTGCGCGCAATGTAATTTTTGCATGCGAGTTGCCAGCAGGTGCCAATGCAGCCTTAGACTCGTGGAAAGCAAAATTATCAGGGTCATCAAGCGAGAAAAATGGATTTGATAATAGATATTAGGTGTTGTCGGTGCGAGAGAGAATTTTAAAGATGACCGAATCAAATTATATTGTTATCGTTTTATCAAAATCAAATGTGGTGACTGATCTATAAGTCTGAGGGCTCCATCTCATTGTGTCAAGTTTCAAACAAAACAAATAACTTGTGTACTGCTAAATAATGATTTTACTGAACTGAACTGACCATACCAGATAATAATTAGAGGCGATTCATTAATTTGTCCGTTGAAAACCGCTGGAAAAATTATATGAGTTTTGACAGAACTTGTCGGTGCTCTATCGTGCACCCAATAATTGAGAAGAAATATAAAGTACAATAATCGGGAGCCCTATTTGTAAATATATTTGAGTTCGTGTGGGCAATTAAAGTTTTTGTACAAGCTTACCTTTGTGTATGTAGTTTAGATACGAATAACATTTATGTTTCGGTTTGATGTTCGCTAATAACTTAGGAAACTTATAATAACGCCATCTGTTGGACAAATCTCAGAACTGTATGTATACGAGTGTTGCCAGATTAAAACAAAGAGGTTTTGTCATAGAGTTTTCAACTTTTAAGTACAAAAGTATTTTGTGTTCGTAATTAAATTTGGCAGCACTATTTTGTAGTTTTTTTTAAAAGCTTTTTTGCAGTTTTTTATACAGTGATTGTAATAAACTATTTTGTTTATTAGTTTTGTGCAATAATCGTATAGTTGTTAGATTATAAGTACTTATTTTTGGAAAAATACAAAAAAATAGAGCAGATATTTGGAGTACAGACGATTTTATATTGATATTGTATTAAATATTTATCTTATAAGTATTGCCATGCTAATTTTATATAACAGTATAATATTTCTCATAATAACTCATTCGCTGATAAAATAGTACAAACGAAAATAAATAATAAATGTGGGTTTCTTTAATAATATTATGGTACACTAGAAAATAAAACCATATTTTTATTTGTAAGGAAGTAGTTAACGTTGGTGAAACTTTTAAGTATTAGAACAATTAATTTCTTTTTATTGCACCTATCTCCAAAACTAGTGAGCCTAAAATTTTGAAAATAAAAATGCAGATAATAGTTCTTTACCCACAGATTACAGAAAAACCTATATAAAGTCAATAGTGTTAAAATAACATGTTACAATGTACAAAAATGAAATTGGTTCGGAACCATTTGCACGTTTTTAGGGCTCCGTACCTCAAAAGGTAAAAAGGAACTGTCCTGTCTGTCTGTGTGTCACCACCGATTTTCTCAGGAACGGGTGGACCTAGCAATTTGAAATTTATACCCGATACTGAGGTCTATAGTCCCTTTTAGGTGTAAAAAAGTCTTGAGTCAACACGATAAAAAGATATGAGCAAATTTAGATTTTCGCGAAAACTTGTTAGTACCAAAATTCACCTTAATTTTCAAACGAAATTTGGCCAAAATCAAGTTCTTACAGCACAAGTAATGGGAAAATTCCGAAAAATAAAAAAAGTTGAAAATTAAGGTGAGTTTTGGTACTAACAAGTTTTCGCGACAGTCCAAATTTCCCCATATCTTTTTATCGTGTTGACTCAGGACCTTAATTTTTATACACCTAATAGGGGCTTATGTGGTGGTACGGAACCCTTGGTGAGCGAGTCCGACTCGCTCTTGACCGTTTTTTTATAAATAACCATGTAAATCACACAGCTGGTCAAAGCCTAGCAACAGTGCACCACTGTAACATAAATGAGATGATTTTGCAACAAAGTAAGCTATCATAGAAATATTATATCCGAATACTGAATATGAAGGTTTACGAAACTATATTTTGTAGTAAATAATTTAAAGTAGCCGGTACTACCTAAACTCGTTGTGCTTTGTAATGTCTTCCCTTCTTTCGCTCAATTACTGATCGCTTTATGATTGTAATTATGTACCTATTATGAAACACCAGTCAATGTTCATTTCACTAAAAGTATCACCAGTATCCCTGTGTGGATGAGAGTCTACTTATCAAGTCTTCTGAGACAAATAAAATAACTGTTATATGTTTCTATTCATGGCTTTGAAAAAAAAACACCATTTAAACTAACACTCGGTTTCTGGAATGAAATTTTCGAAGCGTCACATACATAGCATCCTTATTTTGTAATCAATCACTGCTGCTGCAGACAATTTGTTATATACATTTTGCGAAACGTGAATTTTCGTTCCAGAATCAGTTTGTCAATCTGCCACTATCTGTAACACTAACTACGAGTATTTTTATATAATAATAAAATGCCTTTAGTACATCCTACCTAGTTCAGTATTTTCTGTAAATTTAACTAAAAAAATATTTTTTGAAGCTTAATAACCTAGTGTCCACTGTAAATAAGAGAAAAAAGTCAAAAACACAAAATTGTAAATTGATATCATTAGATTAATGAAAGATTTAGTATTTAGTGTCCGCAGAGCTCTGTACCTACTCTCTATGATGTAGCCTAGTGTACGTATAGTCAGGATGAGAAATAAATAGTTTTCCATAATTTTAACTTGTTTTGATTGCCTCCCACTTTTATTAATGACGATGTCGCTCCCCGTTTGAAAGAAAAGTCCATCCAAAGGTACGAATTAAAAAGTTGTTTTAGTGTTAGACAGCCCATTTATCGAGGAAGGCTATAGGCCACCTATATATAACGTTACGCTACGATCAAAAGGAGTGGAGCAGTACCTAATGAAAAATGTGACGCAGTCGAAGTTGCGCGGGTCACCTAGACATTAATTACGTGACGTTCGAGAGATGGGGAGGAGATTGGGAAAAAATCTCGTAATATCACAAGGGCCTTCCCAAGGGATCAATTACGAGATTTTTTCCAACTGAGATATCACATGAGATATCATTTTTGCAGTTTTAGTTTACTTTTTATTTTCTAACGCCATCTATGTTAAGATGTTGGTATTATTTAGCCAACCACTTTCTGTTCTTGGCCCTAGCGCCATCTATGTTATGCTATTAGAACTACAAAAGCCAATGGCGTCTTAAAGCTTTTTGTAGTTCAGTTGTAATAACCTAGATGTCACTACGTGTAATTTAAGTTGCTAATATAACGCTGTGTTCCTTGGAGAGCAGACAGGTGAAATGTAGAACGATACTCCTCATCTGCCTAGACTTTTCTACACTAATATTATAAAGAGGAAAGATTTGTTTGTTTGTTTGAATTGAATAGGCTCCGAAACTACTGGACCGATTTGAAAAATTCTTTCAGCAATGGATAGCTACATTATCAGGGAGTAACATAGGCTATATTTTGACCCCGTACTCCCACGGGAACGGGAACTACGCGGGTGAAACCGCGTGACGTCCACTAGTTTTATTATTATATATTTGGGTTCGGCTTCCAGTCAGGAACAACGATTAACGACGATGACAACGATTAACGATTTTTCTTATTGGGCGTCGCATCTCAGGTTGGGGGCCAAGAGAAAAGTCCTGGATACGCCAATGATCTGTGCTCGTGACTCGTGCCGGCTACCATACTGTTACTTTTACTGTGTCATTGTTATGTTATATTATTGTTCCCTTTTTTAAGGTTCTGTACCTCAAAAGGAAAAAAACAACCCTTATAGGATCACTTTGTTGTCCGTCCGTCTGTCTATCAAGACCGTTTATCTCGAGAACGCGTGGAGGTATCGAGTTGTAATTAAAACCATTTACTCAGGTCTATGGCCCCTTGCAGATGTGAAATCAAGTTACTAAGTTAACATAAAAAAGATACAGTCAGATAAAGATAAAAAACGTATATTTCGACACTCAAGGTAATCAAAATGACCAGGGTATTTCCCGTTGACCTAGAACTATGAAATTTTGCAAGTAATACCGTCTTATACTACAAGTGTAGGGAAAAGTCTGAAAACTATAAATTTGTAATGAAATCATAAAAAATATCGTCTTTGTTAAAGTAATTTGTAGCTACAAATTTGTACGGAACCCTCGGTGGGCGAGTACGACTCGCACTTGGCCGGATTTTAACTACGTGTTTGTTACTGTTGCGTTGTGTCTGTGTCGAATAAAAGTTTTCTATTTAAACTGGGTAACACGGTACTTCTTGGCAAGGCTGGAGTCAGATTTACTGGTAATGAGAATCCGTAACGACTAACGACTAAAGATCTACAATTGACAGCCAGGACCAACGGCTTGACGGGACACGGTTACAATGTCAAGATGGTCACCCATCCACAGACCAACCTCGGCAAGCGTTGCTTAACCTTGAAGATCGATCGTGCGGCTGTTATTCGTTTGTTACAAGCTCCTTCTTATTAACCAATAAATCATAATTAAACTCAAAACAACACGATTTTGATTGCATGCCCTATCAATCAGGCGACATTGGCCTTGACATCAACCCCAACAGAGGGTTGTCAAGCAAGCCTGTCAGTTTGGATTGATCAGTCTGTTCGTTAATTACCAATTAATGCTTAGAACAGTTGGTCTCGCTTGATGATGACAGTTCACGGTCAGTTTTGAAGTTATATTGATTCCTATTGAGTAATGTCTTGCTCAGATTAACACTGCCGCCGCATGGTGTCGGCCGGTACCGTATGGTGCCGTAAAAGAATCATACCAACCCATCTCTTCCCGTGGGTGTCGTACGAGGCGACTAAGGGACTCACCAGAGAATGGGCAGCCGCGTTCTCTGTAAAACGCAACACCATACACTGCGGTCGCCAACCCGCCTGCCAAGCGTGGCGATTATGGCAAACTCCCCCCTTTGGGGGAGGCCTATGTCCAGCAGTGGACGTCTTTGGCTGTTATGAGTGACTGACTGATGACAGATTAACACTTTGGTAGGTAATTATCGTTTTCTAGGTACCTATCTACATACATAAGGTTAGCTATATGAATTAATTAGATATATACTATAGTAGGGCTAGGTATTTGAAAACCTACCAGCACAGCACAATCATCATTCACTACAAACCTCGTTGGTTCCGGCTGAAATAACTTGCACGTTTTCATTTTTTAACCGACTTCCAAAAATGGAGGAGGTTTTCAATTCAATGGGTATTTTTTTTAATCGACTTCCAATTATTTTTATGTATGTACACGATGTACTCCGAGGTTTCTGATCCGATTTTTGTGATTCTTTTTTAGTTCCATGCGGTATATTTACTTGCCATTTGGTCCCGTAAAAATGTTCATTCACTTTGGTTCAGTAGTTTTTATTTTATGAGCATTTTAGCTTATTTCAATTTCTGCGTAAACGGAGACGTCGTCTAACAAGTATCACCACTTAAAAGTGAAAATTTTATTTTTTACTTTTAAGTGGTGATACTTGTTGGTAAAATAACCTTAATTTCAGAAGTCGGTGTTTTTGGTTTAGTTTCTTTGTTTTTTAACACCGAATTCCAAAGTTAAGGTTATTTTATACGTTGTAGTGTTTTGTTCGGAAGTCTATTATATTTTTTTTTGTAAAAAGTTTTTTATTTTTCACTTTTAAATGGTGATACTTGTTTATATCTTTGACACTCGTTACGGGTAGTCAAAAGCCCTGGACAGCCCTGAAAGCCTTAGGTACTGTCAGACTGTTGCTAAGTCAGACTGTACAAGGGGAATAGAATAGAATAGAATTACCTCACTAGTTGCTGGATTTTGAAGTCAGGCAGGCAGTTCTGTTCCATGTAAAATAGGAACTGGTGTTCAGCCGCATCCGTCTATACTGCAGTCTGACACCCCATCAAACTAAGGTTACGAAAAGGTCAAGCACATGATGATGTACACAACTAAGTTGTCTTTTGCTTTGATAACTTCAGAAATTTTCAGTACAACTTTGGTCCTTTCCCGCCTTACGTCGCGCCAACCAAGTTATCCGACTTTTTTAGCCACTAAGTAAGGATTATTTGTTATTTTTCGTTATTCAGTAAGAAAGAGATAACGATAAACTTAGTTTAGTTGGTGTGTAAGTGCGAAAGAGACACAGGACTAGTGACGCTTCAATTTGTAGGAAAAACAAACACTTTACTTGAGGGGTTTTCTCATAAAGTGGTTTTATTATTTTAAACAAAGAATTTAGCATAGGAAGTTACTCAAGCTTCAATAGATTTACACGACATTGAGATAAGTGGGAACACGCGTTCTCATTGTTTGGCTTTTTACACGCTTTGTTAACACCTTGTTCTCCAATAGTTGATCGGTTTTTAACTGTTTTGGACATCCTTTTCCGTTTTTCACAAAACTCCATTAGGGAGGGGACAAGCCAAATAGGTTTTAACTTATTGACTCTTGAGCTTTTAAAAGATCTTGTATGAGTAGGTAAGATGTAAAATATACCCAAAATAAATTTGATTTACTTGATCAAATCAACTATGTAGAACTAAAGTGAATTTTTGCAAATTAATTTCATATTTTATTTTTCCTCACTTTTCTAAATTTCGTATCACCTTCACTGAAATAGAAAGCAAAACTGTGTTTATTAGTACAATACAAATATTATAAACATTTTCCAAAATAACCAGAACTAAAAAATAATATTTATGGTCGTGCAAAAAGGGCCTTAGCTTAGCATAACCTATTCCAAGTACACAACAGCTCTTATTATTAATTCGACCACCTGACACTGCATTTCAGTTGCAACCCCAGTTGAAATCATATGGCTATTATACGACTGACTCCTGCAATAAACGATTCACAACCACGCACACACTTCAAAAGCCCACTCATCAATTCCACCTATAAATAAAATAAACCTTAAGATATCCCGAAAACCATCTAAAAGCAAGTTGCCACCTGTCAGGGCTGTCTCCATGAGCATCCTCCCCGCCGCCGCCGGAGAGCGATCGCCGGCGATTACGGCGGGCGCGAGATTAGCCCCAATTTTAAATTGTTGATTACTTTCCTCCCCCTAGCTCGAGCCCTCCACCCCCGCGAGCACCCGACCAGAGCCCCAATGACAGGCTGTTAAAATTTTGAAAAATCTATCTTGATGTACGGTTTGCATAATATTGATAGATTTTTTGATGGTATTTGAAATCGTATTGTTTTTTGAAAAGTGTCTAGAACAGCTGGTATACCCTAATGTTTTTAGTTTTTCATGGGAGTCTCGATGGTTTTCATTATCATTCTGTTTTTTGAGAAGTACCTGGGACAGGTATAATACTTAAATTAAATGATCCCTTGGTCTGAAATATATATATGTTTTATTTTATTCCTTTTTTATTTTAAATAATGTTTTCAGTTTTTCCTGGGTTATGTTCAAAATATACTTTCCAGTGTCTGACCGTGGCAAATGATAGCGCTGTCCACGTTACTAAATGCTGGTCGAAACGAAAATAAGGGGGTGTCTTCGGAGAGAGAGTCTTCTGATAATTTGGTGATCATAGTTTTAATTAATTACCTTGACTGATTGACTTTTGTGTTTTTAAATACAAGCACTTCGCCCGCAACTTCGTCTGGGCTGCAATTTTCAGTTACCCTATTTTTTCTATTATTAATATAGCTTATGTTACTCAAGGATAATGTAGCTTTCTAATGGTGAAAGAATTTTTGAAATCGGTCCAGTAGTTTTTGAGAGTATTCGTTACAAACATACAAACCATTCGTCTTTATATTATTAGTGTAGAAAATTTTGCTGTCTTTTCGCATGCAATATTGTTTCTTACTAACGAACACTTTGTCGTTTTAATATAAATAAGTACATTTTTTTTAGATCCCTGTTTATGTTTGTGTTGCTGTCGCTACATTCCGCTCATTCGTTCAGTTTATGCGATAATATGAAGGTTCCGTTTCTCGTGAAAACACTTTTATTAGTTTTTGAATTTAAATTCCTTCAGCTATTTGTTTCTTGTCAACGAAATCCTCATGATTTGAGGAAAGTGATTCGTTTTTATTTTTTGGGGAGGATTTTCTTGTTCGTTTATATTCTAACGAGGTTCTAATTGGCACTGAGTTTTCTTGTAAGAAGGTTTATGTTATTCTTCGGTACAACAACAATGCACTTACATAGAAACCACCGAATGTAAACTACATCTATTTGCGACATCATAGATATTAAAAGATTGGGAGCTCTAGAAAAAGAACTACATCTAAATATTAATTGAACCGCCAGCTAATTTAATTAATTTGCAGATTACGCAAAACCAATGTATTTATTTTACTCCAATAGACAAACAAAGAACACAAATTGCTTCAATGTGTATTTGTTTAATCTAAAAGGGGATTCTAAAGGGCACAACAAATTAGGACCCCATTTGACATCTTGACCACTCAGTTACCCCTATCTAATTGAGCACAATCGCACCCCCACGACTAGTCGTTAGTCGAAGCGATTAGTCGGACAGTCGGCGGCACGTGACGGTAAATCTTAACCGTCGTAACGTTAAGTGGGAAAACAAAGGGTAATAGGGCCTGTAGAAATATATGGGGAACCTTTGGAATTGTGTAGGTAATTGCTGTCTATTATGTGTTGGTATAATTTCAGATTTTAATTGCCAACTCCTCTTATAACTTTTTATGAGTAGGGAATATACATATATGTTCACTATATTGTTTGTTATATCTAGTTAGTATAAGTGTACAACAGTGATGTGAAAGAGCGGATCCTTCTAATACAGGCATTAATGTTTGCTTAAGACGATGCTCCAAACACGGTTACCTAAATCTAATGTCATTTTCAATTTGTCACAATTTTGTTGTATTTGTACGCACGATTCTAGAGAATGGGAAGTGACTGTGTTTCTCCCGTCTTTAATAAATAAATATCATTAAAAATATTTTGATAACAGCTGGGTGAGATTATCCTTAATATATAAAATTCTTCCGTTACTGACTGATTGAGTGACTGACACACAACGCACAGCCGAAACTGCTGCTCGTAGAAAGCTGAAATTTGGCATGAAGCTTCCCTACACTCCCTAGGGAAGCACTATGAAAGGACTTCACGAAATTCCTATGAGAACTGGAAAAACGAATTGTGCACGTACAAAGTCGCGGACAAAAGCTAGTTAGGTATAAGGTAAGATAGGGTAAGATATGTAAGGTAGAGGTAAGATAGGTAAGATAGGTTAGACGCATCGGTGTTCAACCAGCTGCATGTGAGAGGTGCGGCTTGATGTGTCAACAATGTCAACACATGTATTACCTGATCAACCTACTAACATAGCTTTTAAGTATTTTTGGTACTAACACTATGGATCATTGTTGTCTGATAATAAGCAATTTTTATTATTAATAACTGCCTCGTTGATCTAGCGGAGCTGTAATAACTGCTGAGCACGAGTTTCTGGTTTCGATCCCCGGCTCGGGCGAAGTGTTATTTGCTTTTTTCATCTGAAATTTCTGAGTATAGCCGATGAGGGAAAATTGTGCCCGGCTAAAAGCAGTTCTCGACCCCTATTACATGGAACTTGAGAATTGTGGTACTTACTATAGCAAGACCACAGCCCAACCCCTTGGGAAACGCAGGTTATGTTATTATAGTGCCACGGTCCACTGAGTAGACTCTACTTACGAAGAGATTGTCAAATGGATGATTGTAAAAGTCTACTTGTCAGGTTTAAAGATGCTAGCTAATCCCCTATTTATTACTATGTATCAAAATAAAACTTGTTCATATTGTTACATATTATTTTACGCCGCATACGTTTGACCACTATCTCACCTGATGGTAAGCGATGATGCGGTCGAAGATGGAGCACGCTTGCCTAGAAGTAACCTATTCGCTCTTGACTTAAAGACTCCCAGGTTGCAGCTATCTGGAAACACAGACTCTGGCAGGGAATTCCACTCCTAGGCTTAGCTGTACGCACAATGAATTTGAAATATCGAAATAAAATTCATCCCTAAATAGTTTCATAGCTTATTCAACATGTTAGCCGTTGGACTATTTCGCCGCTATCAATAAATTATCAGTAATCGTCACTTCATTGACTCTGCAATTAATTCCCTAACAGTTACAAATTCAATATTTTGCTCTCCAATAAATTATTCTCGATCGAATAAACTGGCCCATTCACGGCACCTTTGCTAAACACATGCCTGTCTGTCGCACCTTTAGAGCGGGCCATTCATGCTGCGTGTAACTTGTGCGATAGTCGTGAAGTCGCGTCTTTTGTGTGTGGAGTTATTATGTTGAGTTACAATAAATAATGAGTTTAGTGGATGAAATGGACTTCCTGACCGGATGCCTGGTTGTTGATTTTTTTTCGTGAATTGGTCTGTTTGACTTCTAGCGCAACATTGTTGCTCCGTTATAGTTCTACTGATGGCGAGGCGACCTTACAGCACAACATTATAGTTACACGAGAAAGTTTGTGAGGATGAATGAATGAATGTTTGTTACTCTTTCATGCAAATGCTACTGAACGGATTAAAAAAAAATTGCACAATATAGTTGACTAGCGGTCGTCACGCGGTTCCACCCGCGTAGTTCCCGTTCCCGTGGGAGTACGGAGATAAAATATAGCCTATAGTAACATAGGCTGATAGTGTAGCTGATAATGTAGCTCCATTGATGAAAGAATTTTTCAAATCAGTCCAGTAGTTTTTAAGTTTATTCATTACATACAAAAATAATCATCTTTCCTCTTTATAATATTAGTACAGATAACCTATATTAACAGCTACACTACTATTTATTACGGGAGTATGTTCATTTGGGATGATTTCCAACTTCACATGGGCGGTGCCGGTGCCACTAGTAGAAGCTAACATTGGATATTTAGGGATTAAGAGATTTAATTTTATTTCTAGGGTAGGTAGTTAAGAATTTATTCAAACAGTTGTTTTCGATTTCTGAAGATCTTTTTTAAAAAAAGGCAATTAGTTTTAATTTTATTTGGTACCTACTGACAATTGGATATACGTCTGGTAAGTTTAGATACTATCTGATATCTCCAATACCTACATGTTAATTTAGAACATATGGTTCTCCACCTTTTTCTATCAATAAGTACCTACTATGACAGTTAATCTCTCACAAAAGTAAATGTCGTTAAAAGTCGATCGCGCGATGAATGGCCCTCCTCACTCGAGCTATGAAATCATGCGTGCCATTAGCGCATTCATTGACCGACAATTTGTCTGAGCCAACAATCGCTCGGGAATCGAACTCGTGCAGCAGATGTGAGAATTGACAAATTGTTACAAAAAAAACAGTATTTAGCCACATTGGGAGTTAGTTCTTATTTGGGTGGTAGATGGCGCTACCTACTCCGAAGTTTATTGGTGGTTGAACTATACAGGATTTAGTAGTATTTTTATTCGTCAAACGACACGATGATTATTAATATTCATAATATGGTAGACGCCAGATAAACTAGCAATAAAATACATTGACCTTTCCCTAATATCCCTTCGTAGATACCCAAACAATACATTATGAATCGTTTTTCATTTCTAGAGAATGTAAAGAATCACGACAGAAGTCGATTCAGGACAGCTTTATGTCTTTATTTCTGTTTTTGATATAAAGAAAGTCAATAAAAACTAAAATTAACAGAAACACCAAACTAGCAACAAACTAAAATAAAGCATCAAAAACTTCTTCCTCAACGGTAATGTGCCCAAGAGACTGGCGGTATTGCCACGTTGTATGGCAATGCTTAAGAGGAAATGCTGGCGGCGAGACTTTGTATGTAAAAAGTCATAATTCGAGGTTTGACTCTCGACTGTTTCCTCCTCCAATATTGAACCGATTTATAAGATTACTATACGGTTAAAATATCATCAAAAAGAAAAACATAGGGACACAGTTTATATCCTTATTATTCAATTGACGAAATGTATTTTAAATCGGTTTAATATTGGAGGAGGAAACAGTCGAGAGCCAAACCTCGAATTATGACTTTTTACATATAAAGTCTCTCCGCGCGCGTATCCTCTTAATCTCTGCCCAAAGTAAAACCCAGCTCTTGAGTCACGGGAAGTGTCAACCAGCCGTTTCGAAATTTCTTTGAAAAGGCTGTGAGCACAAGGGCCCCACGGCCAGAGGGTTTCGAACCCAAACGGCTCGAAAATATAGTTACCAATAAGGTTACTATATTTACGCCGCTTGAGGTTTTCCGCAGCCGCAGCGGCAATGCCAGCTCAACACGATGAACTAGGAAGATGGGATGGCGCAAGAATATCACACAGGTTGCGTCCCACACTAAAGGCCTACCCATCTTCCAAGGAATCGTGACATGCCGTCCGGTCTTTTTCCATCGTCACGTGCCAAGCCATTGGGTTCTAAAACGGCTGGAACGCCGACGATGACGGATAATGAGAGCTCGTTGGATAATGTCGTATCAATAAATGTATGTGGGTCAATGCCCGTCTTGCGCATTCATCTGGCTCCTACCATAGATGGGACTTAGTACTCACTATTTTTTTTCGCCAAACGACACCAAGATGATTATATTCATAGTAAGTACTTATTTCGATAAAATCAACATCGGTACTTATTTAGTCTGCCCATGTTTTTTATCAAGGATGGAGTTGCTTTAATTGACTTTCTCATGACAAGCATGTCCTTTCGTTACCTTCACTTATAAGAAGTAAGATATTTAATCAATAGGTAGCTATCAATTTCACAATAGCCTTCTCTATCCTCGCTTAAAGTCAAGAAGGCTCAGTAACTATTGTCACCTACCTAAAAGGCGTTAAACTAACAGAATAAATCCACGCTTCTTTTCACCGTACTTCGCAAAATACGCACAATTATTGCTGGCGGCCATTTTACCTTAATCCCATAGAAATGACACGTCCACCTAATCCGATTACTGTAATAGATCGACACCACTTTTCACACCGATTGTCCCTAAATATTCAATATTCTATAACAAGCATACTTAAGTTATTCACTTGTACACACTCTTATGAAGATGGAACAGAGTTTAGTCTTACTTGGTTGGGGTGTATGGGTAATGTTGGCGGGTGTAATATCACCCACACAATTGTTACCGATACTATAATAGGATTTTGTCGATTTTCCAAAGTGACGTTTGGATTGACACTGACAGTTGAGCATGAAAGCAATGTGTGTACCTACATGTGTAGTTTTTCTGTATAAAATGTGTTTTTCGATCGTATTTGTGACTTTGTGCTAATGTTGGTATTAATTGGGTTTTTGAAGCAATCTGGTACACAATGGGGTTTGTTTGGTTTGACTTTTTGGGACATATGTCACACTGATGTCTTTGAATTGCTGGGTACTAGAAGTAGATAATAATATAATTACTTGATTGTGATTTTGCTGACTTGTCCACCTACCCAGTGCCAGTGCCAGTGCTTTGCCCAGTTTGTGTAATCACTATTTCAGAAAACTGGCCAAGTGCGAGTCGGACTCGCGTGCAAAGGGTTCCGAACGAATTCAATTTTTTTTAACATGTTATTTTGACAGTACAGACTTCTAATAGGTTTTCCTGTAATCTTTAGGTAAAGATCTATTATCTCCATTTTTTTCAAAATTTTTGGCCCAGTAGTTTCGGAGATCAGGGGGGGGGATGGTCATTTTTCGTTTAATTTCTTGAATAACTTCAAAACCATTTATTTTAAAATTACGAAAAAAATATAATTAAAACCCTTACAGTAAGCCCTTTGATTTGATATGTCACACGATATTGTTGAAAAAACTTTTTTTTTTAATTTTCTAGTTTGACCCCCAAAAGTGACCCCCATACTAAAAATTTAATAACCTATGTAATGCGTCCGTGTTTGGGTCATAGAAGTCCATATGTGTACCAAATTTCAACAGAATCGGTCCAGTTGATCCGGAGAAAACTGGCTGTGACAGACAGACAGACAGACAGACAGACAGACACCCGAGTGATCCTATAAGGGTTCCTTTTTTTCGGAACCCTAAAAAGGGTGAAGAACACAATACAAGTATCTAGAAACAATTCTAAGGTAAGTAAGAGACATCTACCAATCCGGACTAGCCCCAAATAATGTCCCAGTAGTTTGGGATATCGTATGCTAATTATATATTTGTTTTGCCATATATAAAACAAAAAATAGCCTACGACCTCAGACCTACCAAATATACACAAAAAAATCATAAAAATCGGTGACGCCGTTTCGGAGGAATTCGATAACAAACACCGTGGCACAAGATTTATTATATTCTTCACCGTATGACTTAATCTACAACCGCACGAGTAGATCTTGCAGGTTAAGCAACGCTTGCCGAGGTAGCCCTGTGGATGGATGACCATCCATTGCGTACCAAGACTCCTCCAGCTTCGGAAAGCATGTTACTCCGTTGGTCCCGGCTGTCATTCGCTCGTTACGGATAGTCAGGAGCCAGAAAATCTGATACCAGCCTTGCCAAATAATAGGTACCCCGATTCTGGGTTCTGGAGGTTAGATAGGCAGTCACTCAATCAGCTCAATGTCAAATACTAGTATTCAGCTGTATTCAATTAGACTTGGGACAATACTAGGCAGTTCGATTGTACATACATACCTACAACTAATGAGTGATCTTGTTCAAAATTATAAAAACTCATTGAAATTTTACACTGGTTACCAGGTTTCGAACCCACACTCCGATCAAGAAAGCATGTCCGATGCACGCTCTGCTCCACAATACAAAATTAAATATAGCACGCAAATATAAACGCCGAGTTCAGTGAATTCAAAAGATTATAAAGGAGAATTAAAATAAAACAAACTACTCATTGTGGCGCAGACTTACGGCGATATGATCTGCTTATCAACGTAAATTATGTCCAGATTATGGCAATAAAAACTTATTAAATATATATATTTGTTTACTGGCAATGTTGCAGCGGTGCACTGCTGTTAGCTGGGGTTTATATGCAGCTGGAATATGTAGCGGGGCCGTACCGCTTCGATCGTAGTAAGCCACCTATGGAGGCTGTCGTCCCATATAGAAAGATTTTACTTTCGTTCCCTATGTCTTCCTACTGCCATATTTTTCCAGCCATCGGTTTATGCTCCACAAATGTGGATTTAGAAAGATGTTGGATATTACATTAAAAAAATATAACCGATATCCAAACAAAACACTACAAAGAATGAAATAACCTTAATTTCGGAAGTCGGTCTTTAAAAACAAAGAAACAAAATCAAAAACACCATTTGTAGTGTTTTGTTTGGATATCGGTTATATTTTTTTGTAAAAAGTTTTTTATTTTTCACTTTTAAGTGGTGATACTTGTACGACGTCTTCGTCAACGCAGAAATTAAAATAAGCAAAATTGCTCATAAAATAAAAACTACCGAACAAAACTGAATCAAATTTTAGCGGGACCAAAGGGCAAATATACCGCATCGAACTAAAAAAGAATCACAGAAATCGGATCAGAAACCTCGGAGTAATCGGTGTAAATACATTAAAAAAAAAATTAAAAAATATACCCACCGAATTGAGCACCTCCTCCTTTTTTGGAAGTCGGTTAAAGACATTTGTGTACATCCTTTTAGTTAATGTTACGTTAAGTTATAGTCTGGGCTTGTATTTATAACGTAACGAGAAACTAGACTTTCTTTTTAGTTGTTATTTTACCGAACTTGATTACCAGTCATCCTGTGTTATCAATTTTAACGATGTCATAACTAGTCTAAAGCTGCCTGTATATACTCTGTGCAGAAAGTATATCCATGTCATCATCACCCGCGTAGCCTTTTAAAACCAAACTATGTCGATATCGATTCAAGTCTTATCTTCAAGTCTAAAGACTTTCTATCTATCTGACCGCCAAAACCAAGTGGATAACTGGAAAACACGAGACTCTTTGATTGACCCTTTTAGATTGCTTAAGACTTTGTCGCTCGTGACTCCGTGACCTGATCCCACCATCGCCCTTTTACTACCGGAATACCAGACGTACTGCAGGGTACCATCCGTACTTGGTCGATATCCCGACTAGTCGTACCAGCGCTTTTCTTCCACATTTATTACGCGCACAGCTAAAGTGTGGAACTCTCTGCCAGCGTCTGTGTTCCCGTCCACATATAAACCGTCTGCCTTCAAAGCAACAGTGAACAGGCATCTTCTGGCCACGCTCGCCCCATCATAGACCTCATCCATCGTTTTCCATCAGGTGTGATTGTGGTTAAGAGCAAGCGCATTCCTAAATAAATAAATAAATAGACTCCATAACGACTTTAACAGAAATTAATAAATTAATTTATTTATTTGTAAATATTAGCCACTACATTTTTCAGCAACTTTAACTTGTCCGGCATATAAACGAACTTTATTTAAAACCTGGGCGCTTATAATACCTGCGCAGGAGTTGTACTTTATACCAGCTTAGTTTTATACACAACAAAACGACGCACCTGAACTAAATTAAAATATAATGCTTCTGTTTAGCTGGTCGTAGAACGTACCGCGTGCGACGACCAATCAAATGCTTTAGTTTTTTTTTTTAATTATCGATAGGCTCTTGTTTGACCACAATCTCCCCTGATGGTAAGCGATGATGTGATCGACGATGGAGCACGCTTGCCTAGAAGTAACCTATTCACTGTCAACTTTTTCTCCAATAACGATGATGCCGATGAACAATGATTTAGAGGAGTACCTTGCCGAAGTCTATGTTGTGGTTGTGTCGAGCTATGACTTGGGCGAGAAGTCTCGACATAAGTAGTTACCGATCGCTTACCGAACGAATTCGGTTGTTAAGTCCAAGGCCGCCTACATACCCAGACACAGTCAATCTCAAACGCGATCCACGACCAAAAACTAAAAGTTTACTTCTAGGGAAGCGTTCTTCAACGTCGATTATGTTTACCAATGAAATAGAGAAGTAACACGATTTTGAAGTTTTCTGCTATCCTTGTCAAGCACGTCTTTTGTACTGGATGCGCAAATTCACTATGACGTGACTTGCAGGAATATTATCATAGATTTTAAAACGATAACAACTCTGTAATGTCTTTTCTCCAGATTTTGAGAAATGTAACAAAAAAAAAAAAAAACGAGTGAAATATACTATTGTGTAATCTAAACACCTAATATGAACGATTATGGTCATGGTAAGCAGTCAACCATGGTAATGCAATAGTAACCAAGTTAACTGCCATAATCCGAACTTACATAACTCTGCTAGGTACTACTTACGTATGTATATAATACACATGTTAATAATAATGTAACATCACCGTTACTTCCCACGTCAAAAATTGCCAAATAATACACAAATCGCCACAAAAACCCGAAACTTAACTAATAATAACTTATTAAAGAACAAATAATCAGCAAGAGTTTCATGTTTAATTTATTTTACATGTCGATAACAGAGGAACATTGCTTATTATACAGTAAGTTTAATTTGCTTGGTTGTGAGCCAGCCATAGTATTGTTTTGTGCAACATTCGCGGTGCAAGGCCGGAGGAAAACACTAATGTGTGATCGTAAGCGGAATATGATTTAGAAATTGAAATAAAATGGAAATACCTTTGTTAGTTTTGGTAAGATTCTTTTTTTATTTGGCTTTTTATATTTCTAGTTCATTCAAAAGTGCCCAAAACACTGGCAGCACTGCCGCGTTGAATGGCATTGCTGATTTTTTGGCCGAAGAAAAGCCCAGCCCTCTGGTCACGTGAACAGTCGACAATTCGTTAGGTTTTTCTTCGGCCAAAGAATCAGCATTGCTATTCAACGCGGCAATGCTGCCAGTGTTCTGGGCACTTTTGCCATTGACATCGATGTGGATTATTTTTTAGATGCCCAATGATATTTGTTTTTATACTTGTTTGTACATAATGCCGTGATAGCGAAGTCTAGTTGTTTGTCAAGTATCTAACAAAAGTTGTTTTGGTGTACAGTAAATATACTCTGAGTTCATTCATTATCTTGTAAAGAAAATGGTTCTGTTTCAAATTATCATCATTTTGTTAGGTTATTTGGGATCGTCGCAGTATGCCTTCTGCCATATGACTCTATTTATCACCATCTCAATATTTACATCCCTTCTAGCCAAAACTTTCTGCTTCAATTCTTCCCAAATTACTTTTCTTACAAAGTACGACCTCACTGGCTTTGAACTCACATCTCTCATAGCCATCACTACATCCTTCATCATTATGGTCGACACCAAACAAATTAGAAATAACGGTCATTGCCCTTGCCTTGATATCTCTTCGTAGGTACCTGGACAATAAATTATGAATCGTTTTTCATAACTATAAAATTTAAGGGATCACGACAGATGTCGATTCAGGATAGCTTTATGTCCTTATTTATGTTTTCGGAATTAAGTACTTATGTCAATAAATGTAGATGAGTCAATTACCGTAATTGAAAACTAGTTGACCCGCGCAATTTCGTCTGCCCTGCTCCTTTTGGTCTTAGCGTGATGATATATAGCCTTCCTCGATAAATGGGCTATCTAACACAGAAATAATTTTTCAAAAAAAAAAACAAACTCTTCAGCTTTATCGATTAGTATAGATTAATCTGGCATCGATCATAGCCTTCTCCAATCTTTATCAATTGTGGTTTTCTTTTTATAATTACTAGCTGACCCGTGCCCACTACGTTGAGCGGTATTTTTCAGGTTAATATATAGTCTATGGCACTCACAAATAACGTGACTTTCTATTGGTAAAAGAATTTTCAGAATCGGTTCAGTAGATCCAGAAATTACCCCCTACAACCTCACAAACTTTACCTCTGTATAATATAGCCTTTGCCTCTTTATTTTAGTAGCTATCATGAATTCAATGTAATGTTACGTCATATGTGTTTTTGTTATTATTTTATTTTATGTATGTAATGTGTGTCCTAATATGATCCTTTTTTGGTCGAAATAAACGTTAATTTATTTTTTTAATATTAGTTTATTTTAAATTGTTCCTTTTTCCGGACGCTGCTATCCTGCTCGTCTTTTACATCGTTCTCACATATATGTATAATTTCAACATGAAGTAAACAAAACTTTGTCACAATTTATTATTTTTAAAAGAATGTCCGTGGAGTTTCTTGCACGTCCTTCTCCATAGAGATCTATGCTTTGGAACGTGCAAATAACTTCATCTTTTTGGACCGACCGACTTTGACAATTCAAAAGTGCCTGTAAATGGTTTATTTGAAATAAATATATTGAGTTTGAGTTCGAGTATAGAATAACTATCCCGCGCAACTTCGTCTGCGTCACATTAATACTCTGCTTCTACTGGTCATTGCGTGATATAGCCTTTCTCGATAAATGAGCTATCCAGCATTAAAATAATTTTCTATTCAAAATCTATTCGAACCTGCTAGTCTATTCTGTAAATAACTATTTCGATATCGTGCTTCACCTGAGTGACAAAGCTCACGAAGTGAGCTTTATGACACACAACATAAAGATCTTAAGAGGAAATACTGGCGGTGAGACTTTGTATGTAAAAAGTCATAATTGATGTATACTGTGTCTCTATGTTTTCCTTTTTTGACTTATAGTTGCCAAATTTTTACACTAGGGCTCTGTTGACAGCGATTTATCGGAGCATTATGTGACAGTTCTAGTGCTTATACGGTTAATAAATCAACATAAGGACACAGTATATATCCTTCTTATTCAGTTTGTGAAACATCTCTTAAATCGGTCCAATATTGGAGGAGAAAACAGTCGAGAGCCAAACCTCAAATTATGACTTTTGACATACAAAGTGTCGCCGCCAGCATTTCCTCTTAATTTGAAACTCACCTCGGATTCCGCTGTCGAGATACGAAAATGCTGTTACAGAAAGCACTACAGGAGCTCCTGAGATTAGCGTGTTCGTCCAGACAAACAAACAGACTCTTCAGCTTTATGAAATTAATATAGATTTATTGATTTGTTTCGTATAATTACACACATTACTGATTTTATTATTTTGAATTTAATTTTATTGATTGATTTGTTTTAATTGTTTCTATTTGATTTTTAATATTGACTAACATAGTTTTAAGACCTCTGTTACTAACAATTATGGATATTATTAGTCTGAATTAATAAACGAATTGAATTGAATTGAATTTCCTGTTCTCTAAGTAGTGTCGTGCATCCTTGGGTTTGGTTCATCTTATCTTCACTAAATCATGCAGGACAAAACAAGATCCTTGTTTCATTTTAATCTTCGGTAAATTTATTCAATTTGGTTTGTAATATCTCTATATTCTTAGCAAAGATTTTATCCTTGATCCAGATAAATATGATACTTACCATTGTCCAGAAAATTAGTATCGTTGAACTTCGTCCACATCCGTTCCCTTACATTCTGTAGCCAATTGGTATTCAGACCAAATAAATATTTTATGGTCTGAATGCCAATTCAGAGGGTCATTGTCTACATGACATTGTCTACGAAATGCGAATTAAAAGCCAATTACAACATTTTTCAACGTTTATTGCCATGATTTATTATAAATCAAAAATATTATGTACACGTAAGTACGTATGTGGCTACTTAATACAAAAAAAGTCAATTTTAGAATTAACTAAACCATAAATTAATTTTTCACATCACATTTAGTTACGTCAAAAGTCTCTCATTTATTAAAAACACAATATTTTATGTTTATGTTATTGCGTACCGGTTCTAATTTCCTTCGCATTATGTTTACAGGTTTTACAAATTGGATTTAACGTTGCGCTGAACAATCGCGGACACAGTAGCAAACCAGTGATTCCGTCACCTTCTTTCGTAAATTCCGGACAAACACGAAGACTTGCGGAAACTAACAGTTACTTACAACTCTCCTCAAGAGGTCTTCCAGATAGCGATGAAGAATCAGAATCTGGAAACTCAGGCAGTTTCGAGGACTACAGCTTTAGATCAGTTCGACAGAGACGTCCAAATCAGAGGAAAAATGAGTACCTGAGGTACAACTCTCCTGGTGGTAGAATTAACTCAAATAATCAGGTGCAGAGTCTTACCTCAGATCCGTACCTCAGACGACCATACTTAAGAAATGGAGTATCAAATCTCAGACCGGATCAAATTAGCCAAAATTATAGAAAAGCAAACGATGACTCAAGCCTCGAAGTTTCATCTCTAGAAAGTAGCAGCTCTGAAGATGCGTCTCGTCTAGGAGAAGAAGCTACCTATCTTCGATCACTCCTGTCACTCGTGAAACAGCAAAATAATAGAAGAGGCCAAAGCCGTAAATATTATGGGCAGGGAAACAGATTAAACATTGGTGTGTCACCTATTGATAAATTAAATGTAGATGAAGATAATCTACGAAATTCTCTCAACAACAGACGAAATAATAATGATCTTGATGATAGTCAGGTAGATTCGATTCTCCTTGTAGCTGATGATGAAGATAAATCAGATGAAATACCAATCGGAAATCCAACATTAGAAAGCCCTGAATTAACAGGCCTTCGTTATAACAAACTATATAATAGGAATTATGATCTGATAACACGAAGATTTAACCGGAAGAGTAATCAAAATACTGGTCTTGATTCGCCATTGAATGATAATACTGGAAAACTAACAGTTTTGCGTTTGGCAAGCTTGGAGGACTTGAACCTCGAATCTCCATTATCGAGGAGCGGAAACAATAGAAAAAATAGTCACAGGAATTTTCTGCGACTTTCTTTATCACCTGATAACAAATTAACCCTTGATGAAGGCGTGGCCTCCAATTTGTCAGAAATACTTTCAGAGACTTTAGATGGATTACATCTGGCACCAGTGAACTTAAGAAGAAATGACTTGCCAAACAATAAGTACAGTAGAAGAAATAATAATAGGCTTAATGTTGAAGAGAATAATTTACGATTAGGAAGTTTACATGTCCCGAAATCTGCATCACACAACACAACATCACCACTTGGAAGATACCGTGGAAATCTAAGAACACACGGAAATCACACAAGACAAGGATTAAAAAAGTTGTCACCACTTCGAAGATATCGTGATCCTGTCAATCTTAGCAGCAACAGAAGTCTGAGAACACAGGGAAATCATAAAATACTAGTCCACAAAAAATTACTTAATGAAGATACTGCTAAGACTCTAGTACGTAGTCTAAGAACACACGGAAATCACACAAGAGAGGTCCCCAAAACTGAATCAGATGGATATACTGCTAAGAATCTAGAACCTAATCTAAGAACACACGGTAATCACACAAGACAAGAACTCAAAAAGATATTTGATGAAGATACAGCTAAAATTCTAGTACCTTATCATGAAGGCAAAAGTAAAAAACTTCTTAACAATAGAAAGCATGAGAATCAAAATAATAATAAAAAAGATGATGGTTGGCCAGATGAATTTAGTCTTGACACGTTGTTTGCCTTCAGAAAAGAAGACAATTTGACAGATGGTTTAACAAATCAGGATAATTTGAGCATTGAACCATCGCTACTAACGAGTTCTGATGAAATTCTTCCAAAACATGATGATGAATTGCATCTCGCATTTCCATGGAATGATTCACTAAGCCCAGATGATGATAAGGTCAAATTACCATTAAGAACGCATAAAAGAAATGGTAAATCTAAGGATACAACGGATACATTGAATCTAGAATTTCCATGGAATGACGCATTGAGCCCTGATAGTGCTAACGCCAAGTCACAATTAAGAACTGATGGAAAAAAAGATAACTCAAAGGATAATAGTGACACATTGCACCTTGAATTTCCATGGAATGGCCATCTAATCTCCAATGCTGGTAAAGGCAAATCACAGTTAAGAAATGATGATCATAAAAAAGATAAAAGTAAACATACCACAGAATCACTACATCTTGAATTCCCATGGAATGACGCACTGAGCCCTGATGGTGATAAAAGTTCATCCCAGTTAAGAATCGATGGAGAAAAAGATGAAACTCAGGATACAACTGATACACTAGATCTAGAATTTCCATGGAATGATGCAAGGAGCCCTGATAGTGGTAGAGGCAAATCAAAATTAAGAATCGATGAACAAAAAGATGAAACTGATGATACAAATGATACATTGAAATTGGAATTCCCATGGAATGCTGCGCTGAGCTCTAATAGTGATAAAGAAAACTCAAAATTAAGAACCAATGGACAAAAAGATGAAACTAAGGATTCAAATAATACATTGAAACTGGAATTCCCATGGAATGGTGGACTGAGCCCTGATGGAGAAAAAGAAAATTCACAATTAAGAACCGATAGAGAAAAAGATAAAACTAAGGATACAACTGAAAAATTGAATCTAGAACCGCCATGGAACGGTGCATTGAGCCTTGATGGTGATAAAAGCAAATCAAAGTTAAGAACCGATGGACAAATAGATGAAACTAAGAATACAACTGATACATTGAATCTGGAATTCCCATGGAATGATGTACTGAATCCTAATAGTGATAAATCTAATAAAACGTTAAGGAGCAAAGACGACACGAAGGATGTCCTACATCTTGAATACCCGTGGAACGACCAACTAAGCCCTGATTCAAATAAAACTGGTGGTATCAAATCACAATCACATTTAAGAAGTGAAACAGACCGTCAAGACAAAGAGCCACAAGACGACCTTAAACTTGAATTTCCCTGGAATGATCAGACAAGTCCTGACAAACCCTCAAGTCAAAAGACACTAAGTATACCAGACCCTTTCTACGTACACCCTTACTTGAGAAACAGAAATGTAAACAAGCATCCGAACTATTTCAGACAATCATACGATGAGTACAGCGGAGGTCGGAGATTAAAAAATTTGAAAAACAGAAGATCTGGTTCACATTATAGACGATCTAAGAGAAGACGTTATGACGACCTAAAAGTAATAGGACTCAATAGCAGATCTTCCGAAGAAGATCCAAGTGATGTGATCACATTTCCAGAAGGCAGAAGGTCTCACAGACTTCGATCTAAAGAAAACAACACTCCACTTGAAACTACTTATAAACCAAAACATACTAGTCATTAGAGAAAAACTGAGACAAAAGTGTGAAACATATAATGACACTATTGTATTTCCAAAGAATTAATATTGATCTTTCGGCATCGTATTGGCTAGGTCAAATTATAAATGTGAGACTCAAAATGAGGTGATATATGAGCTTGTTTAGGAAGAATTATTGTATATGGCTGTGGAAAAGGCTTCCCGACAACCTATTCTTCCTCTTTTCGTGTCGATTCAACTTTAAGGCTTGTTTCACACGTACCAAACCACACCACACTGTCGCGACAAAAGTGTCGCTGCGGGTTCTTGCGGTTGCGTTGTGGTACCTACGAAATGTGGATGTGTTTGCGATGTGGCCGACTGCTAGTTCGCGGTGACGCTGGTGGTTGCGTTCTGGTTGCGATGTGGCTGCGATGTTGTCGGTATCACACACGCGGTCGATAATGACGTGTAATATGTGGTCTGTGTGAAAAATGTTGTCCGACCGGCATTTGGCTACTTGAACCGCTCTGTCATTTGTCATGTTCGGGTCCTGAGAGGTGTTGTTGGACATAGAGAGCAAGAAAGTGGTCGAGGTGCGGTAGGTGGGGCAAATTCTGCGTTCTTACCATATCAACCATAGGGTCCATAGGTAAGATATGGTTGGGTGGTAGCCATGGTTTAAAATAAATTGCAATAGTCGTTGAACAGTTGCAAATGTAAAATACTTCAGCAACAGTTACATCTGGTTACTTTGTCGAATATGATAAACCTTTATAATTATTATTATTTACAGAAACTGCCATTTACACAAATAAATAGGTAGGAGCTACCTATTATTGTAATAATGTATGTAATTATCATTAAGTAGTTTTAAATGTTAGAAATAAAAACTTGAGTAAAAGATCCTGTACGTTTATTTTTGAACACAATAAAAGTGTTCTGTTTTTATACTGCAGCTTATTTAATTCTGATATGATTAAGATGGTTATTGACTGATTTTTAGGGTTCCGTACCTCAAAAGGAAAAAACGGAACCCTTATAGGATCACTTTGTTGTCCGTCCGTCTGTCTGTCAAAACCGCTTATCTCAGGAACACGTAGAGGTATCGAGTTAAAATTAAAACCTTATACTCAGGTCTGATGACTCCTTGCAGCTGTGAAAAATTCAAACTTCAACGTTAACGTAAAAAAAGATACAGTCGTTTATGCTGCAAAAAACGTAGAAATATTTCGACACTCTCAAGGGAATCAAAATGTATAGGGTATTTCCCGTTGACATAAGAAAGAGAAAAGTCTGAAAAATATACATTTGTAATTAAAAAATGGTCTTAATTTAAAGTAATTTGTAGCTACTGTACGGAACCCTCGGTGGGCGAGTCCTGACTCGCACTTGGCCGGTTTTTTTAAATTACATTTCTGAAAATTTAGAGAAAGTACAAGATTCATAAAATCTCAAAAAAACGTTTTAAAATATATGAGGGAGACAGCACTAATAGCGTGTTACGCCATTCGCAGGTCCCGCCGTACAAGAATAACTTTAATAAAATAGTGTACCTTCTCTGTTCTTCCACTGATTTTGTATATTTTTTTTAACAAATTGAACGGTATTTTAGTATAGTCTACTAAAAAGTATTCTTATTTTTGACGCGCGCAACTTCGTCTGCGTAACATTTTGCATTCATTCTCCGCTTCTATTGGTCGTAGCGTGATGGTATGTGTTCCTTTTTTTTTCGATTCGAACCAGTACTTCCTGAGATTAGCGCGCTCAACCAAACAAACAATCTCTTCAGCTTTATAATATTACTAGCTTTTGCCCGCGAGTTCGCACGCGCATATCCCGTTTTTTCCCATTCTCGTAGGAATTACAAGAAATCCTCTCTTAGTGCTCGCCTACTCTCCCCAAGGAACCTACATGCCAAATTTCAGCTTTCTATGACCAATAGTTTCGCATAGCTGTGCATTGTCTGTCAGTCACTCAGTACCGGAAGAGTTTTATACATGCTTATTGAGGTTGCATATTAAAAAATCAAAACTTTCTCGAGCAAATTTCAAAAAAACAATAAACAAAGTAACAAAATTTAAATGACCAAATGTTTTATTTAGAAAAAATTTAGAATCTCAATGTATGTGACATCAAATGAACGACTGATCAAAAGTTGCTAGATGTAATTTTAAAATATCAAATCATAACTAATCAAATTTTATAATCACAAATGATTTCTTATTAAGAATTATTAATTTAAATGTAGGTATACTTATATATGAAGTACATAAAAAAAAAATAACCACGAAGGCGGGAGGGAGCTCCGCTCCGCTTCGCTCCCGCCTTAGCCTTCTAACCTAACCTATCCGAGTCGGGGTACTCTGAGTCGGGGTGTTGTCATTAAACGATTTGGTCAATAGTGTAATAAATAATATAAACATTGATATCCATTGATGTCCAGACTTTGGTCAGCTGAACTTTTGATCAAATGACCATCGTTATTTTAAACTTTGTTGATTTGTACGTTGTTCTTTTGAAATTTGCTCAGAAAAGTTTTGATTTTCTAATATGCAACCCTTAGATTCCAATAAATATGGTGTCTCACAACATTACTTTCGGAAATAAAGCGTTCTCACGTATCTCATACTTTCAACCAGACAGTTCGGTAGCAAAAGCTCTCTCACCATGTCCAGTAAAATTTATAAGTACGACCATCACAACAAAGAAAGGTGATTACAGTCAATCCCCCCAAACTCAACAATAAAATTCACATAAACTTAAAACTCTCATTAATTAAAGATAATAACTGCCACCCATCATTTCCCCGACCTTATCATACACAAGTTAACCTCACAAAGGGTATATAGTGGTCATTAATTCGGGGCATAAGTAGCGGTTGCCACTGATCAGGTAGCACGTTCGACGCCGGATCGGGTAAAAAGAAAAAGAGCGAGTTTAGTCTGATAAATGATCGCCTCTATTGTCGGCTACTGGTATTGACGGAGAATCCGGTAGGCTGCGTCGAGACGTGGTTCCGTAGGCCAGATCTTTATTATGATCTGTATGAAAAAAAAAAAAAATGGTAATTCAGTACGAATTTGTTACGGCTTACAATGGAGTGCTGAAAATTTTAAACTGTTGATCCCTTGTTAAGCTTAATTTGTAGAGATTAATTGTTGATAGTATCTTGGGATATTCGCACTAAGCGTTTCCAAACGTATTTTATAATGCGCACAGCAAAGGAGTGGAACTCTCTGCCTGCGTCTGTGTTTCCGAACGCATTCAAAGTTAGAGTGCACGGGCTTCTTCTGGGTAAGCTCACTGCATTGTCGACTTTGCCTCTGTCACCTCTGACCTAGAATAGAGTCAAGAGTAAAACCATCTCACATAAAAAAGAACATCATTTCTACCCTGAATCAATCACTGTTACGTACAGGTCTCCTATGTTACGATAATTATTGGATTTGAGCTTGTGGATATCCCTGGTTTCTTAGGCCCGTCATCATCATCATATCAGCCGAAAGATATATCGTCCTGCTGCTGGACATAGGCCTCCCACAAATTATAGGGGGGGGGGGTGTTGCTATAATCGCCACGCTTTGGAAGCGGGTTGGCGATCGCAGTGTACATTGCGTTTAACAGAGAACGCTGCTGCCCACTCTCTGGCGAGTCCCTCAACATAACATCATAAATATGTAAACCGTAACAGAAAACTCCCTAACTACACATCCTTATCAAACTTTAAAACCATCACCTCTTCAATGAAAATAAAATATCTCTAATCGTCCGTAAACTCACGGGTCCCTAAGCGTATGAAAAATAAAAGAGTTCCGTAGCTTTTGTGCGGCGGTGTATTAAACGTCGCGCGTCGGAGCGAGTTTATTGACACACTTGTACTTAAGACTCGTCGGATCCGGCTCGAGGGACTTATGTGCTGACCACGGCTTCATATTATAGGGCTAATTAACTAACGAACTTTCCAAGGTATTAGAATAAGAGGAAGTTGTTCGGGTATACGTTTTTCATTAGGGCTAATGTGTGAAAATTATTCTTGTTGCGATGGGTTGCTAAAGGTGTTAAGAAGATCAAAGTGTCAATTTGGACTTTTTTTTAGATCCGTGTGTTTGTACTTTATTCTCGTTTGTTTGTTGTCTGTGCGTTTTCAAGTTACTAAGGGCTAAACAATCAACAGTGTAACGGTCAAATTGACATTTTTGTGATCGATTTTGAGTGATTAATAATAGATTGTTGCATCGAGCAAAAATTTATTAATAAACGTCACTTTTCGAGGTTCATAATCTGCGTTTCTTTCAACTACCGAATAAAGAACAAAAGTCACATAGAGTAAAAATAATTTATTTAGAAAAATTTCAACATTCGAACAACGCGCCAAAGAAATCGAAAAAGGTTGCGATTCGATTCGCGCCAATTCATTTTTTTTGGCCAGTCTTGTGTTGTTCCCTGGAATAAAAATAGCGCTGATTGGCTGGTAGAAAACTGGTTGGCCATGCATCCATTACTGCACTGTTTTAAAGCAAAAACATTGCAGCAATTGATTTTCATACATACATTACTGCACTGTTTTACTCTGAAGTAATAAAGTGCTGGTTTTTTTAACTATTTCGGGTAGTTATGATGAAGTTATTGCGTAGTTGGAAGAAAATTTCATTATTTGCCTAAAATAATCATAATGTTAGCCATTTACTGAGCAGTGGAGGTCAGGAAGGCAGTCACTTCGTGTAAACTACCAGAAGCAGAAGAGTCTTGTCAAGGGGAATTCCACCTGGCAAGACTCTTGTAGATTTAATGACTACTTTAACGACTATGAAAGATGATTGGTGTTTAGATGTTGGCATTAACAAAATCAAAGTGGTACAAGCTATTTAAATTTAAGTTCTGTTGTATAAATGTATAAAACATGCTTCCGCAAATATTTAATGATTTTATTAAATACACACGATTTAAATACCCTTGATGCTATTAGCAAACTCAATCGGACACTAAATCAAAATGAAAAGCCAAATACATGCTGAAAATATCCCCGCAATTAAAATTAAGCCCACTTCGTTATCGTTCTCAACAAAAACATGTAACATTAGCATGGATGCTGTCACGACATCCTTGTTGTCTTAGGATGGTGAACGTCGACAGGCTGTCACTCTCACTCACACACACACGCACAAGTCACATTGCACGCGAGATGTGTCGCCGACATGTGAGATGTGTCGCGACCTTTAGTTTCCGATGGACCTGCTAATTGCGTTCTTAGGGATAAAAGGATACTGATGGAGAGATGGTTATCAAACGCGACCATCATCAATCAATAATATAAAAAATACTTTCACTAACACGTGAGTGTTTCAACTTCTCTGGATTCCAGAATGTGTATGTACCTACTTCAAAATATGTAATGTGTCGAGATAGTTCAGTGGTTAAGGCATCACCTCTCATGCTAGAGGTTATGGGTTCAAATCCAAGCAAGCACAAGTGTTTTCCGTGTTCTCAATGTGACTTTTTCAATCATATACTGACATAAATCAAAAAGTAAGACATAATCATAAAAAATGTTATATTTACGACAAAATCCATTAATTTTTTAGTAAGTACAAAACACAAAAATGAGAAACTAGTGTCTGGTGTCAGTACATATACCTACTAGAAACAACAATTTCTATTTATTTACAATCGCCACAGGGATATGTAGACATAACCATTGTAAGGGGATGCCCACCTGTCCGCTATATTTGTCAGGATGATGTACAGTCCAGTCTCTCATTTGATCTCGGAAATCAAGAAAAGAATCTAGGGATAGCCGGACTTCCAATCAATAGTGAATTTGTTCTTACTTTTATTACATTAAAGTCCATCTGCCACGCGGATACCTAGCCTTTGAAAAACCTTAATAGCTGGGGGAATAAAAATTTATAGGGTGTATGTTTGCCCAAATTAATCTCATCTCCACAAAAACATTTTTTTCACCCAAAACTCGCATGTTGCAATCATAACGCACTTTCATACAATTATCCAAAATCCTAGTGTCGACAAAAAAGCGGAACAATAATTTTACGCGACATTTAAGTAGTAAGAATGGACTCTTAAAGCTATTGACTGGTGTAACAGGGGGTGGGCAGGGTTGTAAAAACGTGACTGTTTGATAGCACCTTTGTGTGACGTATTTCCGCTCCGGTTGCTTTGTGGAAGTGTCGCCGTTGTTACCAGTACTCGTGACAGGCGAAGAGCGAATCTGGACATGTTACGAAGTTTCCAACGGAGGTGACTCTGACATAATTCTTGACGTTGAATGACTTTTTGCTTGCTGTATGTGAGTAAAACAAGGAACTCCGAACATCATTAAAATTTGGTATAAATCACTGTTGATTTGGTCTAGAATTTTGGACAGTGCTGTCGTAAGATACAGTAATTTAACGTAAGAAAATCAATCAAATAAAATCAAAGATTTTATTTCAAATAAGCCATTTAAAGCCACTTTTGAATTGTATGGGTCGGTCAGTCAAAAATATGAAGCTAGTTGAACGTTCTAAAGCGCAGATCTCTATGGAGAAGAACGTGCAGGAAACTCCACGGACACTCTTTTCAATAATAAATGTTTACAAAGTAATCGTTACTAATATTTTAACATGTTTCTGTTATCCCCTTAGAGCGTTAGCTACTACAAAAATGATGATTATCAAGTCAATACTTCCTGAATACTTACTAGTAAGTCTAAGCAGACAACAGGTACATGTAAGTACATATGTCCTACACAACCAATACAAATAACAATCTTTCAAATCACCAATCAGAATCGGACGTTTCCTATAACGTCTAATACGTTTCACCCAGCTGCAACACACGTAGGAAACAGTGCATTGGCAACAATCGACATCTCCCATTATGTAGTTGACTTTATTCGTCACTTCGACAGTCACTGATACTTCTTAGGAATTATTGGCTTTGACCGGATTAATTTATTTGATGTCGCATGTAGTCTGACAGCTAATTGTTGGGGCAGATCGGACATAAACGATTTATCTATTGTGGATTTAATTGAATTTGTAAAGTGATATATTTAATTAATAAATCGCAAATTAGAAAAATAAAAAAGCTCGACTGCAAAAAAGTCAACCCGGACACTTTTATGAACGAAAACTGTTTCCTAATTGAATTTAAACATATAGCTTATAAATATTTTTGTAAATTCCATTTCATTCCATTTAAAAACAAAGAAACAAACATGCATACATGATACGCACGAAAAACATAACCCTTCCTTAGCAGTCGGGTAAAAATATGTGTTAAAGGTGGTGAATAGAAGTTTAATTTAGTGCAATAGTATTTAGGTGTGTAAATTATTTATGTCAGGTTCTGACAGGTCCCACACATCTATACATATATTATTTAACATATAAAGCTGAAGAGTTTGTTGGTTTGTTTGTTTGCTTGAACGCGCTAATCTCAGGAACTGCGAATACGATTTGAGAAATTCTTTCAGTGTTAGATAGCCCATTTATCGAGGAATGCTATAGGCTATATATCATCACGCTAAGACCAAAAGGAGCGGAGCAGACGAAGTTGCGCGAGTAACTAGTAGTTAATATGACGAAAGTTTCTGGACTTTCGATCTAGATATATAGAAAGTTAAATAACAGCTAATCAACATAGATATGTTGTTTATCTGCTAGGCAAAGGCCTCACTCTGTTCCATAAAAATCTGCCTTTTGCTAGTGCGATGCGGTCTCGTCCTTATAACAAAAAAATAGACACGTTATTAGGCATCAATTGCCTTGTTATCTAAGAGTACATCCTGATCAGAACCAGGCACTTGAAACGATCAAATATTGTTTTGTGAAAGTGTAGGTTTCTTTTATTTATTTAGATTAACAAATGCCTAGAGTCAAATTGTTCGCTGCTGGACATGTCCTCCCTCAAGTGTCAAAGCGGACCCGTGCGGCCCTCCCTCAGTTACTTGATATCTACTAAGTTACAAAAACAAGCATAACATCAAGTGCTTTGATCATATCACTCGCCAACATCATTAGTGAGCATCCACAACAACATTTCTCCAAGTTCCTGAGCATTTATTTTGTTCATAATTACTGTTCTAACTTGACACCACAACGTCAACGTCAAGTATCATTAGCTTCACGGTAACTGTCAAAAAAACGCGTTCTAAATTTGAACAAAAACCGTCTCGGCAGACAGTGTGGCACCGCTCAACAATGCGCAGGAGTTTACGGCGAGCGTACGTATCGTTTACGCGCTAGGAAAAATAATAACAGCCTTGTTGCTGACGGAAAATAAAAGCGCAAGCTAAATTGAACCTTATTTTGAGGTTACCAAGAGTTAGGTGTGGTTGTTTTAGTTGTAAATGTAAAGTTGTTACGTCATCAATCGAAAATTGATCCTTCGAAGGAATTTTAACTTTGTGACTAAAGGGATAAGGTAGAGTTTAGAGAAAGTGTTTGAAAAGTATCACCACATAAGTGTCAGAGTATCCATTTAACTGTCAAAGCGTAGGAATGTCATTCATGGTAATGGATCGTTGTAGGAAGGAAGTTGCAGGTAAACGCGCAGAAAAAACACCGTGAATGGATGCGCGCGCGCATGCTTGTATAGAGGGAGGATTTTGTGGGATCCAGCCGGCACTATGGAGCCATTCATGGGTTTTATTACTATTGCAGTTAATAAGTTTATGTTATTAGGATGGAGAAAAAAATCAAATTACTTTGGTACGGTGTGAAGCGGGTTCTTAATAATGGGATTTAATATATGGGTGTGTAAACGATAGCAGCAGGAAGATTTGAGTTCAGGTGAAGTTGTAAATCCAATTAGAAGATGATTTTATAGTGTATCAAAGTCTGCAGTTAAATTTACTGATTGGTTTAATGTTATAGATAGATTGTAGGTAGGTACGTACTGCTAAGCCTGCAAAAGAACAAATCTGAGGTCAAGTCTAACTCATTCGATACAAGTTTTTTAACCGTAAAATGACCACAGACAAAAAAACTTTTTACAAAAAAATGTAACCGACTTCCAAAACAAAACACTACAACGTATAAAATAACTTTAATTTCGGAATCGGTGCTTCTGGTTATTTCGTTTTATGACACCGACTTCCGAAGTTAAAGTTATTTTATACTTTGTAGTGTTTTGTTTTGGAAGTCGATAATATTTTTTGTAAAAAAGTTTTTTACTTTTCCTTTTTAGTGGTACCAGCGTACCCATTCACAGCGTGATGTTAGGTTATGAAAATAAAACTTACATAGTGCTTTCGGTGCAAAGGTCTCGCCAATACGAATGAAATAAGCTCAAACACTTGGTAGTTCCTACATACCGATGTGGAGTTCCCTTGACTCTCTGTCGTCTCCATCATCAGTTCTGATCCAAACCTTCATTCTTTTGTAGTATCACCCGATATACACACGAATATCAAGTTTTTACCAGATGCGTGCCTACAATTTTCGAGAGTTGCCCTCGATTTCTCAGGGTTTCTATCATCAGATCCTGACGTGGTGGTAATGGGACCACAGGGAAGCACCAGCTTTCAAATAAAAAAAGAATCATGAAAATCGCTTCACCCAGTCGGTTAATTATGAGGTAACAAACATTACAAAAAAATACAGTCGAATTGATAACCTCCTCCTTTTTTGAAGTCGGTTAAAAAGGTATATGAACAGGAATGCTAAGCGCATAACTAGTATTAATGCATTTCCCTTAGATTTATCAGAAACAATAATTGTAAAATTCTATTCTATTCCATTCTATTCTTTTCCATTCTATTATATTCCATTCTATTCCATTCCATTCTATTCCATTCTGTTCCATTCTATCCCATTCTGTTCCATTCTATCCCATTCTATTCCATTCGATCCCATTCGATTCCATTCTATTCCAATCTATTCCATTCTATTCCATTCTATTCCATTCGATTCCATTCCATTCCATTCTATTCCATTCTATTCCATTCTATTCCATTCTATTCCATTCTATTCCATTCTATTCCATTCTATTCCATTCTATTCCATTCTATTCCATTCTATTCCATTCTATTCCATTCTATTCCATTCTATTCCATTCTATTCCATTCTATTCCATTCTATTCCATTCTATTCCATTCTATTCCATTATATTCCATACTATTCCATTCTATTCCATTCTATTCCATTCTATTCCATTCTATTCCATTCTATTCCATTCTATTCCATTCTATTCCATTCTATTCCATTCTATTCCAGTCTATTCCATTCTATTCCATTCTATTCCAGTCTATTCCATTCTATTCCATTCTATTCCATTCTATTCCATTCTATTCCATTCTATTCCATTCTATTCCATTCTATTCCATTCTATTCCATTCTATTCCAGTCTATTCCATTCTATTCCATTCTATTCCATTCTATTCCATTCTATTCCATTCTATTCCATTCTATTCTATTGTGTTCCCATTTTCTCATAATCGTAGCATTCATAGCATGCATACTAGTGACTGGAGTAACGGCCGCTTTCCATAAAATTTCATTTGATCATTGATGATTTGATAATATAAAATTGGAAAAAAAAATTTTTTCAAAATATGCAGGTCTACTTTTATAAAATATGTATGAATTTAAGTATCTAGTTTAGTATATTGTATTGCTTTATTTCTGATTGTTTTGTTTACTTTATATTTGCACCAAGTGCAACCCCATTTGGTGTCCAGGCTATCTCTATCCATTCCAGGCTGCCTGGAAGAGATCGCGGAATGCGAAAAGGCCGCCAATTGTATGTTTTTAGTTCAAGATTTTTGAATCTATACTTCTATGCTAATGTTATGTTAATACTAATACTATTACTAGGTATGTAAAGTTTGTGAGTTTTTGGGGTTGTTTTTGGGGTGTCTTTGGATCTACTGAACAGATTTTGAAAATTGTTTTACCAATGGAAAGCCACGTTATTTGTGAGTTTCGTAGACTATATATTTTTTTAAATTAACCCGAAAAATACCGCCCAACGAAGTAAACAAAACTGTAACGTTTCACCAACAGTCGATTGGTCCGTGAACCGTTGGTCAACAGTGTAGCATTCACTGACGAAAAGTTATGTTGGCGAAGAGTTCGTGGGCGAAACGTACTTTGGATGAAAAGTTAATGGGTTATAGATACTGTTGACCAACGGTTCATGGGCCATTCGACTGTTGGTGAAACGTTACAGTTTCGAAGTGAACACGGGGTCAGTTAGTGTATTTATAAATTTGGTGTACAATAAAGTATATAACACGTCGACTTAGACCAGGCCCCTCTTCATTCTTGAGAAATAATAGAGATTCAAGAATAGTCTGGCAAGTACAATGATGGATTTAAAGCTTAAGCGTTATCTACCCGTCAATTAAGGGTGGTGAAGAGAACATGACATGTCTTCAAGCCGATTTGCTAAACACACCAGATGCTACCTATACTCGATTGTCAGTACTTTCTTCTTGTTTTTTCTAAATGTAATTTCCATCTACCCTGTACCACAGCGCTCAGCGTCCAAAATGCCCCAAGTTGAGTTCTCACGTTACAATAAACAAGGTCTCATGTACTAACGAGTGCGAGGGAGACGGCAATAGTCTTTGTATATCGTCAGATCTTTGCCAGCGCTAATGACGCCTGAATCATTTATAATTAATATTAGTGGCTAGTGATGGGACCGTGTCGATGTTTTGTGTCGAGGGATTAACGAAATATTAAAAAAAATATATATTTGTAGTATAAAGAATACATATTGTATACTTCGTATTATAATAATATATTTTTTAAACAAAACAAAACAAACACAAAATACATACACAGCTTACTCAGCTTTACTGACACTGTGGTAATGATTATTCTTGGGTTAAAGAATGAGCAAGCCCAGTTGTCACGCATATAGTATTGATCAGTCGGCGAGATTTTAGATTGTAAATTAAGCTTTTGATTCAAGAGTATGTACAAAGCTACATTCTAATAAACAACTATCATATTCGTAACTTATTAGGTTTCATTTATAAAACGCTTTCATAAATGTCCTTTAGTAACTTGCTACACATTTTAATCGTCGAAATTAAGTTAATTTTCAAAACCCATTCTAGCCTTCAATTAGCATAGACCACTAAAAACTTCATCTGCAACTTATAAGTAACAATATTTACGATGCAACAATCGACATAATTCAAACCCCACCGAAAGTATCGACAAGCTCCCCCACATCCCTAGAATCAACCCGTCAGCGCTACTTTGATACAAAACCTATAGGTAATCCTGTTGGCTACCGTTTTATACCACACCTTTTTATTGCCAGGGATTAAAATACCCCTTACCACACACTCAAATACCAACCATATCACCTGCGGGTTACGGTTGATTATAGGTTGTTGTAAAACTGGCACAACAAACGAATAGAGTTATTAATGTTAGATTTATTGGATCTTTGATGTCGGTTGAATTATGATGAGTTCTGTTGTGCGACCGGATGTCGGGCGCGACTTAATGAGCAGATACGGGGGAATTAACTGAGTTTATACGTTATTGTTGATGGCGGTGATGCTGGCTCATGGCCTGGGCTATGTAACTATACAGTAACATTAAAACACCAAAAAAAAAAACAAATAATTTATATCGACATGACTGCAATAAAAAATGCTCACGCGTTTAAAACGACGATTTACAACACTGATGCGGAGAAGGAAGTGGTTGATAAATAATTTAAAACACCATTCTGTTCCTTTCCATTCAAACAATCGGCGATAAGCTTGTCCACTGAAAAAAAAAAAATTAGTCTCAATTAGTAAAAATATTTGTTACTTTTTTTTTCTTTTGTTACGTAATTCGCCGTGGTATAATTTTTAGTGCTCCCACTCCCGAGTTTTGATGCGTTTTGTCTTTGTCAATATTCATTGATTTACAAAAACAAAAAATACGTGTCCATTATTTTTCAATACTCTAACTGACGGACTAAATTGATTTGCAATTTATTGATGGTGGAAACTAGCCTAATATAAAAGAAACATTGTTTTACATCCATTTAGCGCTTAAACCTATCAAGTTTTTGTGGTGCAATTGGATCCTTCGTCAGAGTCAAATACTTAAACATTTTTCAGGTGTTAATCAAAACATGATTTCTAGTAAAATTCAACAAACTATGAAATAAAACTTATGCTGCTAGTGTTCTGAGCACTTTTGTCAATGACAGCGATGTGGATGAATTTTTTGATGCCCAATGATTTATTTTGTTTTTATACGCGTTTGTACATAATTTCGTGATTATTAGTCTAGTTTTTATAATTATTTAGCAATCCGTGAAAATTATTACCATTACAGGAAAATTAGTACGAAAATAAAACTAGAACATCCAACAAACTAAATCATTAATTTTATTTAACACCCATTGAATAATCTCCAAACAGGTTTTATTTATTCATCTCTTTCTCCAACTAGTTCAAAGTCAAACCTGTACTGGTAATAGCTGTCCAACATCCAAACAACAAAATAAAGGAAATAAGTAAGAAAGAAAGAAATATCGTCATTGATTGTAACCATGGTTACACAGAAAGTCACTGCAGCGTGTTACTCAGTTACTGGGTTTTGGAGGTCAGATAAGCATTCGCTCCACAGAAAAAACTGGTATTCAGCTAAATCCGTTTTGACTGGAATCCTGGGAAACGGGCTAGATAGTGGTAAGACATGGCTAGTTAGCTGGTTTCAAATAGCTTGAAGATATTTAGTCTGTCCAATGTTCTTTAAATAGTTCAGTGTGGGAGCTGTCACAACGCTTTCCGGGAGCCTTATCCTTGCTGTTACGAATCGGTTAGGCAGGAATTGCTTCTTATCTGAATTTTCCCATAATAATCTTCTTTTTATTATTAATAGACTCAGCTTTGACCACTATCCCAACTGATAGTAATCGCTGTGTTCGACGATATTCACTCTTCACTTAAAGACTCCCAGGTTTTAGCTATCAGGAAACGCAGACTCCGGCAGGGAATTCCACTACTTATCTCCTTACCTCCAGTAAATCTACCGTGTTACCCTGTTAATGGGTTGTGTAGGTCTGGTAGGCAGCCGCTCCACGTAAAATACTGGTATTCAGCTGAATCCGGTTTGACTGGAAATCGACCCCAATATAGTTAGGCAAATGCTAGGCAGACGGTGATCTCCTTAGCTTAACACTTTTAGTGCCAAGCACTCAGCGTATGGGTCGAGCAGTGATTCATTCGTGTACCCACAACCCGCATCTGAGTCGTCGTTTTAAGTAGCTATAGATGACTTGGCGCGGGTTGTGCATGTTGAGTGCTTGGCACTAAAAGTGTTAAAACACTTTCACACTTGACAATAAAAGTGTTAAGCAACTATTATTATCATTGTATTATTCTTCGAAATATTTTACCTCGCTCAACTGTCATACACTGTGGAATCAACAATACAAGTTACATAACAACTTACTAAATAGTACGTAATCTCTAGAAATTTGTTCTGTTCAATTGAGCACAGCAATTCTTTTACACCTCTTTGCTAAATCACCGTGAAAATAACACGGATTCAATCGCGGTGGCAAGCAAATTAATATGTTTATTGAGCTAACATTGTATGGGGGGAGGTCTGTTTGTTTGTCACATTAAATTTTGAAAGGTTATTTTTGGTAACTGTATTATTTTATATATCTCCTAAAGGATTTAATTTTTAAGTGACATAATTACAAACTACAATTCTTGGTCCTTTAATAATTAACTGGCCAAGTGCAAGTCGGGCTCTCGCACCAAGGGTTCCGTAAAATTAACCGAAAAAAATACGTTTCTTGTACGTAAAATTAAATTAAATAAGAAATTAAAGGAGGCCCCCTTTATTTTCTAATTTAATTTAATTTTTATTATTTGTTGTTATAGCGGCAATAGAATTACATACCTACTCAGTGAAAATCAATTGTCCGCCGATTACGGTTCTTGAGATACAGCCCGCTACAGCCCGGACGGACGGACGGACAATCCTTCGGGTTGGTAACCCTTCGGCAACGGAACCCTAAAAAGGTTTTTAAGTTCTTCTGACAGATATTTTTCAATTATTTTACGAAAAGCTTTAATTATCTGATTGATTAAACGAGAAATTCTTGTTGTATACCTATATAGTCTGAATCTCGGAAACGGCTATCGATCGATCTAGCTAGGTCTCATTTTTTGAAAAAGTCGTAAAAAAAACCGAGCTGACCTCGGTCATCCAGGTACTAATTACCTAAGTTACATAATTAACAACTGAAATTGTTGGTCGTCTAATACAAGAAGGGTCTATACAAATATTGGCCTTTCCTAGGAATAACTATTCTTCTATAAGTCACTTGCAAATTTTAAGATTCTAACATAACATCTATTCAGACAAACCCAGGAGTCACGACTACGTTTTTTAAACGAGGAAGTAAAAAACTAACGATGTTTTTAATAGGAAATTGCGTCTGATATTGAATATTTTTATTGAACCGATGAAATCTTGATTGCTCGAAAAAACGTAAAAATTGTATAAACAATAACAAACTAGGATCGTTCTACGGTTTCGCTTCCTTGACGAGTTGACAAACTTTGTTGTTAATGTAAATATTCCTTTAGGATGTGGCGACACAAAAAAAGGTCCCAACTCATTAAATTACACTTGTTCAGTATACACGTGCAAGGTTTATGTTTTTGGAGGTTTAAAAAAATATATATATTAAAGTGAAAGTGAGATTGTTTGTTAGTTACCTCTTCACGTATTGACGGTACGGGAGTGTGGCTGTTAATCAGCGCTGAGCAGCGCTGTGGTTGTGCTGCACTCTGCTCAACATTTGCTGAGCCTGCTTCTGCAATATTTTGCCACACTGAGAACCGTGTCGTGTTATTTTATAAATTAGAAATCTCTGGTTTGTTTACAATATTATGATGTAGTCAGTGTAGTGTAGTGTGTGTGTGTGTGTGTGTGTGTTGGTAATAAATGTTTCTTTATTTCTATCTATTAACGGCAGTACGGATTTGTATGAAACTTAGCACAGGGTAGACTGGGGTAGACCTTATCCTAAAATGGGTCATAGGATAGAATACCTACTTTACATCCCGGGAGTATATTCCCTAAGAGTAATTATGATCAATGACGCGGGCGGAGCCGCGGGCAATAGCTAGTGAAGATATAAAATAAATAATTACCATTATATTAATGTCAGTAGTTTCTAACTAACGAACAAAATTCCAAGAAAAAAAATCTGAACTTTAATGTTAAGCACTGCACCTGCCAAGACCCCATTTTTTAAGCTTCTGGGGAAATAAGCAAATCCTATTAGTACATATAAAAAATCTTCAGGTTTTCATACCCGTCTTCAACTAATCCATATCAGCCCTATTACTCTAAATAAAAAACAGCACTCAACAAATCCCTAATCTTTATCGAAATCAAATAAGAATGTTTACCCAAATTAAAACTTTGTTTAATACCCCCAAATAGAATAGACAATAAACATTTTAATACATCTCGATCTGAGGACAAGAATAAAAAAATCTATAAAGCCGAGTGCAGACCGACGGGCAATAAATAAATAACACATATAAATAAATAAATATAGGAATAAATCCGTCGTTATTTATGCCATTGTGGTGCGATGGGGTTTAATGATGCGCCCGCGCCGCGCCGGGCGGATTGTTAGTGGTGTTTGTAATAAAGCTGCGCTCGAGTGCGCGTGCGCAGGGCCTTAGACGTTAGGACCGTGAGGTCGTTTACATGTGATGCTGATGTATGTGTTTTAGGTCGGAAGTTTGACGAGATATTGGTTTCGGTTGGGAATTTCGGAGTGATCTGAAAATCTTAATACAAGTTTTTCGGTCTTCCTTGTGCTGACTGGACACATTTGACTTTCTATAAAGTGTTGTTTAAAAGGACCATACGTTTTCTAGTGATCCTTTTATCAGAGAAAGAGAGCAGAGTGTCAATCATACAAATTTTGATTGTATTTCAGTCGCAATATGTCAAAAGAGTCTCATTTTCCATACATTTTTTCAGATTGCGACTGACATGCGAAAGCGTACGTGGCTTACACGTATAATTAGTAGAATTGCCACTCCGCTCTACAATTTGCAAAGTATGTTGGTAACACCATTATTCAGGAAGACGGACACGGGAGTTCTGAACAGATGAATACTGGTCCCCCCCATAAACAAAAATTTCCATGCAATCTAGTAGATAGCAAAGGAGTGGAACTCTCTGCCTTCATCTGTGTTTCCAAACGCTTACAACTCTAATCTCTTCAAAGTTAGAGTGAACAGGCTCCTTCTGGGTAAGCTCGCTCCATCGTAGACTTTGTCCCTGTCATCTCTGATCTAGACGAGAGTCAAAAGCAAACCCATCACAAATAAAAAATAATAAAAAATCTTTATCGGCCAATTATGTCCAGTACATTCAATTATGAACTTAAAAAGAGTCCAAACAAAAAGTGCCCAGAAGGAGTTCCTATTGATAAAATCGTTAATAAGGTTTCTAAATTCAAATCATGATGAAATTTTGCTCCCATACTAAAGCAGTTTCACCAATATAACAGCGGGACTAAAAAGGGCCACTTTAGTAGAATCAACCAGCACATCACGCTACCCGAAACTGTAAAATTTTCCCAGTCGAGCTTGAACCTAATGCTTTAGCGATAAAGATGAAAATGAAAATTGACAGATTGTTGTATGATTAATATGATGATCCTAATATGTTATTACTAAAGTGGCCTCTTTAAATCCGCAGGCCAGTTTCTATCTTGTCAAAGAAGTCTTACCAACAAAACCCACCACCAGCTTCACTGTTCTTCTCCAAGTCCTGCTACACACACACCCTCACCTGCTGGTGAGGCTGAGCATAAACCTCAGCATTACGAGGCACTCATTTACATGTAATAAAAAGTAGCTTGAAGTGCGCACTTGATTAATAGCCAGCCGAGCTAGCGTCGTTAAGGAACTTATTTATTGCATTTTAAAATGTTTTAATGTCCCTTCAGGCTTTATCGGAGGCTCCACATCTTGGCTTTTGATCGATGTCGTACACCGTCGGGCAGGAGTATTGGGATACCGAATAGATGCTGATTTGGTAGAGTTTGTTTCTTGTCTATCTGTACATCTACACTTAATATTATAAAGCTGAAAAGATTGTTTGTTTGAACGCACTAATCTCAGGAACTACTAGTACCATTTGATAAATTGTTTTCGTGTTGGATAGTCCATTTATCGAGTAAGGCTATAGGCTATATAACATTACGCTATGGCCAAAAGGAACCAAGCATTAGTGAAAAATGTGATGCAGACGAAGTTCCGTTAGTTGGGTATAGGTTGGTCGAGTCAGAATTTCAATTCCTGAAAATGTATTTACTTGAAAGTCTAAGGTATTGCTAGATATAGTCAGTTCCATGTTGGTCAGTATATTTGCCATCGACCCGTGAATAAAGTCCAGCTCTTTGTGTGCATAAATTATTAAATAAATAAGTAGTTAAGATTGTTGCTGCCAAAGAAAATGTCGATCTTTAAATAAAGAAAAAATATAACAAAAAACTGGATGATATACGTATTTAACCAAACTGCCAAACAAGTACATATTACAAAAGTACAAACAATTCGACATGTAAAATAATTTTTGAATAAAAAAAAAATATTGAATACCTTGAAATGCTACTTAGCCCTCTTCCTCTCTCCTAATTTTTGCTGTGCCCGACAGGGTCCATATTCATCTCTTACCTTGTATATACCATCGATGTCATACATATGGAACGCAATAAAGTATTGAGTACGCGGAATAAACTACATTATATTTTTTGCTGGTCCTTTAACTCTGCACCGCAGTGTACAACGTTATAGGTGTCGATACACTGGCGACAATAACTCGCTATCCATCCTCGGATATCTTGAATGTTTAGAGGACTGACACCAGATCCGGTCAGAAATGAACATTATAGATGAACACACACCGAAAAGCCTAGAGTTTTAGTATAGAAAATGTCGATTTCTAGGTCTTTAAAAGTCACGAATTGCGCGAATTGGTGGAACAGCAACAAGTTAGGGATGGTAAGTTGCAGTGCGTCTGGATGTCCGATGGTAGAAGGGGGCCGGTGGGATGAGGTCGTGGAGTTCTTGGGCACACTCACCGAAGTACAATCTGTAGAAGACCGACAAACTGGCAACCTTTCGGCGATGAGCCAAACTTAATGACGTTTTTGGAGCTCGCTTTTCGATACGGAGTAGGAAACGCCCCTAACTAACTAAACTCGGACTTCGGCTTTAGAGAGTAGAATTCCTGATTTTCTGGCTTGTGACCGTAATGACTGTAAAAGATCTACAAATGACCGCTGGACGTGCTTTCCGAGGCACGGAGGAGTTTCATAGTTCCTTTTGCACGACCGAGCCGACCTCGGCGAGCGTTGTTTTGCCTCGAAGATTGGCCGCGCAGCTATTTATTATTTAGCTTAAATGAAACTAATCTTATAAAGAGAGGTTCGATTTTGCATGATCGGATCTGATAGTTCAGATCCGATCATGCAAAATCGATCCTACAATACTATCTTCGAGCAAAAACGCACAGTTCTTGTGAAATAGGCGGACATGCCAATACATTCTAAGTTAAAGTGTGTTAACCAATTTTTCGGTAAGTAAGTTTCCATAGCAATACTACTAATAAAGAGTGTCCGTGGAGTTTCTTGCACATTCTTCTCCACAGAGGTCTACTCTTTGGAACGTGCAAATAGCTTCATGTTTTTGATTGACCGACCTTGACATTTCAAAAGTGCCTGTAAATGGTTTATTTGAAATAAATGCTTTGAATGTTACTCCACGAGATTGTTCTGTACTGAACAAGTCTCGCAATCATCAGCAAATCAAAACACTGCGCAATAAAAGACGCGCGTTTGGGATTGTTTCAATTAAAATAATGACGTCATATAGCGGTATAATGAGCACGCAGCGCTCGTTAGGACTCTATAGAGCCGCTGCAAATTGTTAATTACAATCGCCATCATACTTGAATTACTGCTGTTAAATCCCGACGCCTCGGGATTATTCAGGGGCTGTATAACTTGTAGTGGACGAGAGTCCATGGTTCGCTTGCTGAGATGGAGATTTTTAAATTAACTTACTTCTGCAACTTTCGTTTCAGCGTGTAGAAATCAAATCAAAAACATTTATTTCAAATAAAGCATATACAGGCACTTTAGCATTGCCGAGGTAGGTAAGTCGAAGAGATGAAGCTACATAGTTGCACGTTCCGAAGAACGTGCCATAAACTCCACGGACACGGATATTGTTCGAGTTACCGCGGCCCTGGAAAGCAAAGGGGTATTTAGAGGAAGACGGGTGGTTAGTCAGTAAGAGTCTGACAATGAAGATCTATTTAAATTCACAAAACGTTGAGAATTCTTCCATTCATTTCATCTGCTCAAATTAACATTAAAGAATTTGATGATCTGATGTTGAATTGATACTCAAATTGCTTCATTATATTCTGTGCCATTGCAACTGATTTGCATAAAAGACAGTGTACAATAAAATACAAAAGAAAAACTAAAATTCGGTTATAAAATTTGATCCTACAACACGCGGACACGTTTGTGATCTGCTGAGTGCTAAGTAACTATCATTTGTACAACTTTACAAACAGACAGACATATCTTCAATAAGCACCTGCGTCTCAAAGAATTATACTTCATTTACAGCCCCTGTCCAGTGGAGTTATTAATATTAATAAAATCGCCAATCGAACCGCGGCTGGCCGGCGGCCGTACCATTGTTGAATTGCTGTTGATAGATAGGCACCGCCTCGCGTTCATGATACCCTGGTAATTGGACGGAATTACTGCTTCGTTTTTTCGCTGATCTCTGGTTTGGATTTCCTAGAAAGGAGGTTCATATTTAGACATGTTTGTTTCAGAGGGTTTTGCGTTTTGCAGAGGTTCGAAAGTTTGACAGTCATCAAGGGGTACTGTGTTACTCAATGTTAAATATTGATTGATATTGAGTTGCGAAACGCCTATGCAAATGATGATGAATTATTTTGTGACTGCTGCCACTAAGTAATGTTACCTATACTATCTATACTAGTAATCTACACTTCTACACTAATATTATAAAGAGGAAAGATTTGTTTGTTTGTTTGTTTAAATTGAATAGGCTCCGAAAAAACTGGACCGATTTCAAAAATTATTTCAGCAATGGATAGCTACATTATCAGGGAGTAACATAGTCTATATTTTATTCCCGTACTCCCACGGGAACGAGAACTACGCGGGTGAAACCGCGTGACGTCCACTAGTAATATATAAAGCTGACGAGTTTGTTTGTTTGCTTGAACGCGCTAATCTCAGGAACTACTGGTCCGATTTGAAAAAATCTTTCAGTGTTATATAGCCCATTTATCGAGGAAGGCTATAGGATAGGAGCGGAACAGACGAAGTTGCGCGGATCAACTAGTTGTATAATATGCAGGCTAGTTCTACAGAACCTGACTTGACTTCGGTTATGTTACTGCACTATCAAGGCCCCTGTTGTAAAACCCCCCAAAAAACCTGAAGTTGCTGTCAAAAAAATACAGTCGTCTAATTAAAAAGATCCATAATAATCCATCAGTTAAATAACTGACACCTCTAGTGAGTCAGACAGTCTTTATAAAATTAAAACAGGCAAATCCCTTCACAACCGCTAGTCTCACTCCGAAGCTAATTAAACAAAATTCCTCTCCGTCCGTCTCCAAGTGAATGAACTGAACCCACCGCTTTATTGTCCTCATAAACCGTTTAGTGTCAAACACTTTAATGCCCTAGTGTCCATTGATGAGCAGAATTATCACCCTCAACGTTATTCGACATTGAAGGGTTTAAAAAATCAATTTGGCCAATTTTTGATGGCGAATAAAAGTTTAAAGTGACGGGTTATATTGACCCCCGCGGGGTACGGGTGTTTATCAAGTTTGACATTAATTGTTGTTACGGATTGCATTTGTTTTTGATAAAGTTTTGATGATTGTAAAGTTTAAGAGATTTCTCATAATAATAAGTGGTCTTTAATTAAGTTAATATTTTTGTAAAATTAGTATAGAAATGGAATGCAATCAAAATAATGCAAGGGCTGTGAGAACAGGGTACAACTCTCTTTGATCTTGTATGCTCCTACAAAGAAGTTCGTCAAATTACACCTCGTAAGATATTAACACCCATAAATGTTGTTGGACCTTTTGAGGAAAATTTCCTTCACTTCACTCGAATCAGTCAGCGTGACAACAGATAGAGTACTATGTTCTTGAGCCAAGCACGATCATATCAAACTATAACTCGTTACATCTTGAAATTACAATAAAATTATATAGGATGTGGTTGTTTCATTCTACAATAAGTTTACTGGCACACCTTTTGCTTACGCCTCCAATTTTTTAAACAAGTCATAACATCAAGTTGATATAGACATAGCAAAAATCTTAATCCTAGTGTTATATCCTCTGCCAATTGATACGTCAATAATTCTTTACAGTAGCGTCGAATCAAAGGTGGAAATTACTCAGGAGTCATATATGATAGCAATCACAGATCATAGCCTGAGATTACTCTCAATTAGTCTGACATGAGGCTGCGTATACTATGAGGAGCATACGTTATCAGTGTGCAATTATAAGTTTATTGTTTGGCCTTTAATAACAGTCCTTAAAAGAGTAATTAAATGATGTTTTATTAGTTGTTATTATGACACAATCAGCTTACTAGTAATTGGTGATCTTGTGACACAATCTTTTTGGAATGTACAGCTCTGAGGAATTATAAAAGTTGATCAGTAAATCCAATTGTGAAATTATATTTATGTATTTGTATTTAATTGTATTATTCTATTTTACAAAATTATATTTGTCAGGGGCTGCCTATAATCAGTCAAATTGCCTTCGTGTATACTTTTGTCTCATCTCTTCATCATTGTAGATTTGTTCCTTCAATATCGACTGTCCAATCATAGTACACTAATACTTACTTAAAAAACAAATCTATGTTTCAGACTCAATCATAGTGAAGTTAGTGAATTAGTTAGAGATTGTACGATGTGTTGTGTTGTTGATTGTTGTTTGAGTTGATTGTTGTATTGTGTGGTTGTGTTCTAAATAATATTCTTAGTGTTCATCATTTTTAGGGTTCCGAACATCCGTAAAAAACGGAACCCTTATAGGATCACTCGGGTGTCTGTCTGTCTGTCTGTCCGTCTGTCATAGCCTTTTTTCTCCGGGTCTACTGGAACGATTCTGTTGAAATTTGGTACACATACCTACATATGGACTTCTGTGACCCAAACACAAACTTAATCTGTGTTACGTAAATAAATATTATTTTAGTACGGGGGTCACTTTTGGGGGTCAAACTAGAATATTAAAAGTTTTTCAAACTGTATTGTGTGTCATATCAAATGAAAGGGCTTACTGTGAGGGTTTTAATTATATTTTATTCATAATTTTTAAAACAAATAGTTTTGAAGTTATTCAAGAAATTAGACTAAAACTGATCATTCCCCCCTTATCTCCGAAACTACAGAGCTTAAAATTTTGAAAAAAAAAATGCCGATAATATTTCTATACCTCAAGATTACATTAAAACCTATAAGAATTCTGTAGTGGTAAAATAACACGTTAAAAAAATTAATTTGGTTCGGAACCCTTTTCACGCGAGTCCGACTCGCACTTGGCCAGTTTTTCACCTAGTTTTTCCAAACAGTCTAACCGGATACAGCTAAAGTATTTGTATTATTCACAGATTCCCGTTTGACCACTATCTCACCTGATGGTAAGCGATGATGAGGTCGACGATATAGCACGCTTGCCTAGAAGTAACCTTTTCACTCTTGAATTTAAAGACCCCCAGGGTGTAGCTATCACCAGGGTTGCGGACTCTGTTCTAAAGAGACACCGCGGCCCTGGAATGTAAAGGGCAGTCAGTAAGAGTCGGACACTCTCGTAGAGCGGAAGGAGTCATTTGATGATTTCCCATCCTTAAAAAAGGGTATGCTATCAGGAACAAATATTCGGAACAAACATTGGTATGGCCTACAGATAGTTGTTCCGGGTCTGGCTGTTTGTGTATGTGAGTTTGTATGTTAGTGAATGCACCCACGATACAGGAGAAATTCCTAGTGTGGGGCAACGATTTAAAAAAAAAAAACAGTCCGGTAGCAACTACAGGCACAATGAGTACCAGTATTTTACATGCAGCGACTGCCTGTAATAATTATAGCCTTCATGAATTACTAGCTTTTGCCCGCGCATATCAAGTTTTTTCCCGTTCCCGTAAGTATTTCGGGAAATCCTATCTTAGTGTTCCCCTACACTCTCCAAGGAACCTACACACAAAATTTCAACTTTCTACGACCAGTAGTTTCGGCTGTGCGTTGTCTGTCAGTCAGTCAGTAAAAGAAGAATTTAATATATTAGAAATTTAAAATATACGCTAGGTAAGTACTTACATCTTAATTTTTACTATAATAGGTTTAGGTATTGGTAGATTGGTACATACATATATTTTTTATTATTAAACACAGGTTTCGTAATAGGGAATATGCATGAAAAAAGTATTTATTATCTATACAGTTTATCTTTAACACTAATAGTGAAAATAGAATCAAAATTACTCGAAAAACAAACGAGATATAATTATTTTAAATAAAGATATCTGTCCCTCTCTCGAAAACGCTATTTTCTATAGGAGTCGTGGACTTTGACGACAAACTTCATATCGGACTTCTTTTTCTAATTGTAATCTTTAAAGCTTTATAACTTCACCGCTGATGAAGGTATATAAAAAATAATTCCACGATTGTTAACTAGAGCTGATAAGTATGTCATTTTGCAAATAAAAAAATCGCATGCATATTCCCTTGTTCTTTTTTTTTATTTGTGATGGGTTTGCTCTTGACTTTAGTCTAGGTCAGAGATGACAGAGACAAAGTCTACGATGGAGCGAGCTTACCCAGAAGGAGCCTGTTTACTCTAACTTTGAAGAGATTAGGGTTGTAAGCGTTTGGAAACAGACGCAGGCAGAGAGTTCCACTCCTTTGCTGTGCGCATTATAAAAGACGTTTGGAAACGCTTAGTGCGAATTGGTGGAATAGTAACAAGGTAGGGATGGTAAGATGCAGTGCGTCTGGATGTCCGATGGTAGAAGGGGCCGGTGGAATGAGGTCGTGGAGTTCTTGGGCACACTCACCGAAGTACAATCCAATTCAATTCAATTCATTTATTCAATAACAACTTTTACATCGTGTCTGCAACCGTGTCGTGTCGTGTCGTGTGCAACCTGACGGCGATGAGCCAAGCTATGTAGCTTGGTATCCACCAGTTTTTTGTCACCGATGAGCCTCTTAGCTCTGCGTTCCACCGAGTCAAGCGCGGCAAGCTGAGCCATCCCAAAGGTACTAGTACTAGCTACAATACTCCATGCAGGATCGGACTTGCGCTTTATATAGAGTTAAAAGTTGTCCAGGCTTGAAGTATCGCTTCACCCTATTTAGGATGCCCAGCTTTTTGGCAGCGGTTTGGGCTTTGTACTCGATGGTGGCACCGAAGTTGAGACTGGATGTCAACTCCATGCCTAGGAGCTCGAGCCGATCAGTCACAGGAACAGATGCACCCCGAAAAGTAGGAGTTTGGTCAAAACGACCCCTTTTTGCGGTAAAAAGACACGCCTGTGTTTTGGTGGCGTTAAAAGTAACCACATTGTCATCACCCCACTGGGAGACAAGGCTTAAGGTCGAATTTGTCCGCTCTACCATGGCCTCTCTCAAGGAACGAACTTCATCCCCGCTGGTTGTTGCGCTGGACAAGTATCTCTCTGAAACCGTACTGTCATCTGCGTACCCAACAAGACCAAGCTGAAGTAGGTCATTGATGTGCAGCAGGAAAAGAGTTGCAGAGAGAACGGACCCCTGAGGAACTCCGGCATCAATAGCCATGAGGTCAGAGGAGCAGCCGTCAACGACTACTCGGATCGACCGTTCACTCAGGAAGTCTGATATTCAGCTACAAAAACCAGCTGGGATGCCATAAGCAGGAAGCTTGCTGAGCAGACCTGCGTGCCAAACCCTGTCAAAGGCCTTCGAGATATCGAGCGACACGGCAAGTGCTTCGCCGTGTCTCTCGATGGCCTCGCCCCAGCAGTGCGTGACATACACAAGAAGATCGCCAGTTGACCGTCCCCGGCGAAAGCCATATTGACGGTCACTGAGGAGATCATTGTCTTCAAGGTAGGTCAGCAGCTTACTGTTAAGAACCCTTTCCATAACCTTGCATAGGATGGAGGTAATGGCGATCGGACGGTAATGTGCAGGGTCAGCACGGTCTCCCTTTTTGGGCACCGGTTGCACATTCGCAAGCTTCCATGATTTCGGCACCGTTCTTTTCTCAAGAGAGAGGCGGTACAGGCGTTCTTCTCCATGAAGATCTATCTCTTGCTTTTGTCGCCAGTAACCGTAGTGTTATAAGTTATTAATTTATTTACACACATTGCATTCCATGTCATTGAAGATAAAATCGAATTGTACCATTATTTTAAAGAATTCAGGAATCAATCTCAATCAATTTCAGGTAATAAACTTGAGCATCATTGCTTTGAATCAAGTAATTATCCAAGTCCGTCACTCGATACGTTGGTCTCCACTTGATGAGTGTTTACGACGGCCGCGAGCGACGTGTGCCACTCAAACGGAGATATTTGATGTCTTTATTTATGTGGCCATGTGTTATTTATGTGATGCCACATTATTTACTGTTAAATCTTGATGTGTGTCGGCTCATGATTAACATTCATTGATTTTGATCGGGTTTCTTTTTTTCTTTAGGATGGATAAGTTCGGTTTGATGGCTTTCTTTTTCGTGCCAGTATTGTGCTTATGCCTAAGTAACATAAGTAACCTATCACTGAAATGAAAAGTAGCTCACAATTTAACTCGCCACTGTTGATTCTGGCTTTCAGGAGTTGCAGTGGTTGGAAATGTGGGGTGGGCTTGTCCCAAAAAATAACGTATCATCCGCCTATGTAGGTACCACTATTGTACATGAAGTTTAAATAAATGTCTAAGTAACACAGAGCTGAGTGACTAGTCATAGAGCCCAGACATATCACCCTTATAGGATCACTCGGGTGTCTGTCCGACTGTCACAGCCAGTTTTGTCCGGATCCACCGAACCGATTCTGTTAAAATTTGTATAATTTTTATGTTGTGTAATTTTTACACATATGGACTTCTATGACCCAAACACGGACGCCTTACGTAAATCATTAAATTTTTAGTATGGGGTCACTTTTGGGGGTCAAACTAGAAAATTAAAGAAAAAAGGTTTTTGAACAATATCGTGACATATCAAATGAAAGGGCTTACTGTGAGGGTTTTAATTATATTTTTTTCATAATTTTAAAATAAATGGTTTTGAAGTTATACAAGAAATTAGACGAAAAATGACCATTCCCCCCCCTTATCTCCGATACTACTGAGCCTAAAATTTTGAAAAAAATTGAAATATATATAATATTGATCTTTATCTAAAAATTACAGGAAAACCTATTAGAAGTCTGTAGTATTAAAATAACATGTTAAAAAAAAATTCGTTCGGAACCCTTTGCACGCGAGTCCGACTCGCACTTGGCCAGTTTTTTTATTCGACAGCGATTTGGTTTTTTTTTGTACCACACTAGGAGTTTCTCCTGTATTGTGGGTGCGCTCACAAACATAGAAACTCACATACACAAAAAGCCAGTCCCGGAACAACTATCTGTAGGTCATACCAATATTTGTTCCGTGCGGGAATCGAACCCGCGACACGCAGCGCAGCAGTCATGCACCACTTGCGCCAATCAATCAAGATAATATTCTGTAAAATATTTAACAAAACGAGTCATATCAAAAGCGCATTTTTTTTCAAAAGCGTGAAGTCATATTCTGTACACATACCTCCCTGATAACCTCTTCTATCCAATATAATGACCACAGACCTCCCAAAGCCATCTCTACCGCAGCGTAAAAAACCGCAAGCGAGCTAGTCTCATTTGACGATTATTGTCATTCAATAAATCGGTTCCTAAGTCCGATCGCCCTGTAATTGGTGTGTGGGACAGGCGCGTAAATCACGCGGACATGCTTTAAATACGGACGTGCATCACTCACCTGGCATCATGGGAGTTATTTCACAATTAGACGGGTTATTCTGGAGATGAGTGTTTGAATAATATAGCTAGAGACAAACTGGTCCCACGTACGCAACGTATGCAACGCATTATGATATCTAGACTCTTGATTTTATATGAAAAACTATGCAGTAAAAACACACTTATCGTATGCAACGCAACATACGATACGATACAAAAGCGTTGCGTACGTTGCGTACGTAGGACCAGTGTGTCTCTCGCTTAATTGTGTAAACTCGCAGTGGGATATTTTAGATTGTCGGTTGTCCCTGAGGTTGTGTTATACTTTGTTAATAGTTGGCCAAGCCGCGCTTTTTATTTACACCAAATCAGCTTTTCTAATAATATTAAACAATAGATTGATAGTTGTATCAGTCAACGACTTAATAGCCATGAGCCTCGACTAACACCTCAGGAGGCTCTCGTTAGGCAGCTGGATCAAGGGCTTGATTCAGAAAGCGGTACTTCTGGACACGGCTCGTATTGTTAGGAGGTTCCTCTCTCTGGAGCCCTGACCGCCGGTAGCTTGGACCCTGTTCTCGATACCGGTGGGCTATTATTTTTATATTTTTAAATGTTTTTTAAATATTTTTTATTTTGAAATATTTAAAAATGTACATATACTAGTAAGTTAAGAAAATTTTAAACATAGCTTAGCTTAGCTTACAAGAGAAGAAGAACTGATATCAACCTTATGGAACTTTATACTTTAGTTGAAATAAAACTGTTAACTTGTTTCAGTCATCATGCAAAAGAAATAATACAGTCGAATCATAAAAAGACTGTTTCTTAGCTTTTGCTCACAGCTTCACTGGCGTTAAATAAAGATTTACGTAAAACGGCTGCTCCTCTGACCACAAAGCTATTGATGCTGGAGTTCCTCAGGGGTCTGTTCTCTCTGCAACTCTTTTCCTGCTGCACATCAATGACCTATTTCAGCCTGGTCTTGTTGGGTATGCAGATGACAGTACGGTTTCAGAGAGATACTTGTCCAGCGCAACAACCAGCGGGGATGAAGTTTGTTCCTTGAGAGAGGCCATGGTAGAGCGGACAAATTTGACCTTAAGCCTTGTCTCCCAGTAGGGTGATGACAATCTGGTCACTTTTAATGCCACCAAAACGCAGGTGTGTCTTTTTACCGCAAATAGGAGTCGTTTTGACCAAACTCCTACTTTTCGTGGTGCATCTGTTCCTGTGACTGATCGGCTAGAGCCCCTAGGCATGAGTTGATGAAAAAAAAAAAAAAACGATTTATAAGCTTATGATATCCAGGAATCAATCTCTATAGGTATATAGATCATAGTTGCAATTTTCTATATTTCTTTCTTTCCTTAGGTACCAAAATTCATCAAAATTGGTACAGCGATTTAGGCGTGAACGCGTCACAAACCAACAAACTCTCTTTCGCATTTATCAAATTAAGTAAGACAAGGAAACACGGACTCCGAGAGGAGATACCAATCATTTCCAGTTTTCCCATTTCCTAACACAGAGTTATTCTTTAGTATTTAGATCATTCTTTAATATCGCTCTTAGTAAGTTACCGGATCGACCTCCTCGGCTCTTCCTAATTCACGTTCGATATCGTCACGCTATCCAGAATACGGCTTGGGCTCTGTGTGGCCAGTGGGTTTACCACACTAAACAACAGTTTTATACTTTCGTAGCATCTTTATTACTGACGTGTTCTTGTTACGTTACGGCTGTGTCGACTATGAATCGCTTTTGTTTCGATCTTAACCCATATTGGCTCGTTTTACTTCAGCCGTAGGTGGATGATGTAAAGGTGAGGCTTGGCAATTAAAACGGCGAAGATCAATTGAAATGTGTGTTTTATTGGGTCATATTGGTGGGTTTGGTTGTGTGGGGTTATGATCAATAAAGTTTGATAGCTGTCTGTCTTACTAATTAGGTTTTAATCATCAAAATCATCTTAGATTTGTCTTAGTTTGAAGGACATTAGTAACTACCTAATCATTATTATAGTAACAACACTTATGTAATCATTTTTTTACCGCGTACCAGGGCCGCGGTGACTCTTTCAATCAGATTCCGCAACCCCGACAGGCACTGGCCCTAGCGGGCCCCATCTTCTATGCAGACAGCTCTTGGCGCGCGTGGAACACAGCGCGCCGTCGACCCGGGCCTGGTTTTTATCGGACGGCGAGCCACCCAATGCTCGCCGTCCATAGACCCGCGCCTATGGTGGCCGAGAATCGCCCTGCGACTCCCGACGCCCGGAGCGTCTTCTTCTGTTGCGGCGGCTGGGGCGTGAGGTTTCCCTCTCTCTCACGCGTTCGGCTTCCGCCTTTGCTAGCATTACTGCTTCGCAGAAGGAGGTAACCGCTTCCCATGCCTCCTCGCTCCGGACCATGGATTGAACCAGGGCCGGACGCAAGAGGTCGCCGCCGCCAATCGCCTCGACGAGGACACCCAAGCAGGGCAGACCTCCACCGTATGCTCCGCCGGGTCCTCCGGGCGATCCTCGCAGTGTTGACACCCGGGCGTATCCTCCCGCCGAATTCGAAACAGGTACCTCCCAAAACAACCGTGTCCGGTGAGTACATGCGTCAGGCGGAAGGTGAGGACGCCGTGGCGCCGCTCTAGCCACTCCTCAAAGAGGGGACTTATCGCGGCAATTGTGGCGTGCCCAGCGCTGGGTTGCGACAGTCGTTGTCTCCATAGTGCCATGAGATCCTGCCGGAGCTCCGTCCGCCGTGCTACGATTTTCCGCAGCAGAGGAGTCTCGCCCCGGCGTAGCGCCTCCACGCGCCATTCGCGAATGAGCGCGAGGGCTCTCGCCTCCAGATCCCATGGTGGCAGTCCGGCAAGGAGGCTCGCCGCCTCGCCAGAGACCGTGCGGTACCCCCGGGCCAGCCGGATGGCCATGACCCTCTGGGACGCGTTGAGGTAACGGCCAGGACGCTTCCTCAGAGTAGGCGCCCACACCCGGGCCCCGTAAAACACTTATGTAACCTAAGTTTCTCTTTTTGTTAAAAAAATGATTACTAACTAAGCGCCGCGGGTGTCCCATGGCACTTCATCATGCTGGCATCTCCACAGGCGCGACGTACATGTGCCTAGTTTCTAAAGAATAGCCCAGTAAAAATCGACGCTAAAAAAGGCTAGAATTGCAAAGCTGGATGTAGTTCTGGTTTTTTGGTATGTTGTATAGACTAGTTAAGAGTAGTGTAAATCCAAATTTCCAACTTCGGAAAACTTGTGCTCGCTGCGCATCACGTGGTAATCAGCGAAATTTTGGGACTATTTTCACGTTTTGCTCTAAAAGTAAAAAAGTGCGTATTTACTACAAATAACATTCATTATTAATATAAAGTCACTTAAATTTGCTACAATTTAAGCCCAACCGCAGCTCTATGAACCTTGCTATTATTAGGGACCAAGATATGACCCCTACAAAGATGGTAAATTGACAATTTTGAGCATTGCTGCCGTCCGAAGTAAAATATTGCCAAATCACTCATCCTATGAATAATGAAGCAGTCAGACCAGCAATTGAAAGAGCACTTCAAATTCGAATTGGCTCCTTAGTTAATGTCGTTATTTAACGAAGAGGGCATGCGAATAGGGATCAAATCAAAGTTTTACGAAGTCTTCACCCCTGCCTCTGAAAACGTCTCCCTCAATGCCAACACATATGTAGTGGTGGATGGAGGATACCTCCTGCATACTGTCACCTAGCATCGAAACTCATTTATTCAGGCGATTGCGGCAACCTACGTCACGTACACGTTTTGCCAATACTTTGCAACGCGAGCAATACTTATAATTGACAATTTTCGAGAAAAATTGACCATCTTTGAAGGGTCTTCTTGACATCTTGGTCTCTATAAGGTTTATAGAGCTGCGGTTGGGCTTAAATTATTGCAAATTTGGGTGTATTTGTACAAATGCTGAATGTTACTTGTTGAAAATGCACAGTTTTGTACTTTTAGAGCAAAAGTGAAAGAAGTCTGTCAGTCAGTTTATCGCGAGTTGCGCAGCGAGCACAAGCTTTTAGAAGTTGCAAATTTGGATTCACCTCGTCCTAACTGATCTATACAACATATCAAAAATACAGCAATACTTTGCGATTTAAATGTTAATTTCCACTGGACGAGAATGAGAATTTTGTCTTTATTTAAATGTTTATCTTAAATGTGTATTTACTAGCATTATTTAAGTACGATACGAGTACATACTTAAAGATTTCATATTTGAGTTCACAAGACATCCTCCATTACAGTTCCGTTTCAAGAAATTGGCACTTTTTATTCTTTCTTTCATCATCATCATTCTCGTGCCCTTAACGTATTATTTTTAAATGAGCCCAACGTGTCCTCTTTTTCTGTGTTCACCCTCTTTTTTCATCTTTATAGTCACCTTCTTTCTAGCAATATCATATTATATCACACAGTCCATCTATCGTTTTCTTTACCACTTGCTCATTCTCCAGCAATAACTATTTGCATGTATCAAAGATAGCGACTTTGTAAATATTTATTTACAACTAGTGGACGTCACGCGGTTTCACCCGCGTAGTTCCCGTTCCCGTGGGAGTACGGGGAAAATATAGCCTATGTTACTCCCTGATAGTGTAGCTATCCATTGCTGAAAGAATTTTTCAAATCGGTCCAGTAGTTCCGGAGCCTATTCATTTCAAACAAACAAACAAATCTTTCCTCTTTATAATATTAGTGTAGAAGACGAGTCCGTGGAGTTTCTTGCACGTTCTTCTCCGTAAAGATCTACGCTTTGGAGCGCAATTCCATGCCATTACTCTTAATATTCTCACGATGGTTTCCGTCACTGATTACTGTATTAATGCTTTATAACTCTAAAAACATGGAAATATACTACAGTGATACATTTTTATAGCCATCCTTTTCGAATGACTACCTCCTTAATACTTCTATATAAAGTTGTGTCATACCTATGCAAGTGATTTCCAACAGCTATTATATTTCACTCTTCCCATATTTGTCCGTTCCATGTAATATTGACATAATCATCAATATTGATATATTATTCTTTGACATTAATCTTCTTTTGTCTTGTAATTAATATCCATTGTAGGTGTGAACTCGACTATTAAATTCTATAAAAGTATTGTCAACTTGTAACACGGGAGATTCCTTTATTGTTTTAGATTTAACAACACTTTTATGTTTTTATTTCCTTTATCTATTTGGTTTCATCGTTATTATGTATGTTTTGATTTGTGATAGAGTTGATTTATGGTTTGAATGTCTATATTTAAAGTCAATGATATTGTCCTTTATTTGGCAAGACACCAGATTTGCCAAGAGGCATAGTTTTACCCAGTAGGTACCCAGTAACTGGGTAAAACGATGCCTCTTTCTTTAGATTTAGTTTGCCGACGTCGACAGTTTTTCGGCCATTATGCACAGAAGATGCGCATCTCTGTTGCGCTGTGTTCGCGCCAGCCCCAACATCACCCTCAAAACGTTTGTTGAAAGGTGGGACTCTCCGATCTTGAGGCGGTGGATACGACTGCACGCAGTCAACTAGACATTCCCCAGGATCGGCGTGCCTCATGCAGGTTACAATTAATAAATATTTAAAAATTACTAACACTTGTTACACTGTTTATAAGTTTACATTGTTACTATCAAATTATGGAATGTGATTCTGAAATAAATGTCTATTATTATTAGAGGTCGAATAGGCAGGCACTCTATGTTAAATACTGGTACTCAACTATATACGGTTAGTTTAGAATCCTAACTCAATATAGATGGGGAAAAAGCTAGGTAGATGGTTCCGTCGCAGGTGTACTAGAAACAAAGTTTGTAATAAGCAGTATCTTCGTGCTCTTCTGTCTGTATAAAATCTACGATAATTTATTTTGAAATTTTATTGTGTTTACATAAATAATGAATTGATTGATTTTTGACTGGAACCAGCAAAGGCTGCGCGAAGCCTAGGTTATATATATATAGTCGAGCACTGAGTTAGTTATTGTTATTGAGTGATGTGTGCAAATATCTTTATTCACTGACTCATCTAAGAAGGGACTTTAGTCCCTAGAAATTTGAAAAATAGGTATTTGAAGAAGCTATTGCCGATGCCGTCGCGCTGCCAGTAAAGTATAGTGCGAAAGCGACAACTGCAGCTCAGGCTGATTTTACCTATAAAAACCTTGACCAAAAGACGTTTAGTATTCTTTTGTTTTCTTCTTCAAAACATGACTGATCAAAAAAAAAAACATAATTAAATCAAAATTTAGAGGAAGATTATATGTATGCTTCTATTATTTTCTAATTTGTTAAAACTTATCAAATTTGCCTAAAAGCCGTCTGAGTATGGCGGTAAAAACGGGCTGCTTTTCGGGTTTTTGGATTGTCATAATTCTTTTAGTAATTATTATTTGGAAAAAAATAAATTATAAGGGCACGTTTTAATTAAACCTAGATTTTTTGGAAAATCATTGCGCTAGAAGCATTAACCACGATGAAAACCGCGGAATACGTTTGTATGGAGAAAGTCCCAATAGAGTTCCCTTTAAGTTCAAAAGGATCCCACACTTACATTTTGTAACTTCTTTTTCGTATTGAATCGTACAAATCATTTCGAAATTTCATGTGATGATTTTGTTCATAAACCTGCTGTTCCTGAGTTAATCTAAAAGGTTCAATCTTCTAGACATTCTTCAGGCAGTGTAGAAACTATCATAAATAATTCGCCTTCTTCTGGTAGAGACTGTACCTACACTAAAATGAATAGGACAAAGCTCAGTGGAATCGATACCACCTCAGTATTGTAAGCAATCGACAATATATTTCCTCCATTACATAAAAGTAGCAATATAAAACAGTCCCTATGTCTTCCGTTTCATAAAAGTCGTGTACATACAGTTTACCCCAGACCTTATATCAAAGAGTCCCTCCCTCACGCAACTCCATCCAGAAAGAAGTGCTATCACCAAAATCAGTAGCAACATTATCTTCAACCCCGCCGCCGCGCCGCCGTGAAATCACACGAATTGCGTAACATACCCCCGCTTTAAAATGTAGTCGTAAATAAAAGGTAGACGCGGCTCCTTATCGCGGGCTCGCCACAACAGATGAAGGAACACCCACCCCCGCGCACCCCTCCGACCTCTCGCTCTAACAGCCAGTAAACGATGTTTTACATTTATAACTACAAGCTCTTTCACAAGTAGTACAACTCTAACCCTCACACTCAAAATCCAACTCTATTTGACTTCAGATAAAGTTTGATTTTGTGCAAGTTCTTGTTTACCGTCTTGGTTGGTTGTCATGGTAACGGCGGCGTCGCGATTTTTGCCCGCTCGCGCCTCTGTCGATTACCTAAAGGTTTTTCCGATGTAAGGATGGTACATACGAATGGAATCGGTTCGATAACCGGCTCGCCGCGATGCGTACAATGTTTTATTGACAGATTCCAAACGGTTCAAAATTGAGGATTGCGCGAATTTCCTTTGTTTGCTTCGAGTGGCGGATTTTCTTACAGAAAACGATTTTCCTTGAGAATATTCTTCAGTGAGGTAATCTTACTGTTACAGTACATTGTGCGATGGCTGATTATTTCAATAAAGATGCAGGTTTTGCCGTGTTTTCCTTACATTTTCTTTGTCTTGATGTATCAAATATGTAACTTATTTTACTGCAATAATACACCTTTATCAGTCCCTAAAGCAGTACAGTATCGATATAACATCCTCTCCAGCTTATCATGCGGACTATATCCCATTGAATATTGGGTTCCTCTCGCCGACATTACGCCCACTATATATTCATGTAATGTGCTCATCCAGATTGCAAGGTGCGTGGATTTTCAGCCATTGTAATACGTGTAACATGTGTATTTTCATGAATTTTATTTGTGTTACCTACCTACAGTTTTGTTGGTTATTCATTCAGGTTTATATCTTACTAGCTGGGTAATCTTTATTTAGGAGAGGTTTATTTCCTGAAAAGCGGAATGATCTTTGAAATCTACTAAGTTGTCTTTAGTTCCTAGATATTTTGAGACTTGTAGTTAGAGTCAGTAACAATTTTCAGGCTTTTTAAGTTAATGGATGCTTATTTTGTTACAACTTTTAGATTTTTTTTTGTATTTACTAGCAAGACCTCTTAAGTAATTTGAAATATCAAACTGTAACGATATGATTTCCACTAACTAGTTTCTAGTAAGGAGTTATTACAATTCTTAAAATGTTCATTCAGGTGATAGTTGATAGAAAAAATCAAAAACATGTAACATTTTTACTAACTGTTTATTTCAACCACAGTACGTAGAATGTCCACGCTCGTTAGATCTAGACACGATTACTTTAACGCTGTATCATTTCTGTAACAAGACAGGTCATTGTCCTCTGCGCTCATTGTTTCAAGCTTACAGACATTTACAGTTATCCATAGTTTGTGCATTTACAAGCGAATTAATCTCGTTATTTTTGAAGCTCATTCTCTATGTAAACTTATAGTTTTAGTGTTATAGTTGTAGGTGAGATAAATGTGCAGTATTTGAGGTTACAAACTCAGTTTTTATGTTACAGTTTTATGTGATTCTGTAAACCAGAATTAGTGACATAACTTTGGTTACACTGGTAAAAGATCTACTGGTATTATCAAATTTTCAGATCAATAGATATTATTTTTTCATATATATTTTACAAATATGATTTCTAAATTTCGTTAAGTATGTAGCGAAAAAAAAATGTTACGTTTTAGTAACATTTCATAATTATAGTAACATCGTTTTTGTCACCAATTTGTGACAAATAATGCACATTTAGCTTTTAAATAGTAATACTGTCGCGTGGTCTTCACTACTAGTAGTTCAGTTACAATAGTTAAATTCGTTTAAATATCTATTTACATCTTTTTATAGTTAAAATGTACAATATACATATTGCGATGTCTTGACGACATGATAGTGTTACAAATATTATTATTATTTACAATAATTAAGGAAGAAATCTGTACAAGTTTTTGTCACACCCTAGAGCGGAATTTTATAATTTTAAATTTGAAAAATAATAGGTATTTATGTGAATATAAAATGCTGGTTCTAAAGGATAAATGGTTTTGAAAAGCAGACTGACATAACTTTCTTTACAAAACTTTAAATAATGTATTAAGATCTAATTTTGAATTAAAAAAATAAAGTTGTCTTGAATTACTATGTTTAGTTCAAAAACGCATGACTTAAGACTTTAAAAGAAAAAATACTTTAGTTTTCCGACGGCCGCCAACAAAATTGTAAAGAAAGATTTTTTCAGCACATTCTGAATAACGGTATGCAAAATATCTGACAAATAATGACTTGTTTCACATCATTATCATAAATTACCTAACATTATTTCTGCGGCATGCTAATGTTTCTAAGATATCTAAATAAAACAGTTTGAATAAGGTGGTTGCACTCTGGTCAAGTTAACTTCATTTGAAAAACGTTTATGCGCGATAATTAAGTACAAAAATACAGGCGGTAAAAAATAAAGCCAAAATTAAATAAGCTTTTATGCAAGGGGAGAGTGGGTATAGTATGACACTACAATTATTTTTAGTTTACATTACTATGGCAAAGTCTGACAACTAAGAAAAACATAATAACTTCAAATTAACATCTACTTTATACTCGAATATAACAACTACAGATAGGAAATTGGCACCGGTATCAAGATTCATACAATTTACACGTTTATGCTCACAAAATACATGTAAAATCTAAAATTATCAATAAATTACTTATAATTTATCACATGACTACTTATACAATAAATATTTACAATGACGTAAAGCTAATTATTTTAATATAATCGTTTTTACATAGCTTACTGAAACAGTATCCACTGCCTTAAAGTTTTAACAAACAATGTGACTGTAAAAAGATATCAATTGAATGATAATTATTATTATAATTAAAGTCCGTAAAAGTCTTTATTTCTACACTCAAATCGACAGACACCACACCACCGTTAGAAGTGATAATACGCGAAGTTAATGGGTTGCTCCTCGTCGACACTGACGCTGTCACTGTTCAGATTGTCACTGTCACCAGATCTCATGTCCTCGAAGCGTCGGACCTGCCAGTTCGACAGGTCGCAGGGAGCCTCCTCTTCTTTGTAAGGAGGGTACTCTGGGTAGTAGGCATCGTGGTTGAAGGTGGTGCCAGCACCACAGGAGACTGGTGGACTCCCAGGCGTGTGGTGGTCGCGGGCGGGTGCTTCGCCCGGGGTCTGCGATCACTGCCGGTGTGGCAGCTGATGGTGCATGTGGTGCAGGTCGAGGCGCGGCCTCTTGGCTTCCTCCTCGTCGCTGCACTCGTTGTCGTGCTGCTCCTGGTCGTCGCATTCCTCCCCGAGCTCCTCTTGCTTACGTTTCGCGGTCGCCATTTCGGCGGCGTGCTTTTTCCGCCATTTTGTTCTTCTGTTTTGGAACCACACCTGTGGAAGAAATAGAAAGTTAATAGACTGAATAATTTATTTGGCTGCAATTTGAATAGACTGGAAATGTAATGGATAGGATAGAATAGAATTTTATTTTGATAAAACTAATGTCTTCTGTAAAAGATTCTCTGTAGGTACTATTGACGCAGCATTTTACATAACATTTTCTCGTTATTCTATACATATTAAGGGTAGAAAAAATATTGTACATAGTTATATTGAGATACATCAATAAGAGTGATGTTATTTATGGGCAAACTTTGAGCTGGAATAAATGCACAAAGTTGACAAAGCAAAAATTACATTTGGAAAAACATAAGTTTCATTGCAAGAACATTAAACTTAGCGCAATTTTAAAACTCCGTTATTCAGTGGACTGAAAGTCAAACACAGACGGTCTTGCTTTAAATCTGTACTAAATTCTCATATTTGTTCAGCAGCCAAGCCAAATATAAAGAGAACAGCAAACAATTTTCATCTCCATGAGGACCTAATCTGCGCGGCCGACATCATAATGCCTCATTAAATACCGCCTTTAAAGTCGCATCACGAACTACGCGCTGTCCCACTCGCTCGAAAGGAAAATCTATATAGACGACAAAGACGGCGATAGTAGCCGTGTTCTACGGTAATTAAGGGTCGTTTTGCAAATTACACGGTACTTAACCAGCCATATAACGATCATTAATCACTGGTCTGGGGAGTCGGCTGTCTCTTTTGCTCTCGTTAAGGTAACGTAAGTTGCTATGTGCCGTCCTCGTCGCTCGGGTCGACATGAGTTTAATTAGGTCATAAATACGTTTTCATGATTAGCCCGTAGCCGCGCAGGATGGCCGTCGATTGTACTGAAGCCACTGAAGGTTGGTATTTGGAGCAGATGTCGATGTCATTATAAGGGTATCATGGCTGTACGGAATTAGGTCTCCTCGTTATGTTAACAACGGCACTTAATTGGATAAAATTTTAGTTGATTTTGGCACATCGATGATATTCGGTGCTGCTGGAGTTTGGGTAACGGTTTTGTACTGATACTGAATGAACAACAGTGGATTTACGATTCGAGCGCTTGTAGTGATAGTAGCGGGGTTCAGAATATGCTTTTGTGAACTCTTTGAATGCAAATGGTGTGAGCAGAAACCCAGAATATAGATAATTCGTGTAAGTTGATAATTTTTATTCCTGTCAGTTTTGTGATAATAAAAACGATTTTTGCATTACACACACATTTTTGATTTATTCTTTATGATATTCAGCCACATTTATCAAAACTAGTACTTACTAGTTTTGAAATTTTCTGGACCAACTAAGTAGGTAGTCCAGAAAATTTTACCGTGGTAATGACTCAAGATGTAATTAATATACACGTAGCACTATTACAACACCTTTATCGCCTATATTTTCTCACTTACTGTTGATAGCCTGCAGAAAATTAACGTTCATGTTACGTGTGTACGGGTATCTACAGAAGTCTTGTTTAACGACATAATGTACTCGTAAATATATCAGTTGCAGTAATTAAAATGTAGACATGATGAAATTAATGGATATGTAGAGAGCGAAAGCCAATATAGCTATACCTACATATGTTACGTTATAACATATATAGTATCCGGATGAACTGAATTCTGTTTTTTGCTAGTCTAAATAATAATTGTGTCCAACAGCTGGGCAATCGGTGAAATGGCTGAACATGATCAATATTTCTGTGACAATACATACTTTGGTTACTTTCTTTCCTTAATACCGCTCTCGGCTCTCTCCTGCTGGAGTTTGTGTTTCTTGATAGCTACAACCTGGGTTGTTATATTATATACCTGACAATGCGACAAATTTGTCACAAATTGACATAATTGTCCCAATTTCGTGACTGTATGAAAATTTTGTGACAAGAAAATGTATGAAATAAACGTACAAAATTGACAGATTATCAGATTGTCACTTGTCACTGGTCAGTTTATTAGACAGGCCTCTGCGGGTCTTTAGGTAAGGCAAGAGTGAATAGCTCACTTCTATCGACCACTAAACAAAAGATAAACCCTTTCCCCTTCCCTTTTCCCTTTTTTTTAAATGAATTGAATTGAATTGAACCAACCAACTCACAACTCCATCAGAACTTGTCACTCAAAACTGCGACAATCCGACACAACTAGCGACACTATAAACAACTCGCTCCACATTTACGACAGCGACATTACAGAAAGTTATAAAAATAAATCGGCCGACTCGATACACAGTCGCAATAAAAAATATGCGACGGCAAAACAACACAATAGTAATATATACGTATTATCATTGCCCCATTTGCTTTTATATCTGCAGAGTTGATAGCAGTCTTAGTTTATGACGCGACTTGCGACTTGTCGCATGGTCGCAGTCTTGTAAGCTACTAGTTGTAGCTTCGATGGAGATGGATCTAATGCTGAGTAAATTAGTAGTTGCTGACTGGATATGTAAGGTTTATTACTACGAATTAAGATGGAACTGATGCTCAATTGTGATCTTTGTTTGGTTAATCAGTTTCTCATATAGTTATTACGAAAGCAATGTGTGGCAGAACACCCTAAAGGTGTTTCGAAGTTTGCATAATAGTAGCTTTTTAATGTGATGTGATTTGAATTTTCATTCCTGTTTCTACCTATATTTTCCTGTCAAAAAAGAAATTAAATTATTAATTTAAAATTAAATTAAAAAAAAAAAAACTACTCAAGACTGCCATGTAACACGACTGTTTTATAAAATGCTACTCCATTCTGAATCCAACATAGTCACTTCATTTACATACATACTCAGCGCGAGACGCTATTTTCAAAACAACATAAAATATCCTAGGTACTTACTGGAAATACATTACACGGGAGTGTTCAGAACTTCAGAATGTGTCATCTACGTAAGTGTATATTTAGTGCCAACGGGAGCCTACCAGTAAACACCTCAGTGCAAACATACGCTCATCAAAGATTTTTACGAGCAATCCCGACAATTCCCGACGATTCCCGACCCCTTCACACGATACCCTTACTTATAATATTATTTTCCATTTTTCGTTCATACTTTTATGCCCGTCTTACCCTCCGTACCATTCAATTACTTAAGTGTTCGAAGACGGTCCGCTGAGAATACGGGCAACTCTTTCTAACGTATGAATGGAGTGTGTCTGTCTCGTTCGCTCAGGGTAGGGTCGGTAATTATGTGAATAACTATTATTTTTCACAAGAGAGCTCGGTAACGGCTTGATAGGGATAATGGTGTTTCAGTAGGCATGTCGAATAAACAGCCGCCATGTTGTTATACCGGTAATTAATTTGAATGAATTGATGATTTTGTGTGAGCTGTTTATGTTTGTTGCTTCATAAGTTTGGTGCAGTCGGCTTATGTGTGAATTAACGAAGTGGATTAAACTTCAAGTTACAATTTTTACTTTTGGATTATTTTTGTTGTTGATTGTTATTTTTACACGAATTTTAGTTTATCGTAGGTACTACTAGTGGGTATTATAAATGTGAAAGTTTGGATGGATGGATGGACGTATGTATGTTTGTTACTCAGTCACGCCTGAACGGATCTGAATGAAATTTCTCACAGAGATAGAATATACTCTGGACTAGCACATAGGCTTTTTATCCCAGGATTATGTTATTTTCGATTATTTCCGATGCGGGTGAAGTCGCTGGCAGAAGCTAGTTTTTAACTATTTTCCAAATTATACCTTAACCATAACATTTAAATGCATAATATTTCATGTATTCCGTCGGGAAGCAGGTCACGTTCCGCAACTTCTCTCACAAGATGAGAAGTGTGATTTATTCGAGCGTATTGACAGCTCTACATTGTTACCCCACGGTTTGAGCACTAGCTGGTGTTATATAATGTATGTTGTTTATTGGTGTTAAGAGGTATATAATGTAGGTAGTATGTGTGACACTGACGGATTCTGTTGAAATTTGGTACACATATGGACTTTTGTAACCCAAAGACGAATGCGTTACGTAAATTATTAAATGTTTAGTATGTTATATATAGTTTTTAAGTTTGACCTCCGAAAGTGACCCCACTTTTGGGGGTCAACTTGAAAATTTCAAAAAAAGTATTTTTTTAATAATATCGTGTGACATATCAAGTGAAAGGGCTTACTGTGAGGATTTTAGTGACATTTTTTTCATAAATTTAAAATAAATGGTTCACACTCTCCATGGTCGTGATGTCCCGAAGCTAAACTGGTCGTAGAAAGCCACTCAGTCAGTAACGGAAGAATTCTATATAAATTGAGTGAAGTGTCACGTTTGACCACTATCTCACCAGATGGAAAGCGATGATGTGGTCAACTTTGGAGCACGCTTGTCTAGAAGTAACCTCTTGACTTAAAGACCCCCAGGTTGTTACTATCAGAAACCACGTACTAAGGATGGGAAATCATCAAATGTCTTGGGATTGTCAGACTCTTGCTGACTAAAACCCATCCGTGTTCCTCCTAATGCGTTTTGCATTCCAGGCCCGCGGTGACTCTTTCGAACAAATTCCGCAACCCTGCAGGTGGTCCTATAGAGTGCACTGGCCCTAAAGACTTTGGCTGCCTCAACTTGCTGTTAACGAGAATAACTACCAGTCATACATCATTCCCATAAACACTTATACAAAACAACATCATCCCCAACTATAGAAAATCCAGTCACCTCTTCCCCACGAACAATATTCACGCATTCGAGTAAAACAGATGTAATCAAAGCGACCACATTGCGACTAAACCCCGACATCATTAGTCGAGCGTCGTTTGTCACGCGCGACTTATCGCACCCTTTGCTCCGGTTAATAGTCGCGGCGATTTGTCGCAGCGATCCGTCGCGTCGCTAATGTGTACCGAACCTTAATCACTGAGATTTTTTTGCATGTCATCTTGTGAATTGAGAATAAATTGTTGAACTAGTGTTTTTTTGTGGACAATTGGTTTGATCATGTAGTTTATTAAGTAATTTATAGCTATTTACAAATCTGCTATATTTTTTCTCACTTCATTATAAGTCTTTATTGGCGTTATCATAAAAACACGGTTAGACAAGTGTTACGAGGCGAGTGCAATTGAGGCGAGCAATTTTTGGTATGGTTTTCTACATGATTAGCTTTTTGAAAAACTCAACTAGTCATACCTAGTTTTTTTTATTAGTTGCCACTCCTGTACTAGTTTTTAGACACTACTGTGATGACCTTCTTTAAACTAAATAACTCTTCAAGTTAACTGGTAAAGGGAGACCAAATAAACTATGGATGAATACATCTAAACGATTACATAGGTAACTAGAAACATTTAACTTTGATTTGACAGTGGCTTAGGATGATAACTAGGATAAATAAAATATGCTGCGCCGACCACAATCAGAACTATCTAAAAGCAGGAGGATATATTTTTTACTTTTGCATTTGATAACTCTCTCATCTGACTGTCTCGCGATGGCGTGGTCTATGATGGAGCACGCATGCATAGAAGTATCCTATTCATTCTTGACTAAAAGTCCCCCATGTCGTAACTATCAGGAAACACAGAATGATGACTTTTCAAGACAACTTTTTCAAAGTCATCTTAGTGTTTTACATCTTTATTCCTCTAATTATCGACACTAATATTATCTACATCTACACTAATATTATGAAGAAGAAAGATTTGTTTGTTTGTTTGAATTGAATAGGCTCCGAAACTACTGGACCGATTTGAAAAATTATTTTAGCATTGGATAGCTACATAATCAGGGAGTAACATAGGCTATATATTATCTCCGTACTCCCACGGGAACGGGAACTACGCGGGTGAAACCGCGTGACGTCCACTAGTCATCTATAAACTTACGATTAGTACCAAACCCGAACTAAGAATGAATGACAACACAATTTGACAGTTACTGTCATTCATTCTTAGTGTTTAGGTGATACGGAATAGAAAACGCCCGAAACTACGAACTTCGGGCTTAGAGAGTAGGTCCTGACTTCCTCCTCCTTTACAATCAAACTTCCTCATTATGACAATCCATATCTTTCTTTATTTTATAATCTGCGTGAGAACGACAACCCAAGTAGCGATATTCATTAATTTGCCTCATAATACATTTTTTATTGAACATGTGGCAATCAATAAGAGATCGGGGCCAGTGCGGCGCCGCTAATAGCCAAATAATAATTATTAATAAGGTTTACGCTTCACTTGCACTCATTAAGTTGTGCTTGGTGTGGTGTGTGCTGTAAATTGTAAGCGGAAGCGAAGAGATTTAGATTTATTGAGGTTGAAATGATTAAATACTATATTGTTTTATATTAAAGTCAATGGCAATTAAAAATACTGGGGATATCAATCCATCAGCCATGATGATCTTTACGAATAAAAACATAGCTGCATACAGTTTTTACCATTGACTTTTTTATGATAACATAGTGTGAGGCTGTGAGGCCAAATGAACGTAATCTTGTGAGTTATGTGTTTTGAGTCAACTGAAATATTTAAGTCATCTTGCATCGCCGTGTGACTCAAACAGGATTTTTGCATGAAAAAGAATGAAATGCAATTACGTCACTCAAAAAATGCTTCTCACAAGTTTACCAGGCATAAAGTTTGTCAAATCAAATCACATACGTTTATTTATTTAAATTAAGTACAGCCACATCACATAAATTGTACAATAATATTTTTTTAAAAAAGCTCCATAACAAAATTTCTAATGCACATGACAATTAAGGCGTACATAGCGCTCACCAGAACTATAGTGCTTGTTGCCTTGAAATAATTGATTACATTTGATTGTGGTAACATAACTAGTATTGATTTTAATAAAACCCGCTACCGCTTATAACTTGTAGAATTAACGGTAATGACAAGCTAACGCGCAATGATTGCTTCACATCTACACAGTAGTACGTAGTGTAGGTACTTACAGTGTGCGCTTGCGCAAGCCACAGTACAATGTTCACAGAATGTCAAGTCGATCATACAGCTACTGTGCGAATTAGAACGTGGCGTTTGACAAGTAATTTTGGATAAGTAATTATGCAAATTAGTAATAAATTAAATGGTAATAAGTGATTAGTAAGTAATTAATTTTATGTCATTTAATTAATCATTGTAGCATTTCATCTGGTTCTTGATTAGGTATATTAACTACGAAGCTACAATTAATTTCGTTACTATAGTTATCAAAAAATAAAAGGCCCGTTTTGACAGCAGGATACAACATTGCTTTACCAGTAAGTATGAAAGAGACATAAAAATAAATCTCTTTCGCACTTAGTGGTAAAGCAATCTTCTATCCCTCTCTATTCAGCTGTCAAATCGGACTTATTAGATTTTGGTGACTTTAGATAAAGTGACCTAATCTTCAAATAGTCCTGAACTTCAACTGCTTTTGGAGAAAAGTTAATTTTAGATTTGTAATTTTATGTCTAGGTATACATACACATTAGTTTCTCTTAATAAATATTTCACAATAGGAATCTTTAATGAAGACAATAAATGGTAATCATTTTATCAACGTGTAATAACAACGTGTTTAAGGTAAAAACCGGCCAAGTGCGAGTCGGACTCGCACAGGAAGGGTTCCGTACCTACCATTAACCTTAATTTTTATTATAGCACAATATGTAAATTTGAATTGTCTACCTATTACGGTTCCTGAGATGTAGCCCGCTGTCAGAAATACGGACGGACGGACGGACAGCGGAGGCTTAGTAATATGGTGGTGTTTGCATGGGAATTAAGGTACCCTAACAATTTGGTACATTCCTTGATAAGACTCTTTAATTTAACAGTACAAAAGACGTACGCTAAGAAAAAAAGTGCTCAACGCCGCTAAAGAAGTTTTCACTTCAAAAAAATTGAATAGATTACTGCTGTTACGTATAAATCATTATCCATAATAAATGCTTGTTGAACCATCAACAGTTATTTTAATTGCTTGCGCTCGAATGTTAAGTGTAGCTGTAATCACTTCAATTACACGTTTTATGACTGTGTTAGAGTTACTTGTGGTAAACGATCATTGCTTAAGATCGTTGGGGTATCTGCAATTAAGTGCAGGTATGGTGAAACAGAGAGAATTAAAAAATACAACAGACTTCCAAAAACAAAACACTACAAAGTATAAAATAACTTTAATTTCGGAAGTCGGTGTCAATAACGAAAAAATAAACAAAAACACCAAAGTGAAAAATAAAAGTTTTATAGTATTCACTTTTTAGAGGTACCTGCGTACCAATTTACAGCGTACCAGCGTGATGTTATGTTATGAACTGCTGTAAACACTAAACAGACATGCGATTTCAGCAATCCTGATCTATTAGCTATCATTTATGGAAGAGTTCCGTTGCTTACCTCCGAAGTTCCTCATTAGATCTTCAAATAATTGAATTGGGACCAGTCCAGCAAAAAACTCTTCCAAACCAAAAAAATAATCATCCAAATCGGTTAACAATTGGCGAAAATAGCGCTGAACAAACATTTTTCATGGGATCCCATCGTCAGATCCTAACTTATACCTTCCAGCATCAGCTCAGCAACATTAGATGTTGATTACTAGGCACAAATATCTGAATTGCGTTAGATCTGAAGTTTATGAAAAACATTGTATGTGCCGATAAAATTTGAGGGTTTCCCTCGATTTTCATGGGATTTCATCATCATATTCTGACTTGGTGACAATGGGATCACCTCAAAAGTATAGGCTTTCGAATAAAAAAATAGTTTTTAAAATTGGTCCACAATTGTCGGAGAAATCGGTAAACATACATAAAAAAAAACATCCAGCCGAACATAGAACCTCCTCCTTTTTGAAGAAGTCAGTTAAAAAGAATGTTCGTGGACTTTCTTGCACGTTTATCTCTATAGAGATCTAAGCTTAGCTTAGCTTAGCTTGATGACATATGGAACTGAAACGTGGTCGCTCACAATGGGCCTCAACAGAAGGCTTAAAGTCACTCAAAGGCAATGGAGAGGGCAATGCTTGGAGTTTCCTTGCGTGATCGAATCAGGAATGATGATATCCGCAAGAGAACCAAGGTTACCGACATAGCCCGAAGGATCGCCAAACTAAAGTAACAGTGGGCAGGGCACATTGCTCGCAGAACAGATGGTCGATGTGGCCGAAAAGTTCTGGAGTGGCGACCTGTACCGGAAGACACAAGGTTGGCGCGCCCTCTCACAAGGTGGACTGATGACCTGGTGAAGGTCGCGGGTAGCCGATGGATGCGAGACGCGCAGGACCGGTCGTTGTGGCGACGCTTGGGGGAGGCCTATGTCCGGCAGTGGACGTCTTTTGGCTGATACGATGATGACGATCTAAGCTTTGAAACATGCAACTACACCTTGTACACCAGCCATTCTATCCTGTAAACATCTCAGCGTGAAGTGAGCATGAAGGGAACTACGATTGCATCTTGTTTGTATCGGTTGACACCTCACTTCATATTCACTGCACCTAAACTAACGCGGTGGGAGGTTTACAGAATCGCACAGCTGGTTAATCACTTTTTGATAGCTGCCTCAGAACGAATTGTTTAAATTAACTTTAAAATGCGTTGTAAAAGAAATAAATGTGAGCTACCTCATATACATTTTTAGGCACCTGTTAGGCACTGAAAGTACACTTCATTATTAACAACTTTTACTTTGAGAAAAATTATCAGCTCTTTCATACATTTTCATCGGCTAAATATTGCCATTTGTATTTAACAGCTGACATTTTTTTCGAGTTTTCGGGGTTGTTCTCAAAGTAAAAGTTGTTTATAATCATGTACTTTCAGTGCCTAAGAGGTTGTTGGTGATTTACAAATTAACCTGTATATTTAACTATTTTATATATCTTCTCTAATGTAGTCTTGTGAAAAATATGTAAAAACTCGTAGATTCAGTAGATAGAGGAGTATTCCAGAGGTAAGTACCTGGTTTCAGAACCTCTTGACAAGAATCTGCGAGATTATTTAAAAGAAGGTTCTGTTTTTAAATGATCTTTTTCGTTTAAGCTTGAAGCGTAATTCAATTTCAACTAAGAATTTAGTTGGCTAATAAACTTAAGTAGATACTCCTTAAATAGGTAATTCTTATATAAGTACCTAGTCTAGTAGATACACGTATTCCGGACAACTAAGTAACATACATCACGCTATCGCCGAAAAGGACAGCCCATAAAAAGCCAATCGCCCCGCCCATACATTGCAATTCCTATCTACACACGAATATACATAGAGCTGCAAAAACCACCGCGGCGGCGCCGGCAATTTATTTTTTATCTTTATTTGCGCGAGATCGGACAGTCGTTTTGAAGAATTTGTGGCTTCGGGTAAATTGGAATTGTGTATTTGATCGATGGCTCGCCACTAATGGACGAGCGCAGGCAAACGCACCCGATGCATCCTATTGATATGCAAACATTGTTTTTTTGAATTGTTATTGGCTCTGTTTTGTGTTTTTATTTTTATTCTCTGTCGGGGGACCTTTTTGCAGTTATTTGCTGCGGAAATTGACTTTTGAAGTCATATTTTTTAACGTTATTACTAATTTAAACACTCATTAAACAAATCTCAAGTACAAGCCAAACAAAACGAAGAAACTAATTCCGTAGATAGCAGATTAAGATTAAAAAATAAAGGGTTAAATCTAATAAACAAAACAAAAAAAAAATTGGAGCACAAACTTCATTATCCAAGTATCTATCCGCATGACGGCTATAAATCATAAAAGGATTAGAGGAAGGCACGGCCGCTACAAATTTGGCGTTATTAAAAAAACTCATTTGCAAATTTTGAAAGACAAAGAGATATTAAAGCGATAAACTGAATTATCTTCAATTTGGCCGTCCCCGGTGGGCAATGAGAAAAAATACACCCCTTTTTTGTACAAACTTGAAGTGAAAATAAAAATTTTAATGTTGCGCGTTTAGCGAGGGCTCGGCCGTAAAGTCGTGGGGTGTCATCCGCTCTATACAGATAATGCTCTCCGGGATATTGCGTTTTGGTAAGGAGCGCGGAATGACTTAGGACACGCTTAAGTGATACTTGAAGATATTGTTCTCGTTACACGATACTGTTGTTGTATTGTACGCTTTTCCATCGTCCACGTTCTGTGGAAATATCTAAGAAGCTAATAATAATCTGACTGTATTGAAAACTTCAGGATAGCTAGATAACAGTTATAAATGTTATTGGTATACCGACTTTGGATAGCTTTACGGATTAAATTTTTGCGTTAGTCTACTACTGTCCAATGTGCCAGTTAGTCGGACTTAGAGATATTTTCAGTATTAATATTCATCTATTTTGCATTCCACAACGTAGAATTGTAGAGAAAAGATGGTAACAAAAAGTATAAGTACTTAAGTGAAATGTAATTAATTACCGACCAAGTGAAACATGAAGCTTAGATGATGATGTAATGCTGCGCTATAAAACGATAATCATCGTTTATTCTTGTTTTTAATCGTTTACACAATACATTTTTAATATATAAATTATTCATCTATTAATAACATGTCTAATCAGAGGCCCTTGTGGCTGTTTAGAAACTCTGACACCAGGATGTGTGGGGTCGTTAGACCTTACTGCCCACACGATAAGAAGAAGAAGAACGTGTCTAGTTCCAGCCTAAAAACTTAACTTCCATAGTAACCAACCATCAAAATCGGAACACAACGAAAAAAAAAAACGTACCAGCTAAAAACACAAAGAGTCACAACTTTGCAAATTAAGAAAATGTAATTAGTGCGCCCCGCCGACATAATGAAGGCGAATCTTGTAGTAATTTTGACATTTAATTTTTTCCCTCAAGTCACCTCGCCCCCATTAATTAATTTAGAAAAAGTGCCTTTAAAATTTAATCTCTGCTCTTTTGGTGACAGTTTTTTTTTCTTTTTTTTAAGTTAATGAAACGGCTGAGATTTTTTTGATAGGAGGCGGAGGCAACTAATGAATTCAGCCTACCTTTGATATTAATTTCTGTGATTCTTTTGTGATTACTTTTTTTTCTGTAATTGAGAAAGTTTGCTTCTATCAGTTCTTTTTTGAAGTTTGAAATTGGAGTGTAATTTAATTTTTATGTAATGAATATTTTTGTCGGTACCCTATGTATCTACACCAGTCGAGGTCGAATCGGATCTCGAAAATTAAGGAGGTTCAGCTTTTTTTGGGAAGTTAACTATTTTTCAGAATTTGATGAATCCAGAACTAAACTTAATCTTACTTTAATTATAGGAATGTAAATGTGGAATTAAAACTGAATTATAGGAATGAGTATCTATTACTTATATATAAAGCTGTAGAGTTTGTTTGTTTGTTTGCTTGAACGCGCTAATCTCAGGAACTACTGGTCCGATTTGAAAAATTATTTCATCTATCTATCTATATCTATACTAATATATAAAGCTGAAAAGTTTGTTTTTTTGTTTGTTTGTTTGAACGCGCTAATCTCAGGAACTACTGGTCCGATTTGAAAAAATCTTTCAGTGTTAGATAGCCCATTTATCGAGAAAGTCTATAGGCTATATATCATCACGCTAAGACCAATAGGAGCGGAGCAGACGAAGTTGCGCGGGTCAACTAGTGTCTCACAAAAATCGCGATTATTACATTTTTTTTATCGCCACTTACTTTAATCTCGTCCAAAACTCTAAACCACATACGTCACGGTCTCACTGTATTTCCTTATCTATCAACGGATCTTGAAATTTTAAAGTAAGGGTGGGTGCACACGCGCCCGTAATCCCGCTTATCGCGCGTGTAAGCCTCTCATCAGTCTGTGAGCCGCGCTACAAACGGTGCGCCATGGCGGGGGGGGGGGGGGGGCGGGATACATTCAGCATAACCGAATATAATTTAAGGGAAATAAAGTGATTTTGTGTTGTCATTGAATCTTTGGGGAATAAAATTTAGATATTTTTTGTTTGAATGGCTTTGCTGTGTTAGATTGCGTTAAAGCGTGGTATTGGTAACTTATTCGATATTGCTTAATATTGGGAATTTAAGTGATATTGTTTTTTTTATTTTTTATAATAAATTGAGTCTCGCCTTGGACCGCGATGTCACTTGATGGTAATCGATGATGCAGTCGACGATGAAGCACGCTTGTCTATAAGAAATCTATTCACTCTTGACTTAAAAATATATTGAACGAAACTAACTACTTACTTATGGAGCTCTACATGTACCTAACTAGCTTTTGCCAGCGGCTTCGCCCGCGTGATCCCTAGGAAACACACTCCCGGGATAAAAAGTGGCCTATGTCCTTTCTCAGGCTCTAGACTATCTGTGTACCAAATTTCATTTAAATCGGTTCAGTAGTTTTGGCGTGAAAGCGCGACAGACAGACAGACAGAGTTACTTTCGCATTTATAATATTAGTAAGGAGTAAGGATTACTCTTTCATATAACACTTTAATGTTTATTGTCCACAAATTAATCTTTCCGTAAAAGTTTACCCTAAAATAGCGAGGCACCTAATTGCTATTGCTTTTCTTAACATAAATACCACTACAAAACACGAAACAACAACGAAAACACTGCGATAACTCATCATCGGCCCCCGTCCATGACTCGGCGATACAATCGGCCGCAGCTTAGATGTCATTTAAATTTAAATGAAGGTATTACACGATGTTATGAGCCGGCGCCGGATTGCTAACGCGCATTTGTTCTCTTATCAGCGCGGCCGATTGTGGGTGAATTTTAAATTGTGTGTAACCAGCCTTATAATGGTTTAAGTGCTCTGTTGAGTACGGATGTTTTAATGGAGGATTTGTGTTTGAATGTGTCGTTAGAGAATTAGTTAACGGCGGAGCCTAGAAGGGGTCTATGTAGCGTGGTTGCAGAAGTAACACAACAGTTTTAACCAACTTTTTGAAGCTGTAATAAAATTTTACTAGATAACATGATGTTGGTAGGTAAGTACATGTAAAGTCAAAAGAAAATAACAAGACTAAAATCTGACAATTGTAATGTTCTTATTTGTAAGAAATAACTACAAACTTGATAAAAATCCAGATATCAAACCATTTTCAGCCGTATTCATGACAAAATTAACCTTTTTTTATAACTAAAAATAATTTGTATTTAAAATTTAAACAAGGTAAGTGTTTAAAAGGGTTAAATTTATGAATAAGAATGTTTAGGTATGTCTTATGGACGATGCACACATAAATACAGAAGAAAACATAAACTACACGGTCAAGTAACTTATTGCCAAAAAGTGATGTTTTCACAAAAAAACTCAATTAATTTCCAAACAAAAAACTAACTCAAACCCACCCAAACCAATATTCCTTCCATCCCATAACCAAACCACAATAACATAATAAACCAGATAGCCCACATCAATACATTCGCGAAAACATCGGAGCCCTATCTTAACTAGCGAACAAACACTTCAATCACTCATTTGGCATCCAATAACGTGCCCGGATCAGGGATGGTAAGGAGCTCCGTAACCCTTACCGAAACTATCGGATATCCGAAATGAAAATCTAGCCGTAACCAAACCCGAAACATGACTTTCGGAGACGGATAGTCTAATTAGAGTCCGCCCGGGTGAGCGGACACACTAACCGCACGCGTTACTTGCATGTTTGTTTATTATTTCTAGTTCTGGTCATTCAAATGATAACTTGGAAATAAAGTAAACTTAATGAGAAATTGTCAAACACACAATTTCTTAGAAATCTAATATTTGAAACAGAAACTAACGGATAATCCGAAATAATATCGAATCCGAAACCGGTATAATGTTATTTCTATATCCGTATCCTTATCCGGATCCGAATGTTCATGTCCGTAACATCTCTAGCTCGGATCTCTTACAAACATCGTCGAGTGATCCCTCAGTTGTCCTCAAACGAGGCTTACAGCCCTCTGTCCCCGAGCGAGGATCCCCGATAAAATGGGATCAAGCCGGTACAAATTGAAAATCTTGCACATATGTATGTAAAGTGTTGTGTGTTGCTTGCAGAGGAAGTGTCAGCTTCTTGCGGGAATCAATTTTTGGTTGGTTTGTTTTGATTGGATTTTGAAGTTTGATTCATTGTTCTGGCATACTTTCTGATTGGCTGAGAAACAAATCTTTCGACAATTTGTAAGAGCATGTTAATAAATAATCAATCACACACACACATAAACAATTAGTAAATACACACAAATTTTTTATATCTAATATTACATTGTAAACTTTTGTTTAAAAACAGCAACTATGGAGTTTATTGTCCGTTATTCTACGTAAGAAGCTAGTATTGTGAATGAACAACTAGAATCACTCGTTAAAATTGCCTTTTAATGGTATAATGACTTTGAATTTTGTACTAATATTTTAGTGCTTCATAAATAATTAACTTTGCATTTTTTTACTAGTAGATACCCAACTCTTGGTTTGTTTTCCTAGAACCATTAACTCCCACAAAACAAAAGCCACACGGCAATAACAAACACGCACATAAACTCTGTTTTATTATTTATCAAACATTTAATCCGCTCCATAAATCTGTTCGGATACCAATATGGCGGCGTTTTTGGCGGGAAAAAGAATCATCCGCGGAAAGCAATGAGAGCCAGATTAGAGCTGGATAAGTCCCGGTTATTAATGGACCCGCGATACACACGACAAAATGGATAACAAATGGATGTGGCCCCGAGTTTTTTTTGCCTAACAAATTCTTTAAACGTGACAGTTGCCCGATAGCGTATGAGCGTTCGGGAATTTGGTAAAATACGAAACAATGATTTGTCGTTTTGCTGCACGAGTTATTTTTGTTGGCTGAAAAATATGGAGTAGGTTAAAAAAAGCAAGCTACAAATCAATGACGACCTACCCACTTACTTTAATATGAATGTGTTCAAGCAGACTTAATAGCAAAAATAATAATAAATTCAAGTTTATCTTTGTGTGAAGAAGTATCAATAAAATTGTTGGCTAATACGAGTAAGTAGGCAATTCAATTAGTTAGTTAAACAATGGACGTCGGAGTGTTTCCAATTGTGTACAGGTGCTATTAAGTGCCAATGTTCTAGTTAGCACAATATATGACACAATTTGAAAGTATAGACAACTGCAGTAGGTACAAACTGAACCAACGAAAACGCATACCTAAGAAAATCTTTGACAAAAAACTTAGTTATTTTACTAACGCTTATTTTTTCCATATGTTATACTATAGAATCAGCATAACAGATGGAATTATATCATATTTTAGATATTAAATATGAGTTTATACGTAGTTACGACAAAAATCATAGGAGTCAAGAGAGCACTCTTCCTTAGCGCAATTAAAGCGCTCTTCCTCTCTCCTAATTATATATAAAGTTTTGCTGTGCCCGACAGGGTCCATAATTGTTTCGATTCAGTATTATTTACCCCCTGCACGTGTACATTATGGATTGCGATAAACGATTTGAGCTTTAGAAGGTTGCACCTCATATGACATAACATTATAACCACACAAACAACGTAATCATAATCCCCAATCAAGACAGTTGATATAACAGCCCAAATAAAAACATCCTCATAATACAATGATGTCCCATTTACCACAAGACATAAACATTCGACGTCGTGCCACAGCACAGCCAAACATCAGTAGATCAACTGCGACCGACCACCCTATCGCGTGCCGTCAGCGATATTTCATGTTTTTACGAGGGATTTACGCGCCGTATCCGACTTGCTTACTGCTGCGTATCTGTGCTGTACTTTATTACTTGTTATGATCGAAATTGGAGGATTGAGCTGCTGGACGAGTTATTCTTTAATACTGATCATGATGTCATGAAACAGGGAAAAATGGAAAAGGAAATGGTCGACTCATGTTTTATCAATGAAATTAATGTTTGGTAAGTCAAAGTGATCAGAAGTGAAGATATCCAGAACCAAGGTTACCGATATAGGCCAAAGAATCGCCAAACTAAAGTGGCTGTGGGCAGGGCACATTGTTCGCAGAACAGATGGTCGATGGGGCCGAAAGGTTATGAAGTGGCGACTGCGTGAAAGAAGACACAGCATTGGAAGGCCTTTCTCAAGGTAGACCGTAGACCAGGCGAGGGTTATGGGAAGCGAGACGGCCTATGTCCAGCAGTGGACGTCTTTCGGCTCAAACAAGTGATACTAACTACATTGCGAGTTACCTGTGCGATGTACTATACACACAAAGTTCTATAACTTTACTTATTTTACGTGTTAAGTTAATAGGTAAGCGAGCCTGAGGCCTGTATGCACAAGACTGTGCAAATATCTGAGTAAATGAAAGAAATATGGCAAAGGGTCAAACATCCAAGAGTCAACACATTAAACCCTGAGAGCCTTTAAACAAGCTTTAAACATTGAGAAATGAAATAACTTGCAAAAGTACTTCTACCAATAGATATGATAATTGCGCCAGTATAAGAAATCGTGAATATTATTCAACGTTAGTTTTAAAATCTCTCTCTAAGCTCCACTGAATCTAATACCTAAATTTAACTAAAAACGTGAACATTAGCATATAAACAGTGTTGTTAAGGAAGCAAGTGACCGCAGTGAACGAATCGAGCGCATTAAGCGGAGCTATTCGAGCGATGCGAGCCACCCGAGCGATCCCAGCTACATTGTATAGCGCTCAACTCCAAGTTTTCCAATAACATCACTAACACACGTATTACACTTCGGGCCACGGAAAGTGGACCGCTTTATTTATTTTTACTTACTTTACTTAGTTAGAAAAGTTGGTGATGCGATAAAATCTAGTTTGTTAGGTCTCTTGTGTATTATTCTTTAGATAACTTGCGTCTGATGCTGTAATCTATACGGAATGTTAAGTGGATCGCTGAAACTTTTATTCTGTAGCTCAGTGTACGTAACTTACGATGGTATCACCTTATTATTTTTTTCGTGTATTTTCAAGCCTTTATGTTTCTCAACTACAACTACAAGAGAATTTTCATTTTATTTCATGATCCTAAATTTACGAATTAATTTAACAAATTTAAACCATAAGTGACATTGTTGCAAACTGCAAACAAAACAAAAATTCTTTATCTTGCATCCCCAATCTTGGCCCGCAGTGTACGGCACACGTGTGCTGTTTACAAGTTGCGACGACGGCACTTTTAGTGGAGCGTAGTGTCGATATACACCGACGTTTTGTGTTGTAACGTAACATAGTATCACTTATATTGTTGTTGTAACTATAAATTATGAGGCTACGCGTTTTTCGTAGCATTATTCGTAGCCGCGCTACGGCGTACGTAGCGCACCTACGAAAATACGAATCTCATTTTTTGGGGTAATAGTGAAACTTTGATTTGAATATGTCACCGGATGATTGCAAACGTCGTGAGATTGTAAAATATCGCGTGAAATTGTAAACTCCTTGTTCTCAATAAGACACGAATAAACTGGAAACTATTGATTTTGCATGGGTTATTGCTATTGTATTGAAATAATCGGTTCACAATAAATCGGGAAAATATTATCTATTAAAAAATATTACAATCTTACGGGTTTTGCAATGTTCCGGTGACAAATACAATGACATTGATCTAAACTAATAAGTATGTGACACAGCAAAATGCCTATAGCACTATTTTCAGTTGAATTTTAAAATCCAAGACATGAAGAACAATAAAATCGCGAATTGTTTACGGTGTTTTGTCGCTCATAAGCGACTTAAAATGTACAAATACCTCTAGAAGTACTTACTTCGACGCCTAATTTTATTTTGTGTTTGTGCCCTTGAGATGGTTTAGTAACTCTGACACTAGGGTGTGTGGGGTCGTTGGACCTTACTGCCCACACGATAAGAAGAAGAAGACTCACATAATAATTTGTATGTTAGGTTTAGTAGATATAAATAGTTGATTAATATTAAAATCATCCTAATATACAGTTCTTCCGTCACTGACTGTATAAGTAATTGAGTGACAGACAGACAACGCACTGCCGAAACTACTGTTCATAGAAAGCTGACATTTGGTATGTAGGTTCCTTGGGCAGAGTAGGGGAGAGCACTAAGAGAGGATTTCCCGAAATTCCTACGGGAACTGGAAAAAACGGAATATGAGCATACGAAGTCGCAAGCAAAAGCTTATAAATGACAGTTAAAGAAGTCTAGATCTTTTGAAATGTCCTCTACGCGAACGATGACAAAACGAGCTATTACGAAGATTATATCTTCAAAACATTTCCTCATCCTTCTGCAATGATAGAACCAAAACGTAATCAGTGCAAAGTATTCATTATGCTCGTAGTGCCGGGCCAAGCATCGATACGTATTCATGAACCGATGGGGTCGAGCGCCGAACTAGGGACGTAATCATATCGATATGATGCCTCATCGGATTTTCATGTTCTTGCTATGTTGATGGTATGTCATAGTTCGGGAATCTTTCCTGGATTCTGTGAGGATGGAATTGGTAAAAGATTGTTTTGTTTCGTAGGTATTATTTGGAGATAATTTATAGATTGTGTAGGTATTATGATACAGAGAATAGGTAATTTTTATTGTCCCATTCTGTCCTATCCTAAAAACATTTTAAATATAAAAGTTTATGAGGATGGATTGATGACAACCTATCACGCAAGCACTACTGGATTTTGATGAAACAACAGTAATATACCTAAAACATCAGAATAAAACAAAGGCTAATAACACGCGGGCGGAGCCGCGGTCGGCTGCTAGTTAACAAATAAGTGAAAACCACAAAGTAAGTTAATAATAGTTAGGCACCTATATTGTCGGAATAACAAAAAAACCGGCCAAGTGCGAGTCAGGCTCTTACACGAAGGAAAGAATACTTTATTAATTGTTTAACAGCAATAGAAATACACACTCTGTGAAAATTTCAACTGTCTACCTATGGTTCTTGAGATACAACCCACTGACACACAGACAGATGAAAGGACAGTGGAGGCTTAGTAATAGCGATCCGCTGGTGGCCCTTCGGGTAGGGAACCCTAAACACAAAAGCATTAGGTTAGGCACCTATCTGTAATTGAATAAATGATAGAAGTTAATTAAAAACTTACATATGAGATCATCATTAATTTTCCTTACATTAATTAGGTACCTTTCTCAAGAGACGAATGCGTCTAGACATCTCCAAAACTACGTCTTCTTATTATTTTCTCTGTGCATTATCATATCACAGAGAAAATATTACTTTCTTCTCGTTTATGGAAATTAATGGAAGCCATCAATTACTTAGCTCTGTATTTCCAATAGTCATGTACTTATTCTGATTGTGCAGTGTCAAGTAATATTCGTCTTGTAGAACTACTACATAGTTTGTAAATAAACGGTTTATGTGGTTAATTATAATAATTTCTTTTCACATTTCACAATAACAATTATTGTTTTATCGATTCTATCAGTCGATCACCTTTGAATAATAGCCATAATAACTAATCGTACTTCGATTGACCACACTTGACAAAGAAATTGGTTATTAATTTTTTAACGCAAAGGTTCTTCTTACATGCTGGAGTGCCCCAAGTGTCCATACACCGGTACTTTGGGGGATTTGTTGAACTGCCACCGGTGCTGCTGTTAACGTAGCCACTTTTTGGGCCCAAACGATCTAGGGAGTTCTCCATCGATTTGAAAAGAAGAACAACAAAGGTTGACTAGTAGAGAATGCCTTGTAGCCGTAGTCGTAAGTCCGCCTGTATACTACCACTGAACATAAAGTTTAATAAAACACAAAGAGTATGTCAAATGATAATCTTAACATTTTACATTAGTGTAGCTTACTTACATGATTCAAATAAATGATTTCTCTCTCTATTTCTAGCTTATCTGTAATAATCTGAACAACTTCATCCGACATACTGAAACAAGCAATAGTACTAAGTTAAACTAGCCGATACAAGCCCGATAATATAGCGATAATAAAACGATATGTATGCGGGGGCTGTGTTCTTTTATTATTATTTCCACATATTGAGCTGCGCTGTCTATAAGGGCGGTACACATGTTCGGGCGAATCGATAACTAATGTGTTTAAGATTGGCGCCGTGTGTGCTTGCCTTTGTGGAGTGGATGTCAGATGTGGAGTTATAACGTGATGTCTACTTGCTTGAACCAGATCTTGGGACATCATGGAATTAGTACAGACCAGAGATTGAGAAAGTCCCTATAATTACTTACTTCAATTGATATACATATAATTGTTCATCCAACTATATAGGTAATGGGCAGTCAAGAAAATTGTATATTTTGGTCATTATAATAGGTGTGGTCCTGAGCCTGGTGTTATAAAATGATCTAATATTCGACTTTTTCCAAATTCACTGTTTAATAAAAAAAATATTTAAAGAAAATTACACAATTGTCACCTTTTTTTTTTAAGGATGGGAAATAATCAAATGACTCCTTCCGCTCTGGGTGATGCAGAAGGGAGTGTCAGACTCTTACTGACTAAAACCCATCCGTGTTCCTCCTAATGCCCTTTGCGTTCCAGGGCCGCGGTGACTCTTTCGAATAAATCCCGCAACCCCGGCAGGCATTGGACACAATTGTCACCTGTCACTTCTATTAAATAGGCAAAAAACAAACGTTAATAACAGTAAAAAGCCGGAATGTTTGACCGTTTATACCTACACAAGAGGAACGTACAATATAGTGAAATATTGATTCGAAGCGCTTAATGAATCTAACAACAAACCAGAACATGAATCATAAATTCATAACTCAACAATTTTCTAAAATCCAAAATCACTAACACATGAAAAAGATCTGAAACAATAGGAAGTATATAAGTTATATGATGCTGTATATGGGAGCAGTAACATTTGTAGACGGTGGCACATCATGACGCGACCCGCGGCTACTGATACCGTCCTAACTTCCGCGCCGGACAGGGAACGCGTGGAGACGAAACGATGTTACAATTTAAGAATATTCTTCAATTTTTTTAGTAGTGGTCATGGATGGCTCTGGATTTTGAGAGGCTTCTTCATCCTCTCAACCCCTAGACGATTTAATGAGGTCTATCTATCTAGTGGGTACCGGCCGTGAGAATGTTGATCGAGTAGGTATACTCAGATTTCAACATTCATTTCATTATTATTATTTTGTAAAAGATTTAATTGAACCTTTCCATTTTATGACATAGATTCATTTTTGTCAAAAAAAATTGCGATATTTTTTCAATTTTTAAATTCATCGTTACCGCAATAAACTTGGCACCGACACTAAGAATATTCAGAAGACGAAGGAAGACATAAACAAAATCAGAAGACTGTGGAACAGAACTTGGGAAGAATATATATAAACAGAGTTTTTCTTTAGAGCAGAATTTATCTCAAGACAATAAAGTCGTCTCCACAGCTTCCCCTGTCCCCAAGGCAGCGTGCGTCGCGTCTCCTATGAATAATGTGCTATCGATTGTGTCGACCGCGGCGCGACTAGCCGCGCTTGTCTACACCGTCCTATAACTGCATCGTTATTGATATTTTATCTATACGACGTTTTGCAGACCACTGAGGGTAAAAGTATCCCTTGTTGTAGTTATTCAAAAAGTTAATTATCGTGATATGAGTAACCGATTGATCGTCTCTACACCAGAGGCCCCAGACAAAGCCAGTCTATCAGCGAATGCAATAGGCTAGTTTCCACCACCAATATATTGCAAATCTATTTAGTCCGTCAGTTATAGTATTGAAAATAATGGACACGTATTTTTTATTTATGAAAATCAATGATTATTGACAAGGATAAAACGCGGAGTGGGGGCTCGTGACGTGAGAACGCACTAAAAATTATATACGGCGTGACGTATTGAGAATTTTTAAAGCGTCGTGTCTTCGTTAATTTTGGTTAACGTAACAAAAGATAAAAAAACGGGTCAAATATTTTTTGATAATCTAACTGACGGACTAATTACATTTTTCAGTGGACAAGCATATTGTCGAAACGCCAAAATATAATGGGTTGATCACAAGACAGTTCCACAGCGTTAGTTAAGCCCATGCATGCATTTTGACAGTTGCCTTTGTCACGCTATCGCTAACAGAATGTGACTTTTCTAGAGCATCAGAGGGCTGCCTTTTTCTTTGGTCAAGGAATCGGCATTGCCATTCAACGCAACGATGCTGCCAGTAGTCTGAGCATCCGTTCCCTTCGACATCTTTGCTGTCGAATTCTTTGATGCCCAATGAATCCTTTCCAGTCCAAATGGGACAGGGAAAGGATATGTGCTTATATACCCATAAGAGTAGGTAGTGGTACTGAATTCAGCAAAATATATTTTATTTATTAGGCGTTATAATCGATTTCCAGGATTTGTCAAGCGACAGTTATCAAATAGTCATTAAAATATTGATAGCTTTAACATCTTCGTTATAAGACACTTCTAAGAAGTAGTTAACTATTGATAAACCTTTTAAAATCCAAATAAGTTCTTACTTTAAAATCTATCACGGACAACTACCGCAGTAAATCAACTAACCGAACTAAGGATAGAAAAAAATACAACCTTACCGCGTCTGTTGCGTCGATAACTGTCTATTAAATACAATATCGGTAATTACAGCAATATTTCTGAAATGGGCATAAACATTTACGACTGCGTGAATCAAAAATATCCAGTCGGATGTAACAAGAATGACGTAAATTCCTTCCCCATGGCGTTTGATGTTCACGATCTAGGAACATAGGCTGTTGTGTAACACTAATATGGAATTAATATCTGTGCAAGCTATACTGAAGGGCTTAAGTATTTTTGATGAGCACTTGGATGTAATTTATCTGATTGATACTTCATAAGTCCTGCAATTAACAGTGCAAGGTGTGTACAAGTAAAAAAAATTAAAGATGTAATATGATCGTTAAATATCAACACCTTTTAATGATTTTATGGCCTTGTCATTACTTCGAGTATATCTAGGATCACTTAAGATGTTTGCTGTCTTATTTTAACAGTGTCTTGGATAAACTATTAACGACGTTTTTAAGATATAGGTAATTGCTTTTTAATTCTCAGAAACAACAACTTAAGATCCCAATTAAAACTGGAATTCCCTGCGAGAGTTTGTTTTTCCTGATAGCTACAACCTGGGAGTCTCTAAGTCAAGGGTGAATAGGCAAGCGTGCTCCATCTTCGACCGCATCATCGCTTACCATCAGGTGAGGTAGTGGTCAAACGTATGCCTATCTATAGTAAAAAAAACGAATGAGATTATAAGAGTACCACTTTACACCGATCGCAAGAACCAATTCCCATACAAGCTTATCATCAGATCTGTCGCGATCAGATGGTCCTCGTGCCTCTAAACGAGCGTGTAACGCGTGTCTAGCGTGTCATGCGTATAGAGCGTGCACAGCGTGTCGACTCACACGCCGTCGTAACTACACTCGTTATTAATGAGAACTAATTACAGCACGGCTTCCAACTCTATTACTGTTATTAATGTTGATGTTTAGAAAAACATTATGATGAATTGAGAGGCCATTTTTTATGTCTGCAGCCACTGGAATATGGTGTAATGAGTACCTACTAGTTTTGCGGGACAAATCATTATCATTATATTTAGCCATGTAAGTAGATTTTATTATTATCGGCATTATTGCTCGCAGAAAGGATGGCCGATGGAGACAGCAATGTTCAAGAGTGGTTGGAAGGCCTTCCATAAGATGGACCGAGGATCTGGCGACTCAGATTCTAAGATAATGATGATCATCAACATAGGCAAGTTTATCAAAGAAAATTAAAGCGACATTTTACTGAACTTATTCCCATGCAATGACCAGTAAATTGAACTTAGAAAAAACTCCTTAAAATCAAAGCCGCATTTAGATCATGATCCTCACTTAAGCCCAGGAAAGCCTCTAAGGCATGTTGTACAAGTATTAAAGCACTGCCTTATCTCAATCACGCGCGTTTAGCTTCGGAGCCGACTTAAATTCTCATTACTGTGTCTAATGTCATTAATGAAATTGTCGGCGGCTACCGAACGCCATTCCGCTCTGTCGCCCTGTCGCTGTCGCCCTGTCGCCCGGCGTCATTACCATTCTGACACGACAATCGACATACCCGCGATGGTCTACACCGAGCTTAACTTCGAACACGATACATTTGAATAAGAACCTTAGTCTTGTGAGGATAAAGTTTTGATTTGTATAAGGGGAGTATAGAATTGTATAAGATGTTCAAAACATTTTAAAATTCAAAACAGCGATTAATTTTAATCTGTCCCCACTACAGTTTAAGGTTTAATTTAGATCACAGATGTGTGCCTAGATAATTATCGGCGTCATTTCGATGAGGCAGTCGGCCGCTTTCATTTGTCAGGGCTGTCGAACGGACGGACGGACGGACAGATTGTCCGTGTTTAGCCAGTGATATATTAAACCGATGCTCGGATAAGGCCGCTACCATTATTAGTGGAGAGTTAATTTCGTTCGTTTAGACATCTTGTTCGAGATTAGTTTTAATTGATTTCTGTTTGTTGCGCTTTTTGTGATAATCAGGGCGAGGTGAGCAGATAGCATCTCAGTGAGAGGAATGTGATATTCAAATTAAAATTGTTGAGCTTGTGTCGGCTCTACTTAACATATTTGTAATGTCACAGACATATTAAGCGCAATTTATAAGTTCTTTTTTTTTTGCTTTTTTTTAAGCAACCTATTCACATTCACACACATTAGTGTGAAAGCTATGTCTAATGACTGTCAACTTGGGATATAATGTCTGTATGTAGAGACATAGCTCTCATTCATCATCATAAATCTGACTGGTCTTTTGAAATTATTCAATTTCTTGTTAATCCGATTTCATGAGTTAAAAGTTTTCCCAAGGTTTGCTATCCATAAAATGCGTAGCTATAAAAATCTTGCTCCTAATTCTGAGTGCAATCAAAACTCCGCAAGAACATTAAGACACCCTTTGACTCACAATTCACGGACAATTATACAAATGTCATAATTAAATTAAGTGTGACATTGTAAAAACATCGTAATGAACCCGGCGCCATAGAGAAGGTAGATACAGAAAGTTAGCTTCAAACTACCTCCCAGCTACTTGTAAACGTACGCACTTCTATGATTACTTGTAGAGGTATGAATGAATGCTTGTGTCCGCTCTACATGGTGATTGAACGTCGTAACCGTATTATAGAATTGGCTAGGTAGGTATTTCATTATTTTTCCGAGGTTTGGTTCGGTTAGGTTTGAGATAGCCATTCCATGAACTGGCGTGAAATGGCCAACCACATCATTAAATGGCCAATTTAGTACATGTCAAATGCTAACAGCTGGCAATTGTCTGAGATATTTTACAATCGCCTTAGTATCAATCTTTACGGGTAATTGGGAAGAAAAAGAAGCCCGAAAGTCTGATGAACAGTCCCATCAGGGGTTTTTGTGTTACCCATAACTTGTATTGCGTACAGACAGGCAGTTGATCGAATTACTAGTATTCAGCTGTATCTGAACACCGACCTCAATTAGCTGAATAAGGCAAGATAGATGAATGAAGAGAAAAATCAGGAATATGGAAACTAGAAACAATAATTACAAAGCTATATGTTCGCTGAGTGTCATAGCACTCATAAGCTACTTTTTCCTTGGAAAATCAATCAATCAACAATCATTTATTTCAATCCATTCAAGATCATATTTGAAATGAAAATGCACGGAAACCTAGTAACTAATATATGTACCAGTATATTTATTTATTTATTAAGAGTAATGCCACATCACATACTTATAACATTAAAAATATTATAAAAATTATCATATAAGTGGTCTGATGCACGTGACAATAACGGCGTGCATAGCATTGACAATTTTTCGGCTCGGTGATAAAACACAACTATTTGAAAAAAATATATAGTACTATGAAAATTGTTTTAAAGTTCTACGACGAATACAATATAAATGGCCAATATAATATCCTAGAAATGTCCAATACAATTTAATAGAAATGTCAAATATGATTATGAAAAATGTCCAATTATTAAATATCAATGGAACAAAATAAAATATCAATAAAACATTTATAAGCAATTAAACAACGACGGACGTATAAATAACACTAGGCCTTTATTTTCTGTATTTGTATAGGATTGACCTACTGTACGTATCTATTCTGTGTCCAGTGGAAGGAGTTTTAAATGCAGTGGGGAGGGGGGGGGGTCGGATTAATAGCGTGCCGCGGTTCCAGTTATTGCAACATTAATTATAATATTAATTATTAGCTAACTCGTGTACCCTTAAGGGACGCCGCAAAGTAGCGACAGCACAAACTTTCAGCATTACTCTGTATTTGTTTTAAATACTAATTGGGTTCGGTAGTCCTGTGTTTTGGTTGACAGAAGTAATGTGATGTCCTCCTTTACAGCCTTTAACATTATACTTGTTTATTCATGGATACTATTGGTTTACATACCAATACATAAAATAAACTTCTCTCCTATGGGCGTTACAATGTGCTTGTTATGCTCGACTACATCTTCTGCGGACTATTTTGTGTTTTTGTAATTGGAAGTTTGCAGCAAAGCTCTGAATAAAATAATAGCCAATTCAATCGTTCGGTTTAAAACAGTACACAAAAATGTTAAAATAAATTGCTTCTATTCTCAGATAAGCCTACATTTATTTAGAATATTCATTCGAGCTGAGAAATTGAACATCGTCTCGAGCTCAGACTTAAGTAACCAATAACAAATAAATTACATTACGAAATCAATGAAAATTGAATTATATTCCACAATAAAAGCCTACAAAATCTGGTCCGATCACAGTAATTGCTCTGCGGACGGTACTTTAAACTGGCACATAAGCTCGAAGACGCGCGCGACATCTGTCGCCGTAATTGAAGGATTAGGCAGATAATTGAAACTGTGCGACGGAGACAACCACACCGCTCCACATACGAGCGAGCGAGACGGATGGAGCCACTCAACACCGTCTCAAAACGGAACGGTTAACAACGTGTCTTCTTGTATATTGTATTATCTTACGTTTTATGCCCTATTAATCTTGCTCGACTGTAGATCGGGGGCGCGTCGTTCGATTCTGTACTCTGCACGGTTCAGTTAGAGTTGATTTTTGTTAGTTTTGTGCGTTATATAGGGTGTTCGGAGCAATAAATAATTGTTTGTTCGCGTAAAACTGTAGTGCCGTTTGTACGTAGCCGGGGATCGTTTTATTTGGCGACGTTTAAGGTAATCTCGGATAACGAGGCGTCCGCGACGCGGCGCGCTCGCTCGTAAACACGTGTCAAAACTGACTGATTGTCTGTTTGTACGCTCTAAGTGTTTGAGCAGAGCATCGCGAGCTGAACAACTGAACACCATTTATATCGCTACGTTAAGCGTGATTAAGTGTGTATTATGAGAAAAATGGCGCTTGTTATAAGGGTATGCAAATTGTAAGATTGAGGGCTTTTTCTGAAAATTATGTTCAAATCAGATCGAATGCTTTGATCTCTAGAAATACGGCAGAATTATATTAAGAATAAGATAAAAGAATATCAAACAGCTATATTGTATCCATCTTATTAATAGCCCTCATTTTTTTTTCTGCTAGGAATGACAACATAATGAAGAGCTCTGATTCAATTCATTTATTTTATTTATTTATCGGGACCCTATTACTAAGCCTCCGCTGTCCGTCCGTCCGTCTGTCAGCCAGCGCGCTGTATCTCAAGAACCGCAACAGTTGAAATTTTCACAGATTGTGTATTTCTATTGCCGCTATAACAACAAATAATAACAAAAATTGGTACGGAACCTCCTATCTAAATCCTAAATCCTGTGCGAGTCCGACTCGTTTTTATACACTTAAACACCCAACTCAATTGCCCTTTAAACCGACTATCAACTTCACACCTCTCTCTATCCCATCGCTACGATTAAATTAATCCAATCGAACACAACACTAATCGAATGCAAAGTCCATTACTTGAATGAGCGGTGACATCGAAGTCGTAAGCCGGAAGCCCGACTTCACTCTGACAAATGTTAATTAAAAATTATAATAATCGACGCGCAAGTCGGTATGATTGAAGAGAAATAATTGGATATTTTATAGTCGTGTATTTAATAATTAAGTTTATCTTTATTAGGTAGTGAACAAACATTGATACGGTGGCAGTGGGTGAATAAACGTGGGTGCGCAGAACGAATGGGAATATGAAAATGGTTTATTTATTTAATTGAAATTATTTGTTACGAATTCATTGTGTCTAGGTACACTTGTGGTAGGTTACGTAAGAAAACATTTTGTCAAACTTTTTTACACGACTGCCTAAAAACTGAGTTTATGTTTTTCTAAATTAAATAGATTCTTCTTGAGTAGGTATGTCAGGGTACAAGTTTTGTGAGTCATTGTGTCTGAAACTTATTTTGTACTAACCCAAAAATGTTGGTCCTTCGAGTCGTATATTGTACAAACTACTTCATCATCATCATATCACCCGAAAGATGTCCACTGCTGGACATAGGACTCCCCCAAGTGTCGCCATCGGTCCTGTCCGTCTCGCATCTATTGGCTACCCACGGCCCACAATGATTTCACAATAAATGCAAAGGTTTTTTGAAAGACACAAAATATTATAAACACGCTTAGATTTCAAAATACAGTATAGGTATAAGTAGGTAAAATTAAATTTAAAAAAAAAGAAAAAAATTTCAGGGTTCACCAAAAAATCAATGAGAAAAGTGTCCTAAAGGCTGGCAGTATTGCCACATGTACATTGTAATAGAAATAAATACAACTAAGGGACATAACCATACAAGATAAAGTACCAAGAAACCTGCACTTATTAAACAACTCCTTACAACTGATAACAACACAAGTCGACAACTCAAAACAACCACACACACTAGAAAACAATAATCGCAGGTTGTTCAGTCCCAAATCCTGCAATAATAAGAGCTGCAGTGATTGATACGCGCCCTGTCGACACTCCATTTGCATTTTTATGGGCGCCGCCCTACGCCGCCCGCCGCCCGCCCACGAGGAGGCTTCGCTTGTCTCTATGGGTATGTGATAATGATTCTCTGTGTTATGTAGTAGTTGGCAGAATGTTGGAGTTGAGCAGGCTTTTGTTTTAGGAGTACTGTTGATTCAGTTTTGTGAATGAAATTGTAGTGTTGTGTGTTGGGGATTTAATACGTTTTCAGTGCTTAGTGATAGTGTGAAAATCAACTTAAGAGATTTCGTGATATAATTTGAGTCATGATCAAGGAATGTTCAATAAAATCAAGGAGTGGTTCTCTAAAAGTCAGTCTTAGTCAAACCCGCCACAAGTCAACTTTAGTGAATCCTTAATGTTACAAACATCTATTTTCAATCGTTCCATTAATTATTTAATCATTCTATTTTTTCAAATTCTCAGAAGAGTGAAGGACATGGGTCGAAATGCTGGTCTAACTCATATTTAACAGCCATATCCTTCTTTTTTTAAACAAAAGTATTATCTATTCTAAATAAATAAATGTAATAGCTCATACACATTAACCTCGTAACTTTAGCATAAAATAACGATTTATTTGTTATTGTTAAACGACTCTTTATACCACAAACAGCCAACCCTTTTACCAAAAAAAACTCCATAATCTCAACATAAACCGCACATGGTATTTCTATCGATTACAAAACTAACAGGACCCCACTAGTAATACAATTAAAATCAAATAAAGCTACAATATTGGGCTAGTCACACCGCGACCGATCGCATCGATTCATCATGCGACTTATTTGTCGCAGGCGTTTGTATTGTCATGTTAATGCTGCGGACAACAGTTGTTGTCGCTGTAAGCGCTTGAGGCCGCACAACTGCGACTTTGCGACACGCCTACGATTTCGGGGACGGGGGTGTTGGAAAAAGTTGGTGTATTTTACCCCTATTTTTTTAAGATTTTTCTGTAAGAAGTACTTTACAAATAAGCGAGTAAGTGCAAGTTTTGCTTTTGCAAAACGTGAGTAAGTGCAATCTATTATTGATAGCTGGAGTTAGACCACAATCTCACCCGATGGTAAGCGATGATGATTGTGGTCGACGACGGAGCACGCTTGCCTAAAAGTTACCTATTCGGTCTTGACTTAAACACCCCCAAGTTATACTTAATATTTGTATTTATTGTCAGGATATTTTTTGTAACAGTAAACCAATTTACTAAGGGAAGCAGTAGTTTAGTCCTTCACTGCAATATTCCTTGTAGATTTCCTCATTTTGTTATGTTGAAACGAAAAGCTAAATTACGCACATTTAACGACATAAATAAGTACTTTTATTGTATTTTCTTTCACAAATCGTAACCATTTATAAACGAAACAATATTCAAAGAGCAGCGTGTAATTTTTCGTAGGCGGCATTTCGTCAAAGCCCCCAATCATTGGGGCTCAGCGCTCAGCTGTGCGCAGACCGCCATAATTGATTCCACCACACTCTGTGAGCCGCTGGAACACTCTTTTTAGTCTTTTTATGTTGTTGGGGTACTGGGAGACTTTTGCTACTCTTTGTTTATGGTTCCTTGATGCACGAAGTTGTTGTAAGGAAATAAGGAAGCAATTTTGTAAGGTAGGTCTAGGTCTCTTTTAGTAAAGCGACGATGTTTCCTGAGACTCGATCCGGCCTTTGTTTATAAACTTGTTGATGAAACTGTCATTCGGGTTGAAAACTTCACCTGATTGAGGTAAACTTAACTTTTGGAAGTTTGTGTAAAAGAGTTGTGTAACTGTTCTTGATATACAATAAAGTATTATTTTTATCTATCCCATAAAAAATAATGCAGAGTGATCTGTCCCGATTTACAGCTGTCAGCTTTAAAGTGAGTCGAACCACGACACCAGCGATTAGATACAATTCAACAGGCATCAGCTATGAAGTGGGAGAAATCTGTATTCTTTCAAGATTCTGCAAAAACCTTCTAACCAAACCCAACTCATTGAAGCAAGGACTTTCAGAATCAGAAAAACAACAAGAAAGTAGGTACAGCTGGAATTTAACTTTGATTTTTCGCTTCCTACTCTTGAGTTTTTTTACACATTTCCTCCCCAATTCCACAAATTCCTCCCGCTAATCATGTCAGGACAGGTGCGTGATCCTCATCCGTCCAGCCTTCATCACACGAGTGCCCTCGCGAGGATGAGCAGGTATTAGGACTGATGACACGCTGTCATAAACGTGTGCGTTTTTGAGGTTCTTTCACCGGGGTTTGTTTTTACAAGGGCCATGCAAAAATAGAAAAGGTTTTGAATTTTATCGGGCTTTTCTTTCATGTCCGGTTTCTGAGGTAGGTACTTTATATGTCCGTTAACCACTAACCAACCAATGGCGTTATGACATATAGCGTTAACGGACACATAAACGACCGAGTGATGACATACGGAACTGAAACGTGGTTGCTTACAATGGGCCTCATCAGAAGGCTCAAAGTCACTCAAAGGGCAATGGAGAGGGCAATGCTTGGAGTTTCCTTGCGTGATCGAATCAGGAATGATAATATCCGCAAGAGAACCAAGGTTACCGACATAGCCCGAAGGATCGCCAATCTAAAGTGGCAGTGGGCAGGGCACATTGCTTGCAGAACAGATGGTCGATGGGGCCGAAAAGTTCTGGAGTGGCGACCGCATATAGCGGGTAGCCGACGGATGCTAGACGCACAGGACCGGTCGTTGTGGCGACGCTTGGGGGAGGCCTATGATCAGCAGTGGACGTCTGTCGGCTGATATGATGATGATGATAATGAAACGAACGATAAAAACCTTTGAAACCGGGCACTAGTCCGTCAGACTGTGCCACACTATATAATTCATCTGGGTGTCACTTTGGCCTTCTGTTTTTATTTTTCACTTAGCCATTTATGTGTTTGATTCTGTTTTATGAATTTTCCACAGAGTCAATGGTTCCTCCAAATGACAACTGACTAATATTCCTTCATTATGATTTCGCGCTACTGTGAGTCACAATCTCTAAGTAACTTCTAACTAACAGAGTTACCGAGTAGATATTTTGTAGGAAAATATTAAGAAAGTAGATAATATACAATTTTGTACTCCATTCCACATTTTTCGCATCATAATTGAACCATAAATCCTCACAATATGACTGACATATCTCCTACAAAACGCAAACAACAAAACATTGAAGCACCCACTATTACACTTTAGCACCATCGTCAGTAAGTAACACATAAAAACCCCAGCAGCCATCAAAATAATTTATAGACAGTAAATAAGGCGATGGTCGCGACTGCGGAACCCTAAAAACTCGTCGTTAGCGCGCCAATCAATTAGGGTTCCGTAGCACACGTGGCCCCTTGTAACGGCCTCATTGACAAGTATATAACTCCACTACGTGTTGTATTGTTTGTGGTATTATTTTATTGAAACAGAGAAGTTCTGTGGTTTCCGCCATTTTTATGATGATATAGAATTTGCATATCTGAGTGATGAGCGGATGATAAATTGAAAAACGAAGGTGCATAATTGCATACCCCCTGCATTGGTACATTATTAAGCATATTACGTACTATCTAGAGTCTATTTCAATATATCTATTACATGGACTTAAACACTACGAACTATGTAATAAGAAAACTTCGAAGTACCGTAACCTCTTTTAAAGCACCTTTATGTCTATAAAATTTCAACATAACAAGGTAGGCTATCGATCGGTCGAATCGGTCTTTCATATTACGCAGAAGAGGAACAACACGTAACCTATATAAGGAATTAAACGGCCTAGTGCCGCTCAATAACAGTTAATTACTGTTCTGTTCCTAACCCTAAAATATTTAAATGTATCTATCCTTCAAACACGCCAACAACAACTAAATAGAATCGCGATCATCGCCACTACACTAAAAATATCACTCGTGGATTATATTCGAAAACGCAGATGTCACACCGAATCGATTCACTGGCACACTGGCACTCGCATTCGACTAATGAGCGCCGATTATCGTTCGCTCCCGCCTGTCATCGGATCAATCGATTGATCACTTCACTAGACCCGGCTAAACAAACCACATTCAACTTTACCGCCATCAACACAAAGTTGCCTTTTGATTTGTACCGTGTTGTGTATACAGGCTGAATGGAATCATGAATGTCTGTCGGATAGATTTAGCCGGGAATTTAGGCAGATATACGTCATCGGTGTCGCGCTTAAACAAATCGATTGGAAACAAAACATGGCTGACAGTTGTTTTGACAAATAACAGTCGGCAGTTGTTTTTCGATTGTACAATATTTGAATTGGGTGCTAGTTGGGTCTGGAGTGGAGTGATAGGATTTGATTTATTGGGAACAATCCAGGGATTTTAGCACGGTTTCTGAAATTCATGAATTGACAAAACTTTCATTGAACAGGTGACAAATGCTAAAACCAATTTTATCCAAAGCTTGTTCAGTCAAAAGTGATAGATAATGCCCAATGGGTCGTACCTACATATTTTAAGCGATCTTGATACTGTATTTCTAACCTATCCCCAAAAGTTATTCAATACACAAAAGTAGGCCAATTAACGCTTCTTAAGAAGCAGGAAACTGTCCTAGAATCTTGCTAAAATATGTACTTTAGCAAACGACCAGTTATAAACGTTTATTTAATAATGACTATTCACATGCCACTGTGTAGCCAGCCAATGAACCATCCCGCATTCTCATTCACTAGTAATCTGTATACAAAACACCAGTCGGCTACATATTCACGCAATCCCCGTAATGTACAACATTGAATATGTTAATTTAATTATGACGTGTACAATGTTAGTGCTCGCTGATTGTGATCGGGGAATCTGTTCGCTGCTCCATCGCGTCGGGTAATAACTGATGATGATGGCTTTGAGGAGATAGGTAATGGTTTTCTAGTCATGACTGTAAATCGGACTAGATAGGTAAAGACAAAATTCTAAGCGTTTTTTTTTTTACTGTAGATAGGCATACGTTTGACCACTATCTCAAGATGGAGCACGTTTGCCTAGAAGCAACCTATTCACTCTTGTCTTAAAGATTCCCAGGTTGTAGCTATCTGAAAACACAGACTCTGGCAGGGAATTCCACTCCTTAGCTGTACGCACTATGAATGAATTCCCAAAACGCTTTGTGCGTGTGGGTGGGATGTCCACCATGTACCACCAAGCTGCAAACGGTTTAGGGCACTGGTAATGTTGAAATATTTAGTTCGTTGGCAAGGCCTACTGCAAGCGCTAGTTTAAACAGGCTATGGAAAAGAGTACCTACCTGAAGCGCTAGTCAAAGTGCCACTCTATTATCGTAAGCGTTCGTCGAAATGCCAAACTACAAGGGACATTGTTACATCACGTGACATTTCGACAGCGTTTGTCAATGTCATACATTTTTGACGTTTTGAAAATCGCCTTCGCCACGCTACCGCTGACAGAATGTCACTTGTGTAGAGCCTCTGGAAGGATATATTGGTAGCTACAACTACAACCTTTCAACTGACACGGTTTCTTGATAGCTGGGCCTTTAAGTGTGCATAGGTTACTTCTGGGCAACCGTGCCCAAAAGTCGACCACATCATCGCATCGCTTATCATCATCCTTAAAAGCTTCCTTTGAAAGTAACTCTGTCTGTCTGCCTGTCTATCTGTCGCGCTTTCACGCCAAAACTACTGAACCTATTTAAATGAACTTTGGTACACAGATAGTCTAGAGCTTGAGAAAGGACACTTTTTATCCCGGGAGTATGTTCCCGCGTGGTCCCTAACCACGCGGGTGATGCCGCTGGCAGAAGCTAGAAAAAAATATAACTCCTAAAAATAAGGTCCAGTAACTAGTCCCGAAGGTACCTACAGTAATTTTTGACAAGTCCTTTGACGGTCCTTCGATAGATAACCACCACCTAGTCTCGTCCACGTACAGCTAACCGTATGCTAATTACATCGTAAACTGACGGCCGCTTCATAACAATATGTTGTCAGTTGATTGAGTTGTTGGATCACCTATGTGTGACAGTATCTAATGATAGTTGATAGGAATAGCTAGCTACATTACCTAGGTACCAAATTGTATGTTGAACGTAATGTAACGAAGATTACTATAATTTTGTTAAGAGACCAGAGACATAACATCATTTTTGTCATCGAATGTTTCCGTACCGTGTTTTAAGCTCACATATTAAACAAGTGCAAATTAGCAGATTCAGTGCTTAGGATTTGGGATTAAAATAACGTAAGTAATAAAAATATGTAAGTAAGTATCCCCTCAAAAAGTAGGGAATAGTTGGTAGTGCTCATTTTCTGTCTTTAATGAATAACTACTACTACTTTAGAGGGATGCGGAACAGAGAGTAAAGTCCCGCACACCTCAATTGAAAAGGTAGGATCCTCCTACCAAACAGTTGTTGTGTCTGGCGGGCAACTACCCCGTAGTTAATATTTGGGCTGATGTATATGTTCAAATCGCACGGTAAATTCTGCTTGCGTGATGCAGGATTTCAATGTAGTAGTTCGCTGCTAGTTGGATAGATGACGTTTCGGTTTTATTTTTTGTTGCGATGTTGATTTGCTCCCTTGGTTTTTTTTGTGGCGGCATTAATGCCGCTACACTACTACCCAGTTATCGATGATATTTTTCTTAATATCACTCCAATTCTGCTCACCCCAAAAATTAAATGAAGCGTAAATAAACTAAAAACATCACAAAGAACATTAACTGCATCATCAAGTTAATGACTCCTATGCAAATGTCCATCACAACCATTTAGTTTAAGCATCGCTCAACAATACGCCGCGTCAGCCATTTTGATTCATACTCAATCACTTTACAATTTGCAAAAAAACGTTAAATATTTAAGGGTGGATTTTGAACATTAAAAATTCACTAAAGAGGGACATAAAGGGTCGTTTTATCAAAACATATTAAAATTAAATTATAGAGTCATCTATCAAAATAATTTAATATGCTGCAGTGTTGTTCCCCTTCAGCTCATCTGCATGATTGTGAACTGCATTTAATTTCACTGGTATCTTATCTGTGACGTCATTAGGCTGATCGTAAACTGGATTGCTTTTATTATGTGTAAGGATGGGTTGTTAAACGTGCCAAGTTAAGTGACTAAGGGTTCTGGTTGTGACTGTACTGCCATTTTTTTCTAAATATTTGCAAGTTTCAAAAATATCAATCTTTTTAAATAAATTTCATTCTTTCATACATACGTTTCTATGAAAAATAAGACGATAATAATTAAAAAGCTATGACATGTCAAAACTTAATATGACAACATAGTAACAGTTTATCCAGATGTAAGGTGAAAACACCCATCGTCAGTACACCATTAAAATTGCAGATTCCAATCTAATAATCAATTTTTTATAACAAAATTAATACAAACTGCATCACAATAAAATAATATAAAATTCGCGAAACAGGACCATATAACCCGAATCGTTTAAAAAACCAAGATAACACGCAATAAAATTATCTAAACGCATCTATCGCTGTGGGAACCATCCATCGCTGGCTCACAACTAATTCGACGGTGTTTTACCGCCACAATAAAAGGAATGATAGCGACACACAGTGATTTGCATTTTGAACGTGACACGAGTTATTGCCTAAAGGGCGAGTAAGCGAGTTATTACGACTGTTGTATATCATAGTTGTAAAATGACTTAAATAACGAACGCTCCGGCCAGTGAGGTGCGGATTATAAGATTATCTTTTATTATTTTTATTATTGGTGCTGTATAGTTTCAGAGGGAATAAAAAGGAGGTTTGATGCGTTCGAGGCTTTTTTCGTTTTGACTTATGGGAAGAGGGATCAATCAGATTTAATGTGAGTCGTATAAATGTTGGATTCTACGAATTGTGCAGTGAATCATTCATGGATGGGCGGCTAGTTGAGTCAGGATACTGAAATAATGATGGCTAGTATTGAATTATATGGGAATAGATTCGAATATGATTCAGCAGTATGTCGCATTCTCAATATTCTGGATCTAGATTAATTTAATAACTTATGACTACTGCAAAGCCAGTAACAATAAAGGCTTCATCTAGTCTAGTTTTAGTCATATTGCAGAAAATCCGCCATGCACTAAACAGAACAATCGAATAAACAAGTAAACTTTAAAAGAAAACAGAATCAAACGAAAAGCCAATCCATTAACTCAATAAACGCAACAATTAAACGACATTAAACTACGAAAGTATGAAATATAGTTTTTGAATAAACAGTCGTGAAGAATTAATTGCATTACGTATTCCCTTGCATCGCCTGCGCTGCACATGTGTAAACACACTCCCTCTCTGTTAATCTTCCCCATGGATTAATTTTATCGAATGCCAAATGAGCTATGACACCCATGCAGGGGAATTGAAAGACCCTACCAACCTAACTTTGCACTTGAATACACTCCTAAACTAAAGTCATAAAGTTGAAATTCGCTTGGGGTGTTCAGAAATAAAGTGGTAGATTATCCCTTCGCACATTGGCTTTTGAGTCCAATTTGTGAATGTGTATTGTGTGATACGTATTTAGTATTGTAAAGGATTGTTGGTCTTTGTGTATTGATACCATTAGGTCGCTTATGGAGCTTAAAAGCTTCGGTATTGGGGTATTTTAGTTTAATCTATTCTTTTGTGTGGGACGTGAATTGGTACTTTTACCTTACTTGAGACGCTTTTGCGAAGTGAACTATAACTGGATGAAATGAATCTTAATGGCTTTATAATATTTAGTTATAAATACATATTTGACGCACGTTTTCTTCTAAAAATTCAAAGTTCAATCGATAAAAAACCTAATTTAAAAGACCGTAGATTTTCATAAATCAACGCAGATCTATTCCCAATATAATTCTTCGAAACTCTTCGCAAAACATTGAAGATTCATGATTATTACTCGCGACGCCACTATAAGTATGGCAACATTTCCGCGCGATGAGGCGCGTCCATTAATCTCGTTGTGTGCGCTTCATTTCACTCGCTTCACTTTCTGTTGCAAGCGACTTTATTTAGGCCGGCTGCATAACGGGATGCTCTTTTGTTGCGCACTTTATTGAATAAGTGTAACAGTTTAGTTTGCTTCGTTGATTATGTACGATAACTTTCTTTTTGATTTTGATAAAGTTTTGCTGTTCAGATTGTGTTCTTATGAGCTTAAAGCACTAAATTGTTTGAAATTACATCAGCTAAGTGATGATTATCAAATTATTTGGAATTGAACGGGAAACAATTCAGTACATTCCATCATCTTCGCCAATAGCATGTTACTTTGTGTAGACTCTTTTAAGTTAACATTTAACGGTATGATACAATAAAACGAGCTTTTGATGTCGGAAATAAATAATAAATAAATTAGAAATCAAAAGACTTGATGAAGAGATAGCCTCAGACAAGAGAAAAAATGAGAACAAGTCTCACTGGGTTCTAATAAACATCTTCATCGTTACTTAATGAAGTGCTAAATTTTGTCTGCTGTTTGCTGAAAACCATCACGTCCTCAAATCTTTTAAAATTATTGCGTCAAACATTCCGTCGCGCCCTGTGCACCCATCCTAAATGTAACAGTCCCCTAATAGCGCATATCACTTAGTATAATATGATTGTTCCCCTCGCCCATCGCTGTCGCGTCAGACGGAGGGAAGATGTGCTGTGCAGTGGGCACATCATCAGAGTTGACGGCGATCATCGAACTGTGGCGCGGTGTGATATCGATCTTAGACATAGTTGAGTGGTTTTGATGATGAGTCGTTGCCATAAAACACTTCACAATGAAGTGTTAAAGACTTGTTGATATTGTTTAAAGTTCGATCACAATGGCTAATAATCTCCTGTCGCAGCAAAGGTTTGCTGAAAGAAATTTCTTATAAAATAGCTTTGTGCTCTGCGCTGTGTAGGTATTTCATTCTCTATTGTTTTGCGTGTTAATTATTATTCTGATAGAGTTTTCAAAGGTCTGGTGTTTAGTACCTACTCAAGCTCGCTGAGAAAATTTGGCCCGCTTCAGTGACAGTGGTCAGGACTTGTATTAAGTGTAGAGAACTCGCCACACAAACCACCATAGATTTTATTGATCATTTAGGTATTTTTAACAAAAATCAGTAAATTTTCGAACAAAATTAAATACAAACGTCACCGAAATGTAAAACAAAACAAACGCCTCGCATCGCCATTCAATAAAGTTTCACTTGAATCGCAACCGTGACCACAGCGGGCGAGCGCCGCAGTTGTCGTCCCACATCCCACCCCCGCGACCAGCCCGCGGCGCGCGGCGCGCCCCCATTAGCCCCATATAACGGCGTCTTTTTACGCCTATTTTATGTGTTTGCTTTAATTGAAAGATCCTTTTGCATGATGTGTTTAGTTCACCGTACAGTAGACGCTTCATTTAAGATGGTAATTTGTTAGTCATAAAGTTTCGTCATGATCCCGTAGTTATTTGTTGCGTTTTACGAGTTTTATGGAGATAATTTTTATTATGGAACTTAATGTAGCCTGCTATTAGAAATTGGAAAGTGATATTGAATAAATATTAATAATTTCTACCTAATAAAACACGACACAGCTAATAAAATAGCTATAAAAGTTGCTATAAACAAAAATATACGCTTTAAAAAAAACTGGCCAAGTGCGAGTCGGACTCGCGTGCAAAGGGTTCCGAACGAATTTAATTTTTTTAACATGTTATTTTAGCACTACAGACTTGTAATAGGTTTTCCTGTAATCTTTAGGTAAAGATCTATTAAATCCATTTTTTTCAAAATTTTAGGCTCAGTAGTTTCGGAGATAAGGGGGGGGGAATGGTCATTTTTCGTCTAATTTCTTGAATAACTTCAAAACCATTTATTTTAAAATTATGAAAAAAATATAATTAAAACCCTCACAGTAAGCCCTTTCATTTGATATGTCACACGATATTGTTAAAAAAACTTTTTTTTTTAATTTTCTTCTTTGACCCCAAAAAGTGACCCCCATACTAAAAATTTAATAATTTACGTAACGCGTCCTTGTTTGGGTCATAGAAGTCCATATGTGCACCAAATTTCAACAGAATCGGTTCAGTGGATCCGGAGAAAACTAGCTGTGACAGACGGACAGACAGACAGACAGACAGACAGACAGACAGACACCCGAGTGATCCTATAAGGGTTCCTTTTTTTTTCGGAACCCTAAAAAGTACGCCATCATCAGAACCGTGGCAGTGATAGGTAAAATTGTGAATCACGACATTAAATAGAGTCGCTGGTAACAATAAAACAAAGTATTCGTCCACATGTCGTAGTTACTAGAGCCACGTTTGATTGCGCCGCCCGGCTAAGTGATTGACTTTTCAATCTGTGTAATCGGATTATCGCAGCGCCGCGTGTTGGTGCTTGTACCCTACTCGTCGGTACTCGTCGGTACTCGCTAGCGGTAATTGTGTTAAGTTCGATATTAACTTATTTTGTTCCGCTATTGGGTTCGGATTGCTACTTGTATCGTCACAATTAATTTTTGGTACTGCCTTTCGATATGTCAGACTGCCAAAACATAAGTTGCCATGTATAAATGATGCTGCGATCTCTGGGCTCTGGCAGACTCAAAATGTGTTAATGAACTACTATACTGTACGTTTCTTAGTCAGTAAGTTTTGTAGGATACGTCAAGATCGAGATTTGTTTCTAAAACACAGAAGAATTTTTAAGTAATTGCTATTATACTTCCCGAAAGTTCTCTAAAACATGTGACACATCATTTTGCAGAATATTGCTTCACCGCATGAAATTGATAAACCTTCAAATGAAAGTTTAAATAGGGCTGCAATAAAACCAGTAGAATGCAATTTACAGCACACTGACAATAAAAAAAATAATCAACTTGAGGCGAGACTTCCTTCTTTTCCTTCCTTTCCAGAGGTACCTACTACCTACTAAACAGAGTGATAATTTATCTCTGGTACCTCTCTTAAAAATCAAATGAGTATCAATTTCAACTAACCTTAACTTGCGACTCGGTCATGCCGAGCGCGTACGCGAGCTTGGCCCGCTCGGGGCCGGCCAGGTACTTCGTCTGCTCGAAGGTCTTCTCCAGCGCGAAGATCTGCTGGCCGGAGAAGGTGGGTCGCGTGTGCTTCTTCTTGCCGTCCTTGTCCAGGCCGCCCTGAGAGCAGGCGCTCAGCGCGCCGTTGCTCACTGCAACAAAATCTGGGGTGAGAGAAGAAATAGGGTAAGATTTGGACTACATGTCAAAAAATATAGTAACTAATTATTAACGGTAAAGAAATGATGAGCAAGATTTCAGCGACAAGTTTTTATATGGCTTGCACAACATCACCTGTTGGTTACAATAAGAGTTGCAGTGAAGCTCTCGTTAAGGTCAAGAACAATTTAAATTTTTAACACCATTGTTGAAATGTTTCTAAAAATAGTACCAGCCGCACGGGTCGGTCTCCAAAGCTTAGCAACGCTTGCGGAGATCAGTATACAGGTGGATAACCATCGATTACATACCCGACTCCTCCGTGGCTCGGTTCTAAACAAAACCTTGATCAACAACCTTCTCACAAGCATGGTTATAGTAAGTATAAATATAAAATTTATAACACCATTAATTCTGAATCCATATAATTTTTGGCGCCCAAAACAGTTCGTCATATTCATAAATGTTTCCCACATCAAAACGCTGCAACTAATTCACAAAACAATGTAGTAGTAAACACTAATTAGTTAATTAACTGTTTACATCAGCTAGCGGGTACCAGGCGCGCATAGCAAATGGGAGCTACATGTAACATCATTGCTGCCTATGAGGTCATTAACAAGCAGTATCGATGATCACAATGTTACGTTACGTTGTAACAGTAAAACAGCTTATTACATTTTATATTTTTAAGAACTTTAAATTTAGAGGTCTGTTACGAAATTAATTAAACAATTGTTGTAATTTCAAATAGACGTTACTTGGCCAATGGCTTCTTCTTCTTATCGTGTGGACAGTAGTAGTAAGGTCTAACGACCCCACACACCTTAGTGTCAGTGGCTAAGCAATACAAATACAACGTAGCAGTGCCGTACGTCTCTTGGGCATATTACCAGCTGACAATGTTGAGGAAGAATTTTTTGATGCTATATTTTAGTTTGTGGTTTGGTTAGTTTATTTGTTAATTTTAGTTGTTAAATAGAGGTTTGGCAAAGAACAAAAATTTTAAATAATAGCACTAATTAGTTAATTAATTAGTTCACGAATATCACTATCGCGTAGGTACTAGGCGTGCATAGAGTATGAGAAGACCCGTATATAGAATATCATTGTAGTGGTGATGTCATTAACAAGCGCTAAAGATGATCATGATAAAACGCCATAATTGTTGTTATTACAAAATTGTATACAAAAATACAACACAACAACAACAAACCACAATTGTATCGGTTATTTCGATTATTGACACCGACTTCCGAAATTAAAGTAATTTTATACTTTGTAGTGTTTTGTTATTGGAAGTCGGTTATATTTTATGTGAAAAAGTTTATTATTTTCCACTTTTTAGTGGTACCTGCGTACCCGTTCATAGCGTACCGACGTAATGTTATGTTATGAACTGGGGCCTATTTAATAAAACTTACTTAGTGCTTTCAGTGTAAAGATCTCGTCAATACGAATGAAATAAGCCCAAACACTTGGTAGTTCCTACATACCGATGTGGAGTTCCCTTGACTCTCTTTCGTCTTCATCATCAGGTCTGATCCAAACTTTTATTGTTTTGTAATATCACTCGACATACACACGAATATCAAGTTTTTACCAGATGCGTGCCTACAATTTTCGAGAGTTGCCCTCGATTTGTCAGGGTTTCCATCATCAGACCCTGACGTGGGGGTAATGGGACCTTTTCGGCAGCATACCCTTTCATATAAAAAAAATAATCATCGAAATCGGTTCATAAACGACGAATTTATCCGCGAACACACATAAAAAGAAAATAATAATATACGCGGTCGAATTGAGAACCTCCTCCTTTTTTGCAGTCGGTTAATAATAATAGCAGTTGCCAGGCTCGCATAGAGAATGAGTAGCTCTAACGGTGTGATGATGTAATGGAATTTTGTTATCTATACTAATATTATAAAGAGGAAAAATTTGTTTGTTTGTTTGAATTGAATAGGCTACCGATTTGAAAAATTCTTTTAGCATTGGATAGCTACATTATCAGGGAGTAACATAGGCTATATATTATCCCCGTACTCCCACGGGAACGGGAACTACGCGGGTGAAACTGCGTGACGTCCACTAGTTAAAAATATTTTTAATGTTTGTTCAGAAGTTGGTTTCAGAGCAATAATTATGAATGTTTACTACAAATTAGTTAAATGACAACATACTGGCAGGTACCAGGCGCACATAGAGATTGAGGGGGTACATGCAACATCATTGTAACTGATAGCATTATTAACTAGTGCTATCGATGATCACATTGTATGTAACATTGTTATTTTAAAGGCGTATAAATTCAGCGGGCAGAGTAATTTTTAAGCAAAAATCGCATTCATTATTATTACACATCTTTATCATTTTTAATGGTAGCATTAATTAGTTAAATGACAAAATACTGGCGGGTACCAGGCGCGCATAGAGAATGAGAGCTACAAGCAACATTATTGTTGCCGATGAGGTTATTAACAAACACTATCGATGAACACTATGTTACGCCATATTGTTACTTACATCTTCTTACACCATTATTTTGAAGGCGTATAAATTCAGAGTGCTGATTCTAATGATTTTAAAGAAAAATTCACATTAAATACTAAATTATCATTTCTAATTATAGGTTAAATTAGTTAATTTGACAATTTACTGGCGGGTACCAGGCGCGCATAGAGAATGAGTAGTTGCAACATGCAACATCGTTGTAGCCGATGCCATCAGTAACAAGTGCTATCGATGATCACATTGATACTATAATACAGCTTCTTACACCATTATTTTGAAGGCGTATAAATTCAGAGTGCTAATTCAAGCAATTTTTAAGCAAAAATCACATTCATTAAACATAATTATCAGTTCTAATGCCAGCATTAATTAATTAATTGACAATATACTAGAGCATCGAGTCTTTAAGGACATCAGCAAACAACTTGTCAACTGTTCACGAGACCAGAAGGTTGTGCTTTTCTTCGGCCAAAGAATCAGCATTGCCATTCAACGCCGCTATGTTGCCAGTGTTCTGGGCACTTTTGCCATTGACAGCGATGTGGATTATTTTTTTTATGCCCAATGATATATTTAGTTTTTATATGCGTTTGTACATAATGCCATGACTGTTAGTCTAGTTGTTTGTATCCAATATTGTACATTTAATTATCATTTTTAATGATAGCACGAATTAGTTAATTGTCGAAATACCAGGCGTGCATAGAGCGTCAATAGTTACATATAACATAATTGTTGTCGATGAGTTTATTAACAAGCTCTATCAATGTTCACATTGTTACTGTAATACAGCTTCTTACACAATTATTTTGAGGGCGTATAAATTTAGAGTGCTAAGTCTAGGAATTTTCTAGCAAAAATTGTATTAGTTATTAATTACACACCTCATTAATATTTTTAATTATAGCATTAATTATTTAAGTGACAACATACCAGCAGGTACCAGGCGCACATAGAGAATGAGAGGCTACATGCAACATAATTGTTGCCGATGAGGTTATTAAAAAGCTCTATCGATGTTCATATTGTTACTGTAAAATTGCTTCTTACACCGTCATTTTGAAAGCGTGTAAATTCAGAGTGGTAATTCTCGTAATTTAATAGCAAAACTCCCATTCATTATAAGACATAATTATCATCTTTTGTGACGGCATTAATTAGTTAATAGACAATGTGCTGGCAGATACCAGGCGTGCATAGAGAGTCAGAAATTACATGCAACATAATTGTTGCCGATGAGGTTATTAACAAGCTCTATCGATGTTCACAATGTTACTGTGATACTGCTTCTTACACCGTTATTTTGAAGACCTACACGTTCAGAGGGTTAATTCTAGGAAGTTTTGAGCAAAAATCCCACTCATCATTACACATGATTATCATTTTTAATGATGGCAATAATTAGTTAATTGTCGATATACTGGCGGGTACCAGGCGTGCATAGAGCGTCAGAGTTACATGCAACATAATTGTTGCCGATGAGGTTATTAACAAGCTCTATCGATGTTCACATTGTTACTGTACCTAATACAGCATTTTACACCGTTATTTTGAAGGAATATATTCAGAATACTAATTCTAGTTACCTCTGTTGGTTTCAACCAATGGGCTACTGCAGGTATATGTAAAAGTAGAGCGAGATTATATGAATTATATGGTTTGAAAATATACAGGTTTGATGCCCCTTTTTTAGAGTATGTTAAAAAATATTCTATATAATATAAAAAGATTTTCGTTGAGGCTAAATAAAAATTTTAAGTGAGAAAATTAAAAATTCTAATAACAAAGTAAACGCCACCTGGCAAATCATTAACATTGAAATGGGTATCGGTTAAACGAGACAATCAGTTAGAGATTATAGTCGACAGCAAATTATTGACTGATGCTGCAGATGTAGCTCAGGCGTTTAATGAGTTTTTTTTTTCAATATTCCTGTAACTACAACTCGCTCCTTAAATTCATCCCCTTCTAAAGCTGAAAACCTGTTGCATAGTAGAGTGCCTAAGTGTAATCAATTATTTAGTTTTGAGCACGTTACACCACGTGATGTAGTTTACGTTTTCAATACACTTAAATATAAAAACACAGTTGACTTCTGGGGCAATTCCATAAAACTTTTGAGTACTATAATAGAATAGACATAGTAGATCCCTATCTTGCTGTAACGTTTAATAAATGCATGGATTTAGAAACTTTTCCTGATCTTATGAAGAGTAGTAAAGTCATATCTTTATTTAAATCAGGTAATAATAATGACATAGGCTACTTCCGGCATATCTTCATCTTACCTGCAATTAGCAAAATATTTGAAAAGTTAATACTCAAGCAGTTGTTAAAACATTTTGATTGAAATGGACTACTCCATAATGAATAGTACGGCTTTACAAAAGGACGTTCGACGACAGATGCGGGTTTCGCTCTCCTAAAACATATATTTAACGCATGGGAGAACTCGCAAAACGCAATTGGAGTTTTCAGTGATCTCTCCAAAACCTTTGATTGCGTACCCTGTCACTCTTTTGCGTAAACTACGTCACTATGGTCTCCAAAGCGAAGGTCTTAACGTAATTGATTCATATTTACATAATAGGTTCCAATGTGTGGATGTCAATGGCGTGAAATCTTCGGGCTACCAGTACATTTAAGTGTGCCTCAAGGCTCACTACTGGGTCCATTCTTGTTTCGGGCGTACATAAACGATCTATCATTTTTTAAAGGGTATCTGTGAAGTAGTATTGTTTGCGGATCATACCTCTCTTATCTTTAAAGTAGATAGGAATAGACAAAATTTCCATAACGTAAACAGCGCTCTTTCAATGGTTACGGATTGGTTTACGACAAATAATTTAGTTCTAAATGCCAAGGAAACGAAATGTATAAAATTTGCCTTGCCAAATGTTAGAAATTTAGGACCTAATGTAATCTTAAGTGACGAGGTGCCTGAAACTGTAGACACGGCAGTATTTTTGGGCATAACTGTTGATTCCAAACTACAATGGGCCCACATATATCAAGCCTATCGGGTAGGCTCAGCTCTGCCACAGACGCCGTCAGGAAAGTAAGACAATTTACTGATGTTGACACAGCTAGTCTGTTTTAGTTATTTCCACAGCGTTATGTCCTACGGTATTTTATTCTGGGGATCAGCTAGGGTCAAGAGTTTCATTAAGAGTAATTTTCAGAGATCTCAATTTATTTTTGCAAACCTTTTATATATTAGGCAAAATATACATTTACACAGTAAAACGAGGAACATCCACAACTTTAACACCAGAAACAAGCACAAGCTACATGCTCCTTCCCACCGACTTCGTAAGGTCCACGACTCATTTGTGGGGCTCAGTATCCGTTTATACAATACACTTCCACTATCTTTTCTTGACCTGCCTTTTAACTCATTTAAAGCTAAAGTTAAATCTAACCTCTGTTCGAAGGCATACTATTCATTTAATGATTATTTAGTACGATAATAATAGTTGGTCGCTGTATTGAACGCAAGACAATGTCATATTTATCATGTTCTTTCTCTTCTATATCTATACATATAATAAAATCGCAGACTTGCCGTGTCTGTACATTGAATATTTTTGCATAAAAATACATAGAAACGTTAGGATAAAGATTTAAAACACAAAAAATGCAATTTTTGAAATTTTTGCTGTTTGTCGGTGTGTTTGTGGGAGTATCACACATAAACCATCGATTAAATCTAGGTACTTAAAACTATTAAGTGATAACCCGAGTAACATTTAGCGTTTATTTCATCAAAATCGACCCACAAAATCAAAAGATATTGAATTTTTAAGTTTAGGAAGGAACTTCAGCGAGCAGTAAATTACGTAGTTTTCATTGAGACACCAGATAGGTACTTGCAATGCCATCTATTGAGAAAAATAGTAGTAACAAATGTGTGAGAAGAACACCAAAACATATTGTTGAGTGATTTGTTATACTTTTTATGTGTATTTTGTGTATAGTCTTCTACACTAATATAATAAAGAGGAAAGATTTGTTTGTTTGTTTGAAATGAATAGGCTCCGAAACTACTGGACCGATTTGAAAAATTCTTTCAGCAATGGATAGCCACATTATCAGGGAGTAACATAGGCTATATATTATCCCTGTACTCCCACGGGAACGGGAACTACGCGGGTGAAACCACGTGACGTCCACTAGTATCTTATCATTAATAACGTAACAATTGTGATCTTCTAAGTATGAACTTATATTTGACAGTTCTACTACATTGTACTGATGACGCGTTTTTCTGAATGGCGGTTTAAGTTTCTCCGCAGAAATATGACCTCAGCCCATGTTTGGCTAAGAGTTGATGATGTTTTGACTAGCAAGGAAGATGAACATGACGATAATTTTTCTGTATAAGTTGATAATACAAAGACATCGATCGTTAATCGATTTGATTTTCGAGTTTCCGATATGAAAACTGTTTTACTTAGGTACATCAGTGGTGTACGGATCTTTGATATTATTTTATTAAGCTTCATGGTGGCTTTAAACTATAACAGTCACACGGGTCGATCCTCAAGGTTAAGCCACGCTTGCCGAGGTTGGTCTGTGGATGGGTGACCATTTTAACATTCCGAGATTCCAGCAATGTATGCAAAGTAATGAATACATGACATGGTATTATATAGACCCAAGTTCTTAAAACGTAACAGACAGATGTGTTGCTGAGGAGTTTGTTGGCCATTTCTACTCCACAGCTAAAACACTAACGGAACGGAAGTGGTGATAGGCGGGCGTTTTGGGGGACTGTCTTTTGTAAAACTTGACATTCAAAAAGTGTTGGCTCTCGCCTAATTTGAATAAACGACTTTTGTTTTTTTTATTATAATACGCTTCTTTCACCATTATTTTGAAGGCGTTTAAATTAAGAGTGCAAATTTTAGGAATTTTTAAGCAAAATCGCATTCACTATAAAATATAATTATCATTTTAATTATATCACTAATTGTTTAAATGTCGATAGACTGGCGGGTACCAGGCGTGCATAGCGCGTTAGAAACTACATGCAACATCATTGTTGCCGATGAGGTTATTATGAAGCTCTATCGATGATCAACTGTTACTGTAATTCAGCTTCTTACACCGTTATTTTGAAGGCGTATACATTCAGAATGCTAATTATATATATGTATATTATATACACTCATTATTACACCTAGTTTTCATTTTTAATGATAGCACTAATTAGTTAATTGTCGATAGACTGGCGGGTACCAGGCGTGCATAGAGCGTCAGAAGCTACATACAACATCATTGTTGCCGATGAGGTTATTATGAAGCTCTATCGATGATCACATTGTTACTGTAATACAGCTTGTTACACCGTTACTTTGAAGGCGTATACATTCAGAATGCTAATTATATATATATGTATATTATATACACTCATTATTACACCTAGTTTTCATTTTTAATGATAGCACTAATAAGTTAATTGTCGATAGACTGGCGGGTACCAGGCGTGCATAGAGCGTCAGAAGCTACATCCAACATCATTGTTGCCGATGAGGTTATTATGAAGCTCTATCGATGATCACATTGTTACTGTAATACAGCTTGTTACACCGTTACTTTGAAGGCGTATATATTCAGAATGCTAATTATATACACTCATTATTACACCTAATTTTCATTCTATTGATAGCACTAATTAGTTAATTGTCGATAGACTGGCGGGTACCAGGCGTGCATAGAGCGTCAGAAGCTACATACAACATCATTGTTGCCGATGAGTTTATTAAGAAGCTCTATCGATGATCACATTGTTACTGTATTACAGCTTATTACACCGATACTTTGAAGGCACTTACCGGTACTTTAAATTCAGATTGCCAATTCTAGTAATTTTTACCAAAAATCGCACTTAGCATTACACATAATTATCATTTTTAAAGAAAGTTTAGGGGGATGCGGAACAGAGAGTAAAGTCCCGCACACCTCAATTGAAAAGGGAGGATCCTCCTACCAGATAGTTGTTGTGTCTGGCGGGCAACTGCCCGATAGTTAATCTTCGGGCTGATGTATGTTCAAATCGCACGGTAAACTCTGCTTGCGCGATGCAGGATTTCAATGTAGTAGTTTGCTAGTTGGATAGATGGCGTCGCGGTTCTTTTTTTGCGATGTAGATTTGCTCCGTTGGTTTTTCTTGTAGCGGCATTGATGCAAAAGCATTAATTAGTTAGTTGACAATATACTATCGGATACCAGGCGTGCATAGACCGTCATTAGCTACATACAGCATCATTGTTGCCGATGAGGTTATTAACAAGCTCTATCGTTTTAAGGCGTTAGTTTGATGGCGTGTAAGTTCAGCGTGCTAATTCTAGTAATTTTCAAACAAAAATCGCATTAATTATTACTTACACATAATTATCATTTTAATGATAGCATTCATTAGTTAATTGACAATTTACTGGCGGGTCGGATACTAGGCGCGCATAGGGCGTGAGTAGTTTCATGCAAAATCACTGTTGCCGATGAGGTCATCAAGCACTATCGATGATCATGTTACGACATATTGTTACTGTAATACAGCTTAGCACATTATTATTGTGAAGGCGTAATTCAGAGGTTTGTTGTGAAACAATGATTGAAATAAGGTTATGTATAAAAATAAAGTTTTGAATGATAACACCAATTAGTTCATTAACAATACACATCAGCTGGGTACCAGGCGCGCATAGACAATGAGTAGCTACACACGACATTATCGTATTCAATGACGTCATTAACAGGCGCTATCGATGACCACTATGTTACGCCATGTTTTTTTTTTATTTATGATGGGTTTGCTCTTGACTCTAGTCTAGGTCAAAGATGACAGAGACAACGTTTACGATGTTGTTACTGTTATTCAACTTACTAGAACATTATTTTGATGGCAGGAATTCCGAGTTTTGTAATGAAACATTCATTTCAAATGAAGAACTAAAAAGTAGTAAAAGTAGAACGATATTCATTTTAAGACCCAAATAAGTAATAAAAAGATTGGCTATGCGTATATAATATTAAAACCGATCAACTATCGCAATAGATTTTGTCCGATGCACAGATGGTGTGTGACCAATATTTGCATATAAAAAATAGTTTCAATATTTGCAATTTATTAAAGCTCAAACAGGAAAGCAGAATACCTAATGATCGAAAGATTGAATTGGTTAAGGCAAAATGCTTTATCATATTATAAAAAAGTTGAATGAGTATTGCCAGACTAAACACCAAACTCACAACAACATTTTACATACACGTGGTATCCAAAAAACTCAAAAAAAACTCGCAACCTTAACAGAAATCAATCTACCCACTCATTCGAAGGGCTCCGTCCCTTGACATCGTGTTGACGTTTTTATCATTATTTTCATTTCATTTTTCCACTCGTCCGTCCTCCCCCCACCCCCACTCCTAGTACTCCACCCCCCCGCTAGGTCCCGGAGGGGCGGTGACGCGACAGGCGTCGCTTCATCAAAACAATTTTATTCGCGATGATACTGAAAGGCAATAGGAGTACGATTAAGAAGTACCATTCTGTACGAATGTGCTACAGCGCGTCGCGTCTACGTACTCCCAGCTGCTGTATCCGACAGTACTGCTACGGTAATTATCATTCATTATCTAATCGAACATTGGTAATTACAAGGCAATGATCCGAGTCATTATAAAAACTCTTGCTGACTCAAGCCAAGGCACAACTACTGTCATTCGACATGAAATGGTTGATTTATATTTACTGTCCGGTTGGCAAAGGCTTTTGGAGAGAAACTAACATCACACACCACTCTTGCGCATTAGTTTTCCATGAAGACTATTTTGCGATTGTCAAATTGCAACGACTACGGTTTAAAACTTGCAAGTCACTTACGAAGGTGGTATTGAAGCTCACACTAGTCAGTGTGAGCTTCAATGCCTCCTTCGTAAGTTTAGCTTTATTTATTCTTTTATTTCGTCGATTCATCATCATCATCGTTTCGATACTTGGCAACTCTTTTCCAACAACTACGAGCTATCCTGTGAAGATGGGTTCTCCACCTAGCCTGAGAGCATCCTATCTTACTCTGCTATTTCGTTTCTAAGGCATATAGCTATTGCTACTACAGCTTACTTATATTCCGCAGTTACCTTTATTAAATGGTCCTTCTGTATGTACCCTGTGCGTTGACACCGCGCTGCGGTGGCGGGCGGGAGGTTATGTTTTATGTGCCCTCTATATTGATGTACTGTTATGTACACTCTAGTTTTTGAACGCCATTGGGAACGGAATAAAATGAGTCTGGCGAGAGATTGAATTTATTGGCCGATGGAAACATTTTTTCTGTATCGATGTTTTTGTTGAACTGATAGAAAGTACTTTGTAGCATTCGATTTAGAGACTAAACTGAACACTAAACGTTTATAATTTTTTTTTTTTTGGTATGTGTAAACTTTTTTCTTTCTTTCTTTCTTTTAATTTAATATTTTATACCGTATTAAGGCAGTTTACAGTTAGTACTATCTGAGAGATAGTGGAGGAGCAGTGGTGATCGTGGATATATCGATATTTAAGGTTAAGCAAAGTTGCCTTTTTATTATTGTTTATTATTACTGCCGAGGTTGGTCCATAGATGGGATCCTCTATGTCTCGGATAGCAGGTTAAGTCATTGGTCGTTGGTAGATCTTACACAGCTTGAGGTTTACTCAGACAGGCAGTCGCTTCATGGAAATGCTGATACTCAGCTGCGTTCGATTAGGCTTGAAACCGACGCCGACATAGATAAGCTTAGTGCAGAATTTGTTCGAAAGAGTCACCGCGGCTCTGGAACGTGATGAGCATTTGGAGGAACACGGATGGGTTTTAGTTAGTAAGAGTCTGACACTCCCTTCTGCTCTGCCTAGAGCTGGGAGGAGCCATTTGATGATATACCATGAATAAAAATAAAAACTATATGAATTTTCCCAACAATGCTATACTTCTTTATATTTGGCTTTTGATGTTATTTCTGATGTTCAATTAAATAAATATAAATACCAACATATGTTTTAAGATTTATTGGGCAACCCCTTAGTTCTAAGTACACGTGTATTGTGGCAAAGCTTTTCACAAAATTATTTTATTTATGACCAACAAAGCGAGGTAGCTCCACATTCTCTACTTAGAACATTATTTATATCTGTCCGCAAGACATATTGTAATAACATATAAATATTAATTCCTCAGAGGTATCTACATTTGTTCCACTAACATGAGTTATTATCATTTGGTATGTGCATGTGTTGAATTATTTACAATATTATTTCATATTTGTTCCCAAAAAGAAACCTCTTGACTGAAATAAACAACTCTTTGATATAAAATGGAAGATTTAAGATTTCAGACAATTTTAGAAGCTAGTAAAATAAGAATTGATACGACAGAGCCTAGCTAGCCTGCGGCGTCGACCACAGTCGAAAATTTAATAACAAAAAAATTGTTTATTGTAGGTGCTTACACCTACCACAGTTTTCTCGTTTTTTTGTTTTAATATTGGCTGGTAGATAATGCCTTGTTGCATTAAGTTCGCCCATGCACCACTACTGTACATAAAGTTTAAATAAATCTATACTCTATACTGATATATAAAGCTGAAGAGATTGTTTGTTTGTTTGCTTGCTTGAACGCGCTAATCTCAGGAACTACTGGTCCGATTTGAAAAATTCTTTCAGTGTTAGATAAACCATTTATCGAGGAAGGCTATATATCATCACGGTAAGACTAATAGGAGCGGAGCAAACGAAGTTGCGCGGGTCAACTAGTAAATAAATACTTATTACTAAATACCTATACTTCCGGGATATCCTATATTCTAAAAAATAAACAAACAAAGTTTTTTCCAAATCAGTCCACCCGTTAAGACGTGAAGAGGTAACAAACAGACAAACTGACTTACTGCTATTGTAAACATACTAAAATCACTATGGTGTCTTCCATATGGCTGAAAAACAGCACAAAATTATCAATTGGTTTGAGCATTACGTTTCAACATACACATCTAAGGCCGTTCATGAAAATAAGATTACATTATCATTTCCAAATGAATCCAAAAACTGACCGATAAGAGGAATATCAATAGATACACTTATGTAAAAGCCCACTTATTTTTCCTCACCAAAATAGATTTCCCGGAAAGCCGGCCATGTATCCTCCCAAAAAGAAAAGCTCGTTAAAAGCGATGCGTCCAAACATTAGTACTACAATAATACACGAACAGTCTACTTTGCGAACGAGAACAATGGACAGCCGACAAATAACACATTACATACCCAATGGCTGACCGAAACCTCATTAAAACAAACGAAAATCAACCTTTATCCTCACACAATATAGTTCAAAATCATTTAACTGATAAACGAAGCTTTTCACTCTCAAACATAAACTTTATTACAAGTGATTAAGGAATAAATTCGGGTGTTAGTTGGTCAGCAGCACAGCCTCCATTTAATTTCGTGTTTGGTGTACAATGGCTGTGTTGTAGTTAATTGATTCACTTATGTTAACGTTACAGCTTGTTGTGAGGCCGGGTTTTGGATGGGTGGGGGTAATGATGGCGGAATAGTTTAGGCACATAATGGATGGAATTAACTGCTCTTATCAATCATTCATGCTTATCCTTTAACACGGTAATCAGTATAAAAATAACCATACACCAATACGACTCGAAAATGCTATTGCAAAAATATTTAGTTGAGGAAGTTGATAATGTCTCTATTTTTTAATTTTTTGGCATCGACCTTCGAAACCAGAGTTATTTCATACTTTTAGTAATCGTTTTCAATAATTTATTCAATTTATTAAAAGTTTTTTTTTCTTAACAATATTATAAATGAATTTTCATAATCATATCGTCATCGACTAACTTTCAGAACAAATAAACAGTTTTAAAAGTTTATAAAAATCGGCCAAATGCGAGTCGAATTCGCACACAAAGGGTTCCCTACCATAAACTTATTTTTTTTATTATATTTTATTATAGCGGCAATAGAAATACACAATCTGTGGAAATTTCAACTGTGTATCTGTTATGGTTCTTGAGATACAGCCCGCTGACAGACAGACGGACGGACGGACGTACAACGAAAGCTTAGTAATAGGGTTCCGTTGGTTTCCCTTCGGGTACGGAACCCTAAAAACTGCATCCAACAACATCCAAACAAAAACTAACTTAATATTCCACAGCCAAACAGCCATACTTCTATAAAACATCGCCACAATTTTCATTCCACCATGAAACTGTACCAACTGCAGCGAACTTCCCGCCAATATCAGTGACGTCACTTTTTGTCGGCCATCTTGCGCGCCATGCATTATGCACCGCTTCTGCTCGTAGATAATATCGCGCCGACCGGACTTTCTGAATAACTTGCACAACTCCCTACGGATATATTTTTGATTCTGAAATGTTTTGGCGACATGTGGTTCGCGATATTTGATTTCGATATTCTGTTGTGTTGCTTTTACGGAAAATTGTGATGTAGTAGTTTGGTTTCTGTGAAATTTAAATTTTGGACGAGTAGATCGAAATGTGAGTCGCACAAGGTGGACCGATGACCTGGTGAGGACCGCGGGAGCCGAGAAATGAGAATCGAAACGAATGGCGTGTGATTGGAGACTCCAGCAGTGAACTGCTGTAGGGTTATAACGAGGTTCTGGTACAAGAAAATGGCAATGCTATTCATGAAGAGCTACCTACCTACAGTTTTAGTAATAAATTTTAGAACATCTCTAAGTCTGGTTTTAACCAATCATCTCATTCTCTTGTCACCTGAAAACAAAAATAGAAGCGAAATTGCCTTGCCATCATTTCCTAAGCTTTCTACTCCGAAATCATCTAAAACTCAAGATTTTCACAAAAAATCAATTCCAAAATCGCACAAAACCTTATCCCTCCCACTCTTTCGAACACATCCTTACATTTCCATACAATTAAACAAGAAGAGTGTTGCGAACATCTTCCCTCACGAGCTGTGAAGCGTTGTGAAACAATTATATGAAATACACAATTACGTACAAATCCGTGCCGGGGTGCGCGGGGGCGGTGACCGCAACCCCTTCGCGCGGGGACGCGTAGGGCTGTGCGGAGGCTTTCAGGGGTGGATGTGTCTGAAGTAATAGTGTGAACGTTTGAGGAAGGAAGGTTGTGTGACAACTCGGTGAGCAGACACGAAATTAATCAAAAATATATTTAAGGAAATGGAAAAATGATGCATATCTAACTTTCATTGAATGAAAAAGCATCTTACCCAATATTTTAGCATAATGGCATTAAAAGTAAGTTATTTATGTACTAAGTGCGTACTTTTTTGCACACCACATAGATATACGAGAGACATTACAAACATGCAAATAGTTTGAGCCCTATTGATGGTACTGTCGCACAGATCGATCTGTTACAGACAATCTTTAGATAGACTGAAATAAGGGACATTTTGCTTAAAATCAAATAGACTAAAATATTTGCTCGACGAACCTCTAAACTTCGAAACTTTGAGCTTAAAACACTTCGCATACTGAACGAATATGTTTAATATACTTTCTAACAATTATACAATAACAAACATACAAATTATACCTACTCAAAACAGCATAAAAATCCCAAAAGCCCAAACAAACAATTCAACACAACGAAAAACAATATTCCACACCCGCGCCAACCTATTGATATGGGAATTAAACAAAACAAAAAACGCGTCCAATCCTACATAAAAGGCCCATGTTGGTATTCCATCAGCCCTGCGGAGGGCATCTCAATTGGAGGGCTAACGAGGAGCCACGAGCCCCGAGCCGCGAGCCCCCGGGAGCGCTGGGGAGCCCCTGTTAACGTTTACGGATCAAGCCTTCTTTAGGGCAGACCCTTTTGCGGTGCAACATGAAAATATGTAGGACTGTAGGTGTATATGTATGTGTGTGTATGTTGGGGTATCTTTTGTATGTTCTTGTTAGGTGCTTGTGGAAATTGGGTGAAAAAGTATGTTGTAAATGTAATTTGGTATTTTAATTTACTGATTTGTAAGTGTTCTTTTCTTTATTTCATAAATTATGTGTTGTCTTCAATGCATTTGAACTTACATAAGTATCAAAACGTTTAAATAAATAATTACGTATGTTTCCGCATGACTAAAGATGTACCGTGTCACCCAGTTACTGGGTCGTCGAGGTCAGATGGGCAGTCGCTCCCGTAAAATACTGCTACTCAGCTGATTTAAATTCGTACGAAAGTTTTTCAGCGACTAAATACTACAAAAACTACCTTCTCAGTTTATGAACAGTTAAAAAGATTAGTTTTTTATCTCAAATCAAATACTCTTCAAACACCTAATAAAGACACAAGCACGATACACCTTCAACACACAAAATTAATTCCAACAACAGACAAACACACAAAATCTGTGCTCTATCATCTACAAACAACTCCCCCCCTCCACCCCCACTCCACGCTCACCGCACCCTGTATCTACGCGGGGGCGATACAGCGTACTCTCAAAACGTTTTAATTGTACGAGGACTTTGGAGGGTAGTTTACACTTAATGTTTGTCACAGAGTTCTTCGCTTGTCCCTGTTTATAGCGAAACCGCAGGCTTTGATTGCGTAGAGTTCGTTACAGGGTTTCAGGAAGGAGGCTTTATATCTCTTCAGAGAGTCGCGGTGCGGTGACCGAACTGAACAACTGAGACAAAGTTGAAATTGGTGGCTGTTTATATTTGTTGAAGAGGTTTTGTTAAATAACTTGAGTGCTGGCCCTGTTTTTGTTCAGTTTTGAATTTTGAGTGTCTTAAAAAGAGATGGGGCATGAATGATGACAATTGGTCCAATTTATTCTTCTACCGGGGCGTGGGGTGGATTCTACTAAGTTGTTTTAACAAGCCTGAAACTAATCCTATTGTGTTTATATGCTTTTGTGTAAACATTAATGAATTAGAATGCCTATACCTTGTTTAAAACTAATTAATATTGAAACGAATTTAATTTACATTTTGCACAACAATTTTAGGTTTTTAACCATATTTGTGTTAAAAAACAATGCTCTCACTCTTGACACAATTCTAATAACAAAGCGTTACTTTACCAAAAATATATTTGCTTATTTATTTTCTAATATCAAACCAGCAAAAATCTCCGTAAAACCTTTCAAACGATATTCAAACATATAAAACTCGAAACACTTCAATTTCGTCCTCTCTGACAATAAACGCAAAGAGTCGACGTCATCGCTTCCTTATTTCTAAAGCTTGCTATTCATGACACGCGCGCTCATAAGGAGCCCCATAAACGTAGCGACAGACGACTTGCGTGTCGTACAAGCGATGGCCGTAATAAAGCCGTGTTGCGATATGTCGCGATATGTCGCCGTGTGGCGCCGACAAGCGACACACCTGTGCTGAGATAATGTTAGGTTTGACGCACAATCGCGACTGATAATGATTTTTGGAGATTGTTGTTTTTTGGTGATAAGTTAAGATAAGGGTTTTCAATTGTGCTTGTGATTGTGTAGAAATATTTGTAAAATATGAAGTATCTTTGAGATTATTATAGATAATTTTACATAGAATACAATATCATCACAGAATTTCATAAAACATTTACCATAAATTAATAGACGACACTTGTATTCTGTTGTCCTAAGAAAGTGTTTGTTAGTACATCATAAAGTGTTGAATTAAGCCACATCAGTTTACAGTATCTTTGTTTACGTAAATGTGTCTCGGCAATTTTGAAATTCTAACACGAAACAAAATTTATTTTTAAAATATCATCATTCTGGATTCCAATCAAACCGGGTTCAGTTGAATTCAAACTATTATTTTACCATTATCATACCATTTCATTTTAAAAACATTTTTCAAAAAAAAAAAATACTATCAACTGACAAAAGTCCCGAAAACTATTCTATTCATGTATGCAGTGAACATGTAACCGCCCTTATCGCTACGGCGTAGCGGCTGTTGTTCGTAGCGCTACGCCGTAGCGGCGCATCAAAGCTTCGTAGCACAGTATTGGAGTGCTACGCGTTTTATTTCGCTGGTATGTTTTTGGTATCGCGTTATTATCTTGAACAAGTTTATTTTGTGTACGATATTGCTTTGAAATATGTTCGCTTTTGGGAATTTATTGAGTGCTTACTGAGGCGTTCATTAAATAACTTTGTCATGGCTTGATAATTAAACTTTAAAATCAATTTTAGGTTTTTATTCTTACGAAACGGTTACCGTTAAAATTAATTTTAAAATCAAAAAAGTCTTAATACTTAAACGACGTTACACAGTGGTAACGTCAGTTCTATGCTAATTAATTATTATAATTATGTCTGAAACTATTTTTCTATTGTTGTTATTTATTAATTTCGCAAATACAACACGGTAATAAAGATAGATAATAAACTTATATAAAGTCGCGTTTTACTTTAAAATCTAGTATACTTGGATAAAAATATCCGTCTTAAAAACCTCACCAAACTACTAAAATCCTTTAAAACTACCCTGTTTACTTGGATCGTCATCCCTCATAAGTGCAGTTTTTGTGTCCACCATCCGCCACCCATCCTCCATCCTCTCTGATATCACTTTGATAACTGTCCGGCTTGTGTCCGGCCCCGGCCCCGGCGCCGGTCGCCGGACGGACAACTTGCGACCATCTCATATAACAATATGGGTATATTAAGATACGTTTTATCTCCGATACGTATGGCCTTATGAAATGTCTCGTGAGTGTATTGCTGGCCTTAAGAATTGTTTTAGTGTTGGTATGAAAGAGTTGGAATATTATTTTGTAGTGGTTTTTTTTCTTATCATCAACATTGGCACATATAACATTCTAACTATAAATTATAAATGCGAATAGATTTAGGTATTCCCATGAACCGATTTTGACGATTTTTGTTAAGGATGTAGGTGGGACCATAGAGACGGCTACTATTGGCGAAAATATAAAACTTTAATTCAAGCGAAACCGCGGGTAGAAGCTAGTTTTTAACACTGTAAAAAGACTTCTTAGTGGAACTATGAAGCTTTTTAGTTTCCTGCACAAGATTCGTGTCACACACGTACTCTGATTATGAGTACTACGTAGGTGCATGTATTTTCTTAAGAATATCACCAATAAGGTATTTCAATATCAACAGTAAGTACCTACTTGATTTATGAAATGAAATAATCCAGAAAAACCAATTGGCAACTGCCAATCAGATATACTAACATCGCTCTACAAAAACTTACAACCAAAAATACAATATAATCTGCTAATTCAAGTTGTTTTGAACTAGTTTTCACACAAGAGAAAACTGTTCTTAGTATGTTGAACCAAATTATTTAGTATCCAGTGTCACAACCACCCAAACATCCCCGATCAACTGCCGCACCCCATAAAATAATTTGCCTAACAGTAAAACTATGGGCGTCCATTATATCTCGAAGAAAACAACATAATACATCGACACGGCGTAATAACCGTCACCTCATCGCGGAAAACAAAGATGGAGGCGTTGTGGGGGGGGGGGGTGACTCTCCTCCCCCCTCCGTGCCGGCGGGAGGGGTGCAGGGCTGTACGTATGGATAGTGGATGGGGTTCCAAAAGATGTGCTGTTGAGAAGGTAGTTTGCAGTTGGCATTTGGTTATGTTATCTGTCAAATCAATCGATAATTTACATGCGTTTTTGATATTGAATGTCGCTGATATGATAAAGAATGTGATGAGGACTAGTTTTGTTTTTATTTTGTTTCTGTTGGAGTATTTATGACTATCCAGTGAATGGGCAGCAGCGTTCTCTGTAAAACTGAACACCATACACTGCGATCGCCAAGCGTGGCGATTATGGCAACCCCCCCCCCCTTTGGGGGAGACCTATGTCCACCAGTGGACGTCTTTCAACTGATATGATGATGATGATGACTATTTGCCAGACACTATTTCCCTGAAAAATCCGATATTATGTTGATTCATAAATGGCTATTGTTGTAAAACTTCAACTGCAAGATCTATATTTCAAATTCACCTTTAGAAACGAGTCTTAAATTAGAAAATTATTGTAAATTAATTACTCTATAATTTTTGAACAAGTTCATATTACCTAAACCCTGAAATTCAAAGCTTCGACAGCCCTGCCGCTAGGGGTGTACGCGAAAATGTGCGGTGAGCGGGCGGCGCGGGCGGAATTATGTTATTTCTTAATTTAATTTCATTAGGCCGGCGGTGCGGGGGCTGGCAGAGATTGTGCCGTCCGCTGTAATCGAGCCAGCCTTTCATGACCGACATGAAACGGCTATGAAAACCATCATCAGAGAGTGGAAATATTATTAAGCTATGATTTTGTATCATCAATATAATATAAAACTCTTCCGTTACTGAGTGATTGAGTGACTGACAGACAACACACAGCTGAAACTACTGATCGTACAAAGTAAAATTTGGCATGTATATTCCTTGGGAAGTATAGGGTAGCACTAAGAGAGGATTTTCCAAAATTCTTACGGGAACGGGAAAAAAAGGGATACACATGTACGAAATCGTGGACAAAAGCTCGTTGTAATATGTTATGTGAACAACGAGCTTTGGAAATAGATTGTCTTACAGCACATGTGTTCGAATACCTACCTGTCTAGTCTTTTCCTAGTTGTTGGAGTCGGCTTCCAGTCTCAACGGATGCAGAACCACACCTTCACAACCTAGTCACTGGGTCACACGGTACCCCTCGCTAGTGTCAGAATGTTTGGCTTCTGACTATGCGACTATCAAAGATGTTTAAATGACAGTCGGGACCAGCTTTAACTTTACGAGGCCTGGAGGAAACTCGATACATAGCGGCTTGGTCACCTTTCTCCGGACCGACCTCGGCAAGCGCTAATTTACCTTAAATATCGAACCGTACGACTGCTATTCTTACAAAGTCTAGTTCCTCCTACAACTAGGTAAAGAAACCGCAACATGAGTGACAAAATTATGCCGGTATTTTTCTGAAACTTGATGTGCACACGGTTGGAAACTGTAGATATAAAAGTCTACTCAAAAAAAACTAACTTTCGAAAGTGTTAAAAAATTATAATTACTTGCAGAAACTTGCATATCAATGAAACAGTAAAGATTCACTTCTAGTTAAATCAGTTTAAACCTATAGAACGTACGTTTATCAGTGAATATGAACAGTTATTGGATGTAATATCACTTAGAGGCGCACCGAGCACTGGGTACAATACCGTTTGAGACCGCAGGTACGATTATTTCGGTTCTTTACGACGTACAAGCTGTTGGTATTGCGCGATAAACATACATAGTAAACTTCATGATGGATGTTTGGCAGTTCTGGTCTCTCAAATAGACAGCATTATGGATTTTCTTCGCTTCTTATTATATCAATATTTTTATTAACTTTGACTTAATTTTTCCTGAGATTAGCGCGTTCAAGCAAACAAACTCTTCAGTTTTATACTAGATATATTAAGTATAGAAGTATTGATGTGTTACAGTATTTTTTTTTTCAAAGACAGATTTCAGAGTGAAAAGATTTAACCCTAATTAAGTTATTCATAAACGATGAAGGCACTATGTGGTTGTGCAAGCAAATTATTGCAATAGTACTTGCAAATGCAAATTATTCGAACACGTGCGATGATATTTCAAAGCTTTTTCATGTTTACCTCAAACATCTAGCACTTGTACGCTTCTTTTTCTCTTATAGCAGGACGAGCTATTTGAGAATAGTTCATGTCTTGTTAAAAATATTACCTACTCAGTCAGCAAGGTGGTGGCGAGGTAACCGACTGCTATAATAATTTAGAGTTCCTGCAGCAGGTGTTATCTTTTTGCCAGACGAACTTCCGAGTGGAAAATATGGAAGCACATAAAACAGTTGCAACAAAACCTAATAAAACGAACCAATTTGCGGTCTCCAGCGACCAACGACCAACGACCAGCGACCGGCGACCAATTACCGTACCTCACCGACCAACTACTAACAAAAACATACTTTTTGCCAAAAAACACTTCATTTGACTGTCCCACTATCGAATAACTGGACACAATTGAATGTTGCATCACAAACGTGAATTTTAATTCCGGGCGACATATGCTGGCCCCCGGCCCCTGGCCCCCGGGCCGCTGAGCCCCTCGGGGGTGGGTCGGTGGGTGTGGGGACACACTGTAATTAAAAAAATGTGTGGCACTTCATTCGTGCGCGCCAGTGTGACCGCAGCCTAACGCGCTCGCCCTAACTAATTAATAATTTCCCCAATGTTTTAGGGATTTTAATAATAATCTCTTAATGTTTTGTGTAGTGCTTCTGTCTCTGTTTATGTACGTAATTGGGCAAGTTGGTTTTAATTTTGTATTTTAGACCGTCGCGCCTTTAATTTTGCATAAATCTGATACATATCGTCCTTCATAGCTTCACTCTACGAGTCGCCAAGAGAGAGAATGTATTTATTTTGTTACAAGTAAGGTGGGCAATGGCACAGCATGGATGAAACATCACGATAGCTTTAGGTTTTGGTATTTTTTTACATACATTTGTCAAGTGAATGAATTTTTCGGTAGGCCGAAATCATCATCATTCGGTAACATTTTTGATCGGATATTTCCCTCAGATAAATCAATCCATTATTTTCAAATGTATAGCGGATGTATAGTGTGTATTTTTTAAAGAAATCCTATAAATTGAATCGTAAATGCAATTAAAATCAACGATAAATATTTGCGTAAGATATTTTTGTTGCCAGTTATCAAATCACTTTACTGTCGAATACGGTAGCAATAGTACAGTCACCCCCAAAATATTCCACTCAGTTTTAATAACATCATATTTTGACACGTCTAATATTGTCATAGATAAACTTGTTGACGTACAATTTAATTATATTGTCCGTTTATGATTGCACTCTATGCGTTGTCAGTATAATGATATGAGGCTACATTGACAAAGTAATTGCGCTGTGTCAAACGTCAAATACTTGAGTTTACACATTATTACCTGATCACTTATCAACTGATAGCAGCATTATGCTGATACCAGCATTATGTTATCTTTAATAAGCTCTCGCCGTGACTATCTATCCTCGATATGTTTAGCTTTTTATTAAAATCTGACGCGATCCGTGACGCAGCGACATCAAATGTTATTATATTTTGTGTGTTTTTAATAAAACTGATACGATGAGATATAGGGAATTTTGTGAGTTTATCAATAATAATATAATTGATTGAAGTTATGGGGAATAACATATTAGTTTATGTCGTAAATGTAATCAGCGTGTCAAATTCTGGCGATTATTTTTGGGAGTGACTGTACTTTTCCTGAATGCGAACTCTATAGATATCTATATTAATTTTATTTTAGTATTAAATGTGTCTATTTAATCCAAAAAGATAACAATTGATATTATTTAAAATTAATAATCACCATTTTCGCGTATTATTTTCCAGGAATCATCGAATAGTTAGCATCATTTTGCTTCGAACACATTTAAAGCATTAACAGATATTTTTTTCTATAATCTCATCAACTAGATATAAACATTAAAATCATCATTTTCATCATTCTCACTTTTCAAAACTAAATGCAGAATATACCTTTTTTTTTTCAAATTATGATACCATTTATTCATTTTATTTACATATTTGTTACATTTTTAAATATTTCTATAAAAATAAAATAAACATTTAGAAATATAAAAAATAGTAGCCCACCGGTATCGGGAACAGTGTCCAAGCTACCGTTAGTCAGGGCTCCCGAGAGAGGAACCTCCACCCTATACGCGCCGCGCGCCGTGTCCAGGAGTACTGCTTTCTGGATCAAGCTCTTGATCCAGCTGCCCAACGAGAGCCTCTTGAGATGTTGGTCGAGGCTCTTGGCAATTATGCCATTGGCCGTCACGACTATCGGCACAATGACTGCTGTGTTCACATCCCACATGTCGACAACCTCGCGAGCCAAGTCAAGATACTTCATTTGTTTATCTTTCTCAGACTTCACGAAGTTCTCGTCATGAGGGACTGCTATATCAACAATCATTGCGGGACGCTCTAATCGGTCTATCACCACTATATCAGGCTTATTGGCAACAATAGTCCAGTTAAATAAATAAATTATAATTTAATTATTACTTCATTTATTATTCACATACATAAAATTTACATTTTTAAATATTTCAATAAAAAATAAAAAAAACATTTAAAAATATAAAAAATAGTAGCCCACCGGTATCGGGAACAGGGTCCAAGCTACCGGTGGTCAGGGCTCCCGAGAGAGGAACCTCCTCACTATACGCGCCGTGTCCAGGAGTACTGCTTTCTGGATCAAGCCCTTGGTCCAGCTACCCAACGAGAGCCTCTTGAGATGTTGGTCGAGGCTCTTGGCAATTATGCCATTGGCCGTCACGACTATCGGCACAATGACTGCTGTGTTCACATCCCACATGTCGACAACCTCGCGAGCCAAGTCAAGATACTTCATTTGTTTATCTTTCTCAGACTTCACGAAGTTCTCGTCATGTGGGACTGCTATATCAACAATCATTGCGCGACGCTCTAATCGGTCTATCACCACTATATCAGGCTTATTGGCAACAATAGTCCTGTCAGTGATGATAGACCGATCCCAATACAATGTGCAATTGCCACTTTCGAGAACTGGGTCGGGCACATACCTATAGCACGGTACTTCCAAATTATTATTATTATTATATACTTTATTGTTCACCTCATATTTAAAACAGAGTAAAAATTCTATAAAACAAGTGTACAATGGGCGGTCTTATCGCACAAGGCAATCTCTTACAGACAACCTTTGGACGGACTAAACGAAAGGATATAAAAAAATAAAAATTGTAAGACTACTAGCTTCTGCCAGCGGCTTCGCCCGCGTGTCTATGGGAATTTATTTCAAGGGAACATACTCCTATATAAAATAGCGTATGTGCTTGTCGAGACTAATCTATCTCTATGCCAAATTTCATCGAGATCCGTTCAGTCGTTCTGGCGTAATTGAGTAAAAAATATCCGATCAAACTTTCGCATTTACAATGGTAGTAAGATGGACGGCCATCGTTGTGCATTTAAATACTTCTTATTGAAAAATTGAAATTATTGATTTCTCAGTCATTTATTGTTGGATTTCATTTTTTTTTTCATAAATTTATTTGATATTGATCTATATTTTAATTGCATTACCTTAAATATGATATTAAAAACACTATAAAATTTCTCCACTACAACAATACCCGGCATGCGGTTATCTCGAGTGTCAAGATTAGCGCGGTATCGCATCGGCTGTGTATCGATTGTCGGCTTCGTCGCCGTCAGCCGAGAACAAGTTGTATATTAATTAAAGAGCAGCCTCTTTCCTCTCTGTTATCCTACTTCGTATCCTACTAACATCATAAATGCGAAAGTTAGTGAGGATGCATGTTTGTTACTCTTTCACGTCAGAACGCCTGAAAGGATCTTCATGAAATTTGGCACAGAGGTAGATTATAGTCTGGAATAACACATAGACTATATATATCCCGGGAGTATGATCCCTAGGAATCACGCGGGCGAAGCCGCTGGTAGACGCTAGTTATCTATATTTTTGTGTCTACTAAATCTTATTAGTTTTTGTGACAGATATAATTGACAACTGAAAATTCAAACTGGATCACTATCGCACCGTATCGCAACGTTTTCTGCTCGGCTGTGTACCGACTGCCGGCATCGTCGCCGTCAGCCGAGAACAAGTAATATATTAATTAAAGAGGCTGTTTTGTGTAAGAACACCCTCGTTACGGTGGCGAGATGGGAATTGGTGACGTTTTATTGTTTTATTTCGGTTATGTAATTATGTTATTGGGTGTTTTAACAGTAATTGGTAAAGTAGCATGATTATTTCGTTCAAGTTGCTATTTTTTTTTTTTAATTGCTACCCTGTTTTTGTTTTTATTTTACCATATTACGTTTTATAAATATCTCTAGCTTTTGCCAGCTTCGCCCAAGAGAATGTCGAAAATTATCCCACTGGGAACGAACCGAGATAACAACCCTAACCCTAGGTTAGGACTTTTCGATTTTAATAGATCCTGTTCTGCACGATCTACTAAAATCTACTTATATTTCCAATTCATAAACAAACTGATTTTTAGATTACTCAGGTACACAATTATATATGATACACACATATTAATCCATTTGCAATTTAAATTATATCTATTTTTAATTTATAAATAACTAGTTTCTGCCCGCGACTTAATCTGCGTGAATTTCAGATCGGGATGATAGAGTAACCCATCCAACTCTCCATCTCTCTAAACTTACACATTTATGTAATGAGTTAAGCTTTTCCTAATTTAGCGTAAACTAAAATACTAACGTGTCACAAGTATTGAACGACAAAATCCCTTATAAACCATCGGCCTTCCTTTGATCTTCACATAACAAAGTTGACATAATATTTTTATACAATAGTCACAACTTCATTGATGAACACCGACCACACCCCGGCAACAGCTATAACTCATAGATTCTTCTGTTAATAGAAACAGATCTCATTCATTGACACATTAAATTGCGGATACGTTTGACAAATTGACACTTTTCGCGAATTAATATTCATGACTAATACTCTAAAGATTGTAAATTGTTTATTTGTGAAATAATCCAGTTTAAGTCGACAGTTGAAAGAAAACTGCCGACGATATTCTAGTCTATTATTATGTTTAAGAATAGGTAGGTATGTAGGCTATTATTTTGATACTAATCTTGATTTCAGAACAACGGAGTAATTAGGTTCTAAATTGGCTTATTTTAGACCCCTTTCATAATTTCGGTAAAATTTTTAGACAATAATTGAAGTTATGTAACATTTTGAATCAATCTGATTTTAGAATAAATTCATCATTCTAAATAAATTCATCTCTTATTAGAACAAGAGATGAAATTGAAGCTTAGTTCAGTACAAGTAAATAAAAATTATTATTGTTAGGAAGTATTTGCATTATTCACACTTCCAATGGTGCAGGTATGTACGACATCATTAAAAATATCTTTAGTTTCCTTCATTTAATTACACTTTGGTCAAAAGGATTTTATTTTATTTGGGGACACTAAACAACTACAGTATATTTTTTTTAAATTAATACTTTGCTTTGCACAACCCTCACGCAATCAAGTCAGCAATCCGACATTTTTATGAACGGAAACGGTTGTATCTTTGCCCTTTATTTCCCCAAGAAACAATCACCGCAAAAAAAAAACAAAACAGTCGGAAAATGAAAATGTCACATCCATTACGGGATTAAAAGAGACTTCATCAAATTCTTGAGTGAATACCAGTCAATGTATCAGGATTACAAATATACCTTCGCTTTTAGTATTAGCTACAAATCAATCGGTCTTGTGGGCGAACTTATTAATTCCCAGAACAAATGACTGGCGGAATATTTATTAGTTTTCGATCGATAAAATAGTCATTTCTTCCGCAGAAGAATGGTTTTCATATTTTTATTTGTATTCTGAATTTTGTACGACATGAAGTTTTATTATTTTACTTTTGTATGAGCAGCAATAATTCATCGGTTCGTCTCTTTGCACCGTTGTGTATTTGATTTGATTGATATGCGACCGAGCTGTAAATTCATTTAGGTGCAGCACAAGTTATGCTGTATAGTTATTTTTTCATAGTCAATTTATATCTCTATTTCATGCCAGCCGCTGCTCAAAGGAAAATTCTCACTAATCTCCATTTCCTTATAGTTTCATTGAGTTGCGAACTTGAAAAAAGTATTTTTCACATCTATCCTATGTTAGACCCATTATTGAGACACTACCACAGAGAGAAGAGGTTTGTAGTTAACTCCTTTAAACCAATATGACACATTTAAAATTCGAGAAAAGCTGCCAGTTTTTTTTCTTTCTTTACAACAAAAATCAAACCTCATCCAATCCAATCCAATCAAACCTCATCTAACATATCCATACCTCATAATAGACTTACATAGTATATTTTACAGCCAAAAATGAAACCCTTTCATCCCAATCCCATCTTAACAATAACCAAGTAAATCACGCTCAACAATACGGCAACCCGTACGCGTACAAACCCGTAACGCCGCCCAAACGGCCACAAACGGCCCTAGGGCTATAACCGGCCGCTAAGGGCCGACGGGACACGGCCGACGGCCACCGGAACATGCACGAAGCAGGCTGTAGTCGGGAAGTAGTTCCGGCTTGTGGCGAAGATTCGAGGCTGAGATTTGAGGAGGCTGTGTTGTGGGCCGGTTAACAATGTAAATGTTTGTTGAGATGCTTAATTTACACTGTAAGTTAGTTCTTCGGGAAGTTTTATCTAATACCATCTATACTTATATCATAAATAGTTCAAAAGTGCCTTTTAGTGGATTAATTGAAATAAATGCGACTTTGAATGCAAAAGTAATTCGTTCCGTCTGTTTCTTTGTTAACTTCTCAGGCCAAAACCGCTTAACCGATTCAAATACAATTTAACTAGCCTAGGAGAAGTATATAACATTCATCAACACAGGCGGACAGAAGCTAGTTTTACTTACACAAAGCCTAATACCACAGCCACAAAGCCAATAATTAAAGGGAATTCAAGACATAGAGTGATAAAATAAGACACACATAAAAATGGCATTTGAAATTACACTCATACATAAAACAAAGAATCTGTTTAAGGAAAAACACTAAATGTTAAAATTTAACACATCTAATCATTATGTTGGTATTTAAATGAATTTAATCGCCAATAAACCTTTTGAAAACCGTCATTAGTATTAAATCTTAAAGACAAGATTGTTATTTTTAATTTATTCATTGTTATTCGATTATACACAAAATAATTAGTATTAAATTATGTTTTATAGTCATCATCAAAATAAAACTAAGCGCGACGCGTTGATGTCTTTTATACGACTACTGATTTTTTTGATAATTTGCAAACAAATTAAATTAAAACTATCCATTTAATAAAACATTCTGAAGTTCTGATTCAATAGGATATAGCCACCTACTGTATAATATAAAAGCATGAATATTGAACACAATGCATTTTAAAATGAACCATTAGCCACCGATCTAGGTATCACAAAGAGAACAATGTCAATTTCACCTGTAGAGGTAGATCATTAGTTTAATTATAAACAACATTTTTAATGACCAATGTATGTTAAACTTTTCTCATTAAAATCTCCTAATCCTAATCTTCAACTGATATCATTCCTCTTTGGTCACCTTCTATCAAAACAAGTTGATATATATTATGGTTTAAGAACTTTATTTCTCAAAAAGATATTTTCATTGCCCACCATAAATAGGAGAGCTTAAGTGAAGTTAGTGATAGACAACTACAATATCTTCTACCTTAAAATAGACATAAATTGTAGTGTGGTCCGTATCTTGATAATATTTATTTTAAATAGAACGGCCGAAGCCAATTACACTATTTAAACATATAATTTATTCAACTCAGTCATACATTCTTCTCACAAAATTTCAAAAAATCTGATAGTATCGTCTTCCATTCATCCGCAAACTTATCAAAACCTGTGCTTGAGTTCAGGAGAGACCAATATCCGAGGAATAGGCGACTTGGAGTGTACAATAGTACGGCTAGTTGGAACAGCCAGTAAGCGGTGTTTTCTGCCACGACAGTAATTGTCTGGGACACATAGATATGCGACTATGATGTTTCTTGTCCATTCTTCTCCAAAACAATCTACCATCGCTAGAGTCAATTATATTTTGGCCGTAAATGTTGTCGTTGAAAAGTGCCTTTTGATGGTCTTATATTGAATTGACATTGAATAAACAATAACAAGAAGATGTAAGACAAAAGATATAAAACGTATGTACTCACTTGACTGTAACCGCTCCCTCCAAGCCATGGGGTTGGAGACGAGCCCCTGGAAGCCAGGCCAGTACAGCGGCTTGTGCTGCAGGTAGTGCGCCATGCCCGCCGCCGCCGCCGCCAGCGACAGCCGCGGCGCCAGCAGCCCCGCGCCCACGCCCGCGCCCACCGTCGGCCGCGACAGGATGTGGTCGATCCCGTGAGGGTTGGGCGCCGGAGGAGGCGCCTCCGCCAGGGAACTCAGCGCCGCCAGCGGAGCCCCGAAACCATTCTCCAGTCCACGAGACAAGGGCGGAGAACCACGCAACTCCGACATCTTAGACAGTTCACTGCATATACTACAACGTATCAACACAAGTCCGGTCACTCACCGTCGGGCATCGCTTGTCGTGCACCCGCGAGCGCGACCCGACACCAAATGAAAAGCTTCGCCGCCGAAGCTCGCAAACAGAAAAAAACTTGAATAGAGAACGCCGCCCAGTCAATCTAAACCTTATATCGCGGACGCCGCCCCTAAACCGAGCTGTCGCCCCGAACCTACCTCCGTCCCGCTCTCTTGTACGTAAGCGAGAGCGGGACGGAGCACGTGTGGTGTTAACACGAGAGCGTAGATTTAACGAATCGCTATTTAATGGCGCTTCTTGTCTCTTTATAATTAAGTCGGGTGCAGTTTTTGCGGGCCGCCCCCCACCTCACCCCGCGCCCGCTAAAAACTATTGTGCCGCGAATAATAAGCTGGAATGGCAGAGTTTACGCGCTCGGATAATAGCGGAAGGATCTCCGGTAATTTATGTGACAAATATAACATTAATTGACACGGCACTCGATTTGTTAAGAAATAAAACACCCATAGAATTAGCGACATCTGCTAAGGGTCCGTACTCTCGGTCGGTCGGATGGTTCCGTGGTGTGCGGATGTTAAACTTGATTAATTGCGTGTCGTCTCCGTTATTATACACTCGAGATAGGTTTTTGAAAGGAGTTGAGATATTGCTGTTGTATTTTTTCTGGGAAATTATAGCTATGATGGGTTATAAAATAGGTAGGTATGGGAATCGGAAGTTCATTGTACCTGAGGATAATATAAATACTTTTATTAAAAATGCTCAAAATATTTTTCAATACTAAGACTGATATAAAGCGAAGACATAGTTATAAACGGTTCTAAAATTAACAGTTTTTTCCCTGGTCTATATCACGATCAGTAGGATTTCTACTTAAATGTATTTTTATAGCACTTGTTTTATAACAATGCAACTTCAACAATCATTTATAACTAATTTCAGTTATTATTTAGCAATATTCTATTGGCCATACTGCCATAAGTATTTTAACAATTCTATACAAACACAAACTTATTAACAACAATAGAAATAAAAACCGCAAAAATAATCTCCGAAAAATACAATTATCTACAATTACATTTTAAAATATCCGATCATATCACCAACAGAACACAATGACGTACAGACACACAAACACACACACAATCAAACTCTCATCACAAAGCCACACTTTGACGTTTGTAATTCGTTTTTTAAATCCCCCATAATGGCGGCCCCTGATTTAAAGATGGCGAACAATAAACGGTTTTTAAACTATTAATAATCGGCATCGCTTGCGCATCCTGTGTGTGTGTCTGCTGTGAATCGGGTTTGATTTGACCGACCAGCGCAAGCGCAGGATGGTTTTATATTTTTGTTGTGGTATTTAGTAGATAACAGATAAATTATAAGCGGTTTAAAAATAAACTTCCTTTTTGTTAATTATTTATAAAAGAGGGTTTAATTTTTAATCATTTCAATTTTTTTTATCATTTTGTAAGTTCTGACTGTGCGAGTTAGTAGGTACAAAAATGGTTTTTGTACTTTGTGCATATAGATTCTAATGATTTGTAAATAATTTAGTTGGACACTACCTATTAAAAACATATTATCTAAGCATTGTTATTTAAATTAACCCACGTATTAAGCATACCTACTTGAAAAACCCTGGGTAATAAATATTATGAATCTATACTTCGAAATTGATTTGAACTTGCTGTCTACTTAGAAGAGCATCAGCCACATTTCAGTCATTTTAAAACCAACCACTACTCATACATATAGGTATAATAAACGTCATTAATCCCCTTAATCACACCATGACCCTTATTAATCCTCGTATAAAATACCAACCCATCAAGCTGACCATCACAACACGAGATAAATATCTTCAAGTCCTGGCCACACAATGGACGCTGGCCGGGTTCCGCTCATACAATGGCCGGGAATGGGCCGCGGGGAACCGGCCGGGTATTGTACACACCGGATGTAGTAACACAGGAATTGGGGACAGGTGCCTATGAGAGCGGGCGAGAGGATCTTGAGGTGACAGTTGCTATATCTTAGACAGACTGTCCACTGTAACTGCTTGGTTTGGCGGAAAGGATCTCCAGAATTTTTGATGAAATATGTATGTAGGAAAGTAACAAAGTCATAGGAGTGCTACAATTTTATGTTATTGATGACACACTAAATCATAGTTTCATTTACAATGACATCGATTTACAAATGTTATATTTAATATTAAATAACCCTCTTGTTTGTTTTCTGTGAATAACGCTGTTGATTACATAATTGTTAAATTGATATTGTAATGATAGTGTTTTATATTATGTAATTGTTAGTTGTTCCAAATAAATGAAAAAACAATAAAATTAACCTTCCTGCCCCAATATCCAGTGTTCCAATACTGACACAACTTTTCAATACCAAGGTACCTACTATTTTTGGGGAAAGTTCACAAGAGATTCACTTGTTTTACTAGGTACCAATTGTTTTGGCTAGCTAAACGAACCTCTCCTGTAGAAATATTCTGTCAAAATATCCCCGTGATAGTTTGAGTTAGGTGAAGCGAGCTTGAAATGCGTTGTCAATCCCTTGCATCGATTAAATTGACAGCTCATTTCATGTTTCACCTTACTTTTATCGGTGAGTTTTTTTTACAGAATCGTCCGGCAGATTTTCACTGTCCACCCACTCCGCTTATCGCTCCGCTACTCGCTGACACTGGCACCCCACCCTCCCCAGTGTGCCGGTTTCCTTCTCATCGCGTCAATTAGCCGCCACCTTTGCTTTGTCGGCCTTCTATCATCTGCCTATTACACACCTCATACAACACCACTACAACCAAATGTACACTTTATGTTGTTATTAATAGAGTTGCGAGTAGCGTGCGTTTCACTTGAATAAAGGTATTTATTGACTTGAAATATAAATTGGTTCGATATTTATTATACGAAATATTTATAGCACCGTTACTAATGTTCAATTTAGATTAAGGTTAATTTTTATGTCATCAATCGGTTGATACGTTTCTGTAATTAGATTTAATATTAATGAGTAGGAAGTCGGTGGTATAACGTTTTTACAATAATGTGTTATTTCCTTACAACCTGTTGGGATGAATGAAACTTTATTTTGGTCTGTTAGAGAGATTGAGATGTTAATGAAACACGTTTCTTTAGCAGTTATTGTGAATCTCATATGAATATTTATTATTTTCAACATGAGTGTCCAAATACGAAATTGAATTGAATGACATTTCATCACAGAAAGGCCTTTGCCTGGCACAGCCATAATATACAAGCTGTGCTATATAGATAGATGTGTTGAAATAAGAAATCAATGCATTATGAACATTCCACTAAGATTAAATTAATCTAATCCTTACTGGTTGGGTATATATATTGAAACTTTTACATGTTGATAAATATTTTTTGCGTACTTAACATAGGTAAGTTTTAGAACTGACCGTCCTATGGTAACACTTACCGTCAAACGAAATCAAAGACAGCGTTGAGTTGAAAATGTAGTAATGTATAACAATAATATAAAGTTGAAAAGTTTGTTTGTTTGGTTGAATACGCTAATCTCAGGAACTACTGGTTCGAATTGAAAATTTCTATATTTTATCGAGAAAGGCTATAGGTTATATCACGCTACGACCAAAAGGTGTGGAGCAGATGAAGTTGCGCGCGTCAGCTCGTTATTAAATAAATTGAGAACTATCTTCTGCTAGCGGCTTCGTCCGCGTGGTCCCTAGGGAACATACTCCCGGAATAAAAAGTAGCCAAAGTAGCCGATTATTATTTGATACACAGATGTGTACCAAATTTCATTTAAATCGGTTCAGTAGTTTTGGCGTGAAAGCGCGACAGACAGACAGAGTTACTGTCGCAGTTATCTATACATATAATAAATCTGTTGAAGAGTCGTTTTTGTACATTCAAAATAATAAATTAAAAAATAGCTAAGGAGATAAAGGGTAACTTACAGAACCCATTTCCATCAGTTTTGGAATTTTTGGCTGTTTATCTGTTTGGATGTGCAGGCATCACGTAAAAAGTCCAGAAATAACGTAGATAAATTTCACGCATTAAAATTGTACGTAACTGGAGGTATAACTTAGTTTTTGTTTCATCGCAATCGGTTCACTCTATCAAAAGATATTTGTATTTAAAGGTTTCGTTTAAAGTTTCATTACGTGAAGCACATACACGCACCGCCATCTATTGAGATTAAATAGTAACAGTTTAGAACTGTTTCGTGAATGAATGCGTATATTATTATCTGTGAAACTCTTAATACCAAAGGAAAAAAAATAACATTTAGTCATTTGAAGATCGTTGGCAGTCGTTACGGATTGTCAGAAGCCAGTAAATCTGGCTCCAGTCTTGCCAAGAACTACCGTGGTACCCAATTAATGGGTTGTGGAGGTCTGGTAGGCAGCCGCTTCACGTAAAATACTGGTATTCAGCTAAATCCGGTTTGACTGGAAGCCGACCCCAATATAGTTGGGAAAAGGTTAGGCAGATGATGAGTTGCACAAGTCCATCTTCAAGATTAAGCTACGCTTTCCGAGATCGGTCTGTGGATGGGTGACCATTTTAACATACCGAGATTCCTACGTACCACGGAATATAATAACCGCCCGGGGTCGATCTTCAAGGTTAAGCAACGCTTGCCAAGGTCAGTCTGTGGATGGGTGACCGTTTTAACATACCGAGATTCCTACGTACCACGGAATATAATAGCCGCCCGGGTCGATCTTCAAGGTTAAGGAACGCTTGCCAAGGTCAGTCTGTGGATGGGTGACCGTTTTAACATACCGAGATTCCTACGTACCACGGAATATAATAGCCGCCCGGGTCGATCTTCAAGGTTAAGCAACGCTTGCCAAGGTCAGTCTGTGGATGGGTGACCATTTTAACATACCGAGATTTCTACGTACCACGGAATATAATAGACGCCCGGGTCGATCTTCAAGGTTAAGCAACGCTTGCCAAGATCAGTCTGTGGATAGGGTGACCAGTTTAACATACCTACCGAGAAGATATCTCAGGCAGTCTTTACGGATTGTCAGAAGCCGACAAATTTGACACCTACAGTCTTGCCAAGAAATATCGTGTTACCCAGTATTGTAGGGTTGTACAGGACTGGTAGGCAGCCGCTCCAATCCCGTTTGACTGGAAGCTGACTCCAATATAGCTGGGAAAAGGCTAGGCAGATGATGCTTCATGGTAAAAAACTGAAATAATTTGCGAAAAACACTTAATCTACAGTTGGCAAAACTGGGCACAGATTACAAACGTAATTTTGTTTCAATTTCCTTTATCCACTAGGGAGACGGTCTAAGTGACATCCCGGCATTTAATAGAATTAAGGATTCCCAAAAAATAAATAATTTCATAATTATATTTTCATCACACATTTACCTACCCTATTCATAGACGGCCTAAGCATCTGCCAGTCGGTTCATTAAATATTGTCACCTGACAGACCCATTCGCCACTTTGACACATTTGCGCATTGGGGATCATTTAGGCCGCCATTCAATGAAAAGGACATAAAACGGCAGAGTTACTCTCTCAAGGACCGTCAGCCCCAATTGGGGCCAAATGGTATTGTCTGTCTTAACTATATTCGGATCAGGGGGGCTACTCTCTAACGAAATCCGTAGTTTCGGGCTTAGTTTCGGGCAGGCATTTTCTACTTCGTATCACCTAACCACTGAGAACTAATGATAACACGATTTGACAGTTACTGTGAAATCGTGTTGTCATTCATTCTCAGTTCGGGTTCGGGACTAATCGTAAGTCTGTAGGTGATACGGAGTAGAATACGAACGCCCACAACTAAGCCCGAAACTACGGATTTCGTTAGAGAGTAGCCCCCCAGCTTCCGATCAACACGGCGAAGTCGCGGTATGTTAAATAATATGGTCACCTATTCACAGAGCCACCTCATTTAATAAGTATCCTCTTTCAGTACCTACTAAATATCGATTTAAAAAATTCGATTATTCTTACACAGTAAATCGATTCTATAAACCCGGTAGAACTATTTAACATAAAATGTAAAAATTCATCGGTGTTCTGTAATCTGCAATTGTCAGGGAAAATCAAAGAAACTGTTTCTTTTTGCTTTTTTTTAAGGATGGGAAATCATCAAATGACTCCTCCCGCTCTGGCTGAAGCAGAAGGGAGTGTCAGACTCTTACTGACTAAAACCCATCCGTGTTCCTCCTAATGCCCTTTGCGTTCCAGGGCCGCGGTGACTCTTTCGAATAAATCCCGCAACCCCGGCAGGCATTGGCCCTAGCGGGCCCCGTCTTTAATGCTGACAGCTCTTTGAGGCGCGCGTGGAACACAGCGCGCCGTTGACCCGGGCCTGGTTTTGATCAGACGGCGAGCCACCCAATGCTCGCCGTCCGCAGGCCCGCGCCTGCGGTGGCCGAGAATCGCCCTGCGACTCCCGACGCCCGGGGCGTCTTCTTCTGTTACGGCGGCTGGGGCGTGAGGTTTCTCTCTCTCTCACGCGTTCGGCTTCCTCCTTCGCTAGCATTACTGTTTCGCAGAAGGAGGTGACCGCTTCCCAAGTCTCCTCGCTCCAGACCATGGCTTGAAACAGGGCCGACCACGACAGGTCGCCTTCGCCGATCGCCTCGACGAGGACACGGCGGTGCTCCGCCCAAGCAGGGCAGACAGGTTGAACAAAATTAAGAATCAACTTTATTCATCAGTTTCTTTGTTTAGTAGTTTGAAGACTACCTACCACCGTTCATTCGATAGTCGGTTTTGTTGATTTTGATACCTAGGTCGAGGTACGTATGTACCAGGAGATTATCCGGGCTAATCGGCATTTCAACCGGAAGAGATGGTAGAGTGCCCTGCATTACCCTCTTCCTATTTTCTTAATTTTGAGATCAGGATACGCAAGGTATTAACTTAAAGTAGATTTTATCTATGCAACAGATATTTTTCGACATCCACGTGAACGAAGTCGCGGGCACAGCTAGTAATATTAATAAAGTAAGGATTAGTAAGGATTGAAATATTATTTGACAGAAACAACGCTATAATTAGGAATATAACCGTAAATAACAAAACTCGTTCACAGTCTGTGTTAATATATTTTCATACAAAAAATAGTTGCAGTCAATCTACCGGTCGCCATTTTTATTATTGAAGTACTTATCAACTTGATTTATTATAGTTTTAATAGACGAAGATTGATGTCATAACTGTCGCTATCAATTTATATTTACAACTCTATCAAATGTTTTACATTGTCATGCAGAAACCTGCTTCAGCAGAATGGTTGATGTGGTGAGGCTATAAAATATTATTTTAATTAGTTAGGTTTAGCAATGATTATTAAAAATATATGGTAAACAGTGTTTTGGGTATTAGATCTTTGAGAGGATCATTATGAAATAATTATTTTTAGCCGACTTCCAAAAAAGGAGGAGGTTTTCAATTCGGTGGGTATTTTTATATATGTACACCGATTACTTCGAGGTTTCTGATCCGATTTCGGTGATTCTTTTTTAGTTAGATGCGGTATACTTGCCATTTGGTCCCGTAAAAATTTTATGCAGTTTGGTTGAGTAGTTTTTTTTATTTGTGATGGGTTTGCTCTTGACTCTAGTCTAGGTCAGAGATCACAGAGACAAAGTCTACGATGGAGCGAGCTTACCCAGGAGAAGCCTGTTCACTCTAACTTTGAAGAGATTAGAGTTGAATGTATTTGGAAACACAAATGCGGGTAGAGAGTTCCACTCAGTTGATTTTTATTTGGTTACAAAAGCGTAATGATATCTTTGTAGCCTTTTTTTAGACATGCTTACTATTTAATTTGCATCTATTAACATTTCATTTTCAATTTTAAATTTCCTGTGTGCCCTTTGACAAAGGCTTCTTTGTCCTATTATCCCTTACCAGTAAAGTTCAATTTCCCCAACCATCTTGACATCTTCACAAAAATGTAATATAGTTATTTTTACACATTTTTCTAGATACTCGAAAAAACGATTGCTTTAAATAAAGTCTACAGAAAGATCATATGACAAAATACTAAAATAAAAACGCCAGTCTCTATAAAACAAAAGCATTTAATAAAACTTTGTCTCATAAGAAGCTCTTAACCGTAACACAAACACACTTACATACAATTTGGCAACATTCAAACACGAACTGCGGACTCCACCATATTTGCCAACTTTAAAATGATAATAAAAAAATCATACTTCAGTATGAAGAATCGACTACGGTAATCTACGAATTGGAGGGAGACAACCAAACTTCTGAGTGAGAGGGGGCATAAACCCAGCCCCCTCATTGGTTACCTTCTTACGTTAGCTCCGCCCCTCGGTGTGGAGTACCCCACGTGTTTTTGTTGCGCTCAGACGAAGCTTGGCCGCGGTCGAGACCGGACGTGACGATGCTCTGCAAAACTTTCAGGAGTTTACGTCCAAATAAATTATTTTATGCACAGGTGTAGTTTATCGTGTACGTAAGAGAAATGTTTTGTTGCGTTATTTAGAACAAACACGGACTTTAGTATGCTGCAGTAATGCTATTTAAAACTTTGTTCCAAATAGATATTAGGTGCGCTATAAAATATTAGGAAACAAACAGATTCTCATCAGAGAAATCTATAAAAAATAACAATTACTATTAACTAATGATTAGAATACTTTTAAGTATTCATGAATTTAGGGCTCTATCAATGTAGATAATATTACTAAAGCAGTAAATTAAAGTTGCTGAAATAGGATTCCTGTAAAATATCTCTTAAAGTGGTTTTTTAAAACCAAGCAAGCAAGTCTACGAAAAAAGCACACTTAATCAAAACACCTGAAAACTCCTGAATACAGGACTGGTCGTTGGGGCTGAAAAGTTCTGGAGTGGTGACCGCGTACCGGAAGACTCAACGTTGGCGCACCCTCCCACAAGGTGGACCGGGTGGTCGATGGATGCGAGAAGCACGGGACCGGTGGCGACACTTGGGGGAGGCCTATGTCCAGCAGTGGACTTCTTTCTGCTGATGTGATGATGATGATGACTAACTGAGAAAGTTTCCGAGAAAAGCACACTCAACTAAAACTCCTTAATAAACAAACGAAAATAAAAAAATGAAAAACAATATTGCAGTAACTTGTACAAACTTTTACAGGTGCTCTCGCATAGAAACCTCCTTTTAAGTAAAAGATATACCTGTGCTAGGAGTTACCGCTTTTCAATCCTTACTAATATTATAAATGCGAAAGTAACTCCGTCTGTCTGTCGCGCTTTCGCGCCAAAACTACTGAACCGATTTAAATGAAATTTGGTACACAGATAGTCTAGAGCCTGACACCTTTGTCAGGCTCTAGACTATCTCATACTCCGGGATAATAAGCAGCCTATGTCCTTACATAGGCTGCTTATTATCTCGGGAGTATGTTCCCTAGAGACCACGTGGGCGAAGAAGCTGGCAGAAGCTAGTGATAAATAAATGGTAAAAGTAGTGTACAAAAGATAACAAAATTTAAACAAAAAATTGCAAGTGAGATCTCAATTTAAACAAGATATGATATCAACCAGACATAATACAATAGCTAAAACTTAACACGAACATAGGTACATGCTATTTAATTCCGTGTTATTTAGTCTTTTCCCATCTATATTGGGTTGGACTCAAGTCTCACCGGACGCACGCTGAGCACCAGTATTGTACATAGAGCTACTGCCTGTCTGATTTACGCAACCCAGGAACTGGATATCTCGATGCAGCTTGGCCAGACTGGTGCCAGATTTCTTGGCTTCTGACTACCGGTAACGACTGTCAAATTTCTAAAAATGACAGCCAGGAAAGTGGTTCCCGAGGCTCGGAGGAATCTCTTTATGTTAAACTAGCTTTTGTTAGCGCGACTTCGTACGCGCAGATCCCGTTTTTTCCCGTTCCCGTAGGAATTTCGGAAAATCCTCTGTTAGTGCTCCCCTACACTCCCCAAGGTCCCGGTACCAGTAGTTTCGGCTGTGCGTTGTCTGTCAGTCACTCAATCAGTCAGTAACGGAAGAATTTTATATATTTAGATTACCCATCCACAGATCGACCGCGGCAAGCGTTGCTTAACCTTGAAGATCGACCCGTGTAGCTGTTACTATTTAGCCACAAATATTTTGAGTTATTCGCGAGTAATATCAAACACATGGGCCCACGCTTGGACCACAGCCACCCTTATGATTGGTAACCCCCAAGGAATCGAGCCCATTCCACCCCTGTTTGGAGTTAGCATTGAATGCAATACTTTCTTTACGGTTTTTGAATCTGTTACACTGTGACCACTGCTTTTTGGGGTAGTTCGAATACTACTACTTTTCTATTTTCAGCGTATAATCATGGCGACTAAGGAGTGGGGAAGAAGAGGACATCTTGTGCCAACCACAAATAAATTGAGATAAGGACAAGCGAATGTCAATGATTTATGAATGATGTTATCTTTACTTATCTAATAATTAATGTATACATGTATAACGAACAGAAAATAATAATTAACTAAAAAATAGGACCAAAGGTGATGCTTATATTTATCCAAAGAAATCGCGTCCAGCTTACCTGAGAATATTTGATAAAATAAGGCTTTGAACATTGTTATTTCTAAAAAACTTATGCCCCTTAGATTCTGGATCCAAGGACAATTAAACACAAATAAATGAATGAAAACTAACAGTTCATATCACTTAAAGAATTTCATATTTATTAAAATGATTTCCAACCGAGTACCCCTCAAATACCATACTCCATTTAATATTTAATCTCACAAAACGAAGTCGAATCAATCGCAGCTACACTAAACAAACTCAAATTAAATCAGCCGAACCCCTGGGTTCCGTATAATACCATTATTTAGGGTTCCGCAACCCTCCCGCTAAAGTTTAGGATGTATCCATTGTCGTTCAATGTAATTATAACGCTCCATTTACTCGCAGTTTTGTAAACAGATTAATGAAATGGATAATTCAATTATGTTTCAATGATTTTCAATTATTTTGAAGTCGTTTTATCTGGAATTTAATTTTGAATAGATTAATATTGCTCTTAGTGTGATATGAGTGGGCTGTGTTGACCCCTGCGGGTCTACCAGTCATAAGGTCGCATGCAGAATAAACCATTCTGGCTTAATTGGCAGAAATTGTAGACACTTAATCTTATGAATAAGTACCTAGTAACCTTTTTTATTTTTTTAATGATCATCAAATGACTCCTCCCGCTCTGGGTGAAGCAGAAGGGAGTGTCAGACTCTTACTGACTAAAACCCATCCGTGTTCCTCCTAATGTCCTTTGCGTTCCAGGGCCGCGGCGACTCTCTCGAACAAATCCCGCAACCCCGGCAGGAAGTACCTAGTAACCTACCTAGTGTAAGTGAATCTGTAGCATAGCATAGTCGGCCTTATAATGTTCCCACTGTTGGGACTCAGGCCTCCTCTCTAGGAGAGGGAATGGGCCGTAATCCACCACGCGGGCCCAATGCGGGTTGGTGAATGTCACATGTCTTCGAATTTTTGGTTCTAGGACATGCCGGTTTCCTCACGATGTTTTCCTTCACCGTTTTGAGAGCAGTGGTGATGAAATAAATTACACAAAGTAATGTGCCTGGCTGGGTTTGAACCCGTGACCTACAACTGGTAAGTCGGAGCCGTTACCACTCGGCCACCACTGCCACCACTGCTCTGTGAATCTGTAAGATGTAGATATTATGATTAGATTATCTTATAACAATTCTCTTTCTACAGTAATAACAGATTGGCCGGAGATGGCAGAAGGTTAAGTTACCTGGAAAATTATGGCGGAGTCTTTTGCCCAGCAGTGGGGCAATATAGGCTGTTTAAAAAAAATACAAACTAAAATTGCCCTGATTTTCCTCACATTATCGATATGCTCTCGATTGTTGCTATGAATCAAAAACTCTTAAGTTGTAACTCGGTAGAAATGCATTAATTTTTGTTTGGTAATCAATCCTGTCTGTAACTGTGTTTTATGTATTTGTGTTTTATGTTTTCTGTGTTGTATGTTTTGTGTGTTTTATGTATCTTTTGTGTGTTGTATGTTTGTACCTACTTTTATGAGTCTTGTTACTCGTAATAAACAAATTTAATTTATAATTAAACCGTAGATAGCCTAATGTTTCTTTATTACTACATTGTTGCCACGTTTTTAACCGACGAAAAAACGGAGGAGGTTCTCAAGTCGACGCGTATATTTTTTTTATGTATGAACACACATATTTTTTTACAGAGTAGTCCGATTTTGATGATTCTTTTTTTATTGGATAGAATATACCTCGAAAGTGGTCAAAATAAATTTGTAAAAAATATCCTACCATAAGGAGGGAAAGTGGGGGTGATTTATTGTTTACTCACAAATTTTAGTGCAGAGTTGTGTAGCATTTTTTGCAGGCCTACCTAGATGGGTATATAAAGCCTGTTTTTTTAAGTATTTATATTATACAACAAGTTATAGTTAAAGTAGGATTACATAACAGTTAATAGCTAAAGTAAGATAGGTAGCTATTTTAAAAGTTATAAAACATTAAGCATGTAGGTATTAATTAGTAGGTTATAGCCAAAAAAGTATAAAATAAAAACTTTTTAACAAAAAATGAAACCTCCGAAAAAACTGAAAAGCAAAAAATAATAAACCTTGGGTAATTTCGGAAATCGGTGTTAAAACACTAAGAAACAATCAAAAACACCGACTTCCGAAATTACCTAAAGTTATTTTTTGTAAAAAGGTTTATTATTTTTTGCTTTTCAGTTTTTCCAGAGGTTTAATTTTTTGTATTAGACTCATATTAGCGAGACCGAATAACAATTAATTATAATTATGAATATTCCGACAAATTACTGATTTTTAACATTGAAATTAACTCAACAATCTATATCAAAGCCACCGTAAAATGTTCATAAATGTTTTATCTATCTATCTGTAAACATGTCGAAGTGGCTTGGGTGAAGTAATCACGAAGTGTGCTGCCATTCCATCTTGATGACATGGATAGACAGCTCACTTTGTGACCACTTCACCATGCCTTCACTTCGACATGTCTACATAATCGACCGGCAGTTCGCCATAAAATAAGTACATTGATTGTTCATGATTTGGTACCTGATGCTACTTGCTGTCTATCTGCCCTTATCAAATTCCACCATAATTTATCTAACTGCTCTCACCTAACACACTCTTCCTATTATTATTATTATTGCTAACCTTACCTATCTGGACACGTCCCCTCGAATCTGTATGTTACTTTCAAAAGAGCACTTCAGACATAAACATATACATGGTTCTCATTTGGTCTGACTAAAACATTAACTGTATGGTCTTTTAAGGAGACTTTGACCTCTGAGTTTTTTTTCGGTGTTTCTTCTCAGGATAGTCAGCTGGGAAATAGCGATCTCATCTAGTAGTTTAATGTGACCAAAAAAGGTTGACGTGTAAAATGGTTATTTATAACTTACCTAATTACAAAATAAATATCATTTATCGCTATATTCTTAGTCGCCTCGACTCAGATTCCCAAAATCAAATTGAGAGTGACAGCTTATAGTTTATTGATATTAGTCGAAGGATTTTTTCGTTGTCACAGCGACTGAATCGAGAGGAGAGGATGCAGTTTCAAATATTTAAGAGACAAATATTAATGATTCCAATTCAGCGATTTAGACAGTGCGTTGACTGTCCGGGCATTCAAATTGCAAATCCTCGTTTCACAAGTTTTGTTTCTGGTAAAAAATAAAACAATTATATTTATCAATCAAATGTCATTATGGTCATAATTTTTCATCAAGATATCAAACCTTTGAAACGACCACACCCTTGAGTGTGACTCCCTCACCAACACACCTCAGCAGCATGGCACATGGCGACCGCCGTCGCCACAAGGAATTAGTCGTTGTTAATGAATCGTAATCCCGACACAATAAACATGGCGCAGGTGCCGCCATCTATTGGAAAACTTGCCCAGTTAACGGACGGTGCGAGGCGAGGCAGGGACGTGCAGGGGAAATATCGATAGAATAGATTACTCTTTCTTGCGTACACCATATAAGTTACAAAAAAGATATATGCAGAAAGAAAACATTACACACACAATGAACGGCCTTATTGCTTAAAGCAACATTTGGATGAAGACAAACACCATTGAAGAGCTTGGTTATGGTATACCTGCTTCATAACAAATGATACTTGTTTGGCAATACATTTCAGTCGCTACAAATAAATACTGGTATTTAGCTGCGACTGTTAGCCGACTCCCAGACAAAAAGAAAAGGCTAACCAAGATGATAATGAATGAGTATTGATCAAATCCAACCTACTCTTTTGAAAATCATATTCGTAACTGAAATTACTACATAATGAATCTGTGATTGAAGTTGAGTCTTATTGCAATATTTTGATCTAACCCAGTCATTAATGATTAATCACTTATTTTACCAGACAAACGAACAGACAAGAAAAGATGGCGAAGAGTTTTAATATTGTGAAGGTGTTTAACTTTAAAAAATATACCAAACTGAAGTCTCGGTATATAGATTTTATTCAATTATCTTAATGTTAATTACTATCGTTTTTATTTAATTCCATACTTATATTTTAACTAACTATATACACTTAAAATAAAATATCCTAACTAAGATAAGGCGTCAAAAAATTCGTCCGCATCGCTGTCCACCGGAAGTGAGCCCAAAAGACTGGCGGCATTGCCACGTTGTATGGCAATGCTTATCCTCTGTCCGAGGTAAAAGCCAGCCCTTGGGTCACGCGAAGTGTCAACTAAGCGTTTAGATAGATCTTTAAATAAGGCATGAGCACTCGGACCCCACGGTCCAAGAGTTTCAACCCCAAACGGCTCAAAAATATAATTGCCAACAAGGTTATTATATTTCCGCCGCTTGAAAAGTCTCGGTTGGTTAGTAGGAAATCATACATAATTTTTAAATTAAAAAAGTAATAAACTACTAAACGTAATGGTACCTATATATGAAACCAGCTATGTGCCTGGGTCTAAGTATACAGACTGACTGGTAAGTATATAGATTGGAAGACTTAATACAAAAGTGACATTTAGCTTTGGCGTAGCCGTAAGCATCAAGTAGCAAATAATAACGCGTTCAGGGTACTGTTGAGGCTGCTTCGCTACTGACAGCGCATTGGGGATATTCGCGGACGCGCGTGTTGATTGTTTCTTTGCAACAATGCGTAAGCGCTGTGCATCCCTGGTGCGTGGAATGTGGGGCAATAACAACAGTATCCTGTCTCTGATTTCCAGCAGGCTGGAATGTCCGTACGTGAATCGCTGTTGCGCCGGGCAGTTCAATGTCGGGCAGTACAATGCCACTGTGTTTGTTGTATTGTGTATGTTAGTTGTTGTTGTGTTGCTGTGTAATTTGTTGTGAATAGAGTTGTTTAAAATTGCTAACATAGGATAAGTCTTTTACTAACAAATGAGTCATGGTTACTCGATGATTAAATAAATTGAATTGATTGCTACGAATATTCAATATTGAATATTCGTAGCGTTTTCGTAGCACTTACAACGTTGTCGTAGCACTAAAGCAGCGTTGTCGTGATACTGACGTAGTGATTTTGTAACACTATTGTAGCGTTTTCGTAGCGTAGCATTACAACAAAATCTGTTATCGTTTAGCACAATATAATGTAGCGTTAGTTACATGAAACCAAAAACTGTTCAAACTCAAACTATCGATACTCCCCCATCCCTAGCCACAGTGCAATAGCTAAACATTTATTTGATGGCGTATCGAGTGATTGCGCGCCTCCGTATCGCCGCCACCTGAATTAAAAACAATAAATTGTCGACAACACAGCCCCGCACCCCGCGGGCACCCCTCAGGCCCCTCGCAGACCCCCGAGCAAATGAAACTTAAGACTTCCAAGTTTTCTATTAAAAAAGTTTCCAATAAAACTGTTTATATTTATTGATTTCTAAATTATTGTCGTCTAATTTGCCTTTGACTATAAATTAGGGTGTTGTTAAATAATGGGGATATTTTTCCTATAATGTTGCCAATAAGGTTGTTTTGTTAGAAGTTTTATTTTTAATGTGAAACGTTTCCGCTGTTTCTTTTGGGCCTGACTCACGACTAAGGGGGTAAAAGAACTCTGTAAACCTTATTACTCTTGATACAATGCTAGTAATTATCTATGTTACAGTATAGGTACCTACTTGGCGACTGTTATTTGTGGGGAAGGAGATATCGCTTGTCTTGCAAAGGGATTGGTAGGTTAAGCCAGGACACTATTTTGAAATACAACATGTATTTAACAGAGTAAACGCAAAACCACTTAAGGGGTCATTGTAATCATCAACAACTTTTACTATTGGACCATCCCCGAAATCGCGAAAAAAAAAGTTGTTGCTCCTAACTATGAGAACAAATACCCCTTATGAGGTAATGCGTTTCTTCTGTTACAAGTTGCTTATCATAATTTAAGTGGCGATGGAAGAGGTTCCTAGATGAAATGAATGAGGATAAACAAATGTACAACCTTGAAACTTGTTTTTCATTATCATCCATATTACTTTATTTATCAGTGTAACATAATTCCTTAGTATTACTTTCTCAGCACATATAGAGCCACTTATATCTCACGACCACATTTTGGCAACAATCGTCCGTTGAACCACCCATCTATTCAGCACATCCCAGAAGTGTAGTCCCTACTTAATATCAATCAGCCAATTACGCGCTAACTTATGGTACTGCCGCGCACACACTTAGCGTGGATCGCGTCCAACGCGCGGCGGCGGCGCGACAAACCGCGCGATGACCGCCGGCGCCTGCTAGACGTGCGGCTAAAACACGCGCGTCGTAAATCGCAATTTGTCGCGAGTTGAGATCGACGCGCTTGCTATAGTGTAGAATTTAGAACGTGGCAGACGTACCTTTCTATAAGTATTCAGGATTGAGCCATAAGCTGATTGCATCCCATATTATTACTTATTAGCTCTTCACGAGAGCATTTAGTATTTTGGGTGCTCATAAAGAGCACCCAAAATACTAATTAAATATTCATTCAGCCATCATTCAACGTACCCTCTCTAAAAACGGTCGTAACATTCCTGATAGCTTTTACTGCTAATCCTAATATACAATATTCTTCCGTTACTGAATGAGCGACTGACAGACAACGCACAGCCGAATCTAATGGTTGTTGATAGCTGAAATTTACAATGTAGATTCCTTGGGGTGCGTAGGCGAGGACTAAGAAAGGATTTCCAGATTTTTTTACGAGAACGGGAAAATACGGGATATGCGCTTACGAATTCGGAGGCAGAAGCTAGTGATCTATAGAATAATTGCAAAAGAGGCTTAATTCAAAACAACAACATTCCCCGATGTTGCAGAGATGGAAGCGGCTCCACGCTGAATGTTAATTGTATATTTTAATCTGGGTCTGTACCCTACTAACACTAGAATTTAAGTATAATTGTTACTAACCCTATGGACTCCGGTCTGAAATAAAAACATTCTATTCTATTATCTGCTAGCCTTGTTGTCTTCATTGTGAAGTGTCCCCGTATTTCTGATAATTGAGAAAAAGAAGGAGATTCCTGCCCTTGATTCATGTTACTTGGGGCCGGTACAACACGTATTCCTCTTGCATCCCGCCGATTAACAATCAATATATCACTGACTTGCTTGCTGTGCGCATTATAAAAGGTCTGGAAGTCGACTCCAACATTGCTGGAAAAAGGCTAGGTTCAGTAGCTTCGACAGATTCCTAGCTCTGTTCGATTGGCTTTTAACCCAGCGTACTTCCTCTGTCTCCAAACGTTACAATATTCGCTAATTTCGCCCAACCCCCTACCTCCCCTTAGACTCCTACCACCACTACATCACCATATAGAACAGCCATATAACACCATAAGTGTATTTTTGGCACGAGAACGCTCCACATACGGTAATGGCACTTCAATGGGATTATTATTTATATCTTCCCATTTAGATGGTAGTCCTTATTAGGTATCCTGGAGACATAATGGCACTTGTGCTACTTATTGTGACATCAGGGTAACTAACAAATTTATTACAAATATGCTACTGAGACATTAGACATTCCAGATGTAAAACCTAATAACATATTGCCTATCTTGGGAGTCGAGCTCAGGACCTCATGCTTAGCTGTAGCCTTTGCTATCATTAGGCCAACGTGTCAACATTCTGAATCCTTATCTTATGATAATCTTACACAAAAATAAAGTTTCAATCAAGGAATACCGTTGATCATGACTCTTAGAAGCTCCGTTTGCGGTTACCATCTTGGTCGTCTTGATCTTGGTGAAAGGATTAGTCAGCTAGACTCTGCATTACGGAGTACAAGCTGTCCAGGGAGCGCCGGGCGTTTAGAATCGCAATATGATAACAAAATACAACGTGTAACAAAGTGAACGCAATATCTCTTAAGGGTTCATTGTACTCATCATTATGAAGAACTGTCTATGGGACCAAAACTGAAATCGCGAAAAAAAATCGACAGCCCCTTATATTTATGTGCGCATGACAAAATGTACTGAACAGCTGATTGTTTTTCGCGATTTGGGAGTACAATCTAAGGAGTTATTTATCGAATCGAAAGGAAGAAGAAGAAAAATAAAGTTTAACCAAGTAAACAGCTACACAAAAAGGTACACGTGTACAGGTTTTGAACGAAAATAAGAAGTTTGTTCAATTTGTAATTAATAAAAACATATTATAAGATAATGTTGACACAACACTGTCCAAGTGACATATCAAATTTGTGTCCCGTATTTTAGAATTAAATTTAATTAGTATTTAAGTGAAATTAAGTTGTTATTATTTGTGAAAACGTAATATCAAAGCGTAAATACACAGGATTATTGTTATCTTGGAAAAACAATCATCCAAAGCACGAGATTTGGTACCCGGTGTTACCGGTAACCTAAAACGATCAGCTGACGTTTAAACTGTGAAGTGATACGGGGAGTATTGTTACTTTTATTTTATTTCTAATAGCACACATTAGTCTCTTTACCTTGTAAAACGCTCATTCTAAGATTTACCAGAATATATTGACTGGTTTAGCACGCAGCGTACATTCTAAATCGTTTTGTTTACATAGTAGAAACGAAACAAAGTTGAAATTTATTCCATAATTCTATTATTTTGATGTTTTAATTTCAATATATATACTTGTTCATAACGTCTATGATAGTAATTTTTCCATTATTATAGTTTTAAACCGAGTTTTATTATAAATTCATATTCTGGGTATCCTACCCACATTAAGTGTAATATCACAAGGAACCTAATCGAAAGCTACATAATTCAACAATTAAAAGCTTTTCAAGCCAATACCGCAGCCTACCTTATTTCTCTGAACTAGCTACACTAACTTTTCCAATTTTCATATATCTTTTTTCCCCCTTCATATCTAATTTTTCTATATTTTGCCTGTCTTTTTGGTTCTCACTGTTTCTTAATTTCTATTTTCAGTAAAAATCCTTGTAACTATGCCTGTGATGACCCGTAAGGCTACTGCTCAGGATATGGAGCTTAAATTAAGAACGGCCCTCAAAGAACTTAAAGAATCGCAACACCAATGCCAACAAATGTTGCAGGAGAGAGAGGAGGGTGAGGAGGAAGTAATGAAGATGGTACACAAAAACACTTGCCTAAAACGGGAGCTAGTAGACCTTAGTCAACAATACCAAGATGTTGTTGATGAACGCGACCAACTGCGGGTTATCACGGATGGTTTCAGCAACTGTAGTAACTTATATGAGGAGGCATTAAGTAAAGTTAGGAATCTAGAAGATGAATTGGTTCATGCTCGTAATCATAATCTTAAGTTGCGGAAAGAATTGAAATGTACCCAGGTTAAGGAAACAAACCATTTATATAATGAATTATTACATTCAAATTGTAACCCTCATTCTATACTTACTATTGACTTAACTGAAGATTCCCTATTGAAACAAAATAACAGTTATGAAGTTAGTCATAAGAAAATTAAAAAATATGCAAAACTTAATAGAATAATAAAAAAATGTAATCAGTACAGAAAACAACATAAACACTTTTCCAAAAATATTCCACTGAGGAAAGAACGTGTTAACTTTATTAATAAATTAAACAATTACCAGATTAAATTGGAGGATAGTAAAAAAATCTATGAAATTGATACGCAGCGCCTTCAAACTGATATACAGGTACTTGAGGACAGACTTAGTTCTCTTTATAATAAATATGTGAGTTCTAAATTTCAAATTAAAGAACACATCCTAGCTGCAAATAAGCTGGTGATGTGTCAGTGTACCTGTCAGACGGTATCAAAAATAAATTCTGACCAGCTTGAGTCTACGGAGGACCCGTCCCAAGCTGAAAGGTTGACTCAGGACTGTGTGATAACTGATATTACACAAGGTTTATGTCAAGTGGGCCAGCCTGAGACAACTAGCATTCCATTTTATAATAGTAATGATAGTTTTCATTCGGTTATGTTCTCAGATAGTATAGGGAGAGGTTTAGGTAAATTATTAAATAACAACCTTAGTTATTGTACTCATAATTATTGTATACCTGGGTCAAACTACAAACATATAATGGATTTGGTAACAAGAAATGTTTATAAACCAGAAACCAATATTACTGTGTTTATAGGTAATAGTTCTAATTTAAAAAAAGAACAAATGACTGACTTTGTAACTGAAATACTAAAGATAAGTTGCAATAAAATAATACTGTGTGCTTTCCCATATTTTGAAAAATTGTCAAATAGACAAAATAATTATATTCACATGCTTAATAAGCATATACATTTCTTAGTTAGTCATCACAGTGACAAACTTGTTTTTCTAGACATCAACTTATACGTTGATAAATTAAAGTCGACTAGGGATACAGTGTATCTGCCTATTAGGTTTAGACATCAAATAGCTAGGCTATTAGCATATTATATAAACTCAGACATAAGTAGTATGTCGACGTCTTGTACTATAATTAGCACTGCAATTATTAGTAATAATACTAATGAACAGGTGGATACCTTAATAAACTGTAGCACTAATGCTATAAATATTTACAATAACTGTACGAAGGAGAATCCATGTGTCACTTTGGACAATTCTTTTAATTTGGGGTCCACAAGTAGCAGGATCTTGGTGCCTAGTGATGGCATGGGAGTCGTGGGGCTCGCTCCGGATGTTCCTTTAAATTAATTTGTACGACAACAGAGGATACCAATAACAGTATAGTTACATCTACCAATTCTACCATGAACCAGGTATCTTCTTGCTCTCGCATAGCTAATTTTAATAAAGGGGCTAAGCAGAAATCCTTTAAATTATTCTATCAGAATATTCAAGGCTTTTCTTCAAAACAGCTGGAAATAGAGTTATTTTTAGAAAAAACAATGTTTGACATTATTTGTTTCACTGAGCATTGGTTAAAGGATTTTGAAATGTTGATTAATTACGAGAATTATAGTGTGGGAAGTTCTTTTAACCGAAAGACAATGCTACGTGGGGGTTCACTAATATTAGTAAAAAAATGTATTAAATTTAAAACCCGTAAAGACATAGTTAACTTGTCTGTTGAACATAGCATTGAGCTGTCCTGTGTTGAGCTAGATAAGCATGTCATAGTGTGCGTTTACAGACCCCCTAATTATCTGAACTACGCTATATTTGAGTCAGTGATGGAAGATGTATTGGCAAAACTTGCAACTGGTAATAAACTAGTAATCATCTGTGGAGATTTTAATATTAATATCTTAGAAAACAATTCAGATAGCTGTAGATTATTAAATCTCTTTAAATCATTCAATTTGTCTAATGTGTTCATAGAACCAACCCGTACAACTACAACTACTGCTACATGTATTGATAATGTTTTTTGTTGTGGCAACTACTTAGAGAAAGCCATTGTAAATTACCTTCCTTCTGATCACAGTGGGCTACTGGTATCTTTTGAGTCCAACATTCCAATTCAACAAGTGCAAATACAAACTAGACCAATAACATCCGGTAATTTAAATAAATTTAACCGCACTTTAATCGGGAAGTTAAGTGATTGGAACCTTACAATGAATAATGCTAATATTTTGTATACAGATTTTTTTTCTTTAGTCCAAACCGAATTCAATAATACTTTTAAAAAGAAAACTAAAACTATCTGCCCTAAGTTTTTATTTAGTGACTGGGCAACTAAAGGACTCCGAAAAAGTAGGGAAAGACTTTATGAGTTGTATGGCCTTAAGCCTTTTATTAACACTGAGACTTTTAATAAGTATGTAGCTACCTACTCAAAGATTTATAAAAACACTTGTAAGGTAGCTAAGGCTTTATATATAAGTAATAAGGTAAAAACAGCAGACAATAAAATAAAGACGGTTTGGAAAATTATAAACAATGAAACAAATAGGAACAAAAGACATAACACTGATTACGGATTGGAGACTTCTCATGGACTTATTAGCGATAACAAACAAGTTGCTCAAGAATTTGTAAATTTCTTTACGAGTATCCCTATTAAAACTACTGAAGCCTTAAATTCCTCGCCTTCACTTGCTTTTGATTTATTACAGGCGAACGTTTCAGCCAGCCCGACTGAATTTAATTTTAAACATATAAACCCCATAGTAGTAATAAAATCTTTTAAACAAATCAAAATTAAATTGACCGAAGATCTATGGGGATTGTCTATCAAAGTTTGTACCTCAATCATCGAGACTGTAGCGCCGTACTTAGCTGTAATATTTAACTTGTGTGTGGATCAAGGAGTCTTTCCGGACCTAATGAAATTCAGTAAGGTGATACCACTTTTTAAATCTGGGGATAGTAAAGACACAAATAATTATAGACCAGTATCTGTGTTGCCAGTGTTTAGTAAGGTATTTGAAAAAGTGATGCTAAATCAGATGCTTAATCATTTTAACACGAATAACATCTTTCATGATAAACAGTATGGTTTCACCAAGGGACGTTGTACAACTGACGCTGGTGTTACCTTACTAAAGCACATCTTTAATGCGTGGGAGGACGCACAGGATGCCATAGGTGTCTTTTGTGATCTCTCGAAGGCGTTTGATTGCGTTGATCACGATACATTACTCCTGAAGCTCGGGCATTACGGACTGGTCAAAACAGCGTTAAACTTGGTCAAATCTTATTTGAATGATAGACGGCAATTGGTTCAAATAAACGGTGTCAATTCGTCGGGATTAAACGTGATAATGGGCGTTCCCCAGGGCTCGATTTTGGGTCCTTTCTTGTTTTTGGTATATATCAATGATTTACCCTATTTATTGCAACAAAAACTTGATATGGTGCTGTTTGCCGACGATACCTCCTTAATTTTTAAGATAAATAGACAGACAGACAATGTTGATATCATAAATAATGCCCTAATGCAAGTCCAAAATTGGTTCACGGCGAATAATTTGGTTTTGAATGAAAAGAAAACGAAATGTATAAGATTTTCTTTACCCAATGTCAAAAGCAGTGATTGTGACATAGTATTGAACAGGGAAAAACTAGAATTTGTCGATAAAACGGTTTTCCTGGGAATTACGCTTGACCCAAGGCTACAATGGGGCCCTCATATAACATCTCTTTCTGGACGGCTAAGTTCAGCAGCTTATGCTGTTAGGAAAATCCGCCAATTAACGGATGTCGATACCGCGAGACTGGTCTATTTTAGTTACTTTCACAGTATCATGTCTTACGGTATTTTACTATGGGGACGGGCTGCAGACATTGAGTCTATTTTTATTCTGCAGAAAAGAGCCATCAAAGCGATATACAATCTCCGCCGGCGCGATTCTCTAAGGGAACTGTTTAAGAATATTAACATCATGACGGTACCTTGTCAATACATTTACGAAAACATTATGTATGTCAGAAAGAATTTACATCTTTTTAGTAAAAGAGGCGACAGACATAATTATGGTACTAGAAATAGGGATCAATTAGTTCAACCAGGTTTCAGACTGGCTAAAGTTGCCTCATCTTTTATGGGGTACTGTTTAAAATGTTATAATAAGATACCTCCCCATATATTAGAACTTAATGAGACAAAATTTAAATCTTGTATTAAACGCACACTATGCAGGCAAGCATATTATAAGTTGGGGGATTATATTGAAGATAAAAATGCTTGGCTGAATGCTGGTCCGGCTCCACAGCCACTAGGGCGCACAAAATAATCTGTTAGCATTTGGAAACATTGTTGGACCGGCTGAAGATTGTAAAAAAAAAAAAAACAATATTTGCATTGTATAGACTCAATTTTATTTAGCAATGTATAATTTCATCCATTTTAACGGCACATGTGTGAGTACTGTGTACCTTAAACTTAAGCTATAGCTATCAGTTTTAGGTTTGTTTTTGACTTGAATGTACCCTGGCGGTTGGGAGTGTTGAGAATGCTCACACAAAAGTCTGGCTGATGGTGGCGTATGCGTTGGATCATTTGGCTCCCTTCAAAATGGTTGAGCCGAATGGTGCTAGCGCATGCGTCATGTTCGTGAACGGGCGCTGTCAGTTGGGACTGGTCATTTCTCAGTTGCCATGGTTTATTTTAAATATTTCTTTGAATTGTTCCTTTTTTTCCCGGACGCTTTTATCCTGCTCGTCTTATACATCGTTCTCACATGTTTGTATAATTTCAACTTGATGTAAACAAAAACTTGTAATAATTTATTATTTTTTAAAAGAGTGTCCGTGGAGTTTCTTGCACGTTCTTCTCCATAGAGATCTACGCTTTGGAACGTGCAAATAGCTTCATCTTGTTGGACTGACCGACCTTGACAATTCAAAAGTGCCTGTAAATGGTTTATTTGAAATATACGATTTGATTTGATTTGATTTGATTTGAACAATAAAAAAAAACTTAAACAAGAAAACCCTCTCATGAACCACTCACGGATCCATACAGCTCATTTAATTAGATCTCCCAAACATCACCATGTTCTAAGGGGTTATAACTTAATTTGTTTCACCCCCTCACCCCCGCCAGCGCGGGTAAGTGTCACTTAATGGCAGATTTAGTGCGCGGTCGGCTGCCACTACTCGACTCTAATGTACTCACACTTTACTGCGAAAGATAAGGCAAGCATGTTGTTCGAGAAATTGTTGGCTTGAAAAGATTCTTATGGGGTGCTGATGGTGACAAAAAAAAAACAATTCTGTTATGATTTTGGTTTTAGAAATCTATCTGACGTATCAGAATCTTATTGTTTGCTCACAATGAGAAAAACTAGTTGTGTAATTGATTAAATTTCATAAGCAATGAATACCGGAGGGAACAGTTCAACAGCATCTGAGGTACCCAATTGTAACGGTATTACACCGTTACCATGCCATTGTAGTAATTTTGATTGTTCAATATCATTGTTTTCGTTATTTTCGCTGTCGAACTTTGAAACATAATGCAATGGTAGATACGTGAATTTTGTTGAAAAGCCTACGGTTTTCTATTGACCGTGTATGTGCTAATAGACAATCAAAATCTCATTATTTTTATAATTTTCCCAAAAAAAATATGCATTGCAATCATTTTGTAAGGTTTTTTTTAAATTTTATTTCATCATGAATCATTTACTCACGTCTCTGTGACTATATTCACTTGGACATAAAATATTACCAGTGAGAAGATATATTTCTTTGGAAAGCTTGTTTATGTAGGTATTATGCACAGCAGGCTTTCTTCTCGCTCAGTCGTTGCGGGAATCCAATCAATAAGTATCTTTCAGTTCACTGTGATTGACTTTGACCTTTACAGGCTGACGAGGACAATTCATAAACAATGAAACAATTTTCAACAATCTTCGAAACCAACTGACATTTCTTACTAACTGACAACACTAATTACTTCCATTTGGCAGACTGCTTAAAACCCCAATCAATCACAGCCTATTTAAAACGTACTCAAACTTCAATCAAGTAGAAACAATTAAATGGAACTATTCTCAAACGACAGTCGGCTAACGGGCTTACCATAGCCTCTTGTATAGGAGGGCTGCTTGAGGACACTGATTGTAAATTGTAAGAGGAATAAACGCTATGTGTCCGGAGTTACTGCTGACCGCGGTCGCGAGGTTTATAGCGGCAATAGTGAGGGGAAGTGGTCTACTAAGGAGATGAGGCGGTGGTCGACTAAACGAATAAATAGGAGGACCAATTAATTAGACTATTCAATTTTTTAACATTCGCATCTGAGTCGCAGTCTCTCTAAAACACCTTCAATTTTAACATTCGCATCTGAGTCGCAGTCTCTCTAAAACACCTTCAATTTTAACATTCGCATCTGAGTCGCAGTCTCTCTAAAACACCTTCGATTTTCCTAAATTTTGCCAAATTGCGACTGAAATGCGAATGTGAGCGTTGCTTAAAAAATGTAATAGTCTACGAAGCAATGCTTAAAAAGTAGTAGAATTGGCAACTCAAGGGGGCTAAAAAGGCCACGCAACAATCTGTCAAATTTCATTTTCATCTTTATCGCAGAAACCTAGGGTTCTACCCTAGGTTTCTAAATGTCTTATCAACACACAGCATCCAAGATTCTCTCAAAGACACGTTAATTACTGTGTTTGGCTGACTGAAAGAACAACAGCCAATCAAACCAGTCTAACCTTGTCTAACTAAGTCAGATAATGTGTGAAAACTATTTCTTGTTCAGTATTTTAGTACCACGGTGTTATGTTCGAACGAGCCTGAGGAAGATGGAGAATGCAGTTTCTAAAGCGTTCTTTTGGTGTTGTTTTTAACCACCAAAGTTATAACTTTTCTATAAGATTACTGGTTTGATAGCAGCAAGCAACTGTCTAATTAATAATTCTATTTGACAAAATATCCAGTGAAAAACAGTAAACAAGCCATTGGCACCAAACAAACTTTTTGTATGTGTTAAGTACTGAAACTTCTCCGTCGATCTCTTAAAACCTCTCCAAAAATCTTCAGACATTTCTTGTGTGGTTAACATTATCATCATCTGCCTAGCCTTTTCCCAGATATATTGGGATTGGCTTCACTACCTCCATGCTCGAATGGTTTAGGCGTTTGCCTTGTGACCCGGTGGTCGTGGGTTCGATTCCCACGGGAAGAGCGTACTTTGTAAAGTTGTTTTCCAGTTTGGCTAGGGCATTGCAGGCTTGAATCACCTGACTGTCTGATAAAAAGATGATTCTGTGCTTCGGAAGGCACGTATAAGTACCGACTCGCCACCACCGGGTCGCGGCCGCCAAATGACGGTTCTCAAATAAACCATGTCAGAGGCCCTTGAGTCGGTTTATAAACTCTGGTACTAGGGTGAGAACCATCCATGAAATCCCAGAAATCTAACCATGAACCATGAAATCCCAGAGAGAGGTCTAGAAGTTCAATACACTTTCATGTGATCTCCGAGACAATCAAATAATTCATCTTCTTAATTCATCCATCACATCAGATAAACAGACGAAAACCCTGCCAACAGTGATCCACACATCCCTAGAGCGAGTAGTCGCGGCAATAGTGTAGGTTTATGTGTAGATTAGCGCAAAACAGGCCGTTAGCGGCAGGGGGCGGTCATTAGCTGGCCCGGGCGAACTGCCGAACTTGCCCACTTAGCGCCGGGCCATGCGGGCCAGCGACCTGAGGGATGGCTTGTTAATGCGGTGGTTCGGCTCATCATGGGAAACTGTTAATGGGTACTGCTGAACAAGGACTAAAAATGACAAAAAAAGATTGACGTTTAATAGTATTCTTTTTGACCTATTTACATAATGAAAATCATAGTCGTATATATTGATAGTCGTAGGGTATTATTAACTACCGGAATTTCATTGTTACTTAAATATATTCCAAGAAAATCCTTGCTACGCACATCATAGTAATTCTTTGCCCAAATCCCAATGTCATCAGATGATGATAATGTAATGATGTCAGTATAATGTGTTTCAAACTATACTTCTATAGCTATTAGTCGTCATATTGATTAAGTCGTCTTGCTTGTTACAAAGAATTTTTGTCAAGCACAACAAAGTTAATTAGTATAGTTGCCCTGTAGGCACTAAGATCTACCTATCACATCACTATAAAACTATTTATTTAAAATTAAAAATATAAATTGAATTCCGCCAAGACAGTTCCGTCATCAAACTACAAGACGTACGGCGATGCACCACCATTACGTGGTGGACATCCTACCCAGCCTTATGCTCAAAACGTTTTGGGATTACTTTCATTAAGCGTTCAGCTAAGGAGTGTATGCCCCCTGTGACTTCTCCCAATTGAATTCACTGTCAGACTCGTGTGTTTCCTGATAGCACAACCTGGGGATCTTGAAGTCAAATGTGAATAGGTTACTTCTAGGTGCTCCATCATCGACCACATCATCGCTTACCATCAGGTGAGATTGTGGTCAAAAGCGAACATAACATTAATACAATAAATACTGCTCGATCGTAATCTTTACTAAAGAAGTTTACTCCTTATAAAAATCAAATCCAATATCTCCCAATGCAAAATATCCAGCCCTTTACTAATCAAGAACGTCAATTAGGAAAATTAATAAAATCGAAAAACACCTAATCCTTTTCCATTAGTCCACGAAAAACACGGTAAAAAGTGCGTCCAGTAAGTGCTACTAAATCTAACTGGCGACACTAACTCATGCACGAAAAAACAGCTCATCTACAAAATGGAATCGGAATAAGTTCCAATTCTTCGATTCCAATTCCGGAATGAATCCATTCGGATATTTATTGGATATTCGGATTAATCTTTAATCTGCCCTCTTGTGATCCGTTTTAAAACGCGCTTATGAGTTTATTTACCACAGCAAATGAAACTCTACAGCCTTCAAGCTAAGGCTGTTTTTAAGTTGGTGTCGGTTGAGTGGAGGTAGTAAAAGTGGGCAATATTTATGAGCTTTGAAGGAAATTCTTTGTGAATGTTTGCATTTATGAAAATATGCTCGGATGGAGGAGGGTACGGGGCGCGCGGATTGTGACATTAAATGTGCAAAGTAACATTACTTTATTGTATTAAGTTGTATGAATATTATGATCTTGTAACTGTGCTTAACTTCGTTAAAAGGGTTAGGGAGTTGATTATTAAGTCGAACATTAAGTGGTTTAACTTAATGATTTACTTACAGCAAAATCTGATTGACCGAGTGAGATCTTTACGGGTCGATTTTCTTTTACTTAAGAATCGACCATTTTTGGCAAGATATAATTTTCTGGATGGCCAATTAATTTACCTGAATTTGACCAATGCTTGTTAAATACAAGTCTCAGAGTAACAATAAAACTTAATTGTATTACTCTAAGCATAGCGGCCTGGGTCCTTAGATATACAAACACTAATTGTTGCGACACCAACTAAAAAATTGATCGCGGAATTAAAGGAACAATGAATCGGACCAGATTAGTGGCTTGACTGCCCCACCTTATTTATTTATTTGACAATTAATATACACACATACAACGAACAGACAAGAAGAAGGAACTAGTAGTAATTTGGTACAAAGCAAGCGTCAATTCCAAAACCAGCACTATGTAAGTATATCAGGTCCCTATCTATGACTTCAAATAGGCACCGTTTTGAAATTGTATGAGTACATAATAGTCATAAGCTTGCTACTATTCTTTTTTTTTACAATGAATTTAAAGCAAAAAATATAACCGACAGCCAAACAAAACACTACAAAGTATAAAATAACCTTAACTTCGGAAGTCGGTGTCAAAAAACAAAGAACACCGACTTCCGAAATTAAAGTTATCTGTAGGTACTTTGTTGTATTTGTAGTGTTGTATTTCTTTTTAAATAGTTTTTATTTTCACTTTTAAGTGGTAATACTTGGACGACGTCTTCGTATGCAGGAATTAAAATAAGCAAAAATGCTCATAAAATAAAAACTACTGAACCAAACTGAATAAATTTTTACGGGACCAAATGGCAAGTATACCGCATCGAATTAAAAAAGAATCACAGAAATTGGATCAGAAACCTCGGAGTAATCGGCGCACAAATATTAAAAAGAAGACCACCGAATTGAAAACGCCTCCTTTTTGGAAGTCGGTAATAAAATAGCACCCTGTACGCACAGCAATGGTTCCGATCGGCATTCGACAGCGCCGCCTAATAACGGACGCGCACTCTGAGCGCATCGCCTAATTGTGATCACCCGGTTTGTAAACACCTTCGGAATTTATAAACTGTAGTTGTTTTACTGGCATTCATTTAGAACGTAGTAAATATCGATGGGTGTTGGTTTGAAAATTAATGTGCCAATGTCCAATGATTGATTTAATTACTTGTAGCAACTACTTTGCCTCTCTGATTCTTTAATAAAGTATAAGCACCCGGACCACCGTCGGTCATAGGTAGATATGTATACTTAAGCAATATGAGTGGCAGACTTTTGACGAGAGACGAAACTTCAATTGACACGTTCTTTCAAACCTTCAAAGTTATAGATTAAAGTATTTTTAAATAAAACAATTAAATATGCTTTTAAAAATCTTTTTAAAAGTAATCATTATCTCTGTCTCTATCATAATCTTTCATCACGAAGAGGACCTCGCGCCGAGACAGCCAGCCTCCTCACAAAGTCCTGCATTCAAATGTTGCAGCTAATTACCGTGTGACATGGCGCCGCGTCGCACGAAGGTGTTCGCGAATTTTTTCCTCCTCTAATTAAGGGGGATTCGCGCCGAGTGCGCTTGGCGTCGCGTAAATCATCCGGACTTATTAAAAGAATTCTCTACGAATCGAACCTCTTTAAGATTCCAACCTCCTTCTCTCAAACACAACCGAATTCCAACTTTAAAATCGAACAGCTAAAACTGACATTCCAACGCCAGTGTTGCCAGGCAATCATCGCGTATGTTCCTGTATAAGATTTGCTATCGGAAAAGTAATGCTTTTTAATATAAAAGCTAAGGTCGCGACTGCGAATGATTTCCTGTGTATTAAATATTGAATGGCGGAATTTATGACTTATTTTTAGGGCGGTTGGAATAATTTGAAAATTATTTTTTTTGTTGCCAGCGTAATAAATTTTTATGTCGATAGGCGTTGGAATGAATGCGGATTATTGAAAATTGAGAGATGAAATTGAAATCTTGCTGAACTTAATATCAAAAGATTAAAACCGTTTCCTTGGCGATCGACTTTTATAAGTTTTTTATTTTATTTCTACTGAAAATTAACTAAGTATTTTACAATTACTTACTTTTTCATTGCATCTTTCTTAGACACATTGGCTTTATGAGCACATTCTGATAAAATAGATAAAGATAAACAGCTGCAATAACAACAAAACAGAGTAAACATTCTACTCAATCTCCATCAATATCAAATAAAAATTATACCACATCTTTGTGTTCACAATCAAAGGCAACAAAACATGGCATCCCTGATTCCTTGACGTCCTAACAGAATAGCGAAGTAAACAGCCGTAGGGTTGTCGCCTGGCGAATGATAACAAGGTGGTCGCGTTTGATGCCACCCCGCACCGACCACCGCGGTGGCCACTCGCGCTCAAATCAAAACATACAGGTAGGAATATATCAAACATCCCCTTAGTGTAGGGGCACCATCTTGCAGAACTATCATGGGTTTGTTTTGAGTTTTCGACTGTTAACCTCACATGGGCATGGTGGTCATTTTTCCTTCGTAGCTTAGATGTATACGATCAATGTGTGGTCTAAGAACAACGGATAGTTGCGTTCCTTATTTTAGAAAATTAAAAATATTAACTAGAAACTGCATTATTTGTAAAATCAAATCACCAATTATTTAAAAAAAATTCAGCAGTTAAGAGAACCCCAATTCGTGCCCAATATGAGAATTTATTATGTCAGCACAACTGTAAAACTGCTTTATTGAAAAAGAGTTTCTTTGGTATTGCTCCAAATATTTATAATAAAATACCTGATACAATTATATGTATGCCTCTAATCAAATTTATAAAGTCCCTTCGGGATTTATTACTGGAGAAGTGTTATTATAGCGTAGATGATTTTTTAAACGATATTTTGCTTGTATAGAATTCTGAAGGTGCATGTTAAATTTATTTTTTCTGTATGTTTTACTCAAATTGAATTTTTTATTTTGACATTGTGATTTTAATTAAATTGAAATCTTGACATTACTATATTGACTGGAATTTAAATTTAGACATTGTGATTTTGAATTAAACTTAAATTTTGACATCTAATTTCAATTCGATTTGAAATTTTGACATGGCAACTTTGAAGGTAACTCTATTTTTTAAATTATAATTTAAATTTAATTTCAATTTTGACATGGCAATTTTGAAGGTTACTTTATTTTTCATATAACAATTTCAATTTAATTTAAATTTACAAAGCAAAATTTGTGAAATGAAGTTGTTTGTAACTGAATTGTAATTTCCTTATTCAATTAAACTATACTAAATATAAACATTTAAAATAAAAAAATCCTAACTAAAATAATCCTAATTTAAATTTTGACATTGAATACTTTCTTTTTTTTGTTGTTTTGTTAAACTGATTTTAAATGGCAAAACATGTAGCAACCTCATAATTATTTATAAGACCGGTATGCTGTACTCATGTTTTACAAAATAAATATATCTATCTATCTATTAACTGATCTATAAAAAGTGCAATTTCATAATCGGAGGAGACTCCATCTGTCTTTTTGTGGTGTCAAGTAAGAAAAGTATTTGATGTTTCTTAGGCCATTTCACCACCTACAAGCAACTCGTATGCAAGTTCAATTTCATTGGGAGACATGATCGAACGTGTGCAAACATTTTACTGCAGCCCGCAATGTAAAGCAGTCGCACGAGGAAACGTTGACGTTTGTAATCAAACCTTATTTTTTTCTAATCTTTTTGAAAATAAATGTTTACATCTGGAAGCATAGAGGATTTAGCTACACACTTAGGATACTTATAATTTAGAAACTAATGTGAGCTCACTTTCTGTGTGCCAAATTGACGTTTAGATCCAAACTGTGAACTTTTCATCGTACATACATTTGTGTGATTAATTTAAAACAATAGAAAACTAGTCCTTAAACAAGATTTAGCTGGCCATCCTACCTTCCACATACAAACGGCCTCGTTCTAAATAAAAACATTGCTCCCAAATCGGTTCTATTTCCCCAGCATCTGTATCTGAAACCATACTAACTTTACCATCACAAATACTAAACACAACCTTATGCTTAGGAAGATAGAGTTTAATTTCCATATTGTTGAGGACAAATAAAGATTGCCATGTTATAGGTATGAGATTGCAAGGAGTCGTGTGTGTGGCAACATTAAGGCGAATAAAATTTAAATATGGCAACACTCGCGCGCGCTATAAAAGAAACAAAATAACATAAAGAGGTATAAAAATATATTTATATAGAAATGGTTTAGGAGTTCGGCTCACCTGGCGCGATGCTCGCGGGTTTAATATCAAACTATATTGTTAGAGGCAGCACATGTAATTGTGTTTCATAGGTTATATTCTATTTGATAGCGGAAATACAGTACGTATTCATGGATGGGCTCAAGTGGAGTTATCGTCGTTTAACAAGCAACACTGCTCAAATCGATATAATTGACCGTTTTTACTTTGCAATTCAAATTTTTGGTTTCAATAAATTATTCCGTTTTTTCGCTCTACTGAAAAGATAGTGAAAATGAGTTAAGTGGTGTTGTTTACTATATACGTTACGAAAAATTAGATTAATAACAACAAGCAATGTCAATTAAATGCAGGGAGGCCGCTGTAATTAAAGTTCATGAGGTATTCAGCTTAGTCTCAGGAATGGCACTGAACCTCCGAGGTCTGTAGTATTGCAGATATCCATTGGCCGCGGTGAACACGCGCCAATACATGGGCGGACCGACGGCTTGATGCTTAGCAAATAAAATGGTTAATAATTACCTACATAGTAAAACGGATTCATCGATTTTTATGATACCTACCATAGGGTAGGGTAACGCTAGGGTCATGGGGTCCGAGTGCGCGTCTCCTTTTTAAGGATATTACTCGCCGACTGATCGACACTTTGCGTGACCAGAGGGCTGGCTTGTTCTTTGCTCAAAGAAATAGTATTGCCATTCAACGTGGCAATGCTGCCAGTCTTCTGGGCACGTTTCCGGATGACAGCGATGCGGAGGAATTCTTCGACGCCTGAATGTACTTGTTTTTGTATATTCACATATATATAGTTAGGTTTATTAGTTATTTCTAATTATATAACTTACATATTCATATGACCTTAATTAAGAACGCCTACCGTTAAAAATAAGTTTCTAAATAAGCTGCATGGACTTATAAAATGTCAGAAGCTATTGCACGATTCGAATTGTTCGATTCCTATTGAGAGAACCGACAAGAAACTCTAAGGTTACTTACTCTCTTTAAAAATTAATGTTTCCATGTTTACTCTGAAAACCTTGTCAAATAAATCAGGCACAAAAATGATGAAGACACTTCAAGTTAGTATTGACAGAAGCGGAAATACTCATGCCACAAAATAAAATCAGATACAAGATGATCACAAGTAATTTGATAGAGGTTGCAAACATGTATCTACATACATACATCTGCCACTTATGATTCCGGTCATGTCGTGAGATTCAACGCGGGGAAAACAGGGAAATCTTCAAAGGGTTATCACGGTACTTGTGTAAGACGGGGTGAATGACAGGCTGCCACTTTTCGCTCTCTGCTCTTATTATCTGAGCTTAGGTTCATTATTCTTATCACAGAGAGTCTGTTTTCTATTGCTTTTTTAGTGTCGAATCAGATACCACGTGACCAGAGGCTGGCTTCGGAAAGTGTGAGGGTCGCGGGTAGCCGAAGGATGCGAGATGCACAGGACCGGTCACTGTGGCGACACGAGCGGGGAGGCTTATGTTCAGCAGTGGACGTCTTTCGGCTGATAATTATGATGATGATGAGAGGCACGCTTTTACTTCGGTCAAAGATTGCCATTCAACGAGACATTTTGTTATTGACAGCGATTTTGACAACGCTGTTCCCTTTTTATACACGCTTGTACATAACTTATTGTTATTATGAATTTGTGTTTGTGTTTTCAGATATCTAACTTTTAAACCATCACCATAAAAATCTTATAAAGCTAAAGAGTTTGTTTGTTCGTTTGGTTGAACGCGTTAATCTCAGGAGCTTCTGGTTTGAATTGAAAAATTACTTTAGTGTTGGATAGCGCATTTATCGAGGAAGATAGAACATCACGCTACGCCCAATTTGAGTGGAGCATTAACAAAAAATGTGACACAGACGAATTTGCGCGGGTCAGCGAGTTGTAACATATTAGTTAAGAAAAAGAAAATAAAGGCTCGCCGAGTTTCGGACCAGTCAATTTGGAATAAATAATCTTTTTTGCTAGTTATCTTAGATCCTTATCCCAGACTTTTTAGGTTAAAAGCTAGGTAAATATGTGCCTATGTACGCAAATACTACATTTATTTTTTTACTTCTTGCTCAAACGTTTGTAATACTATATTCTACGGAATGAAAATCAGAACTGTTATGGGATCACTCATTTGCCTGTCTGTCTGTCATAGCTATTTTGCTCTGAATCTACTGAAATTTGGTGAACACAGTAGCAGCTGAGGCCCAAACACGGGCGCGTATCTAACGTAAATTAAAATATTTTAAAAAATCACTTTTGAAAGACAAATAATAAAAAAAGGTTTTTAAACTCTACCGTACCTATGTCATATCAAATACGTTTCAAATTTAATTTTATAATTAAAAAATAAAAACAGTTTTAAAGTTTTTAACTATACTTTCTAATCAGCCGAAATTTTTAAACAAAACACATAATAGTATCTTCAATATAAATACCTGGGTGAATAGGTTACTTCTAGGCAAGCGTGCTCCATCTTCGACTGCATCATCGCTTACCGTCAGGTGAGATAGTGGTCAAACGTATGTCCCGTCAGTGGTAAAAAAATAGTTCTTTAGTTTTTGTAGGCTACAGGAAATCCAATAAGAAGTTTGTGGTTCTAATTAATAACATTTAAAAAAAAATTCTTTGACTCGGACTTGATCGGTGTTTTCACAAATAAATTCCATTCAACTTACTCTATCATCATCATCATCTGCCTGCTCTCTTCTCATGTTACTCGAGGTCGGCACGACTCAAACTCTAGTTGAAGTTGCGCCACTAGGGTGCCATTTTTTTTTAAGGTTGGGAAATCATCAAATGTATCCTCCCGCTCTGGGTGAAGCAGGAGGGAGTGTCAGACTCTTACAGACTAAAACCCATCCGTGTTCCTCCTAGCGCCCTTTGCGTTCCAGGGCCACGGTGACTCTTTCGGACAAAGTCCGCAGCCCCAGCATGCACTGGCCCTAGCGGACCCCGTCTTTTATGCTGATAGCTCTTTGAGTAATCAATCAGGAAAGAGTTATCATGAAGATATTTAACTTCCTTTGTCCTCAAACCTGAATTTTCCAACTTTATGACTCAATCAACACAAAGACCACCTATGACAAACCAGTAATTGAGCCACCCATAACACGAGTAATGTTTGTCCAACATTGGCCACCCACACTGGCGCAGTAAGAAGTAAATATTTTTGCGCGTAACAAGTAACATTCGGCGCTGGTCGTATTATTCAAATGCGCACCAATAACACCATTTACGGCCGCGCATAAAACTACAATCGAACCGTACGAATAAATATCAGACCTCTGTAACTTATAACCTCAGGGACCATGATGTATTACTACTGGACTGGAAGGGGCACTGCTCACACTGAAACGACCACCTATTATGATCACTACTCAATAAACCTACCTCTCAGACATCGGGCGCATAAAACTGCACAGCAAATGGTACAAATTTGTTCCGGCTGGGAATTGAGGCCTTTACCGAATCAATGTTCTCAAAACGATGACTTTACGTTAGATGAAATACTTTCCTAAGATTTATTTATTGTATTTTTAATGCGCGCATGCTTTCGGTTTCATGCTTTTAAAAAGCATTTCCAATTTGTATTTCAGTTTTACGATAAGCAAGCTGTGTCCTCATTGAAGGAGTGCGCTAAGCTAAAACTATTTCTTCAAAAATAGAAACTTTACAAATAAATAAATCACGAGATCGACATTATGATCTTGTATTTCCTGACTACTGTTTAAAAGTAGTTTACTATTTGGATGGATGGAGAGGAAGAGTGAGTCCAAAGAAAAGATAGATGGATAGTGTGAGGAGTGATATGAAAGAAATGGGAGTTAGTGATAGCGTGAAGGCTGATAAGACAGAATGGAAGAAAAAAACGTGTTGCGCCGACCCCAAGTAACATGGGATGAGGGCAGGAAGATGATGATTTCCCGACTACTGTCTGTGACTAGGTTGCCTAAATATTGCACTTATCTTATCAAATTGATGAACATTGTTAAAAAAACTAGCAATAAACTTGCAGTTGCGCGATGTGTTGTAAGTGTTGTACAACGTAGATAAACAAAGATTTTCGTCACTCTTCTCGAACTTAGCCTACTTATCTTAGACATAGGAAACCATTAGAGGTTATTATCAATACCTGTGAATATGGGACGAGAGAGCTTTGTCATGTACCCAATTAATGGGTGGAGGTCTGGTAGGCAGCTGCTTTACTTAAATTACTGGTATTAAGCTGAATCTGGTTTGACTGGAAGCCGACCCCAATATAGTTGGAAAGCTAGGCAGATGATGAGAGCTTTGTCATGTTGACTTTTTGCTCAGCAGTCAACCTTGTGCCCACTGACCAACACGCCAGACATCAATTTATCTGCTCAGCCTTTTCCAAACCATGTTGGAGTGGGTTTCCAGTCTAACCATATGCTGCACAGTGCATACCACTGTGTAACAACCCAGCAACTGGGTAACACGGTACTCCTTGGCAAGACTAGTGTCAGATATTCTGGCTCCTGACAACCCGTAATGACTCCCAAAGATCTACAATGACAGCCGGGACCAACCGCTTAACGTGCTTCCCGAGGCACGGAGGAGTCTCGGTATGTTGAGACCGCCAACATACCGAGACTCCTGACAGACCGCCTTTTTACCCATGACCCAGTGACAGACCGCCCCCGGCAAGCGTTGCTTAGCCTTAAAAATATCCGTGCGACTGTAATTATTTAGCCACGAGTTCCTGCAACAAGTCAGACATCGTAGAAAGAAAGGAAAAAAGAAAGCTCCGCTCAGCATTATGCTGAGCGATGGCCTTTTTAAACGAATGTGACGCATATCTTCCCAACTTGCATAACTTTTATAATTTTGTTTATGCGTCATGCTAAGCGCAAATAAACTCTTTTCCTCTCTTCTTCTTTCTTTCAAAGAAAATCATCTTTTCTAGGCACATCTAGCGGGTAATGTCGGTGGTAAAAGTTATAATAATACAAGCTATAACGCGGGTTATGGTTGAGGTCGTAACCGGCGAAACAACCGGACCGAGGTTAATTCCACACCTGTACTTATTTGCCGAGCCTTCACTACCTACCCCTATGTCTCTGTTTGTATGTAGATGCTTATTTTTAGCTACACATAACTACTTCACATGTATCTAGGTGTCGTCACTAACACACAGTGATGCTAAAATGAAAAGAATGTAGGTACCTAACTGCATTAAGACTGGGCTCGGATCATTTTCTGACATTATCTAATGAGATAATGTGGTCTGAGGCCCAATTTTACTATTGTTTATCCGACTGCGCTAGAAGGGGGGTTATGTTTTTAAGCAATGTTTGCAATCGTATAGCATTCGGAATCTGTCAATAATGTAGAGATATTTATTTATTTATTTATCTCCTTACAACTATCATTACAGGCTTTAACCTAATGCGACAGTGTAGTGATGGACTTGTTAAAAATAATAAATGAAAGAATCTAAATAATAATTAATACCACTAACAATATTACTCTACTTAAAAAGAACTTATGTAACCTTACATACCTAACAGAAAATAACAACAAACATAACGTTTTACACTAATTACCTTACATAACTAACTGCATTTAACAGAACTCTTGCGAGCTCACTCAAAGTGCATAAAAAATATGTTTATATTGAGGTGTTTTCGACAGATTGCGACTAATTGGCCCTCTGATTATATATATGTTACAATTAGTTCGGCATCTGAGAGACAATTCTCATATTTTTCAGAAGCACTCGCATTCGAATCGCACTCGCAAACTGAATTTTGACATTACACTACTCTTTTTGACTATATTTTGACATTTAGGTACATATTGTCGGTGAGATTCTTCTTCTTATCGTGTGGGCAGTAAGGTCTAACGACCCTACCCAAGTGTCAGAATTTCTAAACCGCCTCAAGGGCCTCTGACATGGTTTATTTGACGACCGCCATTTGGTGGCCGGGACTACCGGCTCATACGTGCCTTCCGAAGCACGGAATCATTCTTTTATCAGATCAGGTGATTCAAGCCTGCAATGTCCTAGGCAAACTGGAAAAAACTTTACAAAGATGATATTGCTTCTTGAATTTGAGCGCTTTTCAAGTGCAAGAATGGAAAGAATTAACTTTCTCTTCGAAACATAAGCTATTTCGGATAAGTATATGTGCTGAAGAATATGTATGTGTTTGAAAAAGTACATAGAGAGAAAAATTACCTTAGGTAATCTCAATTATTCAATAAATTAATATTTTTGATATTAATTTATTGAATAATTGAGATTAAGGTAATTTTGTGTAGTTAATGAGAGCATTTTAATCACAGCTATAATATTAGTTGTTTAAACGTACTTACGCAAGATAAACGTTCTTTGCCGTATGGTGCCGTAAAATAAGAATACCACCCCACGACTAAGGGACTCACCAGAGAATGGGCAGCAGCGTTCTCTGTAAAACGCAACACCATACATTGCGTTCGCCAACCCGCCTGCCAAGCGTGCCGATTATGGCAAACTCACCCTCCCTTTGGGTGAGGGCTATGTCCAGCAGTGGACGTCTTTCGGCTGTTATGATGATGATAATGCAAGATAATATTGCAATTAAAAACATTCAACGGTTTAATCAGATGGCATTTCCTTGATAGGCATAAACATTTAATTTTATTTGCTTTAAAATTATTCTTTTAAGATTATTCGATCAATTTCTTCTAGTTTCCAATATTAATAATTTTCCAATTCATATGTATCATTAACAAAGTTTAATGTGCGTAAACTTTTACTTTAATGTGGTAAACATTAAAGTTAACACATTTACGCTTATTTATGATTGTTTTCGATTATAAGGAAAGTGGCTTTAGCACTTTACACTATACATATATAATAAAAATACACAATATACCTAAGCTTTCTGGCCCCGAATGCACCAATAGATTTCTTAAAAAAATCTGTGAAGTCCGTTAGTTAAATTAGAAAAAATCTATTACCATCATCGCGTTCGCGAGTCTTGAACTTTGTTGCGTTTGATCCATGTTATTTTTTATTGATTTGATAAAGCAAAAGTAATATTTTCGCGAAGAATTGTTAACAATATATTAACGCGTCACTTCTTACACGTTGGTTGCAGTCGATTATACTTAATCAACTGATCTATAAAGAAATGAAGTAACAAACACAGGAGTTCACAGTTCCACACACTGTGTAGCTGTGTCCCGAGCCAGTTGTAATTACAAACTAATAACGAAGTGTTCAGCTCTTAAGTAAGTGTTCTCACAAAATAGACAAACAATGAGTGTGCGCAATAAATTAGCTGTTACTTAATGCTAGTTAATACCCAAAACTTGAGCACGGAACTTGTAAGTTTTTGCAACTAAGATTTGTAGAGACATACCACCCATGCACACTAAACGTTTTGGGACTACTAGGTCTACTAGGGGACTACTAGGTTACTTCCCGGCAGTAATGGAGGTCCATCATCGACCACATTTGGCCTTCCTACAGCCTATCAATGATATCATAATTCCTCTTACAAACTTGTAGCGCTAGTTCCCCGACGCTGTAGGAACGACATAGGACCAAGACCATCCATTGACGAATCCAGGGGGGGGGCATACGAATAGTAATTCAAGCAGGCTTGTTATGCGTTAAGCAAAATAAAATTAAATGTGTTATTTTAGGGTTACTTTGCTTTAAAAAAAAAAAAAAAAAAAAGGGTTACTCTGCTGAGGGTGGGTACCCTCAGCAGTATCAAGCCCCCCAGACGACAACCATGGATCCGCCCCTGCGAACGTCAATTAAACTTTAACCAAAAGGTGATAAGTTTTTTTTTATTTTACTTCGTTTTTAGGGTTCCGAACAAAAAACGGAACCTTATAGGATCACTCGGGTGTCTGTCTGTCTGTCTGTCCGTCTATCACAGCCAGTTTTCTCCGGATCCACTAGACCGAATCTGTTGAAATTTGGTACACGTATGGACTTCTGTGACCCAAACACGGACGCGTTACGTAAATTATTATTTTTTTAGTAGGGGGTCACTTTTTGGGGTCAAACTAGAAAATTTCCAAAAAGAAGTATTTTGAATAATATCGTGTGACTTATCTAACGAAGGAACTTACCGTAAGGGTTTCAAATATATTTTTTTCATAATTTTAAAATAAATGGTTTTGAAGTAATTAAAGAAATTGACCAAAAATGACCATTCCCCCCCTTATTTCCGAAACTACTGAGCCTAAAATTTTGAAAAAAAAAATGGAGGTAATAGATCTTTACCTATAGATTACAGGAAAACCTATCAGAAGTCTATAGTGTTAAAAAACATGTTGAAAAAAAATATAATTCGTTCGGAACCCTTTGCACGCGACTCCAATTCGCACTTGGCCAGTTTTTTACAAAAGTCGTAACCAAAAAATCTAGATGTTTGTATTGTCATTACACACACATTTACAAAATTAGCCTACAGAGTTAACATTTTCAACTGTAGATATTGTAAGACGAACATTATTGATGTGTTAATAATTGAGCCGACACATTTGTAAGTAAGCTTAGAAACAACAGCCCCTGGAACGAAGTCCTTTTGTGAAGGACTTATTCATATGACAGTACTTACTTCAAGTTGAGGAAGCTCTCGTACTTATAAAGTATCCAAGAGTTATTTTGTAAGTAGTTAGTTGAAGGGAATATGTTCTTGTTTAGCTTGCGGGTGGGGGTGGTATAATTAATATTCCCTTAGGTAGACACTCCGCTAGTTTATGTGACACGCGAAAGCTTCGCAGTTATATAAGATTTTCATCGTTGATTTTATCATTCTGTGTCATAGCTAGGGAGAATTGTATCACCTGATTGAAGACAATACGTACCTATGAAATCATATCATAGTCAGTTATTGGTAACTGACCTATTGTACTACAAGCTGTGGGTTTATAAATAAACTAGCTTTTGCTCGCGACTTCATATGCGGACATCTCTTTTAAGGCTTGTATTCATGCCAATGACCTTTTGCATATGAACGGAGCTAACTACTCCTCTACGCGCCACTCCGCTAACCGCATTTTAATTTTTTATATTAAAAATAATACATGTTATAAAAAGTAACAAAAATCAAATCATTTTCGTTTGTTTTGCAAAGCAGTAAATATATTTTTATACTCTTTTGATAAAAAAAATGAAAGAGTAAAATGGTTTCATCTCAACGATTTGGGGGAATTTGGTGGCTTTTTATCTTATTATGTGATACTGATAGATAAATTCTGGCTAAACCAAATTACGTATCATATCATGAAGATTACAAACTATTTTTTTTCAGATGTTATTTTTCTGTTAGTGCCGACGAAAAGTTACTTCATCTGCACGCTGTTTTTAAGCTTTTTTCGAAAGAGCAGCCATACGTATGAATTACGAGAAATCCTACACTCCCCAAGGATCCTACATTCCAAATTCCAGCTTTCTACGACCAATAGTCTCGGCTGTTCGTTGTCTGTCAGTCACTCAGTAACGGAAGAGTTTTATAGGTATGTTCTCAAAATAAAAAAATTGCTTCATATTAATTTGTAGGAGGTGGACGTCACCTTCGTGGTCGACCTCGGCGAAGGTGCTATGACGATCTGATCATGTTTGTAGTTCAACCAGTCACAGGATGAAGAGGTATGGAAGGAGAAAGGTGAGGCCTTTGTCCAGCAGAGGGACACAATTTAGGCTCTCTATAGTAGGGGAAGGTGTACGAGATGATTCACTTAAGGGAGAATGTTTAAATGATATTCTACTTAGTGCAGATGTAAATATGTTTATCCATAGTAATTTTATCTATGTAATTGTTGTCATACTCAAAATTTTAAATTTTCAGTCAATGATAATGATAAATAATAATTGATATATTTTGCAAATAGGTTACAAGTAACTCTTTTACATATAATTTTTTTTTTTTGACATATTTATCTAGATGAGGCCGGATGTTTCCTAGCTGACTACCCTGAGAAGAAACACCGAAACATACTCAGAGGTCACAGTCTCTTTTGAAGTCCATACAATTGCCAATAACATAATTATGAAAAACATGTAAGTTAAGGTCTGGGGTGGCCTTTTGAGGAAAGCACCACGCAGGTTTGAGTGGGCTTGTCCAGACAGTGCAAGCATTTGTCAGTTATCGTGCAGCTCAACTCAAAAACTTTGAGGAGCTCAACGAACCGACGAACAATACCAAAGTAAGGACATTTGGGTAAGCCGCATAATATACTCAAACTGCCAGACAGTCATGAAATCAATCCTTAAAATGACGACCTACATAGTCCTCACACTTACAATACATCATTTTTTTAAAAACCATGCAGATTAGTGTCTGAGATGGTCTTTAGAAGAAAGAACCACACAGATTTGAGTGAACCTGTCCAGTCAGTGCAAGCATTTGTCAGTAGTCGTGTAGCTCAACTCAGATCCACTTAGGAGCTCAACAACTCGACGAACAATACCAAAGAAAAGACATTTGTGTAGGCCGTACAAAGCACTCAAACTGCCAGACAAACATTAAAATTACTCAATGAAATAAAAAATAATCCACATAGTCCCCAGTTGTTTTATTATTATAAATCGCATTTTTAAAACGTTATCAAAGGATCATCTTGTCCACCCCGGTGTCCAAGATGATCCCTGCGGTAGGGGCAACATGATCCCAGGGTCATGTTGCTCGAGCTCGAGCAGTTGAAGTGGATTCAGGTGCACGAAGGGCTATATGTAGACGCTGCTGACGGAATCCTCTCAGCCAATCCGTACATCCTCGTCTCTATATCTACACTAATATTATAAAGAGGAAAGATTTGTTTGTTTGTTTGTTTGAATTGAATAGGCTCCGAAACTACTGGACCGATTTGAAAAAATCTTTCAGCAATGGATAGCTACATTATCAGGGAGTAACATAGGCTATTTTATCCCCGTACTCCCACGGGAACGGAAACTACGCGGGTGAAACCGCGTGACGTCCACTAGTCTTTAATATGCTTCACGAGCTCAATTTCCTGTTCTGCCGTAACAACTGTATTTTTTTCCACCTAAATATGTGCTAAATTTTTTGCACCTAAATTGCACCGACAGCCACTTTATTTTTGCATTTATCCCGCCTTTTTAGTGACATAACAGGCACTCCAAACTGTTTACTTGCTGTTCTAAATGGTATGCCATTTTCAACAGCATCCAGCGCTTTGATCATCAGTTAGGGTCTGTGGGGTCGTTAGACCTTACTGCCCACACGATAAGAAGAAGACGAGGCATAGTCTAAAACGAAATAAAGTATTTTTTGTTATTTGAAATCTATAACTATTTTTTAATAATGCAGGCAGTTCATATAAATGACGTCATATTTATTAGAAAAATACAAACACTAAAACAATGTAACATACAAATAGTCAAAAAATTATCCCCGTATTAATAGGTTTAACCGGTGTACAAGATGATCAGATCATCTTGTACACCGGTAACATAACCCTCATAACCATCTTGCCCCAACATAAACGTTTTTATTCAATGTTCGATAACATAACCTATGTGGTTTCAACTGTTACCATGCTGTTAGAAAATCAAATAAGGCAATATACAAAGCTAACTAATACAACAGCCTCAACAATAAAGTACCTAAAACACATTAGGAGTCAACCTTACGAAGTAACGAAATATTTGTTTTCTTCCTCAAAAAATTTAACTGACACTTACGACGCCATTACGATTGACCGAGGCGGGGGAATATCGGGGACTACATTTTACCAATAAAAAAAACTAGATGGCGTTACTAGTTTCGTTTAAATGTAAAAGGATCATCTACCCTCAACGGATCATCTCGTACACCTTTCCCCTACAAAATATTATCTAAAGGTTGTGGTCGGTCTACGTATGAATGATTTGACATATTTTTAGTAACAATTTTGTAATATTCAAATGAAAGGGGTCAAGTCATTTCAACCCCATCAAAACACATCATTCCCATGCCACTACCACACTAACTCGCAACAACAGAAAACATAATCAAATATGCTACAAATATAATCCCCGTTTATCTCCCATCGCCCCCAATAGATACCTATTATCCTAATCAAATACCCTTTAATATCGCCGCCGTGCTAACACGCAGTGTTTACTAACATGTTACAACTTACCCTTTTGTTAGTCGCTGTCGCCGCCGACGCCGCACGCCACGCCTGCACACGCCTGCCACGCGACCGACACGCGGCTCGCACGCAAGGCGTAGCGTGAACGGAGTACGTAATACTTGTAATTATGTTAGCGGATTACACGCATGATTGATGTTAGCGTGTTAGCGAATTTATTAGTTGTTATCGAATAAGTCTTGATATGGGAATTAGGGACGTTAACCTGCTACTGGTTCCGGGTATAGTAACTTAGTACTTACTACTGTAGTAGATCGATAGAGCCACGAGGGTAACAAGACTATGTGCTTTAATAATATCAAACAAACATCAAAATTTATTTTTATTTTATTTAAAATGTTGATTCTAATTACATCAATACATTTAATAACAGTAGGTACCTACCTACACCACAGACTTCCCTCAGATACCCTTTTTATTTGAAGTTCTTTCAGCCCATGCAAAGGTTATATTACTCTTCGAATTAAATTTGTGTATGTAAAAGAATTGTGCAATTATTTTTGGTGTGCAGTACAGTATGCCCGCCACACATTCCAAACTACTATAATTCCTGAAAGCCAGAATCAACAGTGGCAACCACCAGAAAAACGGCGCGTCAATGAAGCCCGACGAGTCCCGGAGAAATGATTCAACTGTCTTGGATCCCGCAACGAAATTAATCAGAAAAGTACAGCGGAGGAGTAGGAAAAATAATAATTTCCATTTAAACAATAAGGTAGTTGTATTCTTATACCTATCAATCAACGAACTCTATTCTCTTTTCTAATGGAACTTATGCCTAGAAGAATGAAGCAGAGGTGCGTGATGCGCTACCCATCATCACGTTTCTCTTACTTATGTTAAATAACCAACTTATTTTTCAAGCGAAGACTTCCCAACATCCAGTAGCTGTTTAGTTTAAATACATAAATAAACAAAGCCCTCCAAAGAGTCTAAAGACAAACTGTTTATTTTTATCACATAAACATTAGCAAAGGAATCAAAGTATCGGATTGAAACATCAAGTCCCCGGGCGATGACAATGCCGCTAGCGTCCGGGTCTGTTCGGATCCGGTCGGATATATCCGTGGATCAGATCGGATCCGAAGATGGCGACACTTCAAGAACTTCGCCCTTTTACAATTTTACAAATCCGAGCGTTATTTGCGCTGACCGTTAGTTTTGTGCATTCTGAACGTGGATACGGCGAGATTTTCTTAAGAATTAGAAGATTTTAGGGGTCTTAGCAACTTTTACTCGCTTAACAATTAACGTAAAACGGGATGAATAGAAACAAAACATTAGAGGAGATTTTCACTTTATTTAAATTCTGCTTGCAGCATTTAAGGATTTGATTTTTTAAATCAATATTAGTTTTAAAAGATTGATCATTTTTTAGAAACCCATGATGTGGCATTCAAGTGAAAATACCATTCAAAGTTTTGTTTCTATTCACACCTGCGTTTCTATTAACCCCGTTTTACCGATATTTTGACTTGTATTTTTTATATTTAAACAACACTACAACAAAGTCATATCACTAATAAGTATTATGGAAAAAAAATGTAGGTAAGTAGACACGATGCCATTTTAGTCGTGTTACAAAGGCGGCCCACTTAATGTACCCGATATAAACTACCTCTAGGCACAATTATTTTTTTAAAATAGGTAAATCATTGAAATAATAGGTACAATAAAAACAAATAATGCATTAGAATTACGAAATACCCTGTTCATAATGTTTACGCCCAAAACAATGTCACCATTCCATTCTGCGCCGTCCTTGGAACACAAGGCTCGGACTGCGCTCGCTCCTGGATGTTTCAAACTACGTCATGCGCCATGATAATGAATAATATATTTTTTTTAATATTTTCAAATGTTTATAAATATATTTTTAAAGGAATGTGTAGTAGACATTGGATAGATGAAGTGGACTGCCGTTGTGAAACTACTAAAATGGCACCGCGTATTAATATTATTTTATAAGTGGATTATCTCTGATAGAACTGGTCCGATTGCAAAAAAAGCAGTTACCGAGTGCCATAGGCTACTTTTTATCCCAGACTAGCCGAACCGCGCAACTTCGTCTGCGTCACAATTTTCGTTTCTGCTGCGCTCCTATTTGTCTTAGCGTGATGATAAATGGGCTATCTAACACTGAAAGAATTTCTCAAATCGGACCAGTAGTTCCTGAGATTAGCGCGTTCAAGCAAACAAACAAACAAACTCTTCAGCTTTATATATTAGTATAGATATAGAAGTATAGATAGGCTACGGCGTCGACCAAAGCCACGTGTAAAACCTAGTACAACTCCTTAAATCTATGAACTCCTCCTTTTGAAACTTCTGTAGATTTACATAGATGTAGCATATCTAAGTCAATATTTTTTTAGGGTTCCGTACGCAAAGTGTAACCAACGGAACCCTATTACTAAGCCTCCGCTGTGTTTGTCAGCAGGCTGTATCTACAGACCCGGCTGAAATTTTGACAGATTGTGTATTTCTATTGCCGCTATAACAACAAATAATAAACATTAAGGTTTATGGTACGGAACCCTTCGTATGCGAGTCCGACTCGCACTTGGCCAGTTTTTTTTTACTATTGATAGGCATACGTTTGAAAAAAATAATATGTTTGAATATTTTTTACACCCCTTTTTTCCAAGGCATTTTTAGCGTGTTAGTGGAAAATTTAAAAAAGCACATCAAAAACAATACAACTCAGTTCTCCTAATCATCCAATTAATATCAATACAGAAGGCCAAGCAACTAAAAACAAAACATTGTGGAAAAATATAGTGACAGCTCAAAAAACAATCGGAAAAATGTCGGGTCATGTCCATACAATCGTTCGTCGTATCGTTCTATTGATATTCAATTCGGACTCGCGGAGAAAGATCGCCCCGGGACAGCGGCCAATTGAATTTGAAAACAGAACATCGAACGTCCGCCCCCCCCCCCCTCCTGCTGTCCCCTCCCACGCCTCGTGAGCACCCCCCGGCAGTGATGGCCAGCGTGGTGCACCATGAGGCTAGGGAAGTTTGGGAAATCGCGACGGACTAACAGGTACCCACATCATTGACCTAATTATTACGGAAAAAATAAGCTTATGTACATTAATGCCACATAACTGTTTTTTTACTTGATAACGTTCGCTTCCTCCTTTGAATATAATAATTATGTTTTTTTATTATTGCTACGTTAAGTTAGTCATTGGAAAAAATTGAAAGTCACAACTATAATTCACTTATGAATAATGATTATGTGCACATGTCATAAAAGTAGGTAGGTAGTACAAGAGACGTTTTAATTGTGGAAGGTAATCTTGACACTGCGTTTTTCGTTTCTCAAATATTAATTGTCAATAATTCGATAACTTTTATATAAGAATTAAAAATGACGGTTTGACAGCATCAGTTAACTCAGACCACCACATTATTTTTCAGGTAAAAGTCATCTGACTATTGGAAATCAGCCCTAAATGTAAGTTTTCATTTGCTAGCAAACTATCCCCCATCCTCAGAGCTCATGGTCACCATCGCCGCCGTGTGCCCAGCACGGCCATTTCCCTGCCCATAGACAACAGTTTTATTGTTTTAATATTTATTTATCAGACGGCGTTTTTGCGTTATGCCCGCGTAGCGTCGTAGCTGCGTAGCGGCGTAGTCGCGTAGCTGAGTGCCGGCGTATCGCTCTATGACGTAGCAAATGGCAATGCGAGATGGACGAGCGATGGGATTTTGAAGATACGACTAGTGACTACTGATTTTTCAAAAGTAAAAGGGAAAAAATACTGTCTGATACAGTGTGCTTTATTTTCGAGGCTGCACCACATTGATACTGTTGTCTGACTTAGTTCATCATGCACCTGGAAAAAACAGAGGTAACTCTGATGATCCTATCCTTCCTTCAACCCACAGCGATTCGGATAAAAGTAACAATCAGATAACTTTTGGTAGTTTATTCTTGAATCTTTTTTATCAAGCTTTAAAAACCAGCTAGTCTATTCTGTAAATAACTAGGTATTTCGATATCGAGCTTCACCTGAGTGACAAAACTCACAAAGTGACCTTTATTGCACAAGTGTACTACGTGCGATTAACGCTTATGCGACAAAACTGTACTGCGACTCACCATAGTTCGAATGCACGCTTGTGCGACACACTGAAGATCGACAACACCCCGACTCAGAGTACCCCGACTCGGATAGGTTAGGTTAGAAGTGATTATTTTTTTTTAAAGCACCCAGAAATAGGCTCCCGATCTTCAGTGTGTCGCACAAGCGTGCATTTGAACTATGGTGAATCGCAGTACAGTTTTGTCGCATAAGCGTTAATCGCACATCCATTTGTCGAGCTCACGTATTACACTCTTATTGCACACAACATAAAGGTCTTAATTTGATACTCACCTCGGATTCCACTGTCGAGATACGAAAATGTTGTTACAGAATAGCACTACAGTTTAAAACGTGACTTTTTATTAAATTCAAAATAACACTTCTCATGTTAGGTAGGTAACACATTATTTTCACTTACGAATCACTTGCAAACAACCTGTCCTACATCAAATTCAATCCTCAATTGATTTCCAACTGCAATCGTCTCATCCGCGCTACTCCAACGGAGTCAGGTGAACAAAGGTCCGGCTTGATACGTCAGCGCGATTTAGAATAGCCACCCTCGTTTTATCGTAAACTCCACCACCTTACACACCACAGACCACCATTGAAAAAACACCCTTAACACAAGGCAGTAGTGTCAGAGCAACTGCACGTTTAACTTTGATATGTATATGACGTTTTTATCAATGTAGTGTAATCGATTTTGAACTTTAGTCGGTCGGTTTACGAGTGTTATTAGGTGTAGGTGTAAAGTTGTAGCAGTGATGTCCCCGCGTCCGGTAGTTCGGATTCAATTCAATATGACAGGCGTTTGATCGCGTCGTTTGGCGGATATTACTCAAACAATGTTCAAGTGCTTTTAATACAAATGCTATTGGTGATTTGACGCTTTGTATATTTTTTTGCACGACTCTTCTTGAAGTTATCTTTGATTTTTTTGCATGGGATTAAAGACACGATTTCGATCTGTCGAGTGTACGTTAGTGGACCTATGAGGATATAGGTAACTTAAGAACAATATTTACATAAAACTATGCAAATAATACCTAGGTATGAAGTACTTAGGCAAGAGGTTCTTAGTCCTGTGGTTACCAGTAATACCTTATTCTTGCCTTGAGGAATTTCATGAAGAGGAAGAGAAGCAACCCAGAGTCAGGTTTTACACCTCTTTGTACTTAGCCAAGGGAAGTCATAACTGGCGAAATATGTAGATATGGAGTACTTACATTTATTTTAGTCACGCCGTCACCTTCGTGGCCTACCAAGACACTTCTGAGCTAGTTTGGCCTATTAAAAACAATACACCTAAAAACGGGGCCTTCAAAAATGTTTGATACGGGACCCCTTTGAGGTCAGACTAACTACGCCACTGGGTATCGATGGCCATGAGTTCTAAAGTTTTTGCTTGCACAACTTCGACTCTCCAGTTTATCTTTGAATTTGGCTTCAAAGCTAGCCCATTTCTTACTACGTACATGGTCTGGCCTAAAAATATTCTAAATTCCTAATTCTTCTAAAGCTTTTTTTCATGATTAAGTTGACGGAGGTCCCCGGAGGGTGAGCCAACCAAGGAAGTTGTGCCACATGAGCTACGCCCTCACGAATAGATACTAGGAAAGTCTTCCTGTACTCTTCTATTCAAAGCTTTGGAAGAGTTAAGCACCTACCTATCCCTAACCAGGAGTCCCTACCTCTGGAAGGAATCTTTGCTGACAGGGGGGCATATGCTTCTGTAAAAGCAGCTTCAGTCATGTGCTGCGATAAGCATTATTCTTTAAAATTCTTACGCGCCATTTGCGCTGAATAATAACGCAGTCATGCTGAAGCCCTGCTGCAGCAAAACCTTCCGAAAAGCCGCAACACATTGCCGGACGTAAACAAAATGATGTGAAAATTCACATCTATCCAGAAGGGATTGACTTCACGAAAGCTACCCTAACTAGTCTACGCGGCAGCCAGACGGTTAAGAAGCGAAGGTCTATTCTGTCAAAGAACTAACTCCTAACATCGAACTTACTCCAGTAATCAAAATCTGTTAAACAAAATATGAACTGAAATTTTTTGCCTCCATCGAACAGCTTCTTAATCGTCCTCCATCGTGGCGTCTTCATACTGGTCATTCTCCCTGCCATCCACTTCGACAGCGTCCACATCAGGGTCGACAGCGTCCACAACAGGGTCGTCAGTGGGACTAGGTTCTGGTTCGGACATCAAAATCACCTGGTTTTCTGGAATGAGACCGGATATAGGTAAATATTGGAACGGACACACCAGCTTGTACACTTTCCCCCGTTCCGTCCAGTTCCGTCTCGTCCTCGATTAGGCTGCTCTCTCCACAGCTCTGCACATCATTGTCATCATATTCTTCATTGTCATCGGATTTCATTTGTGAATCTTCAATTTTCACGCTAGAATATAAGATTGTATCATTATCGATATTCACAAGCGATACTAAGCTCTTGCTGTCTGCATCCGTCGGATACTTTGGCACGCGTCTTTTCAACATGAACTAAACATTTTAATGCCCTTTGTTTACAGGCTGTGCATTTGCACGAGAACTCGTTTCTAATTTTGTCGCATAGCAATGCAAAATCAATGCCGTCATGGTACGTGTAGTTATAAAAATATTTGGCTGCGCTTTCCAAAAATGCGCCCAAAATTAAAGCGTAATCGCTCTCACGCCATTCGCTACTCACAGCGACGAGCCTGAATTCTTCTAAGATATCTTCAAAACAAACTCGGTCTATAATGGTATATAACAACATCTTTTCCAATACAAAATATCACTTTATATATAAAAACCACTTAGCTTTATTATCCAGGCGTTCTAGCTATCGCCTGACCATCAAAACTTCGCAATCCTTTCGTGATGCTATCGACATAAAATGGTCTTCATGCACTTTTTTTTACGCAGTGCATACGCGAAACTATCTTCATACAGTGTACGCCCTGTATACGCGAAAAATTTATCTTTATTTACTATTTATTATTTACTCGGCGCTGCCACCATATGTAGACGTTCAGATTAGGGCTTCTGAATCGTCTGGGGATCGATATGAATAAAAATACTTTTGACGATTTAAGAGATCATTATATTGAGCCGGTGCTCTCAAGAAAAGCTTTTACAGTTCTCCTATAAAAACAAATTAGGTAATCATCGTATGTCAATATTTGAACCTATTCTAAATTCCTAATTCTTCTAAAGCTTTTTTTTATGATTAAGTTGACGGAGGTCCCCGGAGGGTGAGCAACCAAGGAGGTTGTGCAACAGTACCTACATAATAAAGGAAGCCTTGTGAAAAGTTTCACGTTCCTTTATCTAAATTTTAGGTAGGTAGTCCGAGTAGTTTCGGCTGTGCTTTGATATAACCGTCGGTTTTCCTTTTTAGATATCTATATACCTATCTACAAATAGGATTGACCATTACGGCAGATGAATGGACAGTAGTTTTCAACATAGGCGCAGGACTATTTTCAGGGAGGTGCATCTTCAAAGCCCGCCTCAAATAGGATAGGTAGTACCCAGAACTAAGGAAGACTGATACATTGCCGAACGCGAGAGAACTCGAAGTATTTACCTACCTCGCCTCGGATCCGCTAGGTCTCTTTTACTGCCTACATTCCACTTGACTAATAATTTGTTTTAATCATTATGTTATCATATTTTATTGAAAGCCAGGGGGGTGCAAGTGCAACGCCTTGCATGCCCATCCCGGCGCCTACGGTTTGCACTCTATACAAATTTTCCAACTTCTTACTACTTAGAGCGCCATCTCTGTTTTAATAGTAGCACTACATCATAGAAGTTATCACTCTCATGGTATAGATGGCAGCCCAAAACGTTTAATCCTGAAACTAGAATATGAACTTTATATTACAGTGTTCAATAAATTAATCTTAATTTAAAGATACATATTTAGACAAAAAATCTAGTGTGTAATTATCCACCTGTTGCTTATTTATGTCGCAGTTCGTTGACCGATAAAAATATGAATGAAGTGACAGCTGTTGTCAATTGTCATTTTGTTTGGCAACTTTGGCATCGGCCTGTCATTGAATCCGGCGGCGGGCAAGCGACTGGTCGTAAACAACGTGCTTATAAGTTTTTGTTTGATTATCTACCGCTAAAAACATATCCAATATGAAAGGCGACAAGAACGTAGACATCCAGCAACTTAAAGACATCGCCAACAAGCTGAGGATCGACAGCATCGTTGCCACTAACGCTTCCAAATCGGGGTGAGTGGTTAACCTTATTAATACATTCGCCGCTTCATTGAAGGTCCAATGAAGGTTACTTTGCCGATTCCTCGCCTATTAGAATCTTATAGCGCATATTCCCATTATTTTTCCGTAATTAAGATGTCAAGCTGGACAAAATAAACAAGGTCACTCGATAGATTGGCATACTTTCGTCAATATTTTTCTTGTATTTTATAGTATATTTTCGGTTTGTGGTATATCGCCGGCCGGCTTCACAGTGCGTTGGGTTCAAGGGTCACTCACTTAACAATTCCTTCGCACTTTCGTTGCGTTGGTAGGTGGCTGTCGCATAATTTTCCATTGTAGGTTAGGTTTGGGCCCGACCACGTGATCCGGCGTCGTTGCTATCACGCTATGGCTCCAAGGTCATCGCCCTTAAAATTGTCTCACTATCAGAAATCGATTGTTTTATTGTATCTGATTATGTCATGCATATTAAGAAATGCTAATAAGAATTTTCCATAATGTGTTTACCTATTTTATCAGTGTACCTACATTTTTTTTTCTCATCTTTACACTTGGATTTCCTTCCAATATTTTTTATGTTCACTTCAGAAACAAACGAAATGTTGGAATAACTTTTAGTTAAAATATGACCTACTGTTTTTAACCAACCAGTTAACTTTGATTACAATAAGTATTTTTAACATGTGTTATGTATGTACTTAACCTCCACCTGTTTTGAGCAGCCAATTAGAATGGCATGTGCATTCAATCAAGTTCACTTCAATCTATCATTATTGTTACTAGCAATAATAGAACTATGACTTCTTATCAGATTAGATTTCACAATTTATTTAGCACTAGTGGACTTCACGCGGTTTCACCCGCGTAGTTCCCGTTCCCGTGGGAGCACGGGGATAAAATATAGCCTATACTCCCTGATAATATAACTCTCCATTGCTGAAAGATTTTTTCAAATCGGTCCAGTAGTTTCGGAGCCTATTCATTTCAAACAAACAAACAAATCTTTCCTCTTTATAATATTAGTGTAGATTTCAATGTGTAAACAAGATAAAAACATCAGCTTTCTATTTAGTGTGTATTTGTCATGAATTTGTGATTCTTCCAAAGTTAATAGATTTTCCAATTCATAGCAATATTATTTGCCAAATCATGATTTGTGACGAATCATCATCATCAACATTACTGCCAAAAGATGAAATTAATGGTGACTATCAACACTAAAATATAACTTCCTGAAAATGTTGTTTCACAATTATTTTCATATTGTCATCATTCACTTTCAGTCATAATATTACTAATAAAATAAAATAAAAAAACTGGCCAAGTGCGAGTCGGACTCGCATGCAAAGGGTTCCGAACGATTTCTTTTTTAACATGTTATTTTAACACTACAGACTTCTAATAGGTTTTCCTGTAATCTTTAGGTAAAGATCTATTATCTCCTTTTTTTTTTCAAAATTTTAGGCTCAGTAGTTTCGGAGATAAGGGGGGGGAATGGTCATTTTTCGTCTAATTTCTTGAATAACTTCTAAACCATTTATTTTAAAATTATAAAAAAATATAATTAAAACCCTCACAGTAAGACCTTTCATTTGATATGTCACACCATATAGTTAAAAAAACTTTTTTTTAAATTTTCTAGTTTGACCCCCAAAAGTGACCCCCATACTAAAAATTTAATAATTTACGTAACGCGTCCGTGTTTGGGTCAAAGAAGTCCATATGTGTACCAAATTTCAACAGAATCGGTCCAGTGGATCCGGAGAAAACTGGCTGTGACAGACAGACAGACACCCGAGTGATCCTATAAGGGTTCCTTTTTTTTTCGGAACCGGAAATAAAAAAAATACATTTTGTTTTCTATTGGTTGTACAAAACACAAATTTAGGTATTCAGCACTTTTAAAACAACAATGAAAGGTGTTTATGTTGAACTCACCCAGTATAAGATTAAACTTGTGTTTAGGGTACTGGTTACTATGAGACTTCCATTCCTTCAATGGCATCTTTAACTCATACATAGATATCTTCCATCACTGGTGACTGACTGAGTGACTGACAGACAAAGCACAGCCAAAATTACTGGACAAAGAAAGCTTAAATTTAGCATGTAGGTTCCTTGGAGAGTGTAAGCGAGGAACACTACGAGAGGATTTCTCGAAATCCTACAGGAACGGGAAAAAACTGGATATGCGCGAACGAAGTCGCGGGCAAAAGCTAGTCTGCTATAAAAATTCTAACTAGTAAAGTCTGTTCAGCATAACACTTCCATGCTTGTCTCGGTTTAATCATTAAGTTAATATTAGCTCACTTATCTGTAGTATAACTAACTTATGTAAGAGGGTTCTGCTGTCGTTACAACAATCTTTGGGTCGACTGATAACAGATGGCAACTGTCAAGGTGCTTCATAATGTCAAGTTAAGGTTACTGACAGTAATCCATTAATTTAATAGTTTCGGTAAATTAAAAATTGAGATATGTAGTATCATGAACTTCCATGACCATGTCAAGTAAAATCACTTAGTCATAGTGTGTTGGTCACACTATGACTAAGTGGTGATGTTTTTTGGGTTCCATACCAAAGCAAAGTGGTAACCAACAGAACCCTATTACTAAGTCTCTGCTGTCAGTCCTTTCGTCTGTCTGTCAGCAGGCTGTAGTTATTGTGACAAGAAAGCAATATTTACTATCACTATTTACTGTTATCTTATAAAGGAATATTAAGCTAAAATACATTCATAAGCAGATAGGAAAGATAGCTGGAGACAGGTATTGATTTTTATTTGTTAATTCACAATATGTAGCATGACTATTGATTTTGAATCGAAAAGTTATGTATGAGTTGAGCATGAATGTGGTATATTTATTTTCTTGTACTAGGGTTAACGTCAGTAACTATCTTTGTGGATGAATGATTTGTAAAGCAGCCGCTCCACATAAAACACTGGTATTCAGCTGAATCCCGTTTAACTGGAAGTCGACCCCAATATAGTTGGGAAAAGGCTAGACAGATGATGGATGATTTATTTTGATATTTTTTCAAAATCGTGGCGCACGATTTAACATGCATGTACGGATAGAGGACATTTAAAACAACAAAAAATGTTAGCAACATGGTGCCCTAAAGTGTCACGTTGCCGAGATATTTGAAGGTAAAGTCACCATATGAGAACAATGAGAATCATTAATATTGAACTTATCATGCATTTATATGCAGTAGATTGTATTCTAATAATATTTCTAGGCTTGATTTAACCATTTATATAAATTATTAAACACTATTATTTTGTGAAGTTCTTACTAAAGTTGTTTCCATGTGTTTTTATTTTTACTTTCTTCCAAAAAATGATTAAATCAAGCTGGGAACTATTATTTGAATTTAATGTAATGCAAATAATCACATAATTAAGTAATTTTTAATGATAGTCATGATGTCACATGTTGACTTTACCTCGAAATATCTCGGAAGCGTGACATTTTAGGGCTCCATGTTCCTAACATTTTTGTTTATTGAAGTGTCTACCCATATACGCATGTTAGATCGTACGTCGCAACATTGAACAAAAAATGGCGGCGGGGGGGGGGGGGCTATGCCACCATGGTTCTGTGCCCTTTGAGTCTGGGGGTCATAGTAGAAATAAAAATAAAGTTTTTAAACTGTATCGTGCGACATCTATACTAATAATAATATTTAATATATAATATTATAAAGAGGAAAGATTTATTTGTTTGTTTGAAATGAATAGGCTCCGAAACTACTGAACCGATTTGAAAAATTCTTTCAGCAATGGATAGCTACATTATCAGGGAGTAACATAGGCTATATTTTATCCCCGTACTCCCACGGGAACGGGAACTACGCGGGTGAAACCGCGTGACGTCCACTAGTATCAAATAAAAGGACTTTAGTGAGGGTTTTAGCTGTATTTTTTTCATAATTTTAAAATAAACAGTTTTGAAGTTATTCAAGAAATTAGACAGAAATGATTATTCCCACCTTATCTTCGAAACTACTGAGCCCAATATTATGAAAAAATGCAGATACAGAAATGAACCTACAGTTTACAGGAAAACCTATAAGAAGTCAATAGTATTAAAATAACATGTTACAAAATTGAAATTAGTTGCACGCGAGTCCGACTTACACTTGGCCAGTTTTTTACAATACCGCACCAAAACTCAGATCTACACAAGTCTGTATACATAGACCAGTGTACAGTTTCAGTGCCACATTAATTTGTTTGTCGTACTCACGCCGACCCTTTGTCGGCCGTGGGCAGTAGCATTCACACACTTATTTACCTAGTTATTACATACTGTCGAGTTACTATGTACTTGACTGCTTAGCCAATCAGGTGCCTTGCTTTTAAATGGTGACATAATGACTGGGTGTATACATACTTGTACTTATTTGTTTTCCTCTGAACTACATAATTATCATTATAGTAAACTCTACCATACAAATATAATAAAGCTGAAAAGTTAAAATGAAACTAGCAGATAATAATATAAGGCTGAGTATTCGATAACGATCCATAATTTGGTAAGTCTTCCATAAGCATCGATGGTTCAGTGGTAGAATGCTCGCCTGCCACGCGGGCGGCCCGGGTTCGATTCCCGGTCGATGCAATTACTCTTTTTGCGTTTTATAAAATCTTTTTTAGTGTTTATTTTGCATAACACAAGTATTATTTTTAATATAAGCTTGAAATAACTTTAATTACCCAATTTTTACGAAAAAAAAAAATGTGAAAATTGTAATTTACTGTTTTTTTTTTCTCTTTTTTTTTTGTTTTTACATAACGTTTGTATAAAGTGTACCTACTAAAGTTACTTACATTATTAGAAAACAAGTTTTGTTGCCTTTTAAAAAGTCTCGGTCTACATCACTTGGTCATGGTTACAAGGTTTTGCACAAAAACGAACAGTATGCGATTTCGCCGAAATGAAAAAGAATTCACTATTGTTATGTAACAAATAAAATTAAAGGTGAATGACCGACAGACACCTCCAAGGCCGAATAAAAAAACAACTTGTCATCCATATAGCTTAGCATCAGCGACTATAGTATGGAAATCTTTTTTTTTTACTATTTATAGGCACGCGTTTGACCTCTATCTCACCTGGTGGTAAGCGATGATGTGGTCGAAGATGGATCACGCTTGCCTAGAAGCAACCTATTCACTCTTGACTTAAATACTCCCAGGTTGTAGCTATCAGGAAACACAGACTCCGGCAGGGAATTCCACTCCTTAGCTGCACGCACTATGAATGTGTTCCCAAAACGTTTTCTGCGCGTGGGTGGGATGTCCACCATGTACCGGTGGCGCATCGCTGTTCGTCTTGTGGTCCGATGATGGAATGGACCAACCTACTTCGTTATACCAATTCATCATCATCTGCATAGACCTTGTTCTTCGGTTACTCTTATCTAGCACTAGCTGACCCGCGCAACTTCATCTGCTTCACATTTTTAGGGTTCCGTATCAAAATGGTAAAAAAAACCTTATGGTGTGACTAAGTCTGTCTGTCCGTCACAGCTGGATTTCTCAAGAACTACTAATGCTATCTACTTAAAATTTGAAATAGTTTTAGATGACGTTTGTTCAACTATTTGACGTTTGTGCAAATCATCATCATCTGCCTAGCCTTTTCCCAACTACATTGTGCAAATAAGAAAGAAATAAAAATGTATATATTTTTTTTGCAACATCGGCTGAAAGGGATTCTTAAAAAATCGAAGTGAGGCTACTAGGGCATGTGGATTAATTTTATTTTTTTTGGTATGCGTCATGCTTGGCGCAAATAAACGCTTTTTCTTTCTTTTTGCACAATATCAAACATTTTTTTCTTTAGGCCGCAAATTTTTCGACTTTTGACAAAAAATTACCAAAATTTGACCACCCCCCCCACTTATCTCCGAAGTTTGCATTGAGAAAAATCTGAAATTATTCTATGTGATAGAAGTTTATGTAAAGTTTACAGGAAAACATCAACAAAAGTTACATTAGTTCCATTAGCGGTCAAGAGATGGCGCTGATCTAAAACTGCAATATATCTATGACGATTATAGTCCTCGCCGATGAAAATTTAAAAACATTTTATGTTTTATATGATGGTACAGAACCCTCGGTGCTCGAGTCCGGCTCGCTATTGACCGGTTTTTAGGGTTCCGAACAAAAACTGAACTGTCTGTCCGTCTGCCACAGCCAGTTTTCTCCGGATCCACTGGACCGATTCTGTTGAAATTTAGTACACATGGATATCACCCAAACACGGACGCGTTACGTAAATTATTAAATTTTTAATATTCAAGTCCCCAAAGGGACCCCCCCTTTGGGCGGTCAAACTAGAAAATTTCAAAAACAAGGTTTTTGAACAATATCGTGTAATATAATAAAAAAAAAATATTAAATGAAAGAGCTTACTGTGATAAATTAGACGAAAAATGACCATTCCCATTCCCCACCTTATCTCCGAAACTACTGAGCCTAAAATTTTGATAAAAATGGAGATAATAGATCTTTACCTAAATATTACAGGAAAACCTATTAGAAGTCTGTAGTGTTAAAATAACATGTTAAAAAAATTAAATTCATTCGGAACCCTTTGCACGCGAGTCCGACTTGCACTTGGCCAGTTTTTTTTTATGAATGCTCCGCTCCTATTTTTTTTACTATAGATAGGCATACGTTTGACCACTATCTCACCTGAAGGTTAGCGATGATGCGATCGAAGATGAAGCGCGCTTGCCTAGAAGTAACCTATTCACTCTTGACTTAAATACTCCCAGGTTGTAGCTATCAGGAAACACAGACTCTGACAGGGAATTCCACTCCTTAGCTGTAGGCAGTTACGCACAATGAATGTGTTCCCAAAACGTTATGTGCGTGTGGGTAGGATGTCATATTGGTCGAAGCGTGATGTGAGGTATATAGCCTATACAGCCTTCCACGATAAATGATCTATCCAACAGATTAGAAACAGCAGTTACTGAGATTAGCGCGTTCAACCAAACAAACAGACAAACTTCAGCTTTATAATATTAGTACAGATTATAGTAAACATAGATAGCTATCATATGAAGATTGCCGGTCTACCTAGCGCTAACCGTAGGGTTCCAACTCTACGCCAACCTTTTTAAAGCCTAGTTTTGATCGCTTCTATTTCTCGTCCTTGTATTTTCAGCTGTATTTAAAATGTAGTAATTAATGTTCATTTTGTGTTGTCGCCAGTCACCCGACATCATGCGCGTCCATGGCCGAGATCATGTCGGTGCTGTTCTTCCACACCATGCGCTACAAGATCTCCGCGCCCAGAGACGCCTCGGCCGACCGGTTCATTCTGTCCAAGGTAAGCTATTATTATGAGTATGACGACAAGGTTGGCGCAGTGGTTGAGTGATTGGCTGCTGCGCTGCGTGTCGCGGGTACGATTCCTGCACGGAACAAATATTTGTATGGCCTACAGATACTTAGTTTTTCCGGGTCTGGCCGTTTGTGTATGTGAGTTGGTATGTTTGTGAACGCACCTACGGCACAGGAGAAAAACCTAGTGTGGGGCAACGTTTTAAAAAAAAAACAAAATATATGCTAACCATCTAGCTAGCCTCTTCCCAACTATCTTGGAATCTCTGGAAGAGATTCCAAGATAGTGTAACCTGATGAGGCTCAATACTTCATCTTCAGTTTTACATGGAGCAACAGTTCGTGTGACCGGCTGGACATCACGTTACCTCTTTACAAGGGTCGAGGGATTGGGTGTCAGACTTTTGATACTAACGCCAAGACAACAGCCTGCCGCGCATAAAGTCTTAGGTGCAATTCCCAGGTATTGCATTTGGTGGGTTATGTTTTTAAGTACAGGCCTACGCACATCGGGACGGAATGGCAGATGATTTTGCCACCGGTCAACACACACAACCCGCTTGTACGTACACTGTAGCATTCCGGCGGCCTACTAAGTACAAAATATAATACCTACTCTACTAAGACAACCTGCGACGCGTCGCGGCATGCGGCCGCAGGATCCCTTAGCGTGCTCTCCAATGCCGTGGCAAGAAATCACTTTCGATTCCACGGAAGCAATTTAAAACATTGGCATCTATTATATTTATGTCGTATTCCTACTAAATAAGTTTGAACGTCTTTTGGGAAACATTTAAATCCTCTGCCATTAACGTGGGGCCTCCAGTCCTTCCAGGGCATGGCAATGAGGCGTTTGGATAACATTGCATGTTATAAAATGCAACAATGCAGACGTCGCGATGTCTCCATTACATTGGAGCCTTGTCATGTTGCGCTGGAATAAAGTGTCGTATTGCAGTGATTCAGACTGAGCTACAAATTCCTTTATTTGGGTCATTCATTATCCAATTGTGTTTCCTTGTCATAAGGTTCAATTTCGAATGAATTATACAAACAATACACGAAGGCTTCTCAAATTCTTGTTCCAATCTTTACTTTTATATTATAAATGCGAAAGTAACTCTGTCTGTCTGTTTGTCGCGCTTTCACGCCGAAACTACTGAACCGATTTAAATGAAATTTGGTACACAGACAGTCTAGAGCCTGAGATAGGAGATAGGCTATTATATTTATATATTATATTATATACTATTTATCCCGGGAATATGTTCCCTAGGGACCACGCGGGCGAAGCCGCTGGCAGAAGCTAGTATAAAATAAATGCTCAGTCGGCAGTGTAAAGAAACCAGTATAAATTGATCTTTTATATATTATTAAAACTCTATGCTAGGTCAAGGTCAAAGTCTTATTACTGACGACGTGCGGTCCGGGTCATAATTTAGTTGCAGCGAAAACTAAACTTAATTACCTAGACAATAATTATCATTGCGAGTCATCATGACGCTAAGAATTTTGGTAGTTTTTGGAAAGCCACGAACAGCTTGAATCTCAGATCGAGTCTGCCCGTGAGTGTTGAGGGTGTTAGTGACCCTAATGAGATCGCCAACTTATTCAGCAGAGCTTTTAAGGTTGCGTCACCCCTGGGTCCGTCGTCTAATGGGTCGGAGGTAGTGGGGGGGTCCGATGACATGCTTATGAGGTTTTCGGCCGGGGAAGTAGCTACTGTCATACGTAACTTAAAGAGAGGCAAGTCGCCGGGTCATGACAGTTTAACTATAGAGCATCTGCGACATGCGGGTAAGCACTTACCGCGAGTGCTAGCAATGTTTTTTAGTTTGTGCCTGAGTCATTCGTATCTTCCAGCTGACTTACTTAAAACTATTGTTGTGCCTATCGTCAAGAACAAGACTGGAGATGCGAGTGACAAGAGCAATTACAGGCCTATTTCCTTGGCAACGACCATTGCAAAGGTGTTGGACGGTCTGATTGATCGGCAGCTGGATAAGCACTTAACATTCCACGATGCCCAATTTGGATTTAAGCCGCATTTATCCACGGAAACAGCTATCCTCTGTCTCAAGCAGACTGTTCAGTACTATTCAAGTAGGAAAACGCCTGTGTATGCGTGTTTTCTGGACCTCTCCAAGGCTTTCGACCTCGTGTCTTACGACTGCCTATGGAGGAAACTATCAAATGTGAGTAATCTTCCAAGCGATCTCATTACAATGCTAAAGTATTGGTATAACAACCAATACAACTATGTTAAGTGGGCTGGTGTCCTGTCGGACGCATACAAGTTGGAATGTGGGGTGAGGCAGGGGGGACTCAGCTCGCCCAAGCTTTTCAACCTGTATGTAAACGAGCTGATCTGTGAGCTCAGCAATACCAATATCGGGTGCTCCATTGACGGGCACTGCGTCAATAACATCAGCTACGCGGATGATATGGTATTGCTGAGCCCATCGATCGGTGCACTTAGAAGGCTACTCCGTATTTGTGAAAGCTATGCGGTGGCCCACGGCCTCAGGTACAATGCTACCAAGAGCGAACTTCTGGTTTTTAAGGCGGGTAATAAAACCTACGATACAGTCCCACCTGTCACCCTGGGGGGCGCTCCGCTGTCCAGAGTGACGAAGTTCAAGTACCTGGGGCATTGGGTCACCGATAGTATGTCCGACGATGTGGACCTGGAGAGGGAACGCAGAGCGCTGGCAGTTCGATGTAACATGCTGGCCCGTAGGTTTGCACGTTGTACAAAAGAGGTTAAAATCACGCTCTTTAGGGCGTACTGCCAATCTATGTACACGTGCGCCCTATGGGTTGATTATACAAAAAGCTCGTACGGCGCTCTGCGAGTCCAATATAATAACGCCTTCAGAGTAATGTTGGGGTTACCGCGCTTTTGCAGTGCATCTGGGATGTTCGCGGAGTATGGTGTGTCCGATTTTTATTCTATTATGCGGGCACGAATAGCATCTCTGATGCGGCGAGTGCGCGATAGCTCCAACAGCTTGGTGGCGATTATGGCCGGCAGAGTAGACAGCCCAATGGTGTGGCACTGGATGACGACACATCGTGCGTCATTTAATTATGTTAAATAACTGCTTATGTGTGTATTTTTAATTTCTGTTTGTTTGTGTTATGTCTTTTGTGTGGTTATGGACTCCGGTCTGAAATAAAGTTTTTATTATTATTATTAATAAAGCTACTTTCACTTCCCCAGGGTCACGCCGCCCCCATCCTATACGCGGCCTGGGCTGAGGCTGGTCTGTTCCCAGTGGACGAGCTCAAGAACCTGCGCAAGCTAGACTCGGACCTGGAGGGTCACCCCACTCCTCGCCTGAACTTCGTGGATGTCGGCACTGGGTCCCTGGGCCAGGGGCTGGCCGTGGCGGCCGGCATGGCCTACGTCGGCAAGTACTTCGACCAGGCGCCGTACAGGTCAGTAGGCAATATGATAGACTAGTTGGTTAATAGTAAGTCTTCAAATTTTGTCTCTTCGTCCAAACGCATTACAGAGAGATGTGATAATTAGGATATGTTACAAATAATCCTATTAAAATAGTAACTAATACGAAAAGTGATTGGAATAGAACAATGGAATGTAACTGAGTTGTTATAAAGGATGTTGTATTTCTATTTATTTGTATTTCTAAAATCTGATTTGTATCAGACTGTGATTTTAGCAAAAAACGACATTCTCATACAAATCAGGTTGTCGTAACAAGAAAGTTTCTATGTGGCCCATAAAACGTTTATTGTTTGTAACTTCTCAATAATATTCAGCGAAATATACGTTAAGAAAACCTAACACGACGAGTCTCCTGAGAAGCCTACAATAATTCTAAATTGCAGATGTGTATAGTCGGCGCCGCATTTTAGGAGCCGAACATCTGATTTCCACTCAATAGCATAAATAACCCTCCTCGATCCCACCTGCACGCAAAATACGCGCTTAGTCGTGGAGTTGCGGAAACCAGCCCGATTTACATACATACATACAACCCTCCTCGATTTACCAACAAACTTTTTTTATTTTGTGTGGGGATGCTCTCCGTCTGGGGAAGACGGAGTGTTATTTCGTACTCATACCGACTAAAACCCTATGGTTCCCACCATTACCATGAGTGGGGTGGATACAATAAAATTCACGCGTACCCCCGACTGGTATCAGCCCGCCATTGTTAGCAGGCTCCATTTCTCAGTGTGGCCGCTTCAACTATCGCACATGCTCCTATAAAAGCGCGCATGGCCTTTAGGCCTGGCTGATCAGGCGTAAGTCCCCAAACTGAAACTCACAAACCAATCTACTCTTTGTTGTGTAATTATAACAAATCCCCTTACATTCCAGGGTGTACTGCCTGGTAGGCGACGGCGAGGCAGCTGAGGGCAGCATCTGGGAGTCGCTGCACTTCGCCAGCCACTACAAGCTAGACAACCTCGTGGTCATCTTCGACGTCAACCGCTTAGGACAGTCCGAGCCCACCTCGCTGCAGCATCAGGTATGTGGCTGAAGAAAATATAAAAGTTTACAAAACCAGTTAAAAACACTTCATTGAAGTCATCAATCCGCGCTGGTCCCGAGTAGTGGAACATAGTTCGCTACCTCTTACTAGATAGCCCTGTTGTGTCCTTACAATGAGAACATCATAGGCAGATGAATTATTTAGAAACGGTTGGCTAAGTAAGTTTTAAAAACATATGGATTTAGACTTGGTATATCGGGTAGGATCACGCAAATACAATTATTGGTCTGGAATTGGAAGTATTTCTTTTTATTTTTGCACAATGAACAACGTTCTAAGCACTTTGTTCGAACATTATCATAAGTAGCAGTGAAACAAGTAAAACAGCAGGGCTAAAAAGGCCACTTTAGCAGAATCAGAAAGCACATCACGCTACCCGTCACTGTCAAATTTTCCCAATCAACCTTGAACCTAATGCGTTAGCAATAAAGATGAAAATTAAAATTGACAGATTGTTGTATGATTAATATTATGATTCTCCTAATGTGGCCTTTTTAGCCCCCCTGAAGAGGTCTCATTCGTTTGGAATCCAGGTCTCTATAACACCAGGGTTGCGGAATTGTTTGATAGTGTTACCTTGGTTCTGAAACGCAAAGGGACATGAAAGGAACATGGTATAGTCAGTAAGCTTTTGATACTCCGTCCTATTCCGAGGAGTCATTTAATGAATTGAACACTGCTTTATCTCAACTTGTTTAGCAAGCGATATTTTCTTTTACATGCAAAAGTAATTAAGTAATGCACAAAATATTAAGTAGAGCACAATCGGCTAGCGACTAAGTTGTGTCAGATTACACCGCGTGCACCTGCGCTACACGATTAGATAACATTGTGTTTGTAACCATGCCATATTATGTCAAGATATACGGTTATTTAATACACAGCATTTGCGTATTTATTACTAAATTGTCTATGATTCAATCGATCAATGATCGTTCATATTTTTTGTTCGTACGCGGAAACGTGACCTTGAATGAGACATCAACAATTTGTCAATTGTCAATCATGATTATGCGTATTTTCCTATGACATAGAATTCTTGCTAAAAGACAAGGACATAATCTTATATGAGTAATTCAGAAACTGCATGTGACTTGCACTTAGCAAATAGGTCAGTTTGTAATTATACAGCAATGAATAGAAAAACATTTTTGATGATGTAATGCTAATAAGCATTGCAAGTAGTATTTAGTACCTTCTAATGCTTAGGCGAACCATGACTTTGCGTTGTGTAATCTCATTACCATCTGGCAAGTAGCGCCCAACGATCATACGCAAGCAAATCTAGATGAACCCTTGTACTATAAATTAAAATATATTTTTTAAACAATGAATTGTTTCAAACAATTTGTGTTGTAGGCAACAATTGTTTGCTTCAGGGACTTCTATTTCCTGCATTATGACTATAAAGAAATCGCCTCAGCACTAATTACATATAAAACAATGTATGAATTTATTATGCATTGTTAGCAGTTGGTGCAACAGTGACTGTGTGTCGTACTCACGCGACTGCTGTCGGTCGACGTGGGCAGTAGCACTCATACAAGTGTAATTATTGATGTCAGTGAACTACCCGCTCTTTGTCGTTCTAGTTCGCTAGAGATCTTGGGTTTGATTCCCTGTTCGGGCAGGGTTTCTCCATGAGCAATTTATCGGAAATGGCCTGGAGTCGAGATTTGTTCCTCTTTTGTAGTAATAGGCTCCCCTTTATTACATAGGACATTGTAATTTAATGAACATATCAAGTATTACCTTCTAATTCACGAGTGTAACATGTGGGTGCGTTGAGCAATCTCCTTTCCGTTTGGTAAGTAGTGCCGAACGATCATTCGTACGAGAATCTGGATCAAGTATTATCTTTACACAGACATAAACAATTTAAGGCTTTCTATTATGAAATTTATGAATACTTTTCATCAAACTATCTCTAGATTGTACAAAGATTGGCCAAATTAGCAAAAGTGATCATATAACACGTCTTACCGCGAACGGAATAGGATGGAAATTGTCACAGGTACACCAAGTCCTGCATCACGACAAACGATACTCAAGGGAACATATTTTTATCCCAAGAATAGTTTCCCTTGAGTTAATTCTCAAGTATCACGCGGGCAGGTCCGCTGTCAGGCGCTAAAACTAAATATTGACATCCCTCATCTCGTCCCCAGGTGGACGTGTACGACGCGCGGCTGAAGGCGTTCGGCTTCCACACGCTGGTGGTGGACGGCCACGACGTGTCGGAGCTGGTGAAGGCCTTCGACGAGGCGCAGGCGGTGGCCGGCAAGCCCACTGCGCTCGTCGCCAAGACCTTCAAGGGCAGGGGCTTCCCCGGCATCGAGGACTTGGAGAACTGGCACGGCAAGGCCTTGGGAGCCGAGGGTGACAAGATCATTAAGGTATGATTTTGAAGCTTTTTTTAAAACTTTTACAATGGCGGAATTACGGCTGAATAAAGACTTAATCAGGTTCTCAAGTTGGAAACATTGAAACATCACAAATGACGTCACTTACATATTTATTTTCTAGTCTTCTTGCGGAGCACCTTGTTGATCCAGTGGTGGCAACATTTCAAACACTGCTGAGCTTGGAGTTCTAGGTTCGATTTCCCAAGAAACTTTGTTGGGTTTACTCTTTAGGAACTTCAAGCTTCTTGACGACAGGCGGTACGCCTACACTCGCATGGATCAAAAAAAACGGCCTCATTCGGCACCCCCACCACCGACCAAACCACCATTCAGCTAAATCCAGTGATAGTAAAATTGGATTTTTTCAGTCATAACATAAATTATTTACCAAAAAGAGCATCTTTTTGAAAAATAATTTGTTATGACTGAAAAAATCTTCTGCACTAACAAAATACTAAACAATGTATGAATTTATTACGCATTGATACTAGTAAGTGCGACAGTGACTGTGTGTCGTACTCACGCGACCGCTGTCGGTCGACGTGGGCAGTAGCACTCATACAAGTTTTTTCATAATCATCTAAGTTCTTTTGTTTTAGTAGCACTGCCTTACGAAATGTGCAGTATTTAGACAATCTATGAACCTTACCATATTTCTCGTCAACAGTTCTGGCTAGTCAATGCCTTAGGCACTTGTTTCACCGCCGGCGATCAGCGAGTAGCGAGTAAAGCTTGAAACTCGAAACGAGTTGGCGAGCAGCAAGTAGCGAGTGAAAAGTTTCGATAGTTTTGACGCTCGGCTTTAAGCGAGTGCTTTTTTGCGACGGGCGGTTACTCGCAATACTCGCTCCGGCCCGCACTATAGGTAGAAATTACCGCTGGTTGGTGAGTTCTGACTGCCAAGCGAGCATCACCGAGCAGTGTCGCTGAGCGAGGACAATCTTTGATAGTTCTTGTCCTCTGCGATCAATTAGTGGTAAGAGCTCGCCGGCAGTGTGAACAGCCAGCTATCGACTATGAATGTATGTGTCTCTTTTACTCACACGAGATCTATATCTTTGTCCCTTTCCTCAGCGAGCAAATAGTCGATAGTTAGTCGCTTCCTCGCCGGCGGTGACACAAGTGCCATAAACTTCTGTCAGGGTCGCGTTGTCAAATAGAGTTACCGCGGTCCTGGAACGGTGTGATTTCCCATCCACAAAAAAGCCCTATAGCTTATCCTTCTTGTTCTTCAGCACCTGCAGTCCCAGATCAAGACCAACAGCATAACGCTGAAGGCGGCGCCGCCGCTGAGCTCGGCGCCGGCGGTGCACATCGGCGACATCACGCTGTCGTCCCCGCCCGCCTACCAGGCCGGCGAGCTGGTCGCCACGCGCCTCGCCTACGGGACCGGCCTCAAGAAGATCGCTGACACTAACATGCGGTGAGTGCGTCTTGATGGAATACTATGGACCACAGTATTCTGTTGTTTTAAAAGAATATACAGTGTATGGAACACCACCGCTACAAATCAGGAATCCTAAACCTGGTCATATAGGCTGCCAGGCTCAAATGGGAATGGGCTGGACACATCGCCGCATGCATAGTGACCTCAGGGTAGTAAGTGTCCACTGCCAGGCTGCGGAATTTCTTCGGAAGAGTCACCGCGGCCCTGGAACGCAAAGGGCATTTGGAGGAACATGGGTCATGGGTGGGTTTTAGTCAGTAAGAGTCTGACACTCCTTTCTGCTCCGCCAAGAGCGGAAGGAGTCGTTTGATGATTTACCTTCCTGTAAAAAAAAGAAAAGAAAAGGGTAAGTCTTCACGGGATGGTCGCTGTGTGAAGTCTACATAAATTTCTTAGTTTATTTGACTCGTTAAAAATTAAGTTAGCTTGTTTTAATTTTAATAAACCTTAGCTTGATGTAATAAACATTGGTGGCAAATAAAATAATAACAAGCTTGTAACGTTCAAATCTAAACTGCTACTAATCTAGCACTAACCATTTTAATGTTGCTCGACCAATCAGCATCGTTTGATTACTCTAAAACCTTAATTCAGCCAATATATGAACTAACACAAATAAACACGTCAAGCACTCGCCACATTATACAATAATGTGCCATTTGTAGTACATTATGAGTGGCCGGTGCTACAGCAACTGTGTGTCGTACTCACGTGACCGCCGTCGGACGATGTGGGCAGTAGCATTCAGACAAAATATTACTAATGAGTACTAACACACCAAAAAAAACTGACTAACACTTAACGCAATCTTTTTAGCGGGAAATTTTAAATGCACATCTGTATAATTTTTCAGAACACTAGATAACTCCACTAATTACCTGAATGCATATCAGAAAAATGAATGCTGTGCAAAAAATCCAATTGATTAACTAAACACGTCCTACAAAAAAAAAACACACAAAACAAGATGAACTTTTTTTCGAATTCACACCAAAAATGTGGGTACATCGGATATATGATTTATAAAACAAAAATACGACTTGTTTATCAAAAATATTAACTTGCACTCTAAATTGTACAATCTAACTACGCAATTTCCAAAACTGAAATCTAAAGGTGCACCACAATTTTCTCTTCCACACATTATTTTCGAAATAACTACGGTCAAAAGATCTACTGTTTAATGTAACTAACGAATGTTTTTAAGCATTTTGAACCTTAAATTAAAATATTGTCTTAACAATCAATAAGTTTTGCAACAAAAGTAAGTGACAGAAACAAATCGCTGTAAAACCGACTGCACGTAGTCTTGTCTGCCCTACCCCTAGAGTGTAATTTAAGCCCGCGTAGGCGCGGAGGGATAAGGCGGCCCGCGAGCTGAGGAGCAATGTTACAATGCCCGCTGCCGTGGCTGAGGCTGGCCAGCGAAGCCGGCCAGCAAGCCTAAGCTGCTGGTGTGAGCGTTAAAACCATCTGCGACGATAGGTTCGCGGGGGACCGCCGAAGCCCCGCAGCGCCGGAGCTGTGACAGATGCCTGCTGCATGTCGCATGCTCGCTTACATACTGCATGCTTGCTTGCATTGACTTTTTCTTATTCGACCTATTGAAACTCGGGTATTTTAAGAATTGTAACTATAAACATTAGAAATGTTGATATGTCGGAATTATAAAAAAGGATGAATGATAAATCCGAGTTGTTATATTAGGAATTTTGAACTCTGCGGAATTATGAAAAATCGGTATTGGGTTTTATTTAGATTAAACGATGTTCCTAAAAGTAAATTAGGTGATGGTTTTCCTTAAAAAAGTTTTAATATGTTTGTTGAACTAAGGAATTGCTAGATATAATATTTTGATAATAGTTATTCGTTCAGTAAAACAGTTCTGTAAATAACATCATACAGTATATTTCATTTGATTTATTTTGTGTGCAAGTCAGTATTTTTGGTTTAACATTGAAATATTTTATTCGAAAAAAGGGAATATACAGATATCGATTTAATTATATGCCCTTTTTAACTAACAATTATAATTTGATATTCTATGAGGGTAGGTGGAGGACATCAATGCTTTTATTTAAATCAATGTGCCATATACGGCACGGTGACTACACCTTGTCTCTAATTAAGTTCTTTAATTTTGTAACTCATATAATTAGTTACTTGAGTTTTAAAATGACGTGTTATTTGGTCCCCAGAGTGATCGCGTTGGACGGCGACACCAAGAACTCCACGTTCAGTGACAAGCTGCGCAACGCCTACCCCGACAGGTACGTACTCTCACGGGGGAACTACGATACTCACCTTAACTACCGAGGTAGGATCTGCCCTACCGATTCAGTATTTATTTATTACCAGTTCGAATACCTAAGTCTTAGTACCTGAATATGATCCCAGGGCAGTCAGAGTAAAACTTATCGTGAGGTATTGGCGTCGTCGACGTCGACGATTGTACTAGTTTACGAAGCGATTTCGTCGCGCGATGGAAATTATTGATTGATGTTTTTTAATTTGCTTACACCTACCACAGTGTTTCTTTTTAACCCAAAGGTAATGCCTTGTTGCATTAAGTCTGCCTTTGTATCCCTATTGTATAAGGAAGTTTAAATAAATTAATTCCTGTGTTCGTGCGATGATTTTCATGCTTCAATTAGAACACTAAAGCAGCGGTCGGCAACCTTTTGGCAGGCAAGGGCCACAAGGTGGCAAAATAAACTAAAAGCGGGCCGCACTTGTGATATATGAACCCTAGAAGCCCAATTTACCTACGTATAACTGGTCGTATCCCATAGGAAAAATGAAAATGCTATTAAAATTGTTACAAAACATACGGAGTATAATTCGTACACGTAATTTTTTATATGTTTGGGCTTTATAGCTAAAAAAATAATCACCTAAAAATAGAAATGAAAACTACAAAGTAACTACTAACAAGTAACTGACTTTATACAAATTACAGCGTGATGTCTGAGGTTGCGTTAGGGAGGCTATTTCTTATAGTTGCAATTCAACAGACAGACACTGGCGTGGAGAAATTCATCTACATCGGCGTATACCGATCGCACAGCGGTGACCAGGAGACAACAGCGCTGTTTAATTCCCTCGTGGAGTCGACCGACGTAGCCCAACAACGGTACCCAACAGCGAAGCTCATTTTTCTGGGGGACTTTAACGCCCACCATAAAGAGTGGTTGTTCCCGTACCAGAAAACTGACCATGCCGGGTAAGAGGCGCGCAAGTTTGCTTTAACGCTAGATCTAACCCAGCTGGTGAATGTGGCAACGCGGGTACCGGATGTTGACGCCCATACACCCAATTGCTTGGACCTTCTGCTGACAACTGATCCGGGCAGTCATTCAGTATCGGTCTCAGCCCCGCTGGGAACGTCTGACCATTGCCTGGTGAAATCCGTATTGACCTGCTCTCCTCCAGATAAGAGTCCTAGAGGCACGAGACGAGTATGGCGATACGAGTCAGCAGATTGGGATGAGATGCGGCACTTTTTTGCATCTTATCCATGGCGGCAAGTGTGCTTCTCCTCGGGTGACCCCTCGTGCTGTGCTGACATGATTGCGGACGTGATTCGGCAGGGGATGGAGTATTTTATTCCATTCTCCGACATCCCGCTCGGTCACAAATCCCGGCTTTGGTATAATGCAGAATGCGCTCACGCTGAGGCCCGTAAAGAGTCTGCATACCAAGCGTGGATCAAAGCCCGCGACCGAAAGGTTAAAGCACGTAGGGTTCGCGCGAGGAAGAGAGCCTTTAATTCTGCCGCTAAGTTCTGCAAGCGGGTTTTACGTAGGGCACGTTTTGACCATGTCGGACGTATCGGGGCCAAACTAGCATTGCACCCTCCAGGTAGTTAGCAGTTTTGGTCCCTGTCGAAAGCGGTTGAAACGAATTTCTGTCGACCCACTTTGCCTCCAATGTTGAAACCTGATGGCTCGCTGGCTCACTCTGCAAGTGAGAAAGCAAATTTATTTGCAACTCTCTTTGCAAGCAATTCGCGTCTGGACGCTGGCTCCAAGCAACCACCAACTTTACCTCGTTGTGACTCTTCGATGCCGAAGATCACAGTTCACATTAAAGAGGTCCGAAGAGTATTGTGCAGTCTAGAGGTGAATAAGGCCATCGGGCCTGACGGCATTCCAGCGAGAGTGTTGAGGCAATGTGCGCCTGAACTGTCTCCTGTGTTAGCACGCCTGTACCGCCTCTCTCTTGAGAAAAGAACGGTGCCGAAATCATGGAAGCTTGCGAATGTGCAGCCGGTGCCCAAAAACCGGAGACCGTGCTGACCCTGCACATTACCGTCCGATCGCCGTTACCTCCATCCTATGCAAGGTTATGGAAAGGGTTCTTAACAGTAAGCTGCTGACCAACCTTGAAGACAATGATCTCCTCAGTGACCGTCAATATGGCTTTCGCCGGGGACGGTCAACTGGCGATCTTCTTGTGTATGTCACGCACTGCTGGGGCGAGGCCATCGAGAGACACGGCGAAGCACTTGCCGTGTCGCTCGATATCTCAAAGGCCTTTGACAGGGTTTGGCACGCAGGTCTGCTCAGCAAGCTTCCTGCTTATGGCATCCCAGTTGGTTTTTGTAGCTGGATATCAGACTTCCTGAGTGAACGGTCGATCCGAGTAGTCGTTGACGACTGCTCCTCTGACCTCATGGCTATTGATGCCGGAATTCCTCAGGGGTCCGTTCTCTCTGCAACTCTTTTCCTGCTGCACATCAATGACCTACTTCAGCTTGGTCTTGTTGGGTACGCAGATGACAGTACGGTTTCAGAGAGATACTTGTCCAGCGCAACAACCAGCGGGGATGAAGTTCGTTCCTTGAGAGAGGCCATGGTAGAGCGGACAAATTCGACCTTAAGCCTTGTCTCCCAGTGGGGTGATGACAATGTGGTCACTTTTAACGCCACCAAAACACAGGCGTGTCTTTTTACCGCAAAAAGGAGTCGTTTTGACCAAACTCCTACTTTTCGGGGTGCATCTGTTCCTGTGACTGATCGGCTCGAGCTCCTAGGCATGGAGTTGACATCCAGTCTCAACTTCGGCGCCACCATCGAGTACAAAGCCCAAACCGCTGCCAAAAAGCTGGGCATCCTAAATAGGGTGAAGCGATACTTCAAGCCTGGACAGCTTTTAACTCTATATAAAGCGCAAGTCCGATCCTGCATGGAGTATTGTAGCCACCTTTGGGATGGCTCAGCTAAGTATCAGCTTGCCGCGCTTGACTCGGTGGAACGCAGAGCTAAGAGGCTCATCGGTGACGAAAAACTGGTGGATACCAAGCTACATAGCTTGGCTCATCGCCGTAAGGTTGCCTGCTTGTCGGTCTTCTACAGATTGTACTTCGGTGAGTGTGCCCAAGAACTCCACGACCTCATTCCACCGGCCCCCTTCTACCATCGGACATCCAGACGCACTGCATCTTACCATCCCTACCTTGTTACTATTCCACCAATTCGCACTAAGCGTTTCCAAACGTCTTTTATAATGCGCACAGCAAAGGAGTGGAACTCTCTGCCTGCGTCTGTGTTTCCAAACGCTTACAACTCTAATCTCTTCAAAGTTAGAGTGAACAGGCTCCTTCTGGGTAAGCTCGCTCCATCGTAGACTTTGTCTCTGTGATCTCTGACCTAGACTAGAGTCAAGAGCAAACCCATCACAAATAAATAAAAAAAAAATCACGCATCGAAGCGATTGACGGAGCGCGGGAAGCATCTCATCGCTGACGTTCGTTTCGTTCCGCCCGCGCCCTCCCGCGCGTCCCTCATTTGTTCGTTCGCGGGTACAGCGAAAAGCGCGTTCATAAGGCTGGATACACACTATACGTTCGATCGCTGTTCGTTCATGCATTTATTTTGATATTTATAATCTATTTACAAAATCTATTTACAAAACATTTACGGACCGCAAATAAGACGTCCGCGGGCCGTGTGTTGCCGACCGCTGATCTAAAGAAATGTGTGCGTCTCGTCGTGCGACGAAATCGCAGCGTTATAACTACGTTGTGGAGAATTATACTGCACTGGTTCATGATTACGCTTCACCTTTGAGGAGTACAGCCCGCCTGTTCTGTTCAAATGTTTCCGTAAATATTGAGGCGATGTTAGCGTGAAGTAAACTGACATTACACCTAAAGCTATGGATGGGTAGTTCATATATCACCTAAATATTTATAGTGAGATTTTTACAGAATAGTACTGTTGTATGATGGTATGAGCTATAGTAAAATTTATCGTCATTGACAGATACATCGAGTGCTTCATCGCGGAGCAGAACCTGGTGGGCGTGGCCACCGGAGCCGCGTGCCGCGACCGCGCCGTGGTGTTCGTGTCCACCTTCGCCGCCTTCTTCACCAGGACCTTCGACCAGGTGAGATCAGTCCATCCAGAACCTGGTGTGCGTCCGTGGTGTTCGTGTCCACCTTCGCCGCCTTCTTCACCAGGACCTTCGACCAGGTGAGATCAGTCCATCCAGAACCTGGTGTGCGTCCGTGGTGTTCGTGTCCACCTTCGCTGCCTTCTTCACCAGGACCTTCGACCAGGTGAGATCAGTCCATCCAGAACCTGGTGTGCGTCCGTGGTGTTCGTGTCCACCTTCGCCGCCTTCTTCACCAGGACCTTCGACCAGGTGAGATCAGTCCATCCAGAACCTGGTGTGCGTCCGTGGTGTTCGTGTCCACCTTCGCCGCCTTCTTCACCAGGACCTTCGACCAGGTGAGATCAGTCCATTCAGAACCTGGTGTGCGTCCGTGGTGTTCGTGTCCACCTTCGCCGCCTTCTTCACCAGGACCTTCGACCAGGTGAGATCAGTCCATCCAGAACCTGGTGTGCGTCCGTGGTGTTCGTGTCCACCTTCGCTGCCTTCTTCACCAGGACCTTCGACCAGGTGAGATCAGTCCATCCAGAACCTGGTGTGCGTCCGTGGTGTTCGTGTCCACCTTCGCCGCCTTCTTCACCAGGACCTTCGACCAGGTGAGATCAGTCCATCCAGAACCTGGTGTGCGTCCGTGGTGTTCGTGTCCACCTTCGCCGCCTTCTTCACCAGGACCTTCGACCAGGTGAGATCAGTCCATCCAGAACCTGGTGTGCGTCCGTGGTGTTCGTGTCCACCTTCGCCGCCTTCTTCACCAGGACCTTCGACCAGGTGAGATCAGTCCATCCAGAACCTGGTGTGCGTCCGTGGTGTTCGTGTCCACCTTCGCCGCCTTCTTCACCAGGACCTTCGACCAGGTGAGATCAGTCCATCCAGAACCTGGTGTGCGTCCGTGGTGTTCGTGTCCACCTTCGCTGCCTTCTTCACCAGGACCTTCGACCAGGTGAGATCAGTCCATCCAGAACCTGGTGTGCGTCCGTGGTGTTCGTGTCCACCTTCGCCGCCTTCTTCACCAGGACCTTCGACCAGGTGAGATCAGTCCATCCAGAACCTGGTGTGCGTCCGTGGTGTTCGTGTCCACCTTCGCCGCCTTCTTCACCAGGACCTTCGACCAGGTGAGATCAGTCCATCCAGAACCTGGTGTGCGTCCGTGGTGTTCGTGTCCACCTTCGCCGCCTTCTTCACCAGGACCTTCGACCAGGTGAGATCAGTCCATCCAGAACCTGGTGTGCGTCCGTGGTGTTCGTGTCCACCTTCGCCGCCTTCTTCACCAGGACCTTCGACCAGGTGAGATCAGTCCATCCAGAACCTGGTGTGCGTCCGTGGTGTTCGTGTCCACCTTCGCCGCCTTCTTCACCAGGACCTTCGACCAGGTGAGATCAGTCCATCCAGAACCTGGTGTGCGTCCGTGGTGTTCGTGTCCACCTTCGCCGCCTTCTTCACCAGGACCTTCGACCAGGTGAGATCAGTCCATCCAGAACCTGGTGGGCGTCCGTGGTGTTCGTGTCCACCTTCGCCGCCTTCTTCACCAGGACTTTCGACCAGGTGAGATCAGTCCATCCAGAAACTGGTGGGCGTCCGTGGTGTTCGTGTCCACCTTCGCCGCCTTCTTCACCAGGACCTTCGACCAGGTGAGATCAGTCCATCCAGAACCTGGTGGGCGTCCGTGGTGTTCGTGTCCACCTTCGCCGCCTTCTTCACCAGGACCTTCGACCAGGTGAGATCAGTCGGTCCAGAGAAACCTTGCTCCACTGGACCGATTCTGTTCAAATTTGGTACATATATGGGCTTCTGTGTATACAAATTAGAATTTAGAAAATTAAATAGAAGTTTTACTATGTAGAATAATGACATAGTTTAATATATGCAACCTGTAACAGAATAAAAGCAATACTTCTTAAGGGGTCATTGAAGTCATGGTTATGAACAACTTTCACGATGGGATCAATACCGAAATCGCGAACAAAAATCGATTTCCCTATAAATTTATGCGCAAAATTCGATAAAATGTACAGCTGATTTTTTTTCGCGTTTTCGGAATTGGTCCCATAAAAGTTGTTTATAATGATGAGTGCAATGACCCCTTAAAAGGTATTGCGTTTATTCTGTTACATGTTATATACCGAGTTGATACGACAGAGGGGCTTTCCTTTAAACTGCCTATACTAGGTACCATTTCCAAGCTCTGTACCAAAAATCAATTAAATAGGAGCAGTAGTTTAGTCGCAAATATTTTTTTAAGTTTTTGCCTCGTTTGAACACGATGTATCTTTTTCCTAACAGCTGATTATGCCTACGCATCGGTCATGCACCTTAAAACGATAAATCTGAGTATAACCTACGATGCGTTGTTGCCGCTCCGACGCAATTCATAAGTACAACCAAATTTTCACTAAAAAGATGGCAATGCAAAAAAGGAAGCAATAAACACACACTTGCACTTTCATTACGAGAGTGACAATCATAGCAAAACATACCGCGCGTAAAAGAAATAGAAATAGGTCAGTGTGTTGTTATTGCATTCTAGATATTTGCGATCGGTAAGTGGGGCCTCAGTGTGCCGATGTCTTCCTTCCGGAACGTATGTTACGTAACACGGAAGCTGCTGCGCCCGCGCCCAAACAATTGATTTTGTTTTGTTATTGTGATAGGATACTAAATAAGTTTAAGACAGTATTTCTTTTTTTATTGTGACAGGACACGTAACTTGGGATTATTATTATTAGTGTTAGTGTTTTTTTTTTGTGATCGACTGTTTTTTATTGTGATAGGACACGTAATTAAACTTTGGTTGTGTGTGCGTGTAATTAAACTTTGGTTGTGTGTGCGTGTAATTAAACTTTGGTTGTGTGTGCGTGTAATTAAAGTGTTCAACAATGCTTCGTGTAACTAACACGGCGGCAGACTACACGGACATGATTTTAATTGTGAATTAGGTATGTTTGTGACATTTTTTTGTGAATTGTGAATTTTTAAATTCTCGATGTGTCCTCCACACATCGAGAATTTAAAAATTTAGTGTTTTTGTTGTGATTGTTGTTGTGTGCGTACCTACTTCAAAACCTTACCTATCATAAAAGCGGGCGCGAGCGGAGGCCTAAGCTCGCGCCTGCGCCCCCGCCGGCCGCCCGCCCGACCACAATTATACCCACACCGCGCTCAGGCGCGCGCGCGACCCAGCCGCTTTGTTCAGGTCAGTTGAATTTATTTGCACAGGGTGGTTGCGTTTTACTCTGATTTGTAAGCTATTTAGTTTGTTTGAAAGAAAATAAATCTCAATTTTGTAGCTTTTTATTTTTATACCGTATCGGATTAATAGTAAACACGTATAGTATACGTAGTGTAATTTAATGCCCCTCTGTCATATCAACTTTGTATACTACTTAATATACAAAGCTGAAGAGCTTGTTTGCTTGAACACGTTAATCTTAGGAGCTACTGGTCCGATTTGAAAAATTATTTCAGTGTTAGATAGCCCATTTATCGAGGAAGGCTATAGGCTATATATCATCACGTTAAGACCAATAGGAGCGGAGCAGACGAAGTTACGCGGGTCGACTAGTTGAAATATACGACAATTGTTGTTAATGTAACATAACATAACAGTAGGGAAATGATGTAGTGGTGTTTGAGTGAAAACGTAAGGATATTACGCGTTGGGAGTATTACTGGCCCGCGCCGCACGCCGCGCGCCGCGATCGAACGCCGAAAATCTAAATTCCCATATCTTTTTACCGTGTTGACTCAGGACCTTGATTTTAATACACCTAATAAATATAAATTTCAACTTATTTATTAGGTCCACTCGATCCTGAGAAAATCGGTAATGACACACTGACAGACAGACAAGAGGGTGATCTTATAAAAGTTCCTTTTTTATACCTTTTGAAGCGCGAAACCCTAACGAATTACAACAACAACGTTATGCAATAAAAAATGAAATTACAACCTTATTGACACTCAAAAAAACGGTTGAGTATGCTCAAATATAAACGAATCCAACTCAAACTATAACAGTTATGCTTTCTGAAACAAATGAGTTATAATTATTATTACATGTCGCTCGTTATAGGACACCCGCGCGTCGCTCTCACTCGATAGTGATTTTCAAATGAATTAAAAAAAAAAACAATAATACCTATTTTCACTCAACTGCGCCAGAGAAAAGGTTATTTCAATTTACGTGATCAACCATAATTACTAAAATACTTGTGACTAACCAAAACCTAACACATGAATTGTCAAGCACTCGCCACATAATATAATAATGTACTCCTTGTAGTACATTATGAGTGGCCGGTGCAATATATATTATAATACTAGCTTCTGTCAGCGGCTTCGCCCGCGTGTCCCCTAGGGAACATACTCCCGGGATAAAAAGTAGTCTATGTCCTTTCTCAGGCTCTAGACTATCTGTTTACCATTACATTCACATATTTCATTTAAATCGGTTCAGTAGTTTTGGCGTGTAAGCGCGACATACAGACAGAGTTTCGCATTTATAATATTAGGAAAGATTAGATGTTAGGCTATAATGAGTAGGTAAAAAAAATTTTTAGCTTTTCTAACAGGGATTTGTTTATGAAAATATTGTGTAGAGTAATGTCGCGGATGGAATTCGAACCCAAGACGACTCAGTCAGCCACTCATCTATTGCCGTAACGTGCTACAAGTTGCAGCTGTAACTTCTGAAAAGATCTTTCTATTCTTAGTTAAAGCATAAGCACTGGCTTCATCAAATAATGCATTTAATATAGTGCATTATTATTATTCCAGTGCAACAATAAAACTGTGTCGTACTCACGCGGCCGCCGTCGGTCGATGTGGGCAGTAGCATTCAGACAAACGATTTTAAGAAGAATATTAACTAAAAAAACTTAACTACTAACCCACTAAACAACTCATTCAAACAAACGATTAAAAAAGATAACAGCTTAAAAAAAGCTAAACTGCTAAAAGAACTAAAAGACTGCTTATTTAAACACCCAGAACAGATAATTACGGAAAAAGAAATATTGAATATGAGGGTATTAACATATACAATAAAATACCGATGGACATAAAAGAACAGATAAGTATGGCTGCATTTAAAAAACAATTAAAATCAAACATTATGAGTAAATAAAAAAAAAGGAATTTAATAAAATATATAAATATACTCGTAAATATAAAGTAAAAACGCATGACAAAACTCAAAACTAATCAAATGATGCAAAACTGAAACACAAAACTTGAGAGATGTCAAGGGACACCCGGATGGAACGAAGTTCCTTACGATTAATTAGTGAAGGAATTGTAATATTTTTTTTTTTTTTTAAGTTATAATAATATTTTTATTATTGACAAATATAATGTAAACAGAAATAGAAAGACGAAACGAAAATAACTGGCTTGCTTTCTATGAAAGAGAGAGAGAGAGAGACAGACAGAGAAACACACGCACGTCGCACGGCTTACAACTATAGCAAAAAGTGTCGTTACAACTTTTCGTATGATTTTTTTCCGTCTAGCCCCCTTTCACAACGCGCGATAAGGAACTTCGTTCCAAAATATCCTATTGGTCAGTACGCTGCCTTGTGTGCCACATCTAGTATGTTGTAACTTTTACTTTTGTATCCGTGTTTGCTCGGTTGATATTCGTTGTAATACGTGTATCGCCTACCCGCTAAAAATTGTATGTTTTTTTTTCTGTACGCTAGTTATTTAAACATTAATTGTAAATCTTGTTTCTCAGTAAGTGAATTATTCTTAATTCTTATGAGGAAATAAAGTTCTTAAACCACAAACATCCATTCTGTCTTAAAATGTACGAGCGAGAGAATACACACTTGAAATTGAGTTTTAAAATATTTGTACTAGCTATTTCACCATCCTAAATTCTATTCGCATTATATACTACTTGATAAAACTCCGCCATAGCTTCCCAATCTTCACTGTCCATTTCGTTCTCCGACCAATACACACTTCATTGTCGTCATGCCAGCGACATACCAAAGCTCTCTGTGAAAAGTGGGCCGAGTCACCCGCGTCCGTAGGAGAATATAGTAGGTAGTGCTAATCAGGTGACACTAACTGGTGGTAGGCTTCGGCCGATGGCTTGTGACCACCCAGCATCAGCAACGTTACCCTTCTGCCGGATCTGCTAGATACCAGCTTGATGCCCTTGAGTCAATTGAGAAACGAGCCACAAGGATCATCGGCAATGATTGGCTCCTCGAGTTGAAGCTCCAAAGTCTTGAGCATCGACGCCGAGTTGCTGGCCTGTCTATTTTCTATCGGTTGCATTTTGGGGAGTGTGCGATGGAATTGCATAATTTAATTTCGCCAAGCCCGTTCCATCACCGGACCACAAGACGTGCACACGCACAAAACGATTTTGGAACACATTCATAGTGCGTACAGCTAAGTAGTGGAATTCCCTGCCAGTCTGTGTTTCCTGATAGCTACAACCTGGGAGACTTGAAAGTCAAGAGTCAATAGGTTACTTCTAGGCAAGAGTGCTCCATCTTCGACCACATCATCGCTTACCATCAGGTGAGATAGTGGTCAAACGTATGCCTATCAATAGTAAAAAAAAATGTTTTGTAGGGCATAGTTTGCGTGACCGTTGTAAATAATAAATGAAGACGTCGCCTGACGACTGGCGTATCAGACTAGAGTTATTTTAACTACGTATTAACAGTATCATTGTTATTTGATGCAGATCCGCATGGGCGCCATCAGCCAGTCGAACATCAACCTGGCGGGCTCTCACTGCGGCGTCAGCATCGGGGAGGACGGCCCCTCGCAGATGGGGCTCGAAGACATCGCGCTGTTCAGAGCTGTGCCCACTGCCACAGTCTTCTACCCCTCGTAAGTACTGTGGTAAAGATCATCAGCCAGTCGAACATCAACCTGGCGGGCTCTCACTGCGGCGTCAGCATCGGGGAGGACTCCACGTAGTCTTGTCTGCCCTACCCCTAGAGTGTAATTTGACCGCGTGGGCGCGGAGAGGCGAAACATCCCGCGAGCTGATGAGCTGTTGGTTTTAATGCCCGGCGCTGCGGCTGAGACAAGCCGAAGCTGCGGTATCCCTCGTGAATACTCCTTGGATGAAAGTCAGCTTCTCAGACGTAGCTGCTTGGAAGGCGCGTATGCTCTGAATAAAAATTTATGTGAAATTACCAGCTTAGATTTTCGAAAGAAAATCCGCTGATATTTTTACTGATTTGCCACCAGCGTCTCTTGGCAATGTCATTGAAGCACTGGATTATCCTTGTAGCTCAGGTTTTACAACAGAAAGTCTTACAAAACTAAGTCCTAATTCAATTGCAAACGTAATTAGTCGTACTAAAATGAACCAGACGAACATTAATCTAGTTATAAATCGCTTACTGACATCATGACTCCTCCGCAGTGACGCAGTGTCGACGGAGCGCGCGGTGGAACTCGCCGCCAACACGAAGGGCATCTGCTACATCCGCACTTCCAGACCCAACACCGCCATCCTGTACGCCAACGATGAGGTCTTCAAGGTAAACTGACAATACTTAGAACTTCATGCACAATTATTTTGGCAAACCCTTTTCTCCCGTTTCGTTTGGGGAATACTTGCGGGGTCAGCACTGTCAGTGGTCGCTGGATATAGAGTACTTCGGAAATCCAGGTACCCCCCGTGTGATAATCAGTAACTCAGGGGTGTGACTGGCCTTCCTTGAAGAGCAGGGGTGGATTGAATGACCTGCTTGTCTCACCCATACGCAAAATATGCGCTTGGACGCGGAGTTGATGCTTACCTAGATCGATGGTGATGAGATCAGCTGTGGAAAACTCATTCAGCAAATTGCATCATCACTTGCAAATAATTTGTGACAGTTCAATATTTTTTTCCAGATACCGACAAAAATAGGGATCAACTAGAGTACTTGTCATTTGAAACTGTAACAAGTGTTAACATGATGTTCGTAGGTGGGCCAGGCTAAGATCGTACGCCAGTCGCCGAAGGACCGCGTGCTGCTGATCGGCGCCGGAGTCACGCTGCACGAGTGCTTGCTGGCCGCCGACAAGCTCAAGGCTGAAGGTAACTAATGTCATGTTATTGTGTTACTATAACACTATATACAGTGCGCCAGTCGCCGAAGGACCGCGTGCTGCTGATCGGCGCCGGAGTCACGCTGCACGAGTGCTTGCTGGCCGCCGACAAGCTCAAGGCTGAAGGTAACTAATGTCATGTTATTGTGTTACTATAACACTATATACAGTGCGCCAGTCGCCGAAGGACCGCGTGCTGCTGATCGGCGCCGGAGTCACGCTGCACGAGTGCTTGCTGGCCGCCGACAAGCTCAAGGCTGAAGGTAACTAATGTCATGTTATTGTGTTACTATAACACTATATACAGTGCGCCAGTCGCCGAAGGACCGCGTGCTGCTGATCGGCGCCGGAGTCACGCTGCACGAGTGCTTGCTGGCCGCCGACAAGCTCAAGGCTGAAGGTAACTAATGTCATGTTATTGTGTTACTATAACACTATATACAATGCGCCAGTCGCCGAAGGACCGCGTGCTGCTGATCGGCGCCGGAGTCACGCTGCACGAGTGCTTGCTGGCCGCCGACAAGCTCAAGGCTGAAGGTAACTAATGTCATGTTATTGTGTTACTATAACACTATATACAGTGCGCCAGTCGCCGAAGGACCGCGTGCTGCTGATCGGCGCCGGAGTCACGCTGCACGAGTGCTTGCTGGCCGCCGACAAGCTCAAGGCTGAAGGTAACTAATGTCATGTTATTGTGTTACTATAACACTATATACAGTGCGCCAGTCGCCGAAGGACCGCGTGCTGCTGATCGGCGCCGGAGTCACGCTGCACGAGTGCTTGCTGGCCGCCGACAAGCTCAAGGCTGAAGGTAACTAATGTCATGTTATTGTGTTACTATAACACTATATACAGTGCGCCAGTCGCCGAAGGACCGCGTGCTGCTGATCGGCGCCGGAGTCACGCTGCACGAGTGCTTGCTGGCCGCCGACAAGCTCAAGGCTGAAGGTAACTAATGTCATGTTATTGTGTTACTATAACACTATATACAGTGCGCCAGTCGCCGAAGGACCGCGTGCTGCTGATCGGCGCCGGAGTCACGCTGCACGAGTGCTTGCTGGCCGCCGACAAGCTCAAGGCTGAAGGTAACTAATGTCATATTATGTTAAAAGCCGTGTGCACAGTCTTATCCACACTTTTATCCTCTTTATGGTTTGACTTTTCAATTGTCCTTAGTGCAGATTCATTTTTTGTACAGTTCGCGTCGTGCAAGTTTGCCTCTCTGAAGCACGTCGCAATTGAATGCGCAGGATGTCAATTTGGCAAAAAACATAGGACAGCGCATGTTCGGGCAAAACGCGCATGCGAGGTCTTGCGCAAGATGGCGCGTGTACGTCTCAGTCGCTGGTATACGTTCGATGAATACTTGTGTCCCGCTTGCTCAATGCAATAAGACTGTTGATGCCAAAAGTGTTACACTTTGTTATCTTATTGTTACTGGTTGTGTTAGTTGCTTGGTGTCGTGTGTGAGATTTTTTTTTTTGTGTAAAATGCCTAAACGGAATACCGTTTTAAGCCATCAGGCACGAAAAATAATCCAAATGTGGTGAATTATAATATGCAGAAGGAGAAGAACACAGGCGTGCTTTCATTTATTTGGTGTGAACACACTCTTTCGCTTTCTATTACCTAGGTACTTACTTATTATCTTCTTATGCGTTTCTACCTACTTATCTTACAATCGCAAACTGCTTCTACAACTTTATTCAAGTTAGTTAAAAAACATACACTAAACAAGAACATACATAATATAATACGTAAAAACAGAAAAATATTCTACGATCGTAACACTTTTTTACGTGATTACACCTGCGCGGTCGTCACTAAAACCTAACTTCAGAGAAGCAAACTTTCACGACGCGAACTGTACAAAGGAACTCTTGCGCAACATTTCAATCTTCTAGCAATCTAGACGCTTTACGGAGGGTGTTGTCTGACATTTTAAGATTTTTATTTCATTAAAAACTAGTTTCTGCCAGCGACTTCGCACGACTAAAATATCCTATGTCATAATGGACTTTCAATCGCTGACGTGTGATTGATTATTAGGAATCCAAAATGGCATATTATTATACCTATTAGCAAGTAAGTCTGTGAAAGAGTCTGGATACAGTTTTGTTAATAACATCCATGAAGACATACAGCACGCGTGAGACTGATTCCACAAAAACCATCCTTGATCACGTATGCACAAACCTTAAGGACAAAAACTTTCATATGGTCATTATTGACTCGCCTGTCTGACCACAAGCAAATTTATCTAAGTATAAAAAAGCAAGGCGCCACCAAACAAGCGTGTAAAATACGAAGCGATAGACTACGATTAACTACACGAAAGCATCGCACTCGCAGAATACCCAAATATCTAAAATATGGCATTCATGGTAGCACGACGGTCAAAACAAAAATTTTAAACCCACCACGCCAAGATTGGATATGTAGAGAAATAACAGACAAAATTACGAAAAGAAATGAAATGTGGCATCGATTAAAACAAGAGCTAAGTAATGAAGATCTGATGGAAAGTTTTAAAATTGCACGAAAAATTACAGCTAAAATAATTAGGAACACTGAGAAGAAATACTACTATGAGGCTTTTATGAAACAACGCAGACCATAAAAAGATGTGGAACTTAATAAATACATTGTCTAATAATAAGATCAAATCACACAGGGGAGTCCCTTCTAACTGAATCTGGACCTTTAACTGATGCCAACGACGTTTGTGAAACATTTTACCGCTTCTTTTCTACGATATTCCACCCTAGCTAACTTCAACCTCATTCCTACACAACAACAACAACACAAAACTGTAACAACGCCATATTCTCAACCATATCAGAGAACTTAAAGCTTCACACCATGCCAAGTTAGTGAAGTATCCAAGATAATCAAGAATCTTGATCTTATCCAAGATAATCCAAACTGTGGTGCAGGTATCGATAGTATAACCCCCAAAGTCGTCAAGTGCGTAAGTGACTTAATCGTGGAAAAACTGACCGACTGTATACACATACATCTTGCCAGTGGAACTTTTCCAGATCAATTAAAGGTAGCCAAAGTTACCCCAATCCACAAATCTGGTGTCAAAACAGATCCTAACAACTACAGACCTATCTCAGTTCTTCCGATTGTGTCTAAAATATTTGAAAGGGTCCTTTATATAAGGCTTGATGAACATCTCACCTCAATCAATTTTCTCTTTGAAAGTCAATATGGATTTCGAGCACACTCTAACACCCGATCAGCTTCTGCAAATCCAATTATAAGATACAAATGAACATTGATCCAAAAAACATAGCGTTAGGCTTATTCATCGACCTTAAAAAGGCTTTTGATACAGTTAGCCATCCCACACTACTACAAAAGCTAAAAGACATAGGCGTATCAGGTGTAGCTTATAAAATGTTCGAATCATATCTGAATAACAGGTGTCAGATAGTTAAAATCGGAGAATACAAAAGTAAACCGCACAATATCACGTTTGGGGTTCCCCAAGGATCGTTACTAGACTGACTTTTCTTCTTAATATACATAAACTGAAAGCGGGTTTTACGTAGGGCACGTTTTGACCATGTCGGATGTTTCGGGGCCAAAGTAGCATTGCACCCTCCAGGTAGTAAGCAGTTTTGATCCCTGTCGAAAGCGGTTGAAACGAATTTCTGTCGACCCACTTTGCCTCCAATGTTGAAACCTGATGGCTCGCTAGCTCACTTTGCAAGTGAGAAAGCAAATTTATTTGCAACTCTTGGCAAGCAATTCGCGTCTGGACGCTGGCTCTAAGCAACCACCGACTTTACCTCGTTGTGACTCTTTGATGCCGAAGATCACAGTTCACATTAAAGAGGTCCGAAGAGTATTGTGCAGTCTAGACGTGATTAAGGCCAGCGGGCCTGACGGCATTCCAGCGAGTGTTGAGGCAATGTGCGCCTGAACTGTCTCCTGTGTTGGCACGCCTGTACCGCCTCTCTCTTGAAAAAAGAACGGTGCCGAAATCATGGAAGCTTGCGAATGTGCAGCCGGTGCCCAAAAAGGGAGACCGTGCTGACCCTGCACATTACCGTCCGATCGCCATTACCTCCATCCTATGCAAGGTTATGGAAAGGGTTCTTAACAGTAAGCTGCTGACCTTCTTGTGTATGTCACGCACTGCTGGGGCGAGGCCATCGAGAGATAAATAAATAAAATAAATAAATAAAATTCTTTATTGTCGCCAGTTAATACATTCATCTTATTAATCTCACATAAATGCATCGTATTAATGTATTACATAAAAGGTACTGCTACTGATTCCCAAACTAAGCTTGAGCTTGTATTTTGGGAAACAGTGTTCAGCCGCAGGACGATTCACATAGTAAAATACGATACAATGGTTTGGATGTCGCTGCAGTAGGCTTACAATATTAAGATAGCTTTCCATCGATATATTTCTTATTCTATAATCTAATTTTAATTTTACATTCTAATTTCTTTAATTTATTTAAGTTTAACAGATGTGTGTGGTATGTGTGTATGTGTGTGTGTGGTGTGAGTGTGTGTGTTAAGAACCATGCATGTTCGAAACCCGCTCACCAAGATCTAAGTTCAATATGTTTGTAGAAAAGTTGTAAAATACTTAACTAGATGGCGTTAGGCGTCAAATTAGAAGTCGGTGTTAAGATTCTCCGCCGCTTAGATATAGTTCACGTCGATAAAGTTCAATATAAGGTCAAAAATACAGATTACGGTTGTTTCATTCCACACTAGACCTTACTCCTAAGATCAATTAGATCAACCCTGCTAGTACTGGGTAGCGGACCCCGCGTGCGGTACTAAACATTGGTCCATCGAACCGGATAAATAACCGTATTTTTGAGTTCGCGCGCGGCCCGTTCCGCATTGCCGTGTACTCGCAGTGGATCGCTGCGGCAAGAGTACCGGTCCCCCGCATCGGCAGCGGCGGCTCCGTCCAGTGTTGTGGACGAGCTCGGCAGCAGCGGCAGGGAAGTGGCCATCAGAGGGCGCCACTTGCATCCAGATCAAACGGGTGGTGATCGCATACGTCACCCCCGCAGTTCTACGTGTCGTCACAAGAAGGACGTCACACCCCAGTTCAACGTGACACCAGAAGACTGACGTCACATCCAAGAGTTCATCGTGTCGCCACCAGGGCGCGCCACCATCATCGTATTGTGTGAGTGAATTGTGCAAATTGTGAGTACATTTTATTTTATAAACAAAGGAAGTTAATGACTAGCAATTTTGAACTTTATTTCTTCCAAGACTTTAACTTGGTCATTTTCTGAAGAATTTTGGACTTGTAGAATTTTAAGACTTAGAATATTTCCGCTTAGATTTTAATAACTTTATTATGTGTGCATGTTAGTTAAGGACTTAGAATAGTTTCTTAAAAAACGACGGAACGGGGAACCTATGCCCGATTTCCGCCAGATTTTAGTTTTATTTAAAACACTTGTAAAATTTTAAGCAACTTTATTGGACTTGTATTTTATTTCAAGTCAGTTCTCCTACAGTACAAAACAAACATTATTTTTAAACACGTTTTGGTTTGTTTACATTATTTTTGTTGATGTATTGTTAGTTTATTTAACCTGTTTACATTAAGTTTAACTAAGTGTTTTAAATTGATAGTGCAGTTTTAGTTTTTTTATTTAACTTGTTTTGCCGTTAATAATCTGTCTCAAAGATGGAGGGATTAATTAACGTACTAAAAGGATTCCAAAATGTTATTGTTAAAGGTTTAGCAAATTTCAAAAAGAGTCCTAAAGAAAGATTAACAAGCGAATACATTGAAACTAGACTAGAATTATTAGAAAAGGATTGGGATTCCTTTAAAGCAGCTAATACTAAAATTTATGAAAACTTTAAATTAGATGATATAGATCAAAAGGTTGTTGATATTTATGATACAACCGAAGATACTTATATAATGTATAAAAGTTTATTAAAAACAGCACATAATAAAATTAGACCAAGGGAACCAGTACAACCTAGTGACGGTTCTTCAAACAGTTCATTTAAGTCAACAAATTCATTTGTTAAATTACCAAAGATCACCATTCCAATATTCTCTGGAAAATATGGAGAATGGACAACATTTCGTGATCTGTTTATTTCATTAGTCCATAAAAATGAATCATTAGATAACGTACAAAAGTTACACTATTTAAAAAGTCATCTCTCGGGTGAAGCTGATCAATTAATACGGAATACACCAATAACTAATGCAAATTATAGTCAATGCTGGGATTTATTAGACAAGAGGTATAGCAATAAAAGATATCTTGCCAATTGTATATTAAAAAGGTTATTTGGAATAAAACGTATGCAAATTGAGTCAGCGACTTCATTAAAAGAACTTTTAGATACGACCAGTGATTGTTTAAATGCGTTGTCAAATTTAGGCATAAATGTGAGTACATGGGACGTTATCATCATACACATCGTAACGTTTAAATTAGATGTTGAAACGCGTAAACAATGGGAAATAAGCGTCAGCAGTAGCATTTCCAATGATTTTCCTACCATTGAGCAATTTAGATTATTTTTGGAGCAACGTTTCCGCGCACTTGAGTGCATAGAACCAAAAAAGGGTTCAGGTCACCAGGTCAATAACAGTTCGAACCATCATACGCCTAAGACAATGCTTGCTACGAACGCATCATCACTCCTGAAATGCGAACTCTGTTCTGAAGCTCATAAACTTTGTTTTTGTAAAAAGTTTGCAAAACAATCACTTGAAGCTAGACGTGATTTTGTACGTAAAAACAAAATATGCTTTAACTGTTTAGGGAGTAATCACACAGTTAAAGGCTGTAAAAAGGACACAAGGTGTAAAGTTTGTCAAAAGCGCCACCATTCGCTGTTACACATAAATAGTGAGTCGGCAAATGAAGATCAAGACCCTGAAGCTAAGTCAGCTGCTGACAGCGCTAGTCCTTCGACTAATGCTAATCGGATAGTTGCTTGCTTGTCAACAGGAAAGGTACCCAAACCCAGACAAGTTTTATTAGCCACTGCGCTACTAAAAGCTGAGTCAAAGACGGGTGGATACCAAACAGTTCGAGCCTTACTCGATCAAGGTTCGCAGGCTTGTTTCGTTACAGAAGCAGCAGTTCAATTTCTTAACCCGAAAAAGATTCCTATTCAAGGGTTTGTTTTAGGCTTAGGAGACAATAGGTCAACCATGACAAAGTACATGGTACAAATAACGATAAGGTCTCGCGTCGATTTTAGTTTTAAGTTTACGTTTAATGCTTACGTTTTAAGCAAGATCACCTCTTACTTACCAGAGCGAAGCTTAAGCGTGGATGCTTTCGACTGGTTAGAGTTCAACAATTTATGTTTAGCAGATCCAGAGTTCAACACACCCAACAAAATCGATATGCTGTTGGGTGCTGATGTTTATAGCTGCATTATTAAGGAAGGTTTAGTTAAAAGTCCTTCTGGTAGTATTGTAGCACAGAGTACTAGATTAGGTTGGGTTCTGTCAGGTACAGTGGGTCCTGAAAGTAATAGTTCATATAAAATTAATTGCAAGGTGCAAGACGATGACCTTTTAAAGAAATTTTGGGAAATCGAAGAGCAAATTAGTACTAAAAGGATATTTACACCAGAGGAGAATAAATGCGAAGAGCTTTATAGTGAGACTACAAAGAGAGATAGCGATGGTAGATATATAGTCAGGTTACCTTTCCGAGACGAAGATCCTCCTTGCAAGTCTGGAAATTCACGTGGCATAGCTAAATCGAGATTCCAAGCATTAGAGAGAAGATTAGCAAAGAACAAAGAGTTAAAAGAAAAATACATAGAAGTAATAAATGAATATTTACAGTTGGGTCATATGAGGCACGTGAAGAAAGATGATAGCAAAAGGGAAGAAGCAGTGTATCTACCACATCACGCAGTCATTAGGGAAGACAAGATCACAACTAAAGTTCGTGTTGTTTTCAACGCCTCTGAAAAGAACAACAAAGGAGTGTCACTAAATGATACGCTCATGGTTGGTCCAACACTGCAGGCTGATTTACGTCACACGGTTTTAAAATGGAGAGTGCATGCTATAGGACTTGTAGCGGACATTATAAAAATGTATCGGCAAGTGAAGGTAGCTGAAGAAGATGCAATGTTCCAAAGAATACTGTGGCGTGACAGCCCGGATAAAGAGATACAAGATTACGAGCTGGTGACTGTGACCTTTGGAACAGCTTCTGCATCGTACCAAGCAGTCAAAACTTTACGTCAAATCGCTGTGGATGAAGGTGAAAACTACCCACTAGTTGCAGATAAGGTCTTAAATTGCTTTTACATGGACGATTTAATGACAGGATGTAACAGTGTAGAAGAAGGCATTGAAATATATAAGCAAATGAAAGCATTATTAGGAAAAGGTGGATTTATATTACAAAAATGGAATAGCAATCGTCAAGAAATACTTAAGAGAATAGAAACAATTGAAAGCAATGAAGTTAAAGAACAACTAGATCAAACAAGAACAAATGAGGACAAAACAATAGGACACATAGATATTATACAGAACAAAGAATTAGAAAAAAAAGAACACAAAGAAGAGAAGGGGTTAGAAATCAAATTAGATAGTACAATAAAAATTTTGGGACTTACCTGGAATCGCAACGAAGATACCTTCCAGTACTCAGTGAACCTTCCGCCGCTGACGACTGCACCTGTAACTAAAAGGACAATTATTTCGGACATAGCCCGATTGTTCGACCCACTAGGTTGGTTAGCTCCTAGTGTGGTTTTAGCAAAAACGTTCATCCAAAAATTATGGCTTGCAGGTGTTAGTTGGGATGAAGAATTAAACACTGAATTAATAAAAGAATGGAGTACTTACCGTGAAGAGTTGTTACTACTTAGCAAAATTCGGATACCTCGTTGGCTTGGAACTAAGTCGAACGATGATCTTGAGTTGCATGGGTTCAGTGATGCCTCCAAAACCGCGTACTCGGCCGTAATTTACTTGCGAATAGTAAATGTTGTAGGCAATGTTCATGTTTCGTTGTTGGTTGCAAAAACCAGAGTAGCCCCCATCAAGCAAATAAGTATACCTCGTTTAGAGTTGTGTGGAGCAGTTCTGCTGTCAAATCTTCTAATAGAAACAGCCGACGTTCTGAATATTTCTAGGGATAAAATCAAGGCCTGGACAGATTCCACAGTCGTGTTGGCATGGCTTAACAGCCATCCAAGTAGATGGAAGACGTTTGTGGCGAATCGCACCTCGGAAATATTGACTACGATGAAGGCATCTCAATGGTTTCATGTGAAAACCAAGGACAACCCAGCAGACTGCGCCTCACGAGGTATTTTACCCAGTGCATTAATAGTCAACAGTTTATGGTTTTCTGGACCACCATTTCTAACTCAGAGAACAATAGTTTATGAAAGGTCAAATGATTTGAATATCGACTTAGAGGAAACAACAAAAACACACATTGCTGTAGTGCCAGAGCTTTCAATGTTCGAGCGGTATTCGTCATTACAAAAATTAGTTAGAGTAATCGCATATTGCAGACGATTTTTAAAGAATAATACTTTTAAACATAGTTATTTACAAAAGTTAGAGCTAGAAGCAGCGTTAAAATGCTGTATTAGACAAACACAAAAGGATAGATTTACAGTAGAATATTTACAATTACAGGACAAAGGTTATTTACAATTAAAATCTAGTAAGCTCAACTCACTCTGCCCATATCTGGATGACAGAGGCCTTATCAGAGTTCGAGGTAGACTTGAGAAAGCTCCATTGAGTGAAAACACAAAGCATCCTATAGTCCTACCAAACTCTTGTCATCTGACAAACCTTATAGTGGCAGATGCACACTTAAAGACTCTGCATGGAGGTCCTCAGCTAATGTCAAATTATTTGAGGACAGCCTACTGGATCATAGGAGTCAGGAACCTAGTCAAACACCATGTGCGCAAATGTGTGACACGCGCTAGACATCGCGCTAGCATCAAGAACCAAATGATGGGTTCACTTCCAACGGTTAGGTGTTCTCCAACGCGACCGTTTCTTCATAGCGGTGTTGATTATGCTGGCCCTATTAATATTAGGACAACGAAAGGTCGTGGGCACCGTTCGTACAAGGGCTACATATGCTTGTTTGTGTGTATGTCTACCCGTGCTATACATTTAGAAGTCGTTAGTGACATGAGCACACAAGCTTTTTTAGCCGCCTTCAGACGTTTTGTGTCTAGGCGAGGTCATTGTGCCAAAATATGGAGCGACAATGGCACTACATTTGTAGGTGCCTCCCGAGAGTTGCAACATTTAGCATCCATTCAGGCAGCAATAGCAGAACAACTCGAGGCCAACGGTACTGAGTGGCACTTCATTCCCCCCCATAGCCCTAATTTCGGTGGACTTTGGGAAGCAGGGGTGAAGTCCACAAAGTTTCACCTTAAACGGGTCATTGGCGATGCTACTTTGACGTATGAGGAAATGAGCACACTCCTCAATCAAGTAGAAGCTTGTTTGAATTCGCGTCCAATGAGCGTCATTAACGTTACTGATCCTGGTGAACTGATACCTTTAACTCCTGGACATTTCCTAATTGGAGAGCCAATAGTAAATGTACCAGACAATAAATATGAAAGCTCAAATGTAAGCTATTTGTCACGGTGGCAATTTATTCAAAGGATGCTACAATCATTTTGGAAGCGCTGGTCCCAAGAATATTTGTCCAATCTTATGAACCGGTACAAATGGTCTTCTAAAATTCCTGAGCCAAAACTTGGTGATATTGTTTTAATTAAGGAAGACGATTTGCCGCCAAGTCGTTGGTTATTAGGTCGCGTAGTAGAGAAGCATCCCGGTGCTGATAATATCACCCGTGTAGTCACATTACGCACTAAATCTTCTACTATTAAGAGGCCAACCTCAAAACTTTGTATCTTACCAGTTGCAGATCACTGAATTTATGTTCATTTTTAAGATCAACTTTACAAACTTTTATTTATATACAAATATTTACAGTTTTTATTTACAATGTTTACAGTTATGAGATCAAATTATTGTTAAGATATTTTTAGATGCATGTTTTTACACAATGAAATTTTACATTTCCCCCAATTGGGTTTTTATTTTTATGTTTACTTTACAACTGTTGAATCTTTTACATATCGTTATTTTAGAAGCTTAGCCAAGTAAATAGTTTTAGATTTTCAAATGTTAGATGTTAAGATTTAAAGTAGTACAATATCTTAATTTAAGATTTTAGATCAATCCTGAGATCAGATATTGCCAGATCCAGGATATAGTTCACGAAGGACATTCCTTCAGTAATGTCCTTGGTGGGCGGTATGTTAAGAACCATGCATGTTCGAAACCCGCTCACCAAGATCTAAGTTCAATATGTTTGTAGAAAAGTTGTAAAATACTTAACTAGATGGCGTTAGGCGTCAAATTAGAAGTCGGTGTTAAGATTCTCCGCCGCTTAGATATAGTTCACGTCGATAAAGTTCAATATAAGGTCAAAAATACAGATTACGGTTGTTTCATTCCACACTAGACCTTACTCCTAAGATCAATTAGATCAACCCTGCTAGTACTGGGTAGCGGACCCCGCGTGCGGTACTAAACAGTGTGTATGTGAGAGTTTGTGTAATAGTATTGTATATATGATATATATACAATACTATTACACAAACATATAAACACACAAACATATTATATATGATATATATTACGCAATATATGCCAGTAGGTCTGGTCTAGGAGACACAGCGAAGCACTTGCCGTGTCACTCGATATCTCGAAGGCCTTTGACAGGGTTTGGCACGCAGGTCTAATCAGCAAGCTTCCTGCTTATGGCATCCCAGCTGGTTTTTGTAGCTGGATATCAGACTTCCTGAGTGAACGGTCGATCCGAGTAGTTGTTGACGGCTGCTCCTCTGACCTCATGGCTATTGATGCCGGAGTTCCTCAGGGATCTGTTCTCTCTGCAACTCTTTTCCTGCTGCACATCAATGACCTACTTCAGCTTGGTCTTGTTGGGTACGCAGACGACAGTACGGTTGCAGAGAGATACTTGTCCAGCGCAACAACCAGCTGGGTTGAAGTTCGTTCCTTGAGAGAGGCCATGGTAGAGTGGACAAATTTGACCCTAAACCTTGTCTTCCAGTGGGGTGATGACAATGTGGTCACTTTTAACGCCACCAAAACACAGGCGTGTCTTTTTACCGCAAAAAGGAGTCGTTTGGACCAAACTCCTACTTTTCGGGGTGTATCTGTTCCTGTGACTGATCGGCTCGAGCTTCTAGGCATGGAGTTGACATCCAGTCTCAACTTCGGCGCCACCATCGAGTACAAAGCCCAAACCGCAGCCAAAAAGCTGGGCATCCTAAATAGAGTGAAGCGATACTTCAGGCCTGGACAGCTTTTAACCCTATATAAAGCGCAAGTCCGATCCTGTATGGAGTATTGTAGCCACCTTTGGGATGGCTCAGCTAAGTATCAGCTTGCCGCGCTTGACTCGGTGGAACGCAGAGCTAAGAGGCTCATCGCCCTTCTACCATCGGACATCCAGACGCACTGCATCTTACCATCCCTACCTTGTTATTATTCTACCAATTCGCACTAAGCGTTTCCAAACGTCTTTTATAATGCGCACAGCAAAGGAGTGGAACTCTCTGCCTACGTCTGTGTTTCCAAACGCTTACAACCCTAATCTTTTCAAAGTTAGAGTGAACAGGCTCCTTCTGGGTAAGCTCGCTTCATCGTAGACTTTGTCTCTGTCATCTGTGACCTAGACTAGAGTCAAGAGCAAACAAAAAAAAACTCCATCCATAACAATTCTAATGCACGGCCATATTTCTCTATATGCGGACGATACTTGTCTTTTTTATTTTGGTGGTTCTACAGCTGACATAATAGATCAAGCTCAACAAGACCCAAACTCATGGTCCATTTGGTTTCAACAAAATCTAACAATCAATACATCCAAGACAAGCTATGTTATATTTAAAACCAAAAATAAGAAATTACCACTTCATCCACCTCTTACAATTGAAAACCAAACACTCGAACTAAAACAACATGAGAAGTATCTTGCCCTATTAAGGGTTAAGACTAGACTGCCATCTAAATTGGAAGGTTCAAATCGACTACATCAGATCCAAAATGACATCTTTATTGGGCTCACTACGTAACATCGTACACTGTCTGGCATATAGTGTACGCGCGACAATATACAACTCTCTAGTAAAGCCACACTTACTGTACTCGTACCTAATCGAAATCGGGGGCAACGCACCTAAAACAAGCTACAAATTGCACAAAAATAAATTATTAAAATGCTTTTTCACTACGACTACCTAACAACTACAACTAACTCATGAACATTAAACAGCTTCACGCATACTGTACCTGCATACTCATTCAAAAAATACTTAATAAAACCATACATACACAAATCACATTCTCCAAAACACATCAATTACATAACCGTAGCAGTCGTAGAAAAGATCACATCGTACTTCCTCGAATGCTGCGAACCACTCAAGGTCACTTGTTTATGAGGGAGTGCAACTTTTCAATAAATTACCAAACGAGATGGGTGCGATTTCGATCAATATTTTTAAGACTAAACTAAAAAAATACGTTCTTCAAAATATTAATACTAACCATAAAACATTATTGCTTCTACTTTTACGTGAAATCAGTACGAAAAATATAAACTTAAAAATACAGTTGTAAACAACAGTTTTATTACTGGCTAATTTGTCTGCATTGTGACAACGGGACAACTCTATCCTCGGGCAGGTTATTTTCGCGTAGTCGCATAACTTGGATTTTGGGAGTACCCCACAAACCTTATTTTGTAATGGCTTATGTTTAACTTACCACCAGATATAGTAACAAATAGGAGACAAAAATAGTAAATGATCACCAAAATGAAACTCGCATTTTAATGTAAAATTATAACCAAAGTTTTAACACTTTGCTATCCTATTTAAGTAAAATGACTCCAAGTAAATCATGAGTAACCCAAAAATAGTAAATGATCACCAAAATTAAACCAACATTTTAAAGTAAAATTATAACCAAAGTTTTTTAAATTCTGCTATCCTATTTAAGCAAAATGAGTCCAAATAGCGAAAACGCGGATAATTAGACATAGGCGAAAAATTATCAAATCTTACTGGACAAAGTCAGGATTTTTGCGAAAATACTCGTTATTATAGCAATATTTAGTTCTGGGTGGTTTAAAAAAAAATAACCACGAAGGCTAAGGCGGGAGCTCCGCTCCGCTTCGCTCCCGCCTTAGCCTTCTAACCTAACCTATCCGAGTCGGGGTAGTCCGAGTCGGGGCTATGTCTAATTATCCGCGTTTTCGCAAAACCCCTAGGATTTCCGCGAAGATTCGAAGTATCAAATTATCCTACGACACTTACAAATGTAAACTTTGAGAAACTTAGGGCAATTGCATGTGCCTTGCAACCAATTTTCCTTTTCTCGGGGCATTATAACTTCCCACTCTCTAAAATGTTACTCTTTGTATTCGTCAAAGGTTTCCCACGGCTTTTCAAAATTTTTGCATTCTATATCTATCCCAGCTGGAATTCTGATACTCTTAATATGGCATCATAATACTTTATTTGATAATAAGTCTACATTTTATGGCAATCAAAGTGATTTATTTAGGCAAAAATAATACATTAATTTGGTCGTCAAGATTTGGTGATCATTTACTAAATTTGGTGGTCGAATACAATTTAAAGTGGAGTCGTGACTAAAATAGCGGGTACTATTGTATTTTTAGACTTTATTTTTCTGGTGTTAAGTAGATATTTTTGGTTACAAAACTAAGGGTATCAAAGCATTTTATGGTGGTCATTATATTTATCCCCTTTTGTAATACAATGCAAGTTAATGATTTATTGTAAGTTCCGAGGGTCGAAAGACAGTGATTAGTTTTTATATTTAAATTTGTTCTCATGTAAGTGAAATGTAAGTCTGTTTATGAGAATGAAACGTCTTTAACCAGAAGTAACCCTTGTGTGACAGGTATCGAAGCGCGCGTGCTGGACCCGTTCACCATCAAGCCGCTGGACGAGGCGGCCGTACAGGCGCACGCTAAAGCCGTCGGCGGCCGCGTGGTCGTCGTGGAGGACCACTACCAGGCCGGTCAGTATCCGTGCTTCAACACTAACGTTTAACTCCCAAGTTATAAGATAACGAACAACCGGACAAATACAAATTTCGGGCTGTTATTGAGAGATCTTTGATGGAAAATCCAATAAAGACAGTGTTATTGGATTTTCCTGGAACGGTTTATATTGAAGAACAATAGATGTAACTACTAGACCTAGGATACATGCGAGTGGGTTATTAGGATACTTCTACCAATACCTCCATTATCTTCCTGCTCGAGTTGCATGTTACTTGGGATTGACACGACTTTTTCTTCAATTTCGTCATGTCAACCGTCACCAACTCCATCTTCTTAAGTAACTTATTTAGTTTTGCCTTAAAAGCCCCCAGGTTGTAGCTATCAGGAAACAGACTGCGACTAGAAGAAACAATCACTTTACTAGAAACGTTTAGGTAGTTAAATAATCTTGACGTCTTTTTTATTTTAAACTCAGTTTAAAAAAAAGAGACTTAAAACCAATTTAAGTCCAACAATACCGATTACTAAATCAATTGAACCATTAGTTTAAGCAGGAGTTTATTTCTTTAATATGTGTTTGTGTAAAAAGACACATCAATATTGTTTACCTTTATTTAACTACCTGAACCTTTCAAGTATAGGTGTCACCGGAAAATAGCAAACTTCTTAAGTTTATAAAATAACTTGAGAAATTGTAAACTTTCCATAAATTGACAACTGAACATTTGGAATGCTCTTTTACGCATCAAAATTTGATAGTTTATATTTTCTCGAATTCATTCCGAGAAGTTGTGAACTGAAATAAAATGGCGACCAATCAGTCTACAAGAAATAGGCTCTCATTGGTCTGTTCAGATATGACGTCACATGTACGCCATAGAGTTACGAATTGAATAGAGTCGTTTTCAATTTTGCGAAATAAAAAAGACCCATGACAAATATTGGGTTTTTCGTTCGTTTAGTATAATGTTCTTTTGATCCAATTATCATCTTGTATAACACATTTGATCTAACCGCTGAACAAAGAGCGACCGCGCCAGCTCAGGAACTTAGGGCACCCCGACACAGATAGGTTAGGTTCGAATGGTAGAGCGGGAGCTAGAGTGAGCGAGCGAACTTAGCTCCCGTGATCCCATTCATGTTAGGTTACTTTAAACCCTGCAGGCAGATTTAGGAGCCCCGGGCTCCTATTTCTGCAATCTTAGGAAATTTGCCACTTTCCGGTGACATAGATACCAAATAACATTGAGTAGAGCTAACAGCCAGTGCATCGTTCCAGGCGGAGTGGGCGAGGCGGTGCTGTCGGCGCTGGCGCTGCAGCGCGACGTGGTGACGTCACACGTGTGCGTGCGCGAGGTGCCGCGCTCGGGCCCTCCGCAGGCGCTGCTGGACAAGTACGGCATCTCCGCGCCGCACATCCGCGCCGCCGCGCTCAGCGTGCTCAAGGCGTAGTGCGTCCACACGACCGGCGAACGGGGACAGTGGATGTGAGCTCTTAGCCTGACGTTTATTAGACGAGCTTTGGTTTTATAGTAGCGCTTCATGCGAATATGAACCCTATTGTATCGTATGTAGCGTTTTCTTAAGCTTTCACTTCACTTGGCGTATGTGTTGAAAATATCAGCGTAAGTCTACTATGCAATAAAAAATATACCTTATGATTTCCTAAGAAAGGTTAATTTTGTATTGCACAAGGGACGCGAATATTTTGAGTAATACGCCAATTGAATTGCCAGCTTTACATTGTCAAAGTTAGATCTATGAGTCTTTCCCTAGTCTAGCAACACAAACATTTGCAACGAAATTTCAACGAGTTAACTCCCTGACATATTACAGTACATTTATAAGCATGTTAACTCGCTGATCTTTCGTCTTACTTACTTTTGTAAATTCAATGCGTTCTTATCACACTAATTCGTAACCAGATTTTTAGACTCCTATACAGGCGCTTTGTAATGTGATACATTTATCTAAGCAGCTCGATTCCAACTGAATTATCGATTATCCGTTCGCCGCATTGTTCAACCTTTATATCGATTTGATACTCCCATTGTTATGATTCGTGAATAAGTACTTGTTATCTACTTACTGATCGTTTGCGCACAAAGTTTAACTGTGAAATAACAGATATCAAAGACATTCGGCCTAAAAATTATCTAAATTAACATTCCTGCAGGCAGACATTCCGGCCGAAGTCTATGGTTTAAAATGGTCCAATGTTTTAAGCAAAACAGCTTGAGAATAATGTAGTTCCTAAGGATAACATTGTGTAATATTAAGTGAAATAACGGTATGTTGAAGATCTTTTTTGTATACTTTATATGAAATATTGAATTATATATCTGTGCCTTTGTTGATTGTGATCTTTCGCACAAGTGCAAGCCAGGTGAACTGTTTTAGAAGGATTTTTGAAGGTTTAGTGTGTAAGAGTATATTTTATAGTTATTTTTGTATCAGCATGTAGTAAGATCGCTTTGTCAAACTCTTGTTAATTGGTATCTGGTGATACTTTGTTGCCTTTTTATACTGTTTGTAGTTTATACATTTTACGTGAAACTCTTTTTGTTTTCGTTTTAACTGAGTTACGTTCACGTTCGGCAACAAAGGCTAAATAAAGTGCATTTGTTAATGTTTATACTAACTCAGTTCATCAAATATACAAGTGTAACCTAAGGTAAGGGTTGTTAAAATCATACAAAATATTGATTTAGTTAAAAGTTTTTAATTGGTATATTACATTCCTGTTTTTAATGATTTCACTTTATATTTTTAATCACGGAATCAAATGTTTTTTTTTTTCTTTGCAATAAAGTTTATTGTATACAATTTTGTGTTTTTTTGACGTGATAACGTCTTATAAATCGATGAGCGCCGGCTGCACGCACGAAAAAGTGTCACGGTCACGTTCCGCATGAGCCGAGCGTGCAAGCGAGAGCGCGGAACAAGCGATAGAGAGGCACGCTCGCCCAAGTGTTCGGATTGTGACGCATCTATCTCTCTTCCACTCCATCAGCCGATGCGTCCGATGTTTTCTGACGTTATCACGTAAAATCATCGTCTATAAACTGACCTTAGGGACAATCAGTTTTTTAACTTTTTATATAAAATTACGAAAACATTTTAAATAATATTATAAATATACAGCAGCAGTTAATAACAACGATGTATAAAACTTATCATTAATGACTAGAGTGCCTCTGGTTCGCAATATGTACAGGTTGCCGATTGCCTTACAACTAACGTAGAGCTAAGTTAGAGGTGTCACGTGACTAGTTTTGTTAGTACATATCGTATATTTAACTATGGCTTAACAACATTATTAGCGCCCGAGTATCTAGTTTATTTAGTCTTCACAACAGCGGTATTCACAAACATGACCAACATGAAATAAATTATTGTTTGTTATAGAGTACAGTGAATAACGATATGAATATATTAAATTATACATTTTCAGTACTTTTTCAACAACTCAATGTGCACGCCATTAAATGTCTGTTCACAACGTATAAATTCGTGCACATTCATATTCTGACAACAACACACAATTATACATCTCAATATAAATCCGTATAAAACATTGACTTATAGTTAACAACAAATAAATTACACCGAAGCGAAGATTCGACAGTTAATTAATAATAACCATTCAATATGGACGGAGTGGCGATCAAGAACAAAACAACACAAATTAATAGTTTTAAAATCTCACTAAACACGATTATTAAATGCATTATTGTACCGCTGAGCGGACAGGTTAATTCTCCAGCTTCCGACATCCGAATTACGTCACATTATATACAATCTTAGGTTTCCTTGGTCACTATGACCTACTTTAAGTACAACAGCCTGATTTCAATATGAACTCCGCACGTCCGTGTACCTCTTGGCCCGAAGGAAGGCACCGCAGTCAGTTCTGAGCGCTGGCCCTAGCGATCAGCCCCACTCCCCCGCGGGCGTGCCATCAGCCGGCGCCGAGGGTTGCGGCGCTGCGGCCTCCGTGCTCTGGGGCTCCTCCAGCTCCCCCGGGAGGTAGTCCTTCCAACTCCTGAACAGGTACCTGGTGAACTTTCTCAGCTGCCTGAACTTGCAGTACGTCGCCCCCTCCGCCGACTGCAGCTGCTGCGTCTGTATCAGAAACCCCTTCTCTTTGAAGGTTTGTTCCAGTTTCTCTCGCTGCAGACTCTTCCTAGACTTCCTCTTCTTTTTACTGAGGTCTTCTTTACTTAGAGCAGGACTCGGCTCTTCTAACTTTGGCTGCGATGTTGACGTTTCTGCTGCCGTGTTAGCGTTTTTGCCCTGGTTTGAATCCCTCTGCAGATACTCGTAGCCTTTGTTGCCCTTGTTCCCAGTCCCGCTGTAATACCTGAAGTTGCCTCCAGAGTCGACGGAGAGCATCTTCTTCTCTTGTAGCGAAGGTTTGGAGCCCCCCGTGAACTTAAACTTACAGATGCTGACTTCAGTAGTAGGTGTGGTGGAGTTGGTCTTGGTGGGCATCGGCGGGATGAATATCGCCGAGCGTTTCCTCTTGACAGGTCCCTGCACGGGGTTGGGGGACACCCTCTTCATTTTTGTCTGATCAGGACTCCGTTTCGCCTCCTCCACTTGCTTAATCACTTTAGGGTCTAACAGTTCTGATATTTGTTTGAGCACTAGTTTGTTTTTGTTATCGTCTATCGATGAGTTCTCTGACACTTCACTGACACTGTTGGGCGTCGACGTCGGCGCCCTGTTGTCTCCTTCAGCGGAGTAGGGCAGTTGTCCGGCGGCCGCTAGCCTCTGGTAGTACAGGAGTTGCGTTTGCAGGGCCAATGGGTGCATGTAGATGCCTGCGTTGGGCCAGTACACGTACCCGGGGAACTTGCCGTCGCTGTCGGGGCTGGACGTGGACTGCGCGGGCTCGGACAGCGCGGGCGACAGGTTGCGCGGCCGCGACAGCTCGGGCGAGCTGCTGGCCGTCGGCGAGAGGTTCGTGTTCCTCTGGATCACAGAGATCGCGTTGGGAGGCTGTTCAGTCTTCGCGCCGTCGTGCTCCGCGCTCTCAGCCTCCACTTCAGTCTTAACTTCAGGTAGCGACGAATAAATGTTGCCGAACTTCTTCTGTATCTGTATCTTGAGGTCGTGCAGGTCTCGGATGCACAGGTTGAGCGGCTCGTCGTCGCTGTGCAGCGGGCCCGCGATCGTCACCGGCGCCTCAGGCATCGGCTCGTCCGGACTCGTGAACTTCGGCGGCGTCATAGATTCAAGTCGCTTCTTGTTTTCTTGCGACAACTTCCTTTCTAACAAACTCGAAATGATTTTGTTCTGTAAGTCAGTTTTGGGGCTGCTCATGGGCGGGTGGTCCCTGAAGGGCGGGCACATGTTGAGCTGGTTAAGCCGCTCCTGCGAGGGCTGGCCGGGCACCACGGTGCCGTAGTTCTCGTATATGAGGTGACAAATGTCCGCCTTCTTCGGCTTGCGACCTCTCCGCGGCTTGGAGTTGTTCAGCGTCATCTCTCCCATGTATGGCAGGTCGTCGTACGTCACTATCTTGCTGGGAGCGATGGCGGGGTTCTTCTTCTTCTTCTCGTCTTTGCTGGGCGGCTTAGCTGCCATGTTGAGCATGGAGGACACTTGCGGCACGGTCAGGGTGCCGGTCTCATTCTGTATGCCCGCTAGTCGCTGCGCCCAGATCTTGAACGTTTCGTTGGTAAAGTTGTTGATATCAAAGTTTGGTTCTGCTTTGGGTTTCTCAGCGGGTTTCTGCTTCTGCTGCGCTTGCTTAGCTGCGTTGGCCTTCTGCAGGCTCTGCTCGTAGTGGTCGAGGTATTCCTGGGGCAGCGCTTGGTGGTGGAACTTCAGCTTCCATCGGTTCTTCTGTCGGTTGCGCGCGTGTTTCGGCTTGGGGGACTCCTGCTTCTCAAGCCGCTCCTTGCTGGCTGACAGGAGCTGTTGACGCAGCAACTCCTTGTTCTCCGATGTCCTGGAAATAGAGAAATCCTCGATCAATACTCTGAATGGTGGTGCATGAGTTATATGAGAGATCGTGAGTCTATTTGGAGCATGTTCGTTACAGCATTCCGTATTTACACTCACGACTGGATTGGAACAACACAATCTCGTCTGGAGTTGGCAATTGGCAGCGTGTGCACGAATACACCGCAGTTGTGCATGTTTACGACAGTCATTGAGAAGACTCGAATAATAATATGACTCACTGTGGGCTTGTTATTGGCCTTTTACAGATTTATCCTTGGCCACTGGTTACAGATTTATCCTTGTTTAAGGAATGATCTGACACCCTGTCTACATTATTTTCTTTACAGTATATCTACATCAAAATCAGATATTTCTCGGCAAATAAAAACTAGCTAAACAACAGACTACGTGGGGGATCCTAGCAAAAAATATTCCGTGTAGGCATCCTAGCTATCTCTTAGGTGCCCTTAGCAATGTGGTGTATAATAAGAAGGTATGTCTTCAACCCGCTGCTTATGTTGCTTGCTATATACGCAACCCCACGTACCCCTGTTTTCACTCAACACCCCTAAGTGAATGACTAAATATTTTTGCAGCACTGGATTTTCAACTGTAGGCACTCGGTACTCTATCGAACGCAGAACATTCAAAAGTGCGCTATCGATTGCTGTTGTTTAGGCTCTCATTAGTAATTCTCATTCGTGAGGTAGGTCTTGTATCAATAGGAGAATGGTGATGCTTACCGGTGCTGCGCAGAGGGCGCGGGCGGCGGCGTAGGACACACGTCGCCGCACGCCACGCGCCGCATCACTTCTGAAACAACAGACAACAGGCTTTAATATTTTTCTGGACAAATACAAGTGTTAGAGTTTGTTACATGGCATGGTATCGGCTTCGTACCTCAACAAGGCCATGAGCAGTGTAGTGTGACGCATCATGGCATGATTGGTTACATCATGCCAAAATGCCAATGTTCAATGACGGGGTAGGCAGAAGTGTTGGTTAGGAAACCTACACCCTCTATTGCAAAATATTAGTCAGGTGATGCTGATGGACAACATTCATTCAAAGTCAAAACCGCAGAACGGTACCTAGGTACTTGTGACACAAAGCAATGACAAATGGAAAACAATTTGTTAGATTTGGCACTTTCAATATTGAATCGATTTGCAATAGATTTTATTGCAAAATGATGTATGAGCTATTACAGATCGATGTACAAACATGGCTGTCTGAATGCTACTGCCCACATCGACCGACGGCGGTCGCGTGAGTACGACACACAGTTTTACTGTTGCACTGGAATAATAATAATGCACTATATTAAGTGCATTATTTGATGAAGCCAGTGCTTATCCTGTAACTAAGAATAGAAAGATCTTTTCAGAAGTTACAGCTGCAACTTGTAGCACGTTACGGCAATAGATGAGTGGCTGACTGAGTCGTCTTGGGTTCGAATTCCATCCGCGACATTACACAATATTTTCATAAACAAATCCCTGTTAGAAAAGCTAAAAAAATATTTTTTTACCTGCTCGGTAGCCTAACGTATATTATAAATGATTTTGTGTGTTTGTTTTATGTGCCTAAATCGCTGTCCCGATTTTCAAATCTCAAATCTCAAATCGTTTATTGCAATCCATAATGTACACATACAGGTGGTAAAATGAATAAATAGAAACAATTATGGACCCTGTCGGGCACAGCAACACTTTAAATAATTAGGAGAGAGGAAGAGCGCTTTAGATTATTTATCTTGTAAAATCAATGTTTAATATTTCCTGTCCAACTTGTGCCTATTATTGAATATTTTATGCATATTATTATTCTCTACATATCCATTTTTGGATTAAATTACGTTTTTAGTAGTTTTATTGTTTATTTATTATTGTTTTTTTTTAATGAATTTTCGGGTAACTCCCGGTTGGTAACGCTACATATACTTCCGTATTGCAGGCACCAGGTACAGTCAGTATGTCAAGTCTAATTTCTAAAGAATGTTAATATTTGTTTAAAATGAAATAAGTAATTTAAGTTTTTGGAGTATATTTACTAGGTAATACACAAAAATATATTTTGTTATTGAAACTAAGCAAAGAAAAATCAACAATTAATAAATAAATAGTTCAATATGCAATAGGTACGGACTTAGACGGGACCTTGGAGTCGGCTAAAGGTTTTTTGGCGATAATCTGTACCTACCTATAAACGCGGGCGCAGCCGCGTTCAAAAGCTAAAATGCTCCAAGTAGGAGAGTATCTGAACGAGTCAATATCTACAGTTAAAATAAACAAACGTTCAATGTGTTTTGATTGTAAGACGCTCCTACGATGTCAGGTAGAACGTAACAAGTGTAATGAAATCATAAATCATCCGGCGTTACTGCGCATGCGCACGAGATCGTCATCGTCGAATAGCGCACAGCTAATAAATCGTTTATTGAACTTATATACGAAACGCTAATGTAAATAACGATTCATCTACTTATACAACGTGAAATTCACACAAGGTTTTCCCTTTTCCCCGAATGCTTATTATATTACTGCAAGGCCAAGAAAAAGCTTGAATTTGCTATTGGGATAATTTCATAGGTAGGTACTTAAATGTGAAGGAAAATCACCTAGTAAATATCTAATAGTACACAAGTAGTAGGCTCAGAAAACGTTTACGAGTTCATAGGATATCTGAGCTATAACTTACGTACAGTACATTACGAAATGATTTCATCGCAATATGCAGTGCTGCGAATACCAACAAGATATATCGCGGCAATCGCCAGAAATGAGTATTTCGCATTAGTCGGTCGAAATTAGGGCATCTAAACAGTTCTAACCGCGCTTATCATACCCTCATGGCCGAAAATACAACGTGTCTGTGTGTCAGTGGGTACTGGTCGGTGGTGCGGCAGGGATGGCGTGAAACCCGAGGCGCCTCGACTGCGCCCGGACAGAAATACTCGCGCCGCGAATGGGCGCGCGCGCACTTGCGACTGAAACGACACCGACGCGGGCGCAGGTTTCGCAACTAGCTTTCAGTTGATGCCATCGTTGTGTAATGGTTTTAGCGAAGGGTCTGGTTATGAAGGTGTTTGGTTTCTATTATTTTGAGAGTATTTAGGTTTTGTGGATCTTGCTTGAGTATTCTCAAGGGACAATCATTAGAGTTAAGCCTGCAGTTTTAAAACTACTAGCCAACAATGACAAAAATGAAACATACACCCGAGTGATCCTAAAAGGGTTCCTTTTCTTACGGATGTTTTGAACCCTAAAAAATAAGAAAGAACAAAAAAATAAGAACTCATATCCACATAATCTTAAATAACTAAATACCTGAAACGAGTAACTATCGAAATGCTTGGGGTAGGTACTCAGAAATCATTTATTTATTTGCAAACATGGGTATAAATGTACATTGATGTTTTCTTTTTTATAAGTCACACAAATAAATTTTACTGTAAAAAGGTCCAGCACGTTTTGCTATCGTAAACATAAGCTCGGAATTTTATTTGGCTTACTACCACTACCACTACTCACCAGTTCAAACAATGTGAACCGACTGAATCAAAACAAGGAAAGAGCATCACAATAACATCTATAGTCACATGGTATTATTACCTCCTAATATTTAGGTACCTACGTCCTAATTTACCTACGTTATGCTACCTATCAACGCTCATTCAAATAAACACTTTCTATTCTACTGTGCAGCTTTATCTTGCGCAAAAACTGAAGAAAACTTTATCTGTACTAATATAATAAAGCTGAAGAGTTTGAACGCGCCAGTCTAGAAATCTAGACCTACCTACTAGGCGGATTTATAAAATTCTTATTCTTTCTGATAGCCACATACAGGCTATACAGAAACTGGAAAAAAACGTGATACGCGGTAATGATAGGTATAAACCGAAATCTTGGAGTTCAAACTTGCGAATCACCTCTTATTCATATACACATCCATCTTATTATAACCGATCATAATAAGATACGGAGGGTTAATTTTATAAGAGTTTCTTAATACCCAGAAGGATATTTTACTTAGGTTTACCTACTTAGTTACTATTGCCTCATAGTAGACGCAAACGCTTGGTAAGTAGCTGAGCGTGAGTTCTCGATTTCTAAATCGAGAAAATTAATGGTCATGGTTAGATTACTCTCAAAACTAACCAAGATTCTGAATAGTGTAGTTACGATACAAGTAGGTAATATGCCAACCTAAAAACAATGTTCAGTGAATATCCTAAACACAATTAAAGTTTCTACACGGCGCAGTGATTCACGCAGAGTGCCTAAATCGAAGCATGATGACACTTACCATCATGACATAATTCAGGAACACAACTCCCGCAGCTCAACTGACGCACACCCATTTACATCACAAGATCTTTAACTGCGTAAGTATGAGCCACTCACAAAAAAATAAGGGAATTGTTAGTAATTCGAGCATATTTATTAGGAAGCACATATTTGCCATCGATGCCACCCAGCGCGTGCGTGGGAGAGAATTAGTGAAATAATTAGCATTCTCAGAATCGGCTGAGAACTGCCAATTAATGAGCATGTTAAGAACATGACATGAATACCAAACAGTGAGGGGAAGAAGCTTCAGTTTTGTTGTCGGTTGTTATACTATTGCATTATTATGACAGAGCTCGTATTTACGGAAGGCTACGCGGGACAGCGCTTAAATGCTAGACGATTTATTATTAGGAAAAATCGGAGATAAGAGATTTTCAGTGAAACTTTAGAGAAAGCAGATAGGTACTTCAAACAGGATTTCTAATTAGGTATGTTACATCCTTAGGTTACATCTATAGGATGCTTGATGTATTTTGTCAAAAGATTTGATATCAAGGACTCTCAAACTCGGAGTCCACTTCTGAACTCCTCCGCCTAGTGTATCGATTGATTTTGCTACTGAAGGCGGTGATTTCGTTGCGTGGGGCGCCGCTTCTCACAATAAATAACTCAAGCTCCGTGACTACTGACGCGCGGCTTGTTTACTCTACACTTTCGCTACTCGCTGGCAGAGCAACATGCTCATCTGGACAGGCGTTATGTATTGTACCAGTTATATGCCATTCATTACATATACATGAAGGTACGTAACTAATACATCAATAACATTACTGTGAAAGTACTTAGATACCTACCTAATCAATATTTTTTATTTTAGGGTCATAGACTCCATATCGAAGTAGACATTTACGTATGCTATTTGAGTGAATTCGCAGAGACTATTGTTTGTTTTGTGTTATACAGCAGATTAGGGTAAAAATAATTTATTGTATAGTATTCTGTAATCTGACTCAAGTCTTGCCATGAAGTACCGTGTTACCCAGTTAATGGGTTGTGGAGGTCTGATATTCAGCTAAATCCGGCTTGACTGGAAGCCGAATCCAATGTAGTTGGGAAAAGGCTAGCCAGATGATGATTCTGTAATGTGTAAAGTGTATAATTAAGTTAAAATATATTTAAGTATAACAGATGTAAGACTATCGCATTAGGTTAAAAAGAATCTGTAATGATTACTGCAAGTATATGATAAATAAATTAATAAATAAATATTGAAGATTTGATCCAAAAGAATTTTAAAGCACCTAAGGCTCATCGTGAAAAGTAGAGTGAGCTTGAATTGAACTGTCTATCCTCCTTAATTTGGACGGATTGACAGCTCGCTTCCACGGTGAGATTATTATAAAATACATAGAGAATATAAGTTTTTTTAGAATAGCACTACAGTTCATCATCGTTACACGTCCGTGATTCTCTTATCCATTCATCCACAACAGATGAATGGCGGACAAAGTCTGGAAAAGGGAAATAGTGCCAAACTTCTGTAGGTACCTACCTACACTATAAACACGCTAATAAACAGAACAAATCGAAACAACTGTTCCCTATCTCCTTTACAACTGCTCCACACTGAATCTCGCTCCTCCCGCCTGACAGTGGCAACCTGCCATCAACCATAAGGAAGGAATCCTAAACATAAAAAATTGACGCGCTTTTAACGCAGGACCGCTATAAATACCAGACGTTACGATACGATGCCGTATCCGAGCGAGATTTATCCGCTCAATCACAACCATATGAAATGAGTCAGAGCAAACAAAACAGAGCGACTACCATAAAATGTGCTAATACAGAACACCCTTCACTTTTAAGGCAATGATCGGAGCTACATTTAGGATTATTAACATTATCATAATTTATATTATTAGTGTGTGGCCTTTTCAGCAGGCATTTGGGAAGTAAAACTGATTTGTATTTGTGCGGCTTATACAATTTTAAGTATCAAGAGACGCCCCCAATACTTAGGGTCGATTCACCCCGACCCCGAGGAGCAACGCTTCGCACACTTTTTAAGATAGGTACAATATAGAATATTATTTCAATGTATAATAATTATTCATATTTATTTCATAAATTAAATGAATTCGAATACACCTTGCGGAGCTGTCCCTTCCTAAAGCCACGTTTCCACTGCAACCATTGCATTTCATTGCGGGCTGCCGTGATATATCGTGATAAATTGCTCGATCGTGCCCGCAGTGTAATCAAACTTGCATGCGAGTTGCTTGCACATCGACTCGCGGCCTTAGAGACAATTTCAAGTTGTCTCTTTTGTCAGGTTCAAAACTTTAACATATAAAATAACACAAACGTGCTAGTGTCGCACTCTCCCATCCAATAGAATCTGATCGCCGCACATCTGGCACATAATATGTATTATGTACATTACGACTGCAATAAACTGTAAAATCACGATGTTAGATAATGAAGTCATTACTCGACATATTGTGCAGCTGGCAGTGTTCTAACATCATAATTATTGCGCTAGTCTAGAATCAATCTAACTAAGTAATAATTGAACTAATTCACATTGTTACATGCAAAAAATGATTTTTTTTTTAAGAGAACTCCCTCATTGGTCTAGTGGTCGGCAGCACTTCTGATGAGCATGAAATCCTGGGTCTGAATCGGAAAACTCATTAATAGCTATTATTGAGTTTTTTTATTCAGATTTTTTTGTAAATTCCCAGAATCAGGACTTGTACTGTGCCCCATTAATAGTAGGTAATAGGCTCGCCCCATATTTAATAGGACGTATTAAACTGCCAAATGAGAGTAGATATGTAGATAGTGTGAGATAGGTAGGTAGGTACCTGTGCTCCCTTGGGAGAAATGCGTTCGCGACGTTACCTATGTCATGTAACTGATGTTTTATGTGGCTAACTATGATGATGAACCAGTCGTAGAGTATAATATGAATTGAAGGTTCCTGCATCAGCCTCCCTAAAATCCATTTCTAATTACTTTCACTCTAAGTCTACAGGTACTCAATTGGCTTATTTCCATTAAATTACCTAGATACAGTTAATCATTCTGAACAAGCTGGAAATTATAGTTAGGTAGGCAACAAATTATTAGCTTCACATAAAAACAAACCCAGTAGGCAGCTTGGAGGAAGGAGGAAAAATCTTTTATCATAACTTCCAAATCAGTCAGCACCAAATTAAAAATGATTAGTTCACAATCACAACAAGTCCAACAGTAGTAGCTACTAGGTATGTTTAAATTATAAGAATAAAACTTAGTATTGTGCCCATACATGAAGCGAGGCAGCTGATCATTACATACTTAAATATAGCCGTGATTGACTTAAAAGTCTGCACCTTAGGCGTAGGTACTTTACATCTATACATACAAATAGTACATACAAACAAATAAAATAGAAGTGTCTGTTTGTAATCCTATTTCCTACTATGTATCCTACTAATATTATAAACGCGAAAGTTTGTATGTATGGATGTATGGATGTTTGTTCTTCTTTCACGCAAAAACTACCGAATGGATTTTAATGAAAATAATATTATAAATGCCAAAGTTTATGAGGATGGATGGATGGACGTTTGTTACTCTTTCACGTCAGAACGCCTGAAATGATCTTCATGAAATTTGGCACAGAGGTAGGTTATAGTCTGGAATAATACATAGGCTACTATGTTCCCTAGGGATCACGCGGGCGAAGCCACTGGCAGAAACTGTATCAAAATAAATGCGTGTGAAAGTATACAGGTAAATTGAAAAAATACCCGAAACCTCTTAATCCTAACTACGTATCATGACCCTGAACAACATATGTTCTACGACTTTTCAAAATTCGCAACATTTTTTTTTCATACAAAAAAAATAAAAATAGTCTAAAATTTTCATATTCTTTATGAGACGGCCGGCGGCGGCGGCGTGGCGCGCGCGGTGCGAGACTGTGTGCGCGCGCACAGTATACACGAAATAAACAGACTTCAAATAAATTGTTTTTGACTACATTGTTTAGTTGAGGTCAAAGTTTTAGAACAAATGTTGTTCAGGGTCATGATACGAATACAGGATTAAGAGGTTTTTGGGTATTTCTTCAATTTCCCTGTATAATATACCTTCAATATAATAAAAATAAATAATTCCTAAACTTTTTATCTGTCCGTTAGTCTGTTTCTTCCGACTAATCTCCGAAACGGCTGGACCGATTTTGAAGGAACTTTCATTAGCTATGGGACTAAAACAGCGGATGGTACAAGAAGTTACTTAGGCAACTTTTATTTCAGAAAAGGATTAATTTACTTTATACGCAGTTGAAGTAAGTGGGTACTTATGAGGTGGTAACAATACCTACCTAGGTACCTACTTGTGCAAACGGATTGTGTCCTCACATAAGTTGGTATAAAAACATTAGGTAAATACGCACGAGTGCCGAACTCGCGGTTTTGAGTTTAACCGCAACCTTTTCAAAAGTTTGTTTGTACATTTGAGTACCTCCTGAGGGAAATAATACTTACCACGTGCTTTGCCTTATACGATGTGACTTTACCTATTTACTGCCTTGGTGTAATCCACTGTGGTTTACCTTTTAAGAAGGATAAGAAATGCAAACAAATACTCTGTAGCTACTTCAAGTAGCTGTACTTATTAAACTAAGTAAGTCATTATATAGAACAAAAATGTTTAGACCTATCGGTTAACGAAATAAGTAGGTAGGCACCACTACCCGACACGTTTCTAGTCACTCGTTATTTTTGTTCATTGCCGAAGCTCTCTATTGTATGGATATGGAAAAAATACAGGAAAATCTGCTTAAAGATCGCTATTTAAGGGAAATTGTGGAACAATGGGAAATAGTTTCGCCAATTTTGAAAAAAAAAAACTACCTATAATTATAACACGTTTTCATGTCAATCGATAATTCGATAAAGAGTTCATCAAATCTATACCTACTGGAACAATTTTAACAAGTAAAAGCAATGCTATTCTGCCCTACTCCCACAACTACTATCTACTATCGTAGTTAAATTTAGACAGTTTAAATAAATAGCTATCTTAAAAACACATAGATACCTAAGTAATTCATTCCTCAGAATTTCAGGAAAAAGTAAGCAATTCTGAACAAAATATTCAATGGTAGCAAACAATTAAGTACTGAAGAGAATCGGTCTATTATTTTTCCTATTAGTAATTTTTCAATTGCCAATCCTTAAAAAAAGGTATACTATACGCTTCCCTGTGTTGAACTCTTGACTCATCATCACCTACATTCGGTCAAGTGTTTACTCGCGTTACGTCGCACAGACTCACTGCCAGTCGCCACTCGCTGGCACCCCGCCAGGAATACGTCACTACGACGTAGTTCGTACTCTGCACCAGCCATGTGGCCTGCGCATACGACGGTTTGACACAACTATGTTAACAGTTCAGTGTCCATAATTACGTGATTACAGGTTCTTGGCATTGTTTTTCCAACCTACAAATCTTTTTTTTATTTTGGTAATAATTTCGTGAATTTTCCGGCAGGTGTCGGGAAAGTTTATGGTGGTGAGTGTGGTGACAGGCGCCACCTGCCGGCTCGGGAGTGAAACAGCGGCGCCAACATAGTCGGGGAGTGCCAAGAGTTAATTATGATGTTTGGATTCTTAACATTGCCATCAATTTTAGAGGTGGAACACCATAATGATGTGGTATTTGACTTGGTTTCTTGCTCCTTGGGTTTTTGCATTTTTCTAACAAGAAAACAAAATTATATTACTGCCTAACTGAGCCTATGTAGGTACAGTCAAAGAATGAAAATGTTAAGCAATTTTCAAACACATTCTTCAGTTACATTGACGCTATCAGCTGTCACCTTTACGAGCTGTCGTTTTCATTAAAATAGTGACAAAATGTGAAGTCGGAAAATATGGAACTAAACATCCTGTTATAATAACTATTTACTTGGATAAACAAGTGTTTGCAAAGACAAGTACACAGAAGTAGGTATTTTACTGATATAAACTTCCTGAACGAAGTACACGGAGCGGAACGTGTGTGAACTTTGGTTCGATGACTTGACGGTTCTGGGCTCATTAGTGAAAACTGAAAACAAGCTGATCATCAACAAACAGGACAGATGTTACTTAGAGGAGCCACTTACATCATCTTTACAAGAATGCAGTCCGATTTAAACGACAAACATAAATAACAACAAATGTGGAGATTTTTATTATTTTAACTTTCCAAAAAGCTGAGCCGAGCCGCGGGTTAACAACTATTAATTTGAGATCGGCATAAAGGGAATGCTAATAGCGACCATGTACGGTATAGTCCGCTGTGTCCGTAGGCATGAATCATATCGAGGAGCGTAGGAGACTTATTTATGACCGATTTGGTCACGAATTACGAACGGAGGAGCAAAACATTCGGCTATGGTCTTATTGTTTTACATAACATTATTGACTATCCGATATCCGTCAGTTTATGGACAGCTCCATTTTGGTTATCTCGGCAGATTAAGCTTTTAGGCTTCTAGTCGATTGGTGTGCCTACTTGTTGGAGATACCGGCTAGCTATGATGGGTGTAATTTACATAAAACAATATGTTTATATTTTTTTAGTAATACAAAGCTGCAGCTACTTATTCTGCGCCCAATGCACTGTCAGGAAACCCTTTTTCTTGACTGCTTACAGTATTGTTAACGTTAACGCCTACCCAATGTGATTCTCTATTGTAGAGGCCTTATTTTTCGTTACACGAATATGTCAACTAAACAGTAGACGTGAAAATACTTCAGAAATGTTTCAGTCTCTAAAGATTTCATTACCTAACATTAGTCAGAACAAAAACCCTAAAACCACTCTGAAAACTCTAGCTAGTCGCAACTATACAAATAATGACACCATTCACCAATCACCTCGGCATCTCCGAAAGCAGCAAGTGATAACAGAAGCCACCTCGAAGCCATTGTTTACACAACGGTACACAATCTTCGCAGGTCGCCGCCGAGACAATTTGACACTCTCCGTATAAGGCCTAGCGCACACCGGCGCTTTCTGCGGTAAGCGCTAACGCACACAGCGTGATTGGATCCGCACACATGACACAGATAAAATAATGAAGCAGCCAAAACGGATGTCGGCGAAGGAGAAGGGACATTCTGTGGAACTGGGTGACATAAGTGATAAAATTGACACTTCTCTCTTGTCTAAATATTTTTGCTGTGGGAAGGACTTGGTTAATTGATGTATGTGTCTTATGAGACTCAATCACTTTACCTAATTACCTTTATTTAATTAAGTAATTAAGTAAATAACATTCGTAGTCCCTAATTAAAATAAAATCAGGGCAGTCAATCATGTTAGATTTCTAGCCGTCCTCTCTCCCTTATCCCTCTAGCACAGTGACGAAAACGCATTGACTACAATCAGCCGGGGAAATGCATCGTTAACCAGGTATTAAATAGTACCTACTCGTTTTCCGTGTGTTATTTTAATAAATGGACATTGAGTTGGTAGTAAATATTGCTTTAGTTTAAACTTATCTTGACTGTACAACGACACTTTGACATTTCTTCATAGAGATCTTAGTCATATTTATTATACTAACTGTAGTGTAAGTTCTCAGCTACAATGAATCAATATAAGGACAGTATAGGTTCTAAAGCACTCAACAATACCTTTTTATACGAAGGTAACCTTTGAACTGCGGTTTGCTTTTTCAGGCAAACATGATGATTAAGCAGCGCGACCACTGAGCAATACTCATTAACATTAAAAAATGATAATTATATTCAAAGTTAAAATGATTCATTTACGAATGGAATAATTTAGAGTTAGTTAAAATTTAACAGAGTGTTTACCGGCAGTAGTGGGAGATAAGGCTAGTTGTAACGAATCAATAGAACCAGGGTATCGCAGTGATACCCGCCGGCTGATAACCCACACAACTAGTTGTGCCGCCTACTTAGATAATGGCACTGGGTTACTTTAACTGAGCACCCAGCTTCGTTAGATAACAAACGTTTGTGCGCCTTATCAAACACTGTTTGTTTAATTTTATATTTTTATTAGCTAACTGCTCTATTTTAGCAGTGTTTGGTAATTTAAAATGATAAAATAAGATAACTAAGTAAAGATTTATACGCTGATTTCTGGTTTGTTTTCATGTAGTGGTTCATAAATTATTAGCATGCATAATAAATAAAGAGAATATTTAAATAATAGTTCAATTATATAAAACTATAAATACAAACACTGAATGAAAACTTATTTTAAAAATAATAATGTATTTACCTCCGCCCTCGGGCAACATTTGTGACATCCAAATCCTTTTAATTATGCACTATTAACACGAAACTTTTCATTGATAAACGGTTAGCGCGCGCGCATATTGTACGAGTATCACAGTGGCTCACACAGCACACGGCACAATGCAGTCGCGCGTGCGCGGAGGTCGCGAGTCGCGCGCCGCTACTCCCGAGGCGCGAGTCGCGCTGCGCCCGCGCTGCTCTAATCTAAATACAGACAACGCGGCCCCAACCAAAATCGCTCGTATTACTTTCGGTTTCCATACGGCCTAAATTTAGAGGCCGCTCGCTACAGAAATAAAAACGTTTTTTACGTGTTTTTAGACGGGAACAGAGAGCGTTTTTGCAGTGTCTGGTGGTGTGCCAGCGACGCGGCGCGCGCGCCTCGCGAAACCCGAGATTCGTGCCATATTTGGCAGCCGCTCGCGATCACAAACGCTTTTGGGTATTTAGTTTCGGCGCGGCCCGGCTGCCAGCGGCCCCGTCCGCCCGATGCGCGCGCGCTGCTAATTTCAGCCGCTTCCGTTGCGTTATAATCGCTCACTGATCGGGGATGCATTACCTGCCGGCGACTAGCCTGCCATATATGGTATTCTCTTACAGGAATGTCACGCCAGACCAGACCGACCACATTCACTAATATGACTCATCTCGCTCCAGACAGGCATAGGCATACGATCCATTCAGATATTCTGGATTCTAGAGCTTACGTCGGTCGTTACTCTAGTAAGGACCGAATTTAAATACAAAATGGGGTAATTAGCACATGTCTGTTATTTTCTGCTGCTTAGCCTCGTTTCCAATAAATCCGTAACATGTGTGTGATCTACGCGATGCACACATTACTCACTTTTTTCGCAATTCGAGTGTGAGAGTGATGTGGGTTGTTTATCAATACAACCGAATTATCATTTTACTACTGAATAATGAAACTATTCGCTCTCTGGCACAATGATAGACTGTTCTAAATCGTTATATATCTAGTTCTCTCCATCTCGCTTCAATCTATGGAGTCAGAGGGAGAGACATGATATTTTCGCGTAATGAGCAATGTTTGTGGAACGCATTTAATTATCAACCAGAATACCACAAGGTTACAAAGTTACTGTTTCAAGAAATCGCGAATAAAGAAACAGTTACAAAAACTATTGTTAATTAGGCGATGCTACACAAAAACAAGTCTGTATTTATTTCAGTTTTTTTTTTATGATTACTTACGTGTGAAGTGCGTCAGCTGAACAATTTTTAACAGAAATATATTTGGCGTGCCAAAGTATTTGTCGCTGTCACTTTTAGCTAGCGTTCAATATTAACACGACTTTCTAGTTTTACATTCAATATCATAAATCGTGAAACGAAATTAATTAAGCGATTAATTTAAATAAAATTATTTACTTAATATTGCAGACGGCGCGCGCGCAGTCTAGTATTGCTTTAACCATAAATTATCCACCCATGTACAGTCACAGAAAGAACATCTTATGCACCTTAAGATTTATTTTTTCTCTTTTTTCGTTTTTATCGTATTTTTAACCGACTTCTAAAAAGAAGGAGGTTCTCACTTCGACAGCGTATATACATATATATATATTATGTGTATTCGCGGATAACTTCGTCGTTTATGATCCGATTTCGATGAATCTTTTTTTATATGGAAGGGTATGCTTCCGAGATGGTCCCATTATCACCACGTCAGGATCTGGTGATGGAAACCCTGAGAAATCGAGGGCAACTCTCGAAAATTGTAGGCACGTATCTGATAAAAACTTGATATTCGTGTGTATATCGGGTGATACTACAAAACAATGAAGGTTTGGATTAGACCTGATGATGGAAACGACAGAGAGTCAAGAGAACTCCACATCGGTATGTAGGAACTACCAAGTGTTTGGGCTTATTTCATTCGTATTGACGAGACCTTTGCACCGAAAGCACTTAGTAAGTTTTAATTCATAACATAACATCACGCTGTGAATGGGTACGCAGGTACCACTAAAAAGGAAAAATAAAAAACTTTTTTATTTTTCCGAAAAAGAAAATTTTGTTAGTTTTGAAATTAAAGTTATTTTATACTTTGTAATGTTTTGTTTTGGAAGTTCGTTATATTTTTTGTAAAAAAGTTGTTTTTCACAAAATCAAATATATAAAGGTATCTATAGCAGAATTCTTTTAATTTAAAGACAAGATCTATGAAAGTGGCGTGAAGTGTGAATGCGGTGATTGGCACCATTTCAAGCGCTTCGCTATTCGTTCTCCAATCCGCAGATTCCGCCGAAATTCAACATAAATATTGTTTATATCGTGAGAAAAATCTAATCCGAGGTTTTGCTCATTTACGCGTTCCCCAGTGTGTTTTATGATTAATGGAAAGATTTCGACTTTATTTTGACTGCGATCCAAAAAATAGTGTTCCATAAATTATGAAAAATAATCTAATTTTGACTGGCGATTGCTGTCATCACTTGCTTCGTGTGTGGTGTTGAAAAAGTAGTGAAATGTCACGTTAAACAGTCCATTTTGATTCTCTAATAGAACGAACCTACATCACCACCATTATTTCAGTTCAGTAAGACATCTTCCTCTGAAATGCCATAATAAGCAAATTGATACGATTGTCACTGGAGTTTTGCGGAAGTATTAAATTTGGGCATTAAAAGATGCATTATTGTAGGAAGTGGTATAACTACCGCTGGTAAAACTTCTGACAGAATCCGTAAGCTCAAGTTACCAGTAACTTGTAAGTAGCAAGTCATAGCTAGGTCTATGGTGGTAGGCCATTATTTTACGAAATCCAGTCAATAGTATGGAATATACATTATCCCCCCATCCCATCCCTTGCTCCGAATTAAAATGTTTGAATTTTGAATTTATAATTGGATCTGTCTGTAAAGGTGTTATAATAATTTTAATGATTAATTACATAAATAATAAATAAATCTATATCTATACTAATATATAAAGCTGAAGAGTTTGTTTGTTTGTTTGTTTGCTTGAACGCGCTAATCTCAGGAACTACTGGTCCGATTTGAAAAATTCTTTCAGTGTTGGATAGCCCATTTATCGAGGAAGGCTATAGGCGATACGGGAATGGGAAATTCCTACGGGAACGAGAAAAAACGGGATATGCGCGTACGAAGTCGCGGGCAAAAGCTAGTACTAATATATAAAGCTGAAGAGTTTATTTGTTTGTTTGCTTGAACGCGCTAATCTCGGTAACTACTGGTCCGATTTGAAAAATTCTTTCAGTGTTAGATAGCTCATTTATCGAGAAAGGCTATAGGCTATATACCATCACGCTAAGACCAATAGAAGCGGAGCAGTAATGAAAATTGTGACGTTGTCGAAGTTGCGGGGGTCAGCTAGTACCTAATAAATAAATAAATAATAAAGTAATTATAAAGAAAAGAGCTAGTCAAACCGTCAAGCCCGGTCTCGAAGCTCCTGTTGTGCTATTTTGTAACAATCTCACCGCGATTAGGGAATGCAATCCCGATCTCACGAGATCCCGAACCCGCGAGATCTCGTGCCACTTTTCGAGATCAATCCCGAAGCATAAAATGACGAGATCTCGTACGAGATTGACGAGATTAAGCGGCAGTAGTATCAGCGCTATACTCGAGGTATTAGAGAATTATACACTTCAAGAGGAATGAGGAGAGACTCTGAGAGCAGCTAAAAGTCCTTCACGTGTTTCTGCGAGATCAGATAGATTAGAGACACTCATAAAAAAGAGCTGGATCTATATGAGTGTGTGTGTGGGGCAGCAAGGGGTAGCTTTTTACAGTTCGCTTATAATAGCTTACTCGCGCTGGTGCCAACCAGTGTTGAATCTGAGAGGGCATTTTCAGCTGCTGGGTACATAGCGACTGACATAAGATGCCGCTTATCAGACAGCACTCTCGATACTCTTTGCTTCTTAAATATCTAGGATAGGTAGATAGAAGTAATTCTGGAACATAATTCTTTATTCACCACTGCGAAGGCTTGTGTTAAATTAAAATAACTAATGAATATTTTCGTGATTTATACAAATAATACGTTAATAAATAATAAGAAGAGTTATAATAAATAAGAGTTACAATAAATATTTTTATATAGAATAATGTCGTATCTTAATTAAACTCATGAACACATTTAAGAGTTTTCATCGCGTTTTAGTTGTTGTATATAAACAAATGGTTTTCGAAAACTAGCCGAGATCTCGAAAAACCGAGATCTCGCGAGATTGTAATGCTTTTGCCACGAGATCTCGAATTAACAATCTGGACTCGAGATTGCATTCCCTGATCGCGATAACAAGTAAAGCAAGTTTGAAACAAGCTGTCTATCCTTAGCATTATTGCAATGGCAGCCAAGCTCACTTCACTTAAATTTTCACCGCGAGTTTATTTCTTTATAGAATCGCTGCACAGCTGGCAGGTTGCGGAACTGCCAGGGAAACGGAACTTCTTCGAAAGAGTCACCGCAGCCCTGTAAACAAAAGGGCATTAGGAGGAACACGGATGGGTTTTAGTGACTGAGAGACGAGAAGGGAGCGTCAGACACTCCCGTCCGCTCCGCCCAGTGCGGGAGGAGGCATTTGACTTTCCATCCTTAAAAAAAGGGTTGCGGAATTGTTCGAATGAGTTACAGCGGCACTGGAAAGAGCGTAGGTGGGTTTTAATCAGTAACAGTCTGACACTCCCTTCCGCTCCGCCCAGAGAAGACATTTGATGATTTCCCATCCACAAAAAAGGAGGTGTCGATGAATGAAGAGCTTGGCCAAATAGAAAATCAATAGTAGTTCTATATTTCAACCAATAGTGGTTGATTATTTTTATTATTTTATAGTAAGGGTGGGAAGCTTGTGGCAAGATAATAACAGCCGCACGGGTCGATCTTCAAGGTTAAGTAACGCTTGCCAAGGTTGGTCTGTGGACGGGTGACCATCATAACCTACCGAGTTTCCTCCGTGCCTCGGAAAGCACGCTAAGCCGTTAGTCCCGACTGTCATTTGTAGATCTTTGGCAGGCGTTACGGATAGTCAGAAGCCAGTAAATTATATATTTATTAAAACTTTATGCACAATTTAAAAAACACTGTACAAAGGCGGACTTAATGCCATAGGCATTTTCTACCAGTCGACCTTAGAGTGGTGCAGAGAAAATATGGCAGGTGCAAATTATAGAAGAGAAAAAACAAAGACAGAAAAAAAAATACAACCATAGATACATACATACACATAAATAAAATTTACAACGTTATTAAGAGAGAACGAAACCAACGAATTAACGCTGTGAGGATTCTACCAACTTCTTGCGAATGTGCTCACGTGCCTTCACCTTAAAGGACAGCCGACTGGTTGCCGTCCTGATGTTCAGAGGAAGCGCATTCCAAAGGAAGATCGCCTGGACAAAGAAAGAAGAGGGGATAAACCCAGAGCGGAGGGACATCGTCACAAGAAGATTATTGGATGAGCGAAGACTTTTACTGTGGGCAGAGCAAAGGAAATTAATTTGTGAAGTAATATAAGAGGGAGAAGAAGGATTATTAAGAAAAGAAAACAAGCTAGTCAGGGCTCTCAGCGCTCTACGCTGACGGATGGGTAAACATTTTAACAGTGTCGAAAGCGGTTGAAACGAATTTCTGTCGACCCACTTTGCCTCCTATGTTGAAACCTGATGGCTCGCTGGCTCACTCTGCAAGTGAGAAAGCAAATTTATTTGCAACTCTCTTTGCAAGCAATTCGCGTCTGGACGCTGGCTCCAAGCAACCACCAACTTTACCTCGTTGTGACTCTTCGATGCCGAAGATCACAGTTCACATTAAAGAGGTCCGAAGAGTATTGTGCAGTCTAGACGTGAATAAGGCCAGCGGGCCTGACGGCATTCCAGCGAGAGTGTTGAGGCAATGTGCACCTGAACTGTCTCCTGTGTTAGAACGCCTGTACCGCCTCTCTCTTGAGAAAAGAACGGTGCCGAAATCATGGAAGCTTGCGAATGTGCAACCGGTGCCCAAAAAGGGAGACCGTGCTGACCCTGCACATTACCGTCCGATCGCCATTACCTCCATCCTATGCAAGGTTATGGAAAGGATTCTTAACAGTAAGCTGCTGACCTACCTTGAAGACAATGATCTCCTCAGTGACCGTCAATATGGCTTTCGCCGGGGACGGTCAACTAGGGATCTTCTTGTGTATGTCACGCACTGCTGGGGCGAGGCCATCGAGAGACACGGCGAAGCACTTGCCGTGTCGCTCGATATCTCGAAGGCCTTTGACAGGGTTTGGCACGCAGGTCTGCTCAGCAAGCTTCCTGCTTATGTTATCCCAGTTGGTTTTTGTAGCTGGATATCAGACTTCCTGAGTGAACGGTCGATCCGAGTAGTCGTTGACGGCTGCTCCTCTGACCTCATGGCTATTGATGCCGGAGTTCCTCAGGGGTCCGTTCTCTCTGCAACTCTTTTCCTGCTGCACATCAATGACCTACTTCAGCTTGGTCTTGTTGGGTACGCAGATGACAGTACGGTTTCAGAGAGATACTTGTCCAGCGCAACAACCAGCGGGGATGAAATTCGTTCCTTGAGAGAGGCCATGGTAGAGCGGACAAATTCGACCTTAAGCCTTGTCTCCCAGTGGGGTGATGACAATGTGGTCACTTTTAACGCCACCAAAACACAGGCGTGTCTTTTTACCGCAAAAAGGAGGCGTTTTGACCAAACTCCTACTTTTCGGGGTGCATCTGTTCCTGTGACTGATCGGCTCGAGCTCCTAGGCATGGAGTTGACATCCAGTCTCAACTTCAGCGCCACCATCGAGTACAAAGCCCAAACCGCTGCCAAAAAGCTGGGCATCCTAAATAGGGTGAAGCGATACTTCAAGCCTGGACAGCTTTTAACTCTATATAAAGCGCAAGTCCGATCCTGCATGGTGTATTGTAGCCACCTTTGGGATGGCTCAGCTAAGTATCACCTTGCCGCGCTTGACTCGGTAGAACGCAGAGCTAAGAGGCTCATCGGTGACGAAAAACTGGTGGATACCAAGCTACACAGCTTGGCTCATCGCCGTAAGGTTGCCTGCTTGTCGGTCTTCTACAGATTGTACTTCGGTGACTGTGCCCAAGAACTCCACGACCTCATTCCACCGGCCCCCTTCTACCATCGGACATCCAGACGCACTGCATCTTACCATCCCTACCTTGTTACTATTCCACCAATTCGCACTAAGCGTTTCCAAACGTCTTTTATAATGCGCACAGCAAAGGAGTGGAACTCTCTGCCTGCGTCTGTGTTTCCAAACGCATACAACCCTAATCTCTTCAAAGTTAGAGTGAACAGGCTCCTTCTGGGTAAGCTCGCTCCATCGTAGACTTTGTCTCTGTCATCTCTGACCTAGACTAGAGTCAAGAGCAAACCCATCACAAATAAAAAATAAAATAAAAAAAAAACAGTGATCGATGCGCTGATACGTGATCATACTTACGGAGGTTGAAGAAAAATCGAATGCAGTTATTTAGAAGACGGTTAAGTTTATTGAGGAGATCTGCATTCAGGTCGTAGTAGCAGACATCACCATAGTCAATCATGGGGAAAATTAGGGACTGTACAAGCATGGCCTTTATGTGAGCTGGGAGAAGATTTTTCAGTCGATACAGGGACCGCAACGTTCCGGTAACTTTCCGACTGACACTCGTGACCTGCTTTCGCCAGTCAAGACAGGTGTCGACATGCAGACCAAGATCCTTAACCTCGGAGCCAAACGGAATGACTGTGTTGTCAAAGATTACAGGTGGTACAGTTAAGCCATTAAGCTTTCTCAAGCTATGGGGACTCTCAACTATGACACTTGAGAGGGTTAACTGCCACCCCAAATCGGTCCGACAAACTTTTAATCAGTCTCAAATCCCGGTTGAGCTCCTCGATCGCATCCGATAAATTGTCAACACCTGCCTGGCAATAGAGCTGAAGATCGTCAGCATAGAGATGATAAGCACACTGAAGCTCGGTAGTGATAAGATTAATAAAAATAGAGAACAAAAGAGGAGATAAAATACCGCCTTGAGGGACGCCAGCTGCAAGATCACACCACCCGGACGAAGATTCTCCAGCACGAACTGAGTGCTGATGCCCCTGAAGATAAGAGGAAAACCATTCCAGTACTTCGGGAGAGACCATAAGATAGGAAAGGATAGCCAAAAGGACTTCGTGACTGACAGTATTAAATGCGTTGGAGAAGTCGATTAACACTAAAGCGGTAACTTTCGTGTCTTCCATTCCCCGCCTTATATCGTCAGTCACTTTGAGGAGAGCTGTCACGGTACTGTGCCCTGGCCTGAAACCAGATTGAAATGGGCTGATGAGGGAGTTGAAGTAAATATAATTGGAGAACTGTTTATGAACACAAGCCTCGAGCACTTTGGACAGGAACGGAAGGATGGCAATTGGACGGAAGTGACTCGTCTTGCCATGAAGTACCGTGTTACCCAGTTAATGCAAACAATATCTATTTCTATGCTCCTTACTAAATTAGAGACCATGGGAATAAGGGGAACGCCGCTGAAACTGTTTGCTGACTACCTAGACGACAGACCAATGTCTTAGAATAGACACTATTGCGAGCGATGAGCAAAAAACTACTGATTTTGGTGCTCCTCAGGGAAGCATTTTGGGCCCAACCCTATTCCTGATTATATTAACGATTTGTGCAATTTAAACATTAAAAATGGCAAAATTGTTTCATATGCTGATTGACACGGCCTTAGTTTTTACCGCTAAAACCAGTAAAGAATTGTACGAATACGCTCAAATAGGTTTCAATACTGTGATACCATACGCAATCCTCAATTTAACGCTACTAACCTCATCTGTTTGCACATAAATGTGGATTCCATCACTCAATAAGTACATGCGATTGTCCATTTATCCTCAAAACATGCAACATGAAATATCTCGGAGTTATTGTAGACGAAACACTCTCTTTTAGACCGCATATCGAAAGTCTGGTTAAAGGAGTACGTAAATTAATATATGTTTAAAAAAAACTGCGGACGATTGCGGATTCAAAATTAATCACACAAGTTTATTTGGCCGTAGGTCAATCTGTAATTCAGTATTGTATCACTTCATGAAGTGGAGCACCCAAAACTTACTTACTCTCTGAACTACTACTTGAAAGTTGAAAGAGCTCACAGAGCCATTTTAAAAGTAGCCAATTTCCATCCCTTTCTGTATCCCACAGATCTCCTATACAAATCTTGCAACGTACTAACTGTTCGCCAGCTTTTCATTACGCATTTGGTATGAAAACAGCACAACATGCTTTCTAATACCACCGAAAATACTAATAAGAGACGGAATGATATTGTATGTGATTCAAATGCGTTTTCAAAATATGTATTTGTAAAAAGATTTTTTACATTTTTAGGTCCATTTCTGTACAATAGATTAAATAGAAAACTAAGTATCTATGAGTAAAATCATTATAGCTGTAAAAAAACAACTGTGCAATATTTGCTAAGTATCTCTTACGTAGAGACAGAAGATCTTCTTTTTGTCTGTAAATAAATCATGATGTGTCCTTTAATTTAAGTTTTTATTATAGTCAATTGATTTGATTCATTGTTAATTTATTATTTAAATACAAAATGTATGTCTAAGCACTTTCTAGTATGAAGCACAGGTCCATCCTAGTTCGGGCAAATTAGCAACGGCGTTCTTATAAGATTAAGATATATTTTACTGTAAATTTTTATTTAAATAAACAATATTATGATTATTATAATGGGTTGTGGAGGTCTGGTAGGCCGCCACTCCACATAAAACACTGGTATTCAGCTAAATCCATTTTGACTGGAAGCCGACCCTGATATAGTTGGGAAAAGGCTAGGCAGTAAGGGTTCAATCGTTTCTTTCCTCCTAAACCTGCAGGCTAAGGAGGAAAGAAGAGGTGTTTCGAATAAAGCTTGGATAAATAATAATGCACTATAATAATAGTATATTTAAATGAATGCTGCTGGTTCTGTCGGCGGTGGTCGCAGCCGGTCGCCGCCCACCGCTGCGGCTGCTCACAAGCTGACCCAATTCCACCAGTAGGAGTTACTCGCATTTGGTGTCAATTATTTTAATTAGACACATACATATTAATGAGATGTCATGAATAATAAATAATTTCAGCCTTTTATGAGGAAACTAATCGTCGCCGCACGTCGTAGGATCTCTCGAAGTGACAGTTTAATCTACCTCGCGGCTCTTCTGGTAATTGAGTCGTTACTAAACTGACAATTAATCTGCAATGTTTGCAATGAGTCGTGAAAAGTGCTGTAATATTGAGCCGTTGAGCGGCTCACGAATAAATTCATTATATTACAAACATTTTGATTACACTCGTAATCATTACAGCCTTGCTGAAAACCATAAAAAAACTATAAAACGTACTCTGGATGAAAACAAATCGTATTCCTTGTGAAAATGTTATCGTTGAGATAAATCTCTTTACATCGTTATTGCGCTATAAACATTGTAAATAGATACGTAATAAGCGAGTGTAGGCCTTTCACTGCGCGCGCGCAGCTCGCGGGCGCGGCTCAGCCAGCCCACACCCCCGCTATGATTTCACTGCGAGCCCACTTCGCTGCACAAATAGCTTTTGTAATATCATAATGTCTAATCAAACAGACACCCGGTGAGATGTAATCGCCGCCAGTTCATTTGATACCACGAACATTTGCATTCGTGTTAATTTCTCGACAATAATAAATAGTATTGAGCGAAAATTACTTCGTAGCATTCAATACAGTAAAACATTGTTATAACGTCGTAATATATTTAGTCACAAGGTAGTTATTTCGGCATCTCGCGTACTTGTGAGTTGTGCGTAACTCATATCTGAAACTATTTTCTCTTATTCTATTTCTATTTTAGTTTCCGCGGCGCCATATCACTGTAAGAAACGAAAAGTATTCATTGTTTTTGTAGTTTCCATGTTTAACATCTTTTTGTTTTAACTATTGCGAAATATCGAGACGCGAATCACATCTGCGCCTGCAGAAGTCGCATTGTGTTGATCACGATTGCGCAGTCAGGAGTGTCTCGAGTAGTCTCGACGAAGAAGAAAATAATTAACAAAATGATTCTTCCATAAAATAATAGAATACAATAATATAAGTAAGCATTAGTTGATAAGTTTGGAAGTAAATAACAACAGCGGCACGCTTGCCCGAGTGCCCAGGCTGCACCATGCCTCGGGAGGCACCTTAAGCTGTTATCCCGTCTGTCATTTGTAGATCTTTGGCAATGGTTATGGGGAGTCAGAAGTCAGTATATAATCTAACCAGTAAAAGGGCTGTGGAGGTTAGTTTAGGTTCAATCTGGGAGACTCGAGCACTGCCTGCAGGCGGTTGTTCGTGCGATCGATGGATCTATATGGGGCCCCGATCTGGGCGGCTGACCTGACGGCCAGTACCATCACTGTTCTGCGGAAGCCGCAGAGGGTGATGGCCGTCAGAGTCATAAGGGGTTATCGCACGATCTCCTACGAGGCACTTGCGTACTGGCCGGATCTCCGCCCTGGGACCTGGAGGCAAAAGTCCTCGCGTCACTGCATCCGTGGCGCGGGCGCGCGGCGAGCGACTGATGCAGCGACACATTGAGCTGCGTCGGTCGCAGCTGCGCAAGGTCCTGGTGGCAAAATGGCGGGGCAGGCTCTCACGCCCTTCCGCCGGCCTCGTCACTATCGAGGCCATCCGGCCAGTGCTCGACCTGTGGCTCGGGAGAAGGCACAGCTCCTTGTCATTTCGTGTGACGCAGGTCCTCTCGGCGCATGGCTGCTTCGGGAGGTTCCTGTGTCACATAGGCAGGGAAAGCAGTGGTGACACCGAACGCTCGGTGTCACCACTGCGTCGACTGTCGGGAGGACACGGCGTGGCATGCGCTGGCAGAGTGTGCCGCTTGGGAGGAGCCGCGCCGTGCCCTCATCTCTGTGGTAGGCAGTGACCTCTTGCTGCCGGCCGTAGTCCATTCTATGGTCGACGGCGAGGAGTCTTGGGACGCGGTGGTCTCCTTCTGCGAATTAGTTATCGCGCAGAAGGAGGCTGCGGAAAGGGAGAGGGAGATCTCGACCTCTCTCTCGGCCCGCAGCAAACGCACCCGGCGTCGGAGGAGGCCGGCTCCCGGCCCCCCTAACTGGGTTCAGGGGCGGCGGACTTGGGGATGTCCGTCGCCCCCTATTCATCCGGACCCGAGGTGGCGGCCCGTGGTGTTCCCGTGCGCCCCTCTTTAACGTCACGGGGGGAGTCAAACACCTCACTCCCCCCGCTAACCCGAGGTGGCCCGCAGAGGCGGGCACCAGCCGGGGATTACGGAAGTCTCATAAGTTTCCCGCGATCCCCGGCATAGGTGAGAGATGGAACACCGGGGTGGTTTTAGTCAGTAAGAGTCTGACAGACCCCTCCGACCGCCCCAGGGCGCAGGACATCCATGACGATTTGACCCCGTTAAAAAAAAGGTTAAAAATCAAAAGTCGTTTATTCAAATCAGTCTGAGAGCCAGCACTTTTTGAACGTCAAGTTTTACAAAAAACAGTCCCCCAAAACGCCCGCCCGTCACCACTTCCTAGTGTTTTAGCTGTGGAGAAGAAGTGGCCAACAAACTTCCCAACAACACATCTGTCTGTTACGTTTTAAGAACTTGAATCTATATAAAAGCATGCTAAGTAATTATACATGACACGAAATTTACTTGTTAGCTAGCACACTATGATACGGATAATGATAGAAATGTAAATTAAAAAAAAATAACGAATTGACCTTCAGAGTCAGATAAATAAAAAACAAAAAAAAACAATATTATATGAACACATATAACCTGTCATAAGCTAATTACTTAAAGAGAAAGAACGTGATAATTATGACATTGTCTTGCGTTTAACACAGCGACCAACTATTCTTATCGTCTAAATAATCATTAATAGAATAGTATGCCTTCGAACAGAGGTTAGATTTAACTTTAGCTTTAAATGAGTTAAAAGGCAGGTCAAGAAAAGAACGTGGAAGCTTATTGTATAAACGGATACCGAGCCCCACAAATGAGTCGTGGACCTTACGAAGTCGGTGGGAAGGAGCATGTAGCTATAAAGTTAGACACGATCCCAATTTTATAATAATCAAAATGTACACTTCTCTGTACCTAGTTCGGAATAGGCTAGGCCGATTGATCGCATACGTAATGCATTTCTGAAGAGGTCGCTACCCCAAACACCGTCACTGAAAATTATTCAGTTTTTTACTCCATTAAACAATTCCTTCCCACATGAGGTCTGCCACGACGACTCAACAATACTTCATTGAGTGCTACCAATTATAGCGAGCGAGTTATTGATCGGCGTGTCACCTGCGCCCACGCCGGGTACGTTAGCCCATCGGTCCACGAACCCACTCCCCTGACAATTGTCAAGTACAGTCGGGGAAATTACACGTTACGCAATTTGACAAGCAATTTAAATGAACACAAGTGCCGGTCGAGACTGCAAATAACTCAGTATAAAAACTTAGGTGAAATGGATATGAAGTGAGCTGTCATACCAATAGATTTTTTTTTTATTTGTGATGTGTTGACTTGACTCTAGTCTAGGTCAGAGATGACAGAGACAAAGTCTACGATGGAGCGAGCTTACCCAGAAGGAGCCTATGCACTCTAACTTTGAAGAGATTAGGGTTGTAAGTGTTTGGAAACACAGACGCAGGCAGAGAGCTCCACACCTTTGCTGTGCGCATGATTAAAGAAGTTTGGAAACGCTTAGTGCGAATTGGCGGAATAGCAACAAGGGGATGCTGGGGATTATAGGCTACTTCACGTAAATTATCACCCATATTACGGTTATTCTTTATCGGTAGTGTGAAGTGACTATAATGCGGAAGAATTAGAAGTATTTCAATTTGCTAACTATAAGTTTCGGTGACTGTACATAGAGTCGATGTAGGTAACACGAGCTGACAGACGATGATCGGCGATTATATTAATTGATATTATTGAGACCGGTTCGCGTCTATTGTCTTTTATTATGATGTATTGGTTCTGTGAGATGTTTCGTCATATGGACTCAATGGATTTTATTACAGCCTCCGGCTTTGAACGAACATTATCCTATCTTGAAGGATCTAATTTTAGGCTCTTTTGTAGGTAGATACGTACTTTAGCTCAAACATTTATTGATAAAGCGGCAATTGAAATACACACTGTGAAAATATCAACTGTCTACCTATTACGGTTCATAAGATACAACCCGCTGACAGACAGACGGATAGCGGAGGCAAAAAATTATCTCCTAATTCATTGAATAGATGAGACCTAACAATTGTGAAAGCTCATTAGATTTTTGTTTTTCTTTTCACTACCGTTACCGGTAATTCACCTACCGTCTTAGAAAAGAAAAATAACTGTTTATCTACTACTGATTTATACTTGGCTTTTGAAAAACAAGGTTGCTCACTTCAATAGAAAAGAAAACGAGATCAGGTAAACTGTAAGTACCCGAAGTGAATCGCTTTGAGTCGGTGACAGATTGTTATTGTTAGAGTCGCTCACTGACTATTGTGAGTCTATTGTGTCAACATGTCACGGAGTGAGCGTGAAGTGAACTGTCAGTCCATCTTGTTTGTATTTGTATGGATTGACAGCTGACTTCATATTCAGTTCACCTAAGCTCACACGGTGAGAGCTAGGATTACAGAATCGCACTGATAACGTCCGCGACGTGATGAACAGCTGACATACAAATGCGGCTGAAGTGAAGAACAATTCTCTTGTAAAAATGATTCAAATTAAACTCGCAATATCATCGACAATCAATGAAAAACTTGACAAAGTGATGGGGTTTGAATGAGAGGTGTTTGAGATTGATTGCAACTGCGAACGTCAAAAGGACGGGAGCGACCGTTCAGGTGTGCTGAGCCTAGCACGAATATTTTGACGGATAGTAACGTTAACGTTAGTCAATTTTGAATGTGAAAAACTACAACCCCTTATTATTTTGGTTTAATTTTATGATATACTAGTGGACGTCACGCGGTTTCAACCGTGTAGTTCCCGTTCCCGTGGGAGTTCTGGGATAAAATATAGCCTATGTTACTCCCTGACAAAATAGCTATACATTGCTGAAAGAATTTTTCAAATCGGTCCAGTAGTTTCGGAGCCTATTCATTTCAAACAAACAAACAAATCTTTCCTCTTTATAATATTAGTGTAGATACACAATTTTTATTGTTCAAGAAATGAATATAGTGTCTAATTCAAATAAATATTATGTGCGAAACAAGTTTTGTAGCTATGGTATAATTTTACGTTACGTTACTATACGTCAAAAATATTCGCGCTAGGCGCCACATCTGAGGGCCGTTTCGACAAATAAGTACATATGCTGAAGTTGTCTTACTTTCATCTTTATAATTTAGCAACGGTTGCGTCGGTAAGTCTCGAAAGGAACCCACAGAACAGAATCATATTTTTTTCAGCTGCTATAGTCGGCCCACTCCAGAGCTCCGTAATCCGTTTAGAACTCAACGCAACAAGTATCATTCTTACTTTTAATTAACAAAAGCAATAAATTGCTTTTTATAAATTAGCCAACCTTCATTGTTCGCTACATTTTTGTTTGTAACCTGCTATAAATTAATCAACACATCGCCTGAGTTATACCAAAATCTACTTATTGTCTTGTACCTTGCTTTTTCCTTTTTCCAGCCAGTGACTAACATACTACAAAACGAATAAACATAACTGTTGAAATTTTCTATTATTGAACAAATTACTATGCTCAAGTCCCCAACTGATGGTAGTAGGTAAGTACAATATTATCACATTCGTATATTTTTGATAACTTCGAATCGTAGACAAAGGGATCGCAATGCCTGTAACCGAAACACATTACACAATTAGGACGCGGGTCGTTATGAAGTTTCTCAGTATTCGTTTGAATTCAGTGAATCTTAGCAATAAAAATAGCGGACTACCCACACGGGAAAACTTGAGTGCAGTATTGTTTCCGAGCTCAGCCGCCTGTCCGCCCACTGGCATCGTCCGGAGAAGTGTTCCAATCATGTGGGTAATTCGAACATGGAGCATTACGAGTTGAATGATTAGGTGAGTACAGATCGATAGGGAATAAGTTGCTTTTTAAATTAGAGGAGAACTTTTTAGTGAGAAGCAATTGAGACGTTTCGGTAATTGATGATATTGTGGATGTCCGTACACGGTAGTGCTAAGTGACGTGTAGAGAGTGTAAGCTGGGTAGGTTGTTGCGCCACTTCTTCACAGCTGAAACAGTAGGATGTTATAATTGGCAAGAGTTTTGGACTATCTTTATGTAAACTTTGTTTCGAGAATTGCTGATTTTCAGCCTAATTTTAGGTAATGTTGATTTTGATTTTAGAGGCTTAGACTAAAATAACAATTTTGGCCAACGATAACCTAACCGTGTAAGACCGGAAGGTTCTTAATTAGCTCTTTAGTAACTCGTTTAGTTGAACATAAATTAATTTTAACTATGCCACTTTTGACAAAAACGGTATATGACGTGGGCAGGCATTTGTTATAGGGATTAGGGCTCCGTGGGTGGCCCTCGTTCATCAAAACGTCAACAAACTGACAGGACAAGGTAAACCATCCAAAAATTACTTTAGCAGCGTTATATTTGTCCAAAAGAGGTTCCTATCAGATTACTGACGATCATAGAGCGTTATAGTTTATGGCTTCCTACGTGCTGGGCCATCGCGGGCCAGAGTCCATCATTAGATGGCACGCGATGGCCAAAACCGTGGCCCACGCCGCACTACCGCCAAAACGTACGCCATATTAGTGGTTATAATAACGATACGCGGCTAATGTGGGCTCTGCGCGGCTGTTATAGCTCGTAAGATATTGTTTTACAGTGGGAGGGGCAAAGCTTGTTGCCTGTCAAAAGAATTTGTTGAGGAAATGTCACGATTGTAAATAATATGACTACTTCGCTCAGCCAGTGCGCAGTGCTCGCATGCGCTAGGTACTGTTGAGCTTCAGCGGGTCCAAAAAGGCCACTTTAACAGAATCATATTAGAATCATAATATTAACCACCCAACAATCTGTCAAATTTCATTTTCAGCTTTGTCGCTGACGCATTAGGTTCAATCTTGATTGGAAAAAATTGACAGTGACGGGTAGCGTGATGTGCTTTCTGATTCTGCTAAAGTCCTTTTTAGCCCCGCAGGTCTTGTGTCCGACTTCCGGGCAAAATGTTTTTGGATTTTCCATCAGGAATTCATGTGTCAGGCCGGGTCTGGCCTTTAACCCGGTCGATTGCACTAGACTCGTCCCTATTAGGTACATAGCAATATAATCTTAATCGGATGTACGTAGACCTAGCAGGACTCTAAGTAAAGAGTCTTCGTACGGACACTGTAACTACTCTTCTGTAGGCACACTTCTGCTGCTTACCCCTTCATGAAATAATAATAATTGATGTTATTTTCGTAGAATATTAGACTACTTACCAGTAGTCTAATATTCAAGGTAATTAGGCCAACTCAAGGAAAAATACTGAAAATTCTAGAAAATTGTAAATATCTTATCTAGGTAATTGGAATGTAAACCAGACTGAAATATTTGGGTAATATTTCTAGTAACAACAGATTACTTGCGCTCACTGCGTAAATATTTTACTAAGCGGAATCTTGTATTACATAAAATCGCAAAAAAAAGAAATCATTGGCCTTTTCAATAATGTTTGTTTTCTTACACAGTTTCCTCAACTCTCAGGGGCTGTCGCGAAGTCGCGTAATATTGGCACACCACCAACGAACAAAACTACACACATTTTATATTTTATGAAGTCAACGAATGCTTGCAATGATCACGTCACTTCGGGAATCATTTTATTACGAGGACAACATTTTGTTTTCTTGTGATTTTATAAGAATTGAGTCAGAGGAGGCAGGTATTTCACTATTATGCTGGGCATTGCGCTAGCGCTCTCCATTTCCCGTAATAAAAAGGTTTTTTTAACCTGAAGTTTTTTTATCTGAGTAATTAAATTATTAATTGTGAGATGGTGACCTGACATTTGTTTCATTTTCCTGTTTTGTAAGCCAACTACGTTACGAACGTTTTACTTAAAAAATCCTGGAATGAGAGCCCGGTTAATTTGGTAAAATCTATACTATGTATACAGTCAGATTAAATCTCAATACCTACATGAACGCAAAACAAGAACATTCACAAATATGGAATGAAATAAAAATATCAATAATAACTTTACATGTCAAAATGCGCCGACACAAACTTGAACAATTTTCCAGCGATTTCATAAAGACATTCTGACTCTGTCTTAATACGCCGTAATTTATTTAAATAACTCGCCATCAGTGATCGACGAAACGCCATATCGGCGCGCTCCGGCTGCGCGTACGCGGCTCCGGCCAAAACCAGGAACCAATAAATATAAATACATTTTAGTTGTTTCCCCAAAAGGCCCAGCGGCCTCGTCGTTATTTCCTTATATCACTTAAACCTCTCAGAATAGGGCTGTGTTATTTTCCCAATATCGTATCTCGACGCTTTCGTTGTTCCGAATAAGCGGCGCGATTGTGCACCAATATGGGATATTTATGAAACAATTTTGCTTCGGACTCAATTACCTGCTTTATGGTGTTTTCGATGACGATGGTGTGGTTTATTAAAGACAGGCTCTGGGTCTGGCACCTACTACTTTGATATCGGGAATGTGTTCCAGTAAGGAATATAGCTTCACCCGGTTTGCTTTCCTTCTTTTGCCCTTATGACGTCACTTCTCAGGACTCCTGCTAGATTAGTTTGATATCACGTTCTATCTAGGTTCTGTGTTAAAAGATCCAGTCCAACTGCCCAACATACTCGTCTATCAGGCGCGTCAGTGCAAAGCAGTCCTATGAACTAAATGTGCTTCTGGTAATGTACTTTCGGGTATGGACTTACACTCCTCATCCACACCGCCTCCGGATAGGTCATCTCATACTGAGTCATTTACATTGATCTCTTGCACTTGCCTATTTGAGATTTACATTACATTTTGGCCGTCATCCGTCTGTCTACATTTTACCTTACTTCCAGACTTCCAGATGTATCTAATTTGGTTAATTATCAGCCGAAATCGAAGTCTCAATGTAATTATGCATTTGTGTTTGACTAATCAATAACCGCATCAAATTGAAATCCTCAGTCTTTTCAATCTTATCCTTACTCCTCAAGTGAAAAAGACACATTTCAAGGACAGACGAAAATTAATAACAAGGTAACTAACAAAAGCACACATAACATCGAGAACTAATGAAGATAACAGCCCAATCTGTACAGCAGTGCTACGGCAAGTGATATCATTGTGTGACCAGGTAAGGGTAACATTGACACTCCATGTTCGGCCCTAATTAGCCCGACACCCGCGCGCTGACCTGCTCGGACGATATTGACTGCTGAGGAGGCTATGCTTTTGATACGGATGTAGGTATTTGGAGTTTAAGTTTAGACCTTATCTGTAAAAGGACTAAATCTAATTGGTATATCTATTGGCGACAGCGGAAGATAATTTGAAGGCGGTTTAGTTTCTTCTGAAAGTTAGAGAAGTTTGTATTTCTAATTGTATTGCCAAGTAAGAGCAAAACAAGAAGGTTCTGGTTTTGATTCCCGGATCGGTAAAACTATTATCTATACTTTTTCTATATCTATACTAATATACAGCGTGTCCCAGAACTCAACGTCAAGCCGAAACGGGGTGGCAGGATTGATCATAACCATCACGAGAAAAATCTGAAAAAAAATCTATCCCATGCAATTTGAAAATTATGGGCATTTTAAGAAAAACCTAGAAATTTGATCAAACTTTACCATTTTTCGGTTATTGTGGTTATTCATTTTTATTTTTGTTCATTTGAACTTTGGAAACGTAATCCTAAATAACATTTCTAGAATCCCAATAAAAAATAATGACACAATTGCCTCAAGTTTCCGAGAATTGAGACTATTTGTTAAACTACGAATTTAAAATTTTCAAGATTCGTCGACTTTGACAGTTAAAAAAAATGTACTAGAGTGCCTTGGCAAGTAGCATTAAAAGTTGGCGCATTTAATCAGAATTCTAAAATGCGCGCGGGTGCAATTTTCCTAGGGATTTGTAACGAAAACAAGTTATAGCATATGTTACTTCTTGATACTTTAGCTTTATATTGGTGAAAAAAGTATTAAAATCGTCCCAAAAGTTTTTGAGTTTGTTCGTTATAAACATAGAAAAATACTTTTTTTTTTTTGTCTTCATAATATTAGTATAGATGGAGGCAACGGTGGAAAAACAACAGCAAAGTTTTGATTGTGTCTACCGCATTAAGTACAAACTTCTAAATCATTATTTTGACGAAATAAACGTTGGAAATCAATAAGTTCTTAATCATCCATTTATTCAGTATCGTCTACTTTCATTAAATTTCTTCGCGCCTCGTTTCTACACAAGCGAGCGCCGTAATCAACATGGCTCTCACATAACAACAGGGACTGACTCAATTCAGATTCTATTATTATCTGAAAACGGCGATCCAACGGTAAACATCTTTAGTTGTAATCTCTGAGATGTACGGCGGATTCAAATGGATTAAATGAATTAACATTGTTAGGTACTGCGATGGCACTTTAGATGCAGATGCGCCTCTATCTAGACTTTACCAAATGAATGTAGATTCTGTGGTGTAGACTTTTCAGTTCATGTTCAAGTGCGTAATGTGGACGTAATGTAAAACTGTGGACTGAGTTTGGTTTTAATTAATGTTTCGAACGAACACAAACGTTGAAACCTATGTCTTACAAATAGGACGTACATTTGAGTCATTTCAGGGTGCAATTTCTTCCCCTTCACAGTATCTACTTACCGACTTTGTTAAATGTAGTAAAATAGTTGTGGGATCGCGCCAGATCTTCAATGAGATGGGCTGATCAAATCGAAGCCGTAACTATCCTATACCACACGAATGCACAAGAGAAGCTATTGAATCTATTGAGGCAATTTAATTTCTAGTTTTCATTTACAAGTCAGAGAACAACAATCAAACGGATCACATCACAACAAGCACGACCTCTCTTCCAAAAGAATATACCGATGAAGGCCGCCATCGCACTTTGCAAGCAACTCGCATGCCAGTTGAATTACATCGCGGGGAATGATCGAGCGATTAATCACGATATACCTCGGTAGCCCGCAATGTAATGCAACTTGCATGCTGGCAGGTAGGAACGCGGCTTAAGAACAAGAGCGAGTGATCAGTGATGAATTACATTGCCTTTGGCCCTCATTTTCTCTGAGTAAATTGAATCATGCGTAAATTGCGTAAACCAGTTGTTTTGTATTCACGAGTTAGTTGCTAGCCCGGGGTGGCAACTAACTCGGAGCTCAAAGATAACTATGGGTTTTGCAAGCGGGCCTTAGTGTCTAGGTCAACTTAGAGTTATTTGTTGATCAATGCATCCCTGTCACTTCGAGTGCAATTAATATTTTAATTAATAAAAGAATATGATAGATAAGCCTGCAATATAGATGTCATGTCTATGTACTTGTAGTCTAATGGTCCAGTAGAGCTGCGCGTGGGCAGCCTCAGGCACATAAAGTTATGCCTCCAATTATGCGCTCAACTGCTGCTGCTAAGTGAAGGAAATCATTTCCATGCTAATGTCGAGGTCTACAGATAAACCCATGTTTAGTGCCAACGTACCAACCTACGAGCTAAGTGCGTAGGTAAGCGTTGTATTTTACATCGGTTTCCCAATTAAATTCGTGCTTAGTTGAGCTGTTATCGGGTGGTGGGCGATTAACCTAGAGTTCATTGGGGAAAACCGCCACACTTGTTGGTACTATATAAATACCTACGCACACATCTAACGGAGATCATGGAGACTTTTTGCCTAGCTAGATATACCTACCGTGAAATTAGTCATCAGGAATTGTTGGTCAAAGCAGACCCAATGATTTAAATTTAAACCCTTATGAGATTTTAAACACAATAACATGGAATAAAATACCCAGTCGACTTTTAAAACCATGGTTAAAAATCATTATCTCTCTCCTTAATCGTCTTTACTTGGGTTCTCTGCTATATTGTTTGTATGTATTTATCTATTATGTAATTATTGTATATATAAATAGTACACCTAAGAATACCTGCAGTACTGTCACTCCTCTCTTTAAAATCCATCCAAAGGTTGTCTTTAAAAGATCGCTTTTAGCGATAAGGCCGCCCATTCTGTCACCCTATGTAATGTTTTCTTCATCTACTTTTTCTGTAACTTAAATGGTGTTCACAATAAAGAGTATTCTATTCTATTCTCAGTGCTTAGGTAGGTACATCCTACAGAAACCTAATTTATAGTCACAACTCACAATAGATTAAATCCATCACCAAGTCTAAAACAATCCAAGCCTATAATTACAAGATCACCAGCTAAAAAAATCAATTTGTCAGTCAGAGGCGTGCTTCAAATAACGCGCTATATTGAGGCATAATGCGCTGTGTTGCCAACATTACGGACCAAAACGCGTGTTTTTATTGTGTTTATTGTAATAATTATGCTGAGCGCACGTGGGAAGCACCCACGGCGATATGAATCACATTGTGCACAGATATGGCGGCGTATAAATAATATTGAGCAAAAACAACGACGGATTGATTGGTTGATAATGTGAGCAGTAAAATGTGTTAATGTTCTGTAATGAGCTGGTGTCTGCACTACATTACTTGTCACAGCGTGACATCGATCGGTAGTTCATTAACTGTGAGTAGGCGACTGACGGGTTAATGTCGTGAACGTTACGGTCTCGAGACTCTTGTACCTGTCATCTCAAGATCTATGCTAATATTTCGCGGATATATAAGTGCTTACTTACCTGCCTACTTAGAATAATGTGAGCATTGTTGGGTAATGAAGTCATAGGCAGGCACATTTTGCATTCACTTTTACTTAGTAGGTATGTGAAATGTGAAGATTCTTTTATTTCGGTGAGCTGGCCACACTTTCCATGATGACGCATCCTATAAATCTATTTCTGTGGCTACCTGTGTAATCATTATCATTATATAGTATAATAAACATTATGAACACTTTCTTTTTCAATGAAACAGAAACTGATTTATAATTAATTTAATTAAAATAAGTGAAATTCCTTCGAAACTGTTCCGTATTTGCGTTAACGTTAATTAGGTAGATCTAATTACCTAGCTGTGCCTACTTTTATTGTTTGTAAGTACCTATCTGCAGTTACATTCTTGTCGCAGTCTCATTGCGACCGTCGCGCGTCGCTTGCGCAGGTTCACCCACGCCTATCGCTTACAACTAATTGTTATAAAGATTTTCCTAGCTTTCCATTTATGCTCATTATAACACTAGGGTGTAAATATCATTAGCATAGGTAACTTAAATAGATAACTTCCAAAACAGGAACCTAATAAGCTTATATACATTTCAGTAGATGCATAATTCAGTGGGTACTAACTCTACTCTAGGTACTGTGATGCGCGTCTAAATACTTTTCTCACTTATCCGGCGCCTCCACTATTATGTGGAACAGCTGGTTAGATCAGCAGCCGTTCCACCGGGAATTATGAGAAATTAAAGACTGATTGGTATTCATAGGATAATTATATTGAGCCCATGCTCCGATCAAGGCTTTTACAGGTCTGACTCATAAAAACAAATTATATCTTTATTTCATTATTTGAACATATTCTAATTTATCTTATTTTTTAAATTAAATCCTCCAAGGCTTTCTCGACAAGTCAATGCATCCATGGAGGGTGTATTACAGTACCTACTACTACTAACGTATATGGTACTGCCGGCCTAAGTGTGTCGTGTCTAAACCATAGCTCTGTGTAAAGACGCCTGCGGTGGACAAGCTGAAGAAAATATGAAAAACGGAAATATAATCAAGGCCAGGACAATCTAGCTCGTTGGAACACTTTTTTCCATATTTTATACGCTTCGGAGGCTTGGACTAGGCTATGCAGTAAGTTGAGAAGAAGTAAGTTGATGCTCTGGAATTTTTTACTGTTTGTAGGCACGCGTTTGACCACTATCTCACCTGTTGGTAAGCGATGATGTGGTCGAAGATGGAGCACGCTTGCCTAGAAGTAACCTATTCACTCTTGACTTAAAAACTCCCAGGTTTTAGCTATCAGGAAACACAGACTCCGGCAGGGAATTCCACTCTTTAGCTGTACGCACTATGAATGTGTTCCCAAAACGTTTTGTGCGTGCGGGTGGGATGTCCACCGTGTACCGGTGGCGCATCGCCGTTCGTCTTGTGGTCCGATGATGGAACGGGCTTGGCGGAATTAAATTATGCAATTCCGTCGCACATTGCCCAAAATGCAACCGGTAGAAAACCGACAGGCTAGCAACTCGTCGTCGATGCTCAAGACTTTGGAGCTTCGTGCCACGAACGACGAGCCTATCATTGCCGATGATCCTCTTGGCTCGTTTCTCAATTGAGATTTGTGGTAATGGAGGAGAAAGTTAGGTGTCTCGTGAATCGAATTTCGCACTAACGTCTCTATTCTCCAGGAACTGCATTAAACATCGTCATTTGGCGGTAGTACAGAGTTGCCCGCTATAAGTAAGTACTTCAGACAAATTTCTAGGCGCGCGATTGACTCCACCGAGGCAATAAGAACTAGAAACTGCTTGGACTATATTAAGTTTATAGATATTTAATTGCTTACTTCAGAGATGCAAAGTATAACAGTGTAATAGATTCGTTCCTATGCAAGTTTTCCTGTGAATATTTTAAGCAAAGCTAACGAAGTTGTCGGAGCTGCAAGTTATATTGCCTACCGGATTAGGTACCTATTTTCGCTTGTGTCCTGGCTCCCTGATGACTTCTGCATCCGAGTCGTAGATAACGTTCGCTTCATCGCTATTCCCTTTTTAGGAAGAATCAAAAAAATGCTAGGTATATTTAATTGCATTACATGCCATCAAAGATATTTCAAACACAATTATTTGATAGACTAGTTCCCTCGATAGTTTATAGTCGTTGCAAGTGCTTTTTGTAAGTCGTTTCGATAAAGTTCGATTCCCGGGTCGAGCGAAGTGCGGTTGGGTTTTCCATTTGGCAATTCTCAGTATTAAATAGCCCAAAGTGTATTTGTGCCCGGTTGCTGACAACTGGCTCGCCCCCTATATGTTACTGGACTAAAATATAACTGCCAAATATAGTCATATTATATTTCAGCCAAACCCTTCACAGATTTCAGGCGTGAACCTATGTTACGTTTGCTTGAGTAATAAATCCTGTTTAATTTTCACGATTTTAGCGGCTATTAATCAAAAGAATACCGATGATGTTATTAGTCCAATTTGCTAAAGTTAGCACCGTCTCCCACGCAGGCGGAGCCGCGTGCAAAACTCGATAAAAGGCATATTTTGATCACATTTCTTCCTTAGAAGCGTAACAACCTGTCAATATTTACATACTATTAGGTACGAGTTTGGAACAAAGCTTTGCTCAACATGGCTTTGGACGGTGTTTCGTGATTCTCCACTTGTATTGCTACTCAAATCGATGGCAATTACATTATTTTGGTTTCATTTTGCGGATCATATTACCACAGTCCGTGATATTACTTTGGATGAAAAATACCATTGTTCTTGTAAACTGAGCAACTTTAATAAGTATGTAGGTAACAATGCATTAAGTAACGTGTACTGCCATCCCGAGCCTAAAGTGCAGTAACAGCAAGTTGTTTTTGCTGTTAGTGAACTATAGGTTCGGGAGGGCAGTATGGGAACCTTATTCCACAACAATTGGACTGCCGTAATCCTTCTAGTTATAGGTAAAGTTAAGTTAGGGTAGGTAATAGAATAATCAATCGTAGCTTCCTCATGACAAACAAACTAGTAGTAGTTGTACTGATGTCGCAAACTGTTTTGCTTTTTGTGTTTGTTAATGTTTTACTAACGTAGTTTGAAAGAATATTGTTACTAACTAATAGTCCAGTTTTCCGATGGGCCGATTTTTCTTCTAGGTACTTGAAATAAATGTTTATTACCTAATTATAGCTTTTATTGATTACACTCATTAATCTAGATATAAAACCGAGAATGCCTACAAGCTCGCAATAAGTTCTCCCAGGTAGGGCTGCATCACATAATTTGACGACCCCGGACTAAACCTTTAAAAACCCCGGACATTTGGATGAAATTAAGGTTTTTCCCCGGACGCAATAAAATAAAATAACCTTTATAGGTACTTACATAAAAATATCTTTTTTTTTTAATCATTTGTCTTTGCGATATTAGCTACAACGTAACAAATTAAATACGAAAACAACTTATAAAACAATGTTCTTTTGGCATCAAGCTCAAAACGATTTATAATTGTTTTTGTTCTATCAATAAGCAAATGAGCAATATAACAGTCTAATGTAGAATGTAACTCAGGCGTGGATCTGTGCGGCGAGAATTTCAGTGTCACAACGTGTTAGACGCTTGCAAAGTTGTTTAACGGTTTAAGAAAAAAAAAAAACTTATACAATCGACATTTATAGCGAGCGAAGTGAGCGCGAAAATTTTAAAAGCTCGTAGGGTAGTAAAACACCGCAGGCTTTTTGATATTTGCACAGAAACGCGCTTATGCGGAAAGGCTGTAACAAACAAGCGAACTCGAAATAGAGAGCGAGCGAAGCGAGCTCGCGTATTTTAGTATCCCGGCTCGGACCGGATTAGAAATTTCTATTAAGTACTGTCTATTTCGAAAAAAGTTTCTTTGTCAAATTATTCCTAAAAAAGTGAGAAAAAGTGATGTAAGAGCGAGCGGAGCGAACTTGAATTTATTTAGCCAATGTGCGGCTTACTATTACGAATTGATTTTTTTACTAAAATTTGTTTTAATTTATTTCTACCTTTAACGTTTCAATCAATCTAGCTTCCCCAGACACAAAATTGTGTACTGGTTTTACCTGGACCCTTTTTGAAAACCCCACCCGGACGCTCCCCGGACACCTTCCAAACTAGAACAAACCCGGACGGATGGCAGCCCTATCCCAGGCTGTCACACTACTTAATACTAGTAGATATCCGAGCATTTCGAACTTACATCGTCAAGTTATGCAAATTGAGTGCAAATCCTTGGAACCTCTACGATTATTGCACTCAAGGACTGCGATATTGCCTTGTTCAGTGTAACTGTGTAATTGTACGACTACGTAGTTACCGACGTGAACTAGCCGGAGAGTGGGACGAGATACGCAGGATTGTGACAGAAACACTCATATTTACAAGTTAATGTTTGTGGTGATTAGGTAATAAGCCAGGAGGGGCTGAGAACAGCTTTCTAAAATTGCAGGGATACTGGAAGTATATGTAGATACACCTGTACATGGGTACTGCGACGCGACAGCTACTCTGAATGACAGCAACCCCTAGAAACAGCTTCAGAGGGAAGTCTATTGGGCCTTTCTCCATACAAACGTACCTATTCCGCTGTTTTCTTCGTGGATAATGCTAGATTTTTTAGGAAAAAATTTAGGTTTAGTTAATATGTGCCCTTATCATTTTATTTTTTCCAATACATAATTACTAAAAGAATTATGGCAATCCAAAAACCCGAAAATACTGCCCGTTTTTACTGCCATGTTGAGACGACTATCAGACAATTTTGGAAAGTTTTTAACTAAAAACAAAATAGAAGCACAGATATAGACTCACACTTCCTCTAAATTTTGATATATTATTTTTTTAGATCAGTCATATTTTGAAGAAGAATACAGTAGAATACAAAACGTCTTTTTGTCAACGTTTTTGTAGCTAAAATCAGCCTGAGCTGCAGTTTGCAAGTCGCACTTTACTTGATAGGGCGCAGCGCGACGGCATCGGCAATAGTTTCTTCAAATACCTATTTTTAAAATTCCTCGGGACTAGAGGGCTACAAATAGGAACATCCCGATCTCGTCGTGAAGACAAAAGCACAAAACTCTAACAAACAGTCTTACCAAGTGGTATCGTGTCACCCAGTAACTGGGTTGTTCAGGTTAGATGGCAGTGGCTCCACGTCAAATACTTGGGCTGAAAGCTAACTCCAACACAGAAGGCCTTTCTCGTAATGAAGCACTTAGTATTTTATTACACCAAATAATCGATAGTGCGTAACATAACAAAATAGCTATTGTAAAATAATTCAAAAGGATAATCTTATACTTAATAATAATTATCAAGTTTGCACGTACATAGTTTAATTAGCGATAGAAAGAACGGGGTAACGAGGATACACGCCCTGCCAACTATTAAAGTACCTACCTACTTCATTAAAAATGTAGTTGTAAAGATATAAGTCACGTTATGAACATCTAGATTGGTTTATTTTTTATGTACCTATTAGGAATAATAACTTAGACTAGAGGATTTTTTATAAGCTAGTATAGCGTTTAACCAAAATCCCACCTGATGGACTGGCCAGTAACCTATTAACTGTTGTTAAAGACCCCTCGGTTGTAGCTATGAGGAAACAGACTCCCGCAGGGAGTTCCACTCCTAAGCTATACGCACAACGAAAGTAGGTACTTGTTTCCAAAAAGTTTTGTATGTTTCAATTTCTAATGTTACTCTTTCTTCTATACCGTCTCTTGTACCTCGTAGGTCTGGTGACCGCAAACGCAGCTGCTATGCAAGATTTTATCCATGCAGATTTTGCTATCGGGTTTTTCAGAAAAGGAGTCGCTCTGTGACAGGCTATACCCTACAGCCTACAGACTGATGTCTGGTCAAAAAAGCAGGTAAACTTACGTTTGAAAAAGCTTCCTTTAGCACTCCGTAGTCCGCATATTAGAATCCAACACACCATGCATTTCCCATCAGTATAATATTCACACAAACACTGAACCGCTTATTAGAGCAATAATAATTATAGTATTCACAACACACAAAACATTAAAAAAAAAAATTACAGTCAAACTAGATAGTTTGGCGAAAAAAGTTATTTCGAATTTCTCGAAATTCAAATTAAGCGCGCGAAATTTATCCGCGCGTCAGAGACAACGCGGAAAGCACAGGGCAAGCAAAGGCACGCACTCATACTGCCGGTGAGGCTGTGTCGCTTGTGGGTCACCGCCCACTTCTCGCAATGAGATCATAAAGCTGTTTCGAATATCATTTACACTTAGCTCGGTGCAACTAACACGTATTGACTCCCTCGCGGCAAATTTACATAATTATGCCGATACCTAGGTACTTTTTGCTAAGTAGGTAGGTAAAGTTGGTAGGTTTATCCGTGAGAGTTGATCTCGAGGTAGGTGGTAAACTCATGTAGTTTCCTAATTGGTAAGATATTTCGACAGATAGAGAATAAACTTAAGGCTTTTTGCGGCTGTAGCTCGGAGATTTCAGAAAACTTGATGAACAGACCAAGAAAGTAACAAATAAGTTAGCGAAATAATATTTTTATCTGCAAACCTTGAATTACTCAAATAGATCAGTAGCTTAATATCATCCTTTTTTTGGATGGGTAATATCAATCATAAATGACTCCTCCCGCTCTCTGGGCGGAGCGGAAGGGAGTGTCAGACTCTTACTGACTAAAACCCACCCTTATACCTCTAAATGCCCCGCGTTCCAGAGCCGCGGTAGCTCTTCCAAAAAAATCCGCAACCCCAGCAAGCACTGGCCTTGGTGCCGTCCACTACGCTGCCATCATCAAAATCGAAAAATGAACAAACGTTATTTAATTAGTTCACTAAGCAGATACCTATAACTACCTACCTAGTAATATATAAACGTCACATATTTAATTAACGTGGCAAGTAAGGCTAGCATGCGATGAGTATGTGCCAAGTTGATTTTAAAGCCAACCAAGCATGCAACGATTATAATCTAAACCTGAATCCGGACCTAGCATAACTAGCGGCCGTCTAGAACATTCAATAATCAAGTAGGTACATACATTAAAACTAAGATGCACGGAATTATGTAAGACTTGCCTTGGATGCTGTCATTACTGTTGTCATTCGCATCAACTTGGGTAATGATGCGCGCTCATTAGTATATGCGCAGCGCGCACAACTCCACACAACTGTGGCGAAACGTTAGCAGACGAAAGAACAAGATATTTCATAGGGATTTTGGTACATACGAATAGTTTACATCAACCGTGACAGATATTCGAGTAGGTATGTATTCTTACAAGTAAGGCTTGTTAGACACACCAGCTATGCAGAAACACCATAGACAAACTACGCTACGTACAATTTATTATGCCATGAAAAGCACTGCCTGACCCATCAGGTAATGCAGGTGTAATGATATGTTGACTTTGCTTATAGGATAACTCGAATGTGTCTGTCTGTCTGTCACAGCCAATTTTCTTCGGATCTTCTGGACCGATTCTTTCCGATTCCAAAATTTGTTATACATATGGACTTCTATGATCCAAACACGAAAGCTTTACGTAAATACATAAAAAAAATCATACTGTATTGTGTGACATATCAAATGATAGGGCTTACTGTGAGGGTTTTAATTATATTTTATAAGTTATTCAAGAAATTAGACCAAAAATGTGCATTACCCCAATCCGAAACTGCTGAGCCTAAAATTTAAAAAAATGCAGATAATAATTCTATATCTAAAGAGTACAGGAAAATCTATAAGAAGTCTGTAGTGTTAAAATAACATGTTAGAAAAATTAAATTGGTTCGGAAGCACCCCTTTGCACGCGAGTCCGACTCGTACTTGACCAGTTTGTTATAAGTAATTCACTAGCTAGCTGCCGCCTGCGGCTCCGCCCGCGTGATTGCCGAAAATTATCCGAAGGATATACTACTGGGATAAAAAGTATCATATGTTATATTCCAGACTAGAATCTACTTCTGTGCCTGATGAGATCGATTGATGAGATTTGGATTTGGACAAAGGGGAAAGCCTCAGGTCAATAATTAACGAAAGCAGGATAAACAATAGACCAACTCATTCGGTCGACATTAATTTGGTTAGTGGTAATGGTGTTGTCGTTAAGTACGTTACCTAGTAAGGGTGCCTTTTCATTACAGCGAAGCGAGTCAGCGGAGCGGAAAAACTGAGAAATTTTAACCAATGGAATTGCATAAAATCTCCGCACCACGTGACTCACTGACATTTTGACTGACATGATTGGTTAAGAGGGCCCTTCCCGCGGGCATGGTCGAAAAGCTTGTTGTTTCATCCTACGCAGTACTTAAAAACTAACAAGCAAGTGAGAAAGCGATAACATTGAACAAAAAATAGTGTTCGAAAATTTCATAAAGCTTGTTCCAGGTAATACGTGTTTTTGAAAAGGCCTTACAAGTTTGTGAAATAAATATTTGTCATTTAGAATCTCCATTACATATGCAAGGTTTATATCAAGACGTTTTCTTTACTTTTACGAACGGCCAAAGTTCAGGTATTTGTGCAAAATAGCCGAAATTTTGGAGGCTTATACTGAATTTTTTCTCAAAATTTTCATTTCTTGCTTTGATGAAACCTAGATATAGTGCACAAGATACCTATTAGTTCAAAAAAATAAAAGTTAGATATATTTCAACGGCATAATCACGCACGAGCGTTTGTATGAAAAGTATGACGGGTTGGCCGCTCTATATTTCTACGTTTCTCCGCTTCGCTGTAATGGACAGGCAACCTTAGATACCTACCAACCCAAAAAGTAAATAAAAGGGAAGGCAGCTGCATGTATTGCCATCGAGATCAATATTTCCATACGAGGCCACGGAATATTGAGAGACAAACGACCGCGAACAGGAGTGGGAAAACAACACAAACTGTACGTAAAATAAAATAAGTGACATGTCGCACGAGTTTACGGGCCGTGTTGAGTCCTTACGTTGTTATAACTACATTATTATCGTATCGATGACTTCACCTGCGCGCGCGCAATGACCATCACCCACCGATCAATGCGCGAACCTTTATTGCCTCCTACGTGACACGTTAATACAGAGGTTCAAGAAGTAGCAATGGTGATTATATCCAACAGATTTAGTTCAATTAACTTATGGTTGGTATCATGGGCAATCATTGTCGACAAATCAATAACCGACCGTCTTTTGCTGCGATAATCGACAATTTAAAAAACCGGCCAAGTGCAGACTCTCACACGAAGGGTCCGTACCATAAAGTGAAAAAAACACGTTTCTTGTATGGGAGCCCTTAAATTTTAATATACCTTATCTTTTTTTTCAAATTTTTTATTATAGCGGCAATAGAAATACACACTCTGTGAACATCTGTTTAGATACCTATTACGGTTCTTGAGACACAGCCCGCATATATAGATAATGATAGGCTCTTGCTTAAGCACAATCTCACCTGATAGAAAGCGATCATGACGGACGACGACGGAGCGCGCTTCACTCCAGGTCGTAGCTATCAGAAACTCCAACTCCAACTGACAGGGCCGGCCTTAACCATCTTAGCGCCCCGGGCGAGCCAAGCATTTGACGCCCTTTTATGTTTTAATTTAATTAAAATACCTAACTCATTTAGAAAAACCTTAACACCCAACCCCGATAGCTTTACCCCCACCCATCAGTACTTTTACGATGTTTTTAAAACACCATTCCCTACAATTATGCCAAAATTCGGTAATACACGAATTCACAGCACGAATAATTTCACCTATTTGGCAGTTTTTTGCTTTCGTTTGGTGAGATATAATTTAAGTTTAGAAAAACTGCGTTCGCCACTTGCAACAGTCACTGGTATTTTTAGATTTGTTAGCAGAATACGCAGCGAATTCTTGAAGATTGTACTTTTTAATAAAGTTAAAAGTTTTCGATAGGTGTTGCCTGAATGTCTTCGAGACTGTTGCCGACCTTAAATTTCATCGCACTACAAATCACCATCAATGTCTGAATTTTTCTTAATATCGAAAAAAATAGGTACCGAGCGCCCTCCAGTTGCCAGCGCCCCGGGCGGCCGCACGTGTCGCCCGACCCTAAGCCGCTACTGTCAACTGACTCCGACAGGGAATTCCAATGAACACCAACGCTGTGTGGGCTGAAGTAAGTAGTCTTCTTACTACGAATCAAGTTATACCTACCAAAATATGTAGTTAACTCACCTACTTAGCAAAAACTAATTTCCCCAAATTACACAAGACATTTTCACTCTTAATGCCGGTGAGAATAAAGACAACAACTGTACAGCAAGTAAGATTTTCATCGTTATTAAATAGTGATATGGTGTGATGGACGAGATCCTGCTGACCTTCCGAGAATGTTTGGATAATTCGAGGTCTGTGGAGTCACAATGAGGTAGAATGGATCAATCAGGAATGTGAAGAGTTTCCGCATTGTTTTGGTTGAAGGTGAATGAAACAGGTCTTTACGATGTGACTTGTCATTAATGAATCATAAATAATTTTGTTGTAAGTATTTTGATGCAAGTGAACATTGTCATTGCATCCGAGTTTATTTTGGGCCTCCGTATCAAAACGTCCTATTGGCAAATCGTCCTAAAACAAGAGAATGGGAAAAGTTAGCATTCAATGTTTTGACTTTGACTTTGAAAGTAGAGTCGTACTCGTACCACACATCACTACAAGCTTTTTACAGCAAGTAAATACCAACAAATAGTTTTACTCGACCAATACGTACATAAAAATGGACGTTATTCAATACTAGGTTCTGTCCGCGACCTCGACTGAGTCTTTAGAATAGGGTTCTTAGTGAACTGGCCAAGTACGAGCCAGGCTCGCGTGTAAAGGGTTCCGAACGAATTCCATTTTTTTAACATGTTATTTTAACACTATATACTTCTTATAGGTTTTCCTGTAATAGGTAAAGATTTGTTATCTCCATTTTTTTCTCAAAATTTTAGGCTTAGTAATTTCGGAGATAAGGGAGGGCGAATGGTAATTTTTCGTTTAACTTCTTGAATAACTTCAAAACCATTTATTTTTTAAATTATGTAAAAAATATAATTAAAACCCTCACAGTAAGCCCTTTCATTTGATATGTCACACGATATTGTTCAAAAAACTTTTTTTAGAAATTTTCTAGTTTGACCCCCAAAAGTGACCCAAAAGTAAATTAAAAATTTACGCAACGCGTCCGTATTTGGGTCACAGAAGTCCATATGTGTACCAAATTTCAACAGGATCCGGAGAAAACTGGCTGTGACAGACGGACGGACAGACCCGAGTGAAGGGTTCCGTTTTTTGTTTGGAACCCTTAAAAAAGATATATCTTGTCAGCGGCTCCATCCGGATTTGTTTTTCATGATTCTCGTGGTGGTTGTGAGCCTTTACCACTCATAATGGTTCCAGCCCCGAAAATACTTACTTATTCATAATTCCGGTCTCCTGGTGGTTTGTGAATCTTCACCGACCATTTGTAAAGCTCCGAAAATACTTCTTCATGTTTCCTGGGCTCCTGGTAGTTTATGAGTCTCTGCCGCTCTAGATTTCTGCCTGTTTCCTAACTCCTGCTTCTACTAGTCTCCGTAAGCCTCTGTACTTGGAACATGAGATAACGCTGTCGACACAGGTCGTGTCCAGAGCCACAGCCTTTATTGGGCCTTTTCATTTGAATTTGAATTTTAAAATAAACTTAACAATGTAAAAGAACAAAGTAACCCTTTTCAAAGCTGACCTACTGCCAGTCCTTCTACACGTGCAGCCTGCGGGTCGCCTTCACTCAGCGGACATGCTGCGGTTGCCGCGCCGGGGTCGTGCGTCAGGGATGTTTGCAGATAATAATATTGATGGTTTTGCCGCCATTATAAGGAAAAGAAGTGCATCCCTGATGACTCGTGTTCGTGGCCGCGGCTGCACGAACAGTATTCTCAGTGTATTCGCAGATCGGTGGGATTCCCCGATGTTGCGGAGGTGGATGCGGCTCCACGCTGAATTTTAACTGTTTATTTTGACGTATCTGTAACCTACTAACATTAGACTTTAGGTAAAGTGTTACAGACCCTATGGACTCCGATCTGAATATAAAGATTCAGAATTTTTGCTTCTTTAGTACTATTTTTTGTATAAATTTGGGAAAAAATCACAGAGTTTTTAATAGGTAAATCTTGAAATGAAAATTTTACACCCTAGGCCAGCCATACAAGAAATTTTAGGTCGCAGTATTTTGCATCATCCTGATTTTTTGTGATGTTATTAGGGTAGATGTCAGTAGTGTACACCTAATTTTTCAACCTCGAAAGACCTGTGCTAACAGTGTGGTGCTCGGAAAACTTAAAAATTTTCAGTAATTTTTCAGACTTTGGTTTATATCTTTTAAACGGTGAATTCTATACAAAAAAGTCAATGAGTGGACTATTAAAGTAGATACAATTTGCTACAATTAGAGTGCAAATGCAGTTGAATAGGTTTTACAGGTTTTGTGATATAGCACATCAAACACGAACCATTTTACACAAAAAATCGAAATTGTAGTTTAAAAAATGCAGCTCTGCGATTTGCTGGACTTTCGAAAAAGATATGTTAGATAGCTCAGTGGAAAATTTTTCTTATCGTATGATAAGAAACACTTTTCACCGAGCTATCTAATTCATTAAAAACTACATCATTCACTCATTTACATTTTTTATAAAATGAAATCGAGTACAATTAAAAAATACTATTTTATTGAACATATTTTGGGAGTAGGTATTCAAATATGGAAGAAAATTAAGGGAAATGATTTACGTTACGTGATGACGGAACCTCAACTGACTTCTGCAACAGAAGTACACGGCATAATGTAAATTAGTATTTTCAATAATCTAAGAGAATGGTCATCCAACTATGGGAAGATACCCGAAAGTTCAATTTCCTTAAGACATTTACCGTTGGAAATCCCTTTTCTAGAAGATCATTTGCTACTTCTTCGACTTTTGTCAATTATGAATTCGTTTGAGTTAATGAATGAAATTAAACCTGAACAAACAAATAATTTTGAATACGGGAGTTAAGTATTTTTTAGCGCCCCATAGCATCATTATAGTAATCGTTGGAAAGAGCTATTAAAAAGGACATTTGCTGTAAGTATAACTATTTCTAATTTTAGGTCTGTTTGGAGGTAATGACCTCAAAATGTGAAAAATTAGACTACAAAGTTAACGTTTTTGTTCAGTTCATAATAACCATAAGTTCCACCAATAAAAAGAGCTTTCCAAAATAAACCTTTTGTAGTGACGATTTTGTAATAGTCAGTATGTTCAGAGTTAATGACTTAGGTGACTAATTTTGAGTACCGAAGTAAAAGATTTTTAGCGCCCTTACAGCTATATAATAAATACCCTTACAAAACCTACTAATACTAATATTTTTAGTATAAAGAAAGTGAATTAGGACTACGAAATCGATTTTTACTGTAGTTAATTTTCAGAAAAAAAAAACCGCCTGAATCAACTGGTTTTCGACTTCATCTCTTACGAATTTCCTTGTAGAGTGAGTCTTCTAACGTGAAAACGTTTTTAAAAAGGTATCGATACTAAAGTAGAGATGAACCGATTTCGGCGTTACCAAAAAGTCATATATCTCGTAATTCAAAAATTGCATCGCCATATGTGGTATATATTCTGAAAATATATTGATTCGCCTTGCCCGTGAAAGTACTTACAATGTCGTGTGCAGACATCAGTGAGCAAGGAGGGAATTCAAAAACAATACTCTAGATTTACTCTGTGCGACCAAAGAATTACATATAATTTCACGACGGAAAAGTTTACATGAGTAATTTAAACGTCACCGTGTAGTCATTGAAGTGTTCTTAGATGTTGTATGCAAAAATATATGGTAATGTAACGATATTGCCTACCCCGACTTTAAAACCAAAAACTCCAATTTCGAACTTTTTGGAAAAAAAAAAGCTATATTTGAAGTGCTGTACGTCAACACCTATTAAATTTATACAGTAACCGTTACAGTCAAATTGTAGAAAATTTTGTCCTCTTTAAAAATATCCAGATTGACTTTCTCCGTAGAACGCACCATTTAGGAGCTTTTGCTTCTCATTCTAAACAATTGCTTCCATCGTATTCTAGAAGAAGAAAAAAAAAAACATTTTAAGGGTGACCGTTCATTCTGACGTCAGGCAGGACGGTCGGACACCGAGGCGTAGTGTCCCTTTTAAATAGAATTATTGAAATTCACAGTAGCCATTAATTACTTCCCGTTTAATTCTCTCAATGTTTTACAACGATAACACTGTAACTATCACGGCAATAAAGATTTCGAGAAAAGTGTTGTGTATCAATATTTTTAGTGCCTGACAAAAAAATATAGCAAAAATCTTAATTAACATTGATTGCAGTTATGCTTGAGTAGGCGATAAATCTATCGTATTGTACTGGTAGCCGTGGCCTACAGCTAAGTAATATGTGACTAAAGAGAAGTGCCCATCGTATTTAGTGACAAAAATTCATACAAACACCTTAGCTTTCATAACTTTCCATAGTTCTAAATCTCCACGTATAACCCAGCCAAATTAAGTTGTCAATGGTATTGAGCTGATAGGAGATGTAGGTACACTCGAGCACAAACATTTATGGATGTCGGATGTTTATTTCCTAAAATATGCGTAATGTGCCCTTTGCGATGCATAAAGTATCTAGTGCTTGCAGCAACGTTAAATAAGTAGGAAACAAGTAAATTAGAAATACCTATAGCTACTTTTATGTATAAAATTATCAGCTTCGTAACTTGTTAAAAGTTGTAAAAATGTTGGTCAAAAGTAAAAAAATTACGTTCGGTAAAATTTGACTTAAATTTTCAACTTTAAATTAAAAATCTAATCATTTTATGCACAAAAGTACAACTCATGAAGATTCAGTTTAAAAAAAGAAACAGAGTTTACATCACGATACAAATCCAGTGCTACCTGCAATAAAAAAAAAACTGACAGATTAATTCTCAGTATTGATGCTACTGGTAGCATCTTCAAGGAATTAAGTCCAAATAACAAGATGTGTGTGACGAAACACTTATTTTTATATGTGTTAATGATGAAAAGTCAGAAAAACGTTAACTCTGTCCCAGTCTCTCAGATGGTATCCGAAAGCCAGACAACGGATACAATACATCAATGGCTACAGGCTTGGAGCAAATGTAATCCCGTTCCTGATGAAATTAACTTAGACGATTCCTCTGCTTTAATTGGAGCAGCAGTAAAGGCTTTCAATAAATGGGATTCTACAGCTAAATACGTTGAATATTCCTACACAAAATTACAGGAAGGTCAAGAAGCTTATGATTTATGCTACATACGCATTGACACAAGTCATTTCATAAAAAAATATTTTGTTTGTATCATGTCTACACTAATATTCACGTCACGCGGGTGAAACCGCGTGACGTCCACTAGTTTTATATACACCGCCAACAGAGTGAAATTTTTATATAAAGTGCCTCATTAAACCTAAAAACTGTGTCGATTATTTCAAAGCAAAAGACATTATTTCAGATTTGGTTATTGTTAGTTTAAATCAATGAGATGGTTTGAATAACGATGGCATCATGACAAGATGTGAAAGCGCCAAAAGCAGACTTAAAAAGGTGAGTGCCTTCGGTGTTAACGACATGGAGATCGAAATTGATGACAATGATAAATTGAATACCAATATTGAAGATCTAAGTAATTCAGTATTTAAAGATAATTTAAAATGCCACATAACTAAAAGTGGAAACATAATTTTACGTGGTCAAAAATATGCATCATGTTTTTATGAAAAAAATGAGGCTGAAAAAATTATTATTACTCTTAGTGATAAAATAACTACTTGTGCATTGCTCTTAGACTTAAGTTAGGCGTTCAATCGTGTTGATCATGGGTGTCTTTTAGAAAAACTTGAAAGATATGGTATCAGAGATCCAGCAAAAGAATAATATACTATCAACATATTTTGCCCGAACTTCTGAATTTTCCTGAGTGTCATCTTTTTCCTGTTGTTCCTTTTATGGGCCATTTATATTTTACACAACTGTGCCGCGATTTTTTTAAAAAAAGTGTCACAGTTCTGGCTCCAAACACATCCCGTGGGACTCTGCGGGGTTCAAAGGCAAGCTATTCTCCACTAATTCGATGTTTATTAAAAATTTTCTTAGAAAACCTTTCAGTTCGTGCAATTTTCAAATAGTTTTGTGCTGTAATTATGAAATGAGATTGAAAATAGTTTTTCAAATCGATCCTTTTTCAATATTTTTTTTTTATCGAGATAATTATATTATTTCGTGTTTTCACTTCCACTTGCCACTAGAACAAGGATGTATCCTTCACATACATTTTTTTCCGGGCTTAAATTCACATATTTGACCACTTAAAATTGATTCGAAAACAGCCAAAATTCGGATAACAGCCTCTTAAAATGTTTTTAAAATCCACAATTGAGGCCATGAGAACCAGAGTAGCCTATCTACCAAAAATGAATACTGATATTTTACAGGAAAAGTGAAGGCTATGATTTTCGTTCCAACTTTATGGTCAAATTAATGATTTTTAAATGTTTTCAATAAGTATATTCTAAGTTTAGGTGGTTATTTTTTCAAATTATGGAGAGAACAAGTCATTTATTCTATGATTTTGGTATTTTTTTTTACAGTTAGGCCACTGTGGCATTTTTAGATTATCTAATAAATGAATGAAAGTGCTAGTTAGTCCAAAAATGTCTCTTTAAATTAACCACAAGCAAAGCTACATGAAAAATATTTTTTACTTAACATTAATAAAGTCATCTAAACATCATCATTATCTTCTCTTGGGGGGGGGGGGGGGTACATCTATTGTATTTCTAACAGTAGCACTGGCCCTTGTTGATGTGTAGACTCATGGTGAATGGGTGGTATGTAGTTTAGGAGTTCAAGTCCTTCTTTTCAACACTGATCAACTTTCCACCGGGGTACAACAGGTCCAGCTCAATATCCATAAATGCCTTTGAATTTCTTTTTCCAACATGAACATACTCAAACAACACCTCTGGACTGTTTGAATACTTGAAGAATATTCTATACTGGTTCGTTTTCTAAACTTCAACCACTGGATGTTAAGCCATGTAATTTTTGAGCGTTCAGCAGTTACTTTTCTGTTAGTAATGTTTTCCTCAAGTTTTTTGTTGACATAAAGTCTTTCTTCTTCATTCTCATAATGTTGAATGGATTTTTGTGTCTGGCTGCTTTGATCACTTGAAGCGAATCTTCAGGACAATAAATTGTAACAATTGATTCAACCCAGGGTATATAATACAAACAAACTTAGGAAAATATTTTAATTTGTTATTTATAGAAATCACAGCAACTTATTTATTACTAAAATCTGCTTTAATTTAATCACACGAAAAACAAATTAACAATCACTAATCACAATGCATAAATATTGAACTAGAATCATTTTATCAGGTACATACAATACAGTTTAAATCAAAAGATTAAATATACTTATCAGCACAAACAGTAAAATCAATTGATAGAAGTTCGACCTGGTCAGTTGTCTTGGTGGAAAAGGGGCGAGATTGACACGTGCAGGCTTATTTAAGCATCATTCCCATCATGGCGTCTTGAAGTGCGTGGAGGGGCTTGACAGTGGTGAGGACACGCTGACAGTGTTGCCAGCGTAGCCAGCTTAACGGGCGAGTATAGATGTAACAGCTCGGCCGTCCTGAACCAAAGTGTCCACACGATGTGCATTAGTTAACTTTCTAATAGGTCAATAAGATCTTCTGTATCTAATTGACTGTCAGCATCATCACTATCAGAACCAACAACAGCAACATAAGGTCTCAAAGAATCCACAGCCACCACTGTACTAAATTTCTTATACCCTCTAAACCCTTTCACGCTATGTATCATATACCGGTCATGACCAAGAGACTTAGTTATTCTATACGTATTAACTCCAGACTGACCACAGCCTTTTGGATTACGCCATAAGACCAAGTCCCCTTTTTTGTAGATACGACCATCTTTACGTTTTTTATCAAATTGACGTTTCATTAAATGTTGTTTACGTCTAATGTTAGCAGTGGCTCTTGCTCTTCTATCATCTATATTTAAATTGCTTTCGCTATTCTCCAAATTTGATACTTTACTCTTATGTTTGAACATTAAATTAAAGGGGGCTTGACCTGTGGTTTCATGACACGTGTTGTTAACACCAAAAACTACATCAGACAGGCAACAGTCCCAGTTACTTTCCTGACTGCTAGTTCTTAAACCATTTAAAATTGTTCTATCGACTCTCTCAACCTGACCGTTTGCTCTTGGAGTTGCAACTGATGTCAGCACATGTTTTATAAGGTTTTTGACTGCAAAGTCTTTAAAATAACGGCTACAAAATGCTAGACCTCGATCGGACACTACGGTGGAAGGGAAACCAAATAATGAAAATACATCATGTAAAATATGAATAGTTTCAGCTGAACTTAAAGTGCGTGTTGCTCTGGCAATAACAAATTTTGAGAAGGAACATGTAATTACTAAAATATATTGATTGTGTTTACTAGACTTTGGGAATGGCTCTAAATGGTCAATATGTAAAGTGTCCATTGGCACTTCAGGTTTAGGGATGGGATTTAATTTTCCTTCCAGTTTTCCATAATGTCCTTTCCGAAAAGCGCAATCCAGGCACGAAGTGATATATTTCCTAATGAACTTAGTCACTTTAGGGAACCAACATTTTTCTTTTATAGCGCTATCGCATTTTTTTAATCAACTATGCCTCATATTATCGTGATATTTTTGTAAAAGTTTCCAACGAGCATTACAAGGGACTAATAAATCCTCCCCATGTAAAGTTTTCTTATGCAACGTTCATTACTTATTTTATAATTATTCAATATGTCTGGATTGGCATTAGGTCCACGCAATTGGTTAATAATGTTACATAGCTTAGGATCCTGCATTTGAACAGTAAGAAACCAATAATCAGCAGACAGAGCATAAACGTGGACATCCACTGGGTTCCGACTCACCGCATCAACGTGCCTCATTTTATCTCCAGCTCTATATTCTATTTCTAAATCGAACTCTTGAATTTGCAGCCACCAGCGTGCAATTCTCGGAACTAAATCTTTTTTGACAAATGTGTGACGAATAGCAACACAATCCGTTAATATTTTGACCTTAATACCTAACAAATAAACTTTGAACCTTTTTAACGACTCTACAACTGCTAGTGTCTCCAATTCGTAACTGTAATAATTTTTCTCTTCACGGGTAGTTGTGCAACTGAAGTACATCAGCGGTTTTAAGGCGTTATCTACTCGACGCTGAAGCAAAATTCCTGCAACACCGAACTTACTCGCATCCATCATCATAGATTGCTAAAACTGGTTGCGAGACTAAACTAGACTTAAGATCCTTAAAAGCTTTATCCTGGGCTTCTCCCCATGACCAGGTCATATTTTTTTTTGTAAGGTCTGTAAGGGGTTTAGCAATAAGGGCAAAATTACGTATAAACTTTCTGAAGAATGAACAAAGTCCAACGAATTGCCTGACCTGGTGAACATTTGATGGGGTAGGAAAATCACGCACTGATTTTATTTTATGATCACCGGGCTTAATGCCATCCTTATAAACGTAATGACCAAGATAATTTAATTCAGTTTGAAGAGAAGAACACTTTTTCATATTAAGTTTGAGATTGGCCTCACGTAATACTTTCAGGAGAAGTTCTAGTAGCTCTAAACCGCGTGGAATATCGCTGCTCGGTAGCAAAATATCGTCCATGAATGCCAGAATATGATCACCATCACCCATTATGTTAAACTTATTAATAAATTTATTCATTAAACGTTGAAAAACCGCAGGTGAATTAGCTAAACCGAACGGAACCCGAACATATTCATATTGCCCGTCCGGTGTAATGAAGGCAGTTTTGTGAATCGAATTTTCGGAAACAGGTACTTGATGATAAGGCCGGCCGCATACGTATGGTTTCCTGACTAGGTTTCCTTATAAGGAATTCAGATTCGGAGACCTGAATGCTCGCCTTACATACAAAATGTTCAACTAGGCGCTTACGTTCGTTTACTTTCCGAATGGGAAAAACAGATGACGTTCCTTTCAAAAACGAGCCGTGTGATCGGGTCAGAAGAACAGAAAATTGAACGTCTCGCGGAATTCCGAATCTGAATTCCTGATCGGAAAACCTAATCCGGAAACCGTACGTATGCGGCCAGCCTAAGATTGTGACAAATCTAAGCTAGTGAAGAATTTTTTACCGGTTAATTTAGAAATTTCATCATCAATTATAGGCAAAGGAAATCTATCTTTTATAGTAACCGCATTTAAGGCCCGATAATCTACGCATAGCCTTACGTCTCCGTTTTTCTTTTTGACTAATACAATGGGTGATGCAAAATCTGAATTTGATTCCCTAATAATGCCGGCTTCTAAAAGATCTTTAACTTTTTCACGAACTGTTGAAAGCTCTGGTAATGAAAGTCTATATGGGCGATGATACACAGACCTATCAGTGTTTAATTTGATTTCCATCTCTGCTAGGCCTGTGAGTCCTAATTCCAACGTTTTAGACGCAAAACAAGAACTATATTGAGACAAAATAGTAAGCAAACGTAGCTTATCGCCGTCGCTAATATTACCCACGCTCATGTCTGCCAAATTAACACCACCAATACACATATCATCACATAAACCATCATCAACTAAAAGTATATCCTTTTGGTCCAATTTTGTCACAACTGCATCAGCAAAATTCGGTACGAAACCACCAACAGCATTATTTTGGCTTTTAAGCCCAGCGCCAGAATTGGACCAACAGCAAAGAAAGATTTGACTCACCAAGCCAGCTTCAGCTTCTTGCAATATTTCGGAACAGCATTGCCCTCTTGCCACCACCTGGCCAGCTGCAAACTCTACAGCTTTGGAACCCAAGTTGTAAACTCTGAGTAAACCCTCGGAGCCCTCCACCACAGACGCCGGGATGATGTATTCATGGTCTGCGAGGTTAAAATAACGAGGACTAGTATTTACAACTCCCTTTGATCCACCATTAATTAGCACCGGAACCATTGCCGCTTCGTTGGGTAGAATAGTCAAACTATTTTTGGAAACGAGGTCTATTCTTTGTTCAGTATTTTCTACGACTATGCCTTGGATATTATTGTGATGTTGGGAAAGGATCACAGAATTACCATTTACCACAAGAGATACATCTTCTCTATTAATGACAGGCTGTCCTAACAATATATCAATTTTTCCCAGGTCAACATGAGTAACTAAAGCACTGGTTTTTAGAGATAGACCATCCAAAGAAACAGTTACTTTTATTTCGCCCAGTGCGGGTATTTGACTGCCAGTAAAACCTTTTAAAATTTTGTCACTCGGTTCGATAATACACTGTAATAATTTCACAAAACTGTAACTTATAACATTACTTTGTGCTCCAGTGTCTAAATATGCAATGGCCTTTGACCCATTAACCATTATATCTTTAAAGTATAAATCGTTAAAACTTTGTATAACTTTTACTTCTTTGATTTTATTCGAGTCAGAATGTAGATTCTCTCTACAAAATCTTGCAATATGACCGGTCTTCCCACAGATTTTACACAATCGAGTGTCAGGGTTAGTGCAATCCCTAACAAAGTGACCTTCAGTATTACATCGGTAGCATTTAATTGGACTGGAAGGAGACTGGTATGATGTTTTTTCAGCCGGCTTCGAAGTACTGATAGCATTAGAAGAATGTCTCAAAGCATGTTGATCATTCTCACGAAATCGCGATGAATGCGACTGGTAATTTTCCATCGATACTAAAAACTGACAATACAATTCTTCTGGGTTTCTACTTTTCAAGGCTTTAGCGCTAGCTTGTAATTCAGAGGGTAGGCCGCGAATAATACACGAGACCGCGGCACTGGCATCGAACCTACATCTACGGCACATTGCTAATTTATCGTAAAAGTACTTACTCATGGTCTCTTTTGGTTCTTTCTTACGAGCGACTAACTCTTCAATTAATTCCCCAAATTCAAACATCCTAGGAAACGTACGTTTTAAAAGTTCCTGCCACTCGCACCACGTAAGATCGTAATTATCCAGCCTATTATACCAACGTCTAGCTGAACCATCTAATCCAGTCTGCATATAATACGAGCGCTTTGCCTCATCCCAGCCATAAATATCACCCAACTGGTTAATTTTCATCAGCCAAACAAACACATTATTGTCTTTATCATCCGGGTCAAATAACGGAATTATTACGTCGCCTTTAACACTGTCACTTTTATTTTCACGCGTTCTACTAAAGAATTTGTTCATCATACCTTCAACTTTTTCATTTACCAACTGTTCTACCCTACTGCTCGACGTTTCTCCGTAGGACGGCACTGCCCGCTTTGCTGCGACTTGCACATCAGAATCATCAGATTCACTGCTACTGCGTTTATCGCGGTGCCTCTTCATGATGAGCAGAGTAATCCCACTTCTGAAACTGTAACAATTGATTAAACCCAGGGTATATAATAAATGAAATACAAACAAACTTAGGAAAATATTTTAATTAGTTATTTATAGAAATCACAGCAACTTATTTATTACTAAAATCTGCTTTAATTTAATCACACGAAAAACAAATTAACAATCACTAATCACAATGCATAAATATTGAACTAGAATCATTTTATCAGGTACATACAATACAGTTTAAATCAAAAGATTAAATAAGAAGATTAAATCAAAGTTTTTAGTGTGGACATTTTCTTTGACATACCTCAACAGGCATGATCCTTTCCTGAGGCCCTCTAGAGGTGATAGTCTCATTCCAGACACCCATTGTGACAGTCAGTAGAAGCATCATGTATGCAAAGACAGTAGGTCCATAGTTGTCAGAATCAGAATCAGAAATCATTTATTTGCACAGAATGTAGGTAACAAAACATAGTGTTGATGGAAAAATAAAAACATGTGGATCCAGTACATTCTACCGTATCGCATGCAACATTAAGCACTATTATAATAATCATAAGTATTGGAAATCTATTTTAATATTTGTCAGGTAATCAGTTTTGTCATAATCTTAAAAGTCAAATTTACTAGATAAACAATAGTCAGGTAATCAGTTTTTAATGTCACAATTTATTCTTAAGTCACATTCACCGTAAAAAAACAAAAGTCGTGTATGTGTATTAATAAGAATAATCATAGCAAATTTAATAAATAGAAATATTATCTAGCATTTATGTCATGGGTGTTATTATTTAAAAATTCACTGACAGCGTAATAGCATTTTTCAACTAGTAGTTTCGTTAATTTCTTGTCGTTTATAATAACAAATTCCTGTTGATACTACTGGTATAGGTATTCGAGTTTCGTTTACGTTTTCTTGACTTCTGTTGTTGCTTTAAATCATCATTGATTGTTGATGCATTGGTTTAATAACCATGCGTCAACAATCAATGAATGAACTTCCACAAGATAAAAACATCCCTCCTGGTATTACCATACTCCTGGTGTTTTCATCACATACTCAGGGCCCGAATCTTGAAAAGGGTCGTCATTACACGCAAACTTTTCTGTAAAACAAACCAGAACATGAAGTTGTTAATTTTATTATGTACCTACCTACCTATTAATAAAAAATAGTAATGATTTCAACCTAAGCAACTTCTAACAAATAAATTACGTAAAACCTACCTTCCATTTGTAGTTCAACATCATTGGATCCCTGGTTTTCACCTGGGGTTTCATCTTCTATAGAAATATCCATATTTTTATAGATTTTACACCAAAGTTCAAAACTAACAACAAAATCTTACAGCTTACCCGCGTAATTTAACAGATGACTGCGGGTGACAGCGACCTATTTGAATGCATGTTTCAAAGTTTCATAATGTTGCCAGAACCATACTGGCCTATGCAGTTAGGCCACTATGCCATTTGCTTTTCGGACCTAGTTGTCAGAAATTCACTACAGTTATGTGCTGCCATCTGTTAATAATTGAGAAAATTAAACATAGGTTACTCTGGTTTTAGAAACACCCTACTAGTAATGCGTTACAGGCCAAAACTCTTAATAAAAATGTTAGTTAGGCCACTCTGACTCTCATGGCCTCAATTATTACCTGGACAGGTAGGATGCGCACTAATGAACGCAACCACTACCGCCAGCCAGATAGCCCAGACTCTAACCGAAAGAGCAAGAAGGACGACATATCATAAAATCAGCTGACCTAAATAAAATTCTTACTTTTCAAACGTTGCTAGCTCCCGTACCACAAGGTCCTCAGTTATGGAGATTCAGGTTGGCCGAACGTTCTGATATCAGGTCATTCGGCCATAAATGCTTCTAACTTTCGAACTGTCCTGTTATAAATTCTTTGGCTGGCATCTTTATGCGGCACATAATCGTCACTAAAAAGTAGCAGTAGCAGCTAGCTCCCTATCTCGACTGGCCGAACGTTCTGATATAGGTACATTCTTTTTCGGCGCTCATGGAGGTCCCGCAGACTACCGCGGGACCACTTTCAAAGTCTATTTTCTCGAAAACTAATAAGGTACCAATTTTTTTGTTACAGTACCAATTAGTACCAATTGAGTAGGTACTAATTATTAAATAAAACCAAGCCTTGGTTAGTAAATATATATTACATGTGAAAGGTTACAAAAGAAAATAACGAGACCATTATAAACCTTGTTTTATGGTACAAGAATAATTTAGGGAAATTGGAAACTAGTGGTACAGCGCCATCTGTTGAGTGCTCGCAGAACTTCAAGAGTTGTTTTCGGAGTCGCTGGTGTTGGTGGGCATGTAATCGAAGAGAAGCGCCTTTTTGTCGTAGCCGCAGCGGAAAAGGTTCCACGCCAGGTCCTCAGGCGTGTCCCCTGTCTGCTCTGCGCAGCTCTCCAAAGCCTGGGATAACATTTTAGTCAGCTTTCACAGTGTCAGTGTCAGACAGCAGCGGGTCTGAAAAGGCCACTTTAACAGAATCATATTAGGATTATAATATTAAGCGGTTCACAGCCCCATGCACCACATGTGGTCTTCGCTGATAGTTTAACTATTGTGTCTGCTTTGCGGACAGTGAACCTGTTTAACATACAACAACCTCACTTTCATATCATATCGCTAAATCATTAGGTTCAGGGTTGATTTTTAGAGCCGCCGGTCATGGTTGTCTTCCCTACGTCAGTTCGAAACTAGTTTGATCAATTTTCGTTAGTCAGAACACTATTGTTCGAAATTATATTAGTACAAAATTTGTTATAACTTACTTTAGGTTGATGAAACGTTGTTCGGCTAGAGTGACTTATAACATAAGAAAACAATTTCAAAGATTTATATCCTTAAAATTGTAGTTTCATCCAAGAATTTCATCCAAATACCTTCAGTAGTAGAGGCCCGAATAATTAAAAAAACATCTATACTTTAATATATAAAGCTGAAGAGATTGTTTGCTTGAACGTGCTAATCTCAGGAACCTGATCCGATTTGCAAAATTCTTTCAGTGTTAGATAGCCCAATTATCGAGGAAGGCTTATACATTATCACGCTAAGACCAATAGGAGCGGAGTAGACGAACTTGCGCGGGTCAACTAGTACTGTCATATTGATCGTATCTGTTAGTAGAATTATAGAATAGAATAAGTAAAGCAATCACCTTGGTAACGTTCTTAGCGTCAGGCCGGGTGGCCATCTTGCCGAGCACGGCCGCCTTCTGCAGCTTGCCGTCCTTGGAGACCAGCTTGCACTTGAGCAGCACGCAGTAGACGTGGCGGCGCAGCGCGGGCGAGTCGCGCAGCTCGCCCGCCAGCAGCGCTTCCACGGCGCGCGGGGCCGCGTGCGACGCCGCCAAGCACGCGCCCGAGTGCAGCCGGAACATCGCCTTCTCCTCCTTACCGAGCACCTTCACACACATGACTCCGTTTACAACGCTTCACACCCTACCAAATCCCAAAGTGTTGAGGGCTTAACAGATTCACAGTCCGCAGAGCAGACACCAGTGACGATCACATGTGGATCATGGGAGTGTGAACCGGTTCAGGTAGCGTTTGACAGGTGCCGCTGAATGCGAGACGCACAGGACTAGTTGTGGCGACACTTGGGGACGTCTATGTCCAGCATGGGCGTGTTTCTGCTGAAGTGATGATGATGTCAAATAGATACTTCAATTTCTCATTTCACAAATCAGGGGAACTAACCCTACTTCTTTATAATAAGAATTTGTTTCAACTAAACCGTTTACTGGCGTGGCGTGGGCAGGGTACATTGCTCGCAGAACAGATGGTCGATGACCTAAAAGTGACCTAAAAGTTCTGGAGTGGCGACCGCGTACCGGAAGGCGCAACGTTGGAAGGCCTCCCACAAGGTGAATGACTTAGTGAAGGTCACGGGTAGCCGATGGATGCGAGACGCACAGGACCGGACGTTGTGGCGACGCTTGGGGGAGGCCTATATCCAGCAGTGGACGTCTTTCGGCTGATATGATGATAATGATGATGAACCGTTTACTTGTTCAGTTCAAAAAATACTTTCGAGTTTGAGGGTGTTTAGGATAACTGAAGACCGAAGGTTGAATGCCAAACAATTTGCAGTTTAGACGGTAGGTCTGGCGACTCTTGAGCGGGAGCCGAAACACGATCTCTTGGGGGAGCAAGAGAGCGAAAATATAAAATGAAAAAGAAATGAAAAAAAAGAGAAAGAAAAAAAATAAAGTGAAAATGATGATGCGGACATTCCTGTAGAAAACTACGGGTGATCGCTGATAAAGCATCCTTCTTCGTATATTTAGCTGCATCCAGATACACGGGAAATGATCTAAAATATACGACGTGGCATATCTGCCTACGATTTCCGCCTGGACAGACGATGCTGAGGACACACATCACGCGTGGTGTCGGTGCTGGCTGACGGTGTCTGACTAGCAGGAGAGAAACTACTTACTATGCAGTTCTTGCATCCTGTGGTTGCCTGAAACAATAACATTGAATTAACTCAACACCGAATGATTTTTCTAAGATATTCTATTAGATAGACCAGCTATATTTAATGTTCTAGAACTGGATAATGCGATTTTAAAACCTTCGTCCCCCAATAGGTTCCCCAAAATATAAGAGGTCTCTTATCAGCGAGTTTCCTATTACTTCAATAAGAAATAAACTGCACAATCAGGTTTCCTATAGCCCGGCCATTTTCCCGTCGTCACAGCATTACAACAACGGTAGGTACGGGACCTGTGCTAGGCGTTTGCAAAAACCCAAAATCACTACATTGAAAAATATCACTCCAAGCACTACCCGTATACGAACAATCCACACAACGGATCCTACCTGGTTGGAGATGGCGACCAGCGCAAGCAGCGCCAGGGCGCGAGGGTAACTCATGTGACGGTCTTGCGGTAAACGCAGTTGAGTTTGCAGCAGCAACTGAACCAGCGACAGCCCAAAACACGCTTAAAATTGAACGCGCGCGTTTCGTTCTGCCCCTCCCTCTTTATTTCGCACGGCATCGCGCCGGCCCGCTACCACGGAACGTGCAACGGTAGCGATACGCGATTACTTGCTGCTGTGGGAAGAATTTTCATTTGAAAAGGGGTTTTTAGGAAAGGAGATTGCCCGCCGACAAGCCCCATTTTGTGGCGCCGTGTGCCTTATGCTATACATAATTTATATTTATGCTATACATAATTTCCGGAAACAAATGTTCATTTTTAAAAAGCTAAAGAATATAGCAGACCACTGTACCATTAGGTGTGTGTACTTAGCATTATGCCAGTCTATTTTAAATTACTGTATAGGGATATGGGGTACAGCAGCAAAGAGCCACTTAATAAAACTTGAACGAGCTCAAAGAGACATCTTGAAGGTTGCTTATGGAAAGCCCTATCTATCGGTATCCCACTGACAGTCTGTACGAAGAATGTATGTTCTTAAGGTTAGGAAGTCGTAACGTTGGAAAGCCTCCCACAAGGTGGACCGATGACCTTGTGAAGGTCGCGGGTAGCCGATGGATGCGAGACGCACAGGACCGGTTGTTGTGGCGACGCTTGGGGGAGACTTATGTTCAGCAGTGGACGTCTTTCGGCTGATATGATGATGATGAACCAAGAAGGCAGAAACATGCTGAAGTATTCTTTCGGCGGGAATTGTGAGCGCTAAAGATTCACAAGTACTGAGAAACCAGAAATATGTCGAAATATGTCGAAGTATTTTCGGGGCTGGAATAGGGAATATGCATGCGATTTTTATTTGCAAAATGAAATATTTATTAACTCTAATAAACAATTATGAAATTATTTTTTAAATCAGCGATGAAGTTATAAAGCTTCATGTTTACAATTAGAAAGAGAAGTCCGATATGAATTGTGACGTCAAAGTTCTTGGCGCCTATACAGCTGCCATAGAAAACAGCGTTTTCGCGAGAGGGATACATTTGCTTAAAATAATTATATCTCGTTTGTTTTTCGAGCAATTTTGATTCTATTTTCACTGTTAGTATTATATTTGTGTATATTTTTAGATAAACTGTATAGATAATAAATATTTTTTTCGTGCATATCCCTATTGTGAGCGCTAAAAATTCACAAGTACCAGGAGACCAGAAACATGCAGAAGTATTATAAATGTGAATGTTTGTATGTTTGTGCCTCTCATCACGCAAAAATGACTGAAGGGATTTGTATGAAATTTTCACTTCTTGGAATCAAACATAGGCTACTTTTTATCCCGGTAAAAGGCAAGGCTAAATGGAGACTGAAAAGGAAGTGGAAACCCAGCGCTTCTGCTGCCTTAGTACTTCAGATTTACAAGTACCAGGAGAACAGAAACATGAAGTATTTCGGGGGCTAAAATTGGAAGCGCTAAAGATTCACAAGTACCAGGAGAACAGAAAGATGTTAAAGTATTTTTGGGCTAGAATATATTTTTTTAACCGTCGAACTGAAATATGTATGTTGAAGTTTTTTCCGGGCTGGAATTTTAAACGCTATAGATTCACATGTGACAGGAGACCAGAAACATGTCGTAGTATTTCTTTGGCTGAAATTATGAGCGCTAAAGATTCACAAGTACCAGGAGACCATAAACATGTCGAAATATTTCCGGCGCTGGAATTGTGACCGGTTAGAATTCAAAAGTACCAGGAGACCAGAAACATGTCGAAGTATTTCCGGTGCTAGAATAATGAGCGGTAAGGATTCAAAAGTACCAGGACAACCGAAAAATGTGGAAGCTTTTCCCGGGCAGGAAATATGAGCGCTAAAGATTCATTATGTACCAGGAGACCAGAAACATCAAAGTATTTCCAGAGCTAAAATTGAGAGCGCTAAAGATTCACAAGTTCCAGGAGAACAGAACGATGTTAAAGTGTTTTTGGGCTAGAATATTTTTTGTTCTTTTTTTAACCGCCTCGGACACCATGGCCTGTCCTGTAGTAAGAGCGCTGGACGGTTAGCACGGCACGCTAGCATTAATGACATTATCCGTCGGGCTTTTGTCACCGCCGGGGTGCCAGCTGTTTTAGAACCCAACGGCTTGGCACGCGACGATGGGAAAAGGCCAGATGGGATGACCATAATGCCTTGGAAGGTGGGTAGGCCTTTGGTGTGGGATGCAACATGTGTCGATACCCTTGCACCATCCCATCTTCTCAGCACGGCGGGCTGTGCTGGAGCGGCTGCTGCAGGTGCAGAAAACCTCAAACGGCGCAAATATAACAACTTAATTGGGAGTTACATATTTGAGCCGTTTGGCGTTGAAACACTAGGCCCATGGGGTCCGAGTGCGCATCGAGTCTTTCGGGACATTAGCAAACAACTTGTCGACTGTTCACGTGACCAGAGGGCTGGGCTTTTTTTCGGCCAAAGAATCAGCATTGCCATTCAACGCGGCAATGCTGCCAGTGTTCTGGGCACTTTTGCCACTGACAGCGATGTGGATTATTTTTTTGATGCCCAATGATTTATTTTGTTTTTATATATTATTTCGTGTTAATGAGTGTATATTATATAGTTACTAGATTATTTACCGTCGAACAGAAATATGTATTTTGCTGTTTTTTCCGGGCTGGAATGTAAACACAATAGATTCACAAGTTAACAGAAGACTAGAAACATGTCAAAAGTATATTTTTGGCTGAAATTGTGAGCGCTAAAGATTCACAAGTACCAGGAGACCAGAAACATGTTGAAATATTTCCGGCGCTGGAATCATGAGCGGTTAGGATTCAAAAGTACCACCAGGAGAACAGTAAAATGTCGAAGCTTTTTCCGGGTTGGAATTGTGAATGCTATAGTTTCATAAGTACCAGGAGAGCAAAAATATGTCAAAGTATTTTTCGGCTGGAATTGAGAGCGCTAAATATTCTGAAGTACCAGGAGACCAGAAACATATTGAAGTATTTTGGCTGAAATTGTCAGCGCTAAAGATTCGCAAGCACCAGGAGATCAGAAACGGAAGTATTTTTGGGGCTGGAATTATGAGCGCTACAGATTCACAAGTACCAGAATACTAGAAACATGTAGAAGTAATTCCGGGGCTGAAAGTACGGACAGTATAGACTCACTATCTGAATAAAGAATCATGAAGATAAATTTCCGAGAGTGAGAATATGGGACGAAGAAGTTGCGCGCCACCTCAAGTCTACGCAGACGAAGTCGTGGGCGAAGTGGTAAATATTTAAGAAGATAAATCTTCGAGAATTTAATTTTTATAACCTCAATTTCAGCACACTAAAAAAATCTCTTCAACCAGGGTGAATAAATGGAAATCGTTTGCATAATATGAAAGCATATTTATTTATCTACAAAATAAAACGAAAATCACCGTGACATGACATTTTTTATGGGGGTCCAAAGCTCCTAAGAAAATGGGCATTTTCCTTTTCGAGTTTGCAGAAGAGGGATGTTGAACGGTGTAGTAGCTTAGGGCAGTCAATATATCGAGTTGTATAAGAAGTACCTAATCACTACGATTGGTTGTTGCCCCATGAGAAATTAGTTGCAGAACATGTTACAGCAACGAGTTTCGAGATTTTGTTTGTTTTGAATAAAACATGTTTTTGCTGGCAAACGGGCTAACCAAATCAGAATAGATGAATGGTTGACTTTCGATGAAACATATGGCAGGTAATAACGAACGAGGAAACAGTACTTACTCTGTCGAGGCTATGGCTTGGATAGGTATTAATATTTTATGTATCCTTGGTTCAGTTATTGGCCAATCCTGATCTTCTATTAAGTGGTATAAACATTGTCTCATAAGGATCTCGTTTTAGCTGAAAAAGAAAAGTAGCGATGGTAGAATTAATCCGCGAGGGATACCGCAGTAGGGGGCGCAATAATTATGAAAATATGGAGGCAATACGACAGCTTGTTTGGTAAACAGCGACCGACGCGGTCTCACAACACGGCCGCTCACTCGCTAGATATTCTACGCCATTGTCTCTTCACACACAAACAACTGTTTCAGTGTTGAACAAACATTCGCTGGATGTTGTGAGAAAATTTACTTCGCTTCAGAGAAAACCTGGGAGATAAGTACTCATTCGGTTCTTGATGTTCATAGTCGCAGGTTGTTTTGGGGGTTCTGTCTACTCAAAAGAGCCCGCTGTAGGTTTCATATTTCATTTTATGGTATTTCGTATCGAAATCCATACAGAAATTTTATTGTGTTTTTACTGTTTGGGGACATTTTCGGGAGTTACTACAACTAAACATTACATTTCTCAAGGTTTTCTGGCGAAAGAGTGACAGCAATGAAAAGAGATAGTTTCAGACTCGTTTCGTTTTCTTTGTGAAGTTTACCTGAGACTATTCGTCCAAAATAATTTATATGAAACCCAAAATATCTCTATATTTAAAAAGTATAAAATAAAGTATTTCGTTAGTTTTTCCGCTTACCTCTTCCAGAATTTCGCTCGGGGAATTTGTCCGTGTGGAGAGAGCGCGGGGGGATTTGGAAAAATTCGCGAATATTTTCGGATTTTGCAGTTATAGCTTAGGATTTTTGGACATTCGCATGGAAACAGGATTGAGTTTGTCGACTTATTCAATTCCATATGCGAAGGCGGATCCAGATTAGATTTTGTCTTAACCATTCGTACTTTTATAGAAGTTAAGTTTCTTTGTCAACCTATGCCTAGAAACCTACATAAGTAACAGTGATGAAAGAGCAAGCGAAGCGAGCTAGAAACTAACACCCAGCCTTGGGTTTTGTTTTGATTTAGATTCGATTTTTTGGACTAGCTGACTAGAGTTATAGTGTCAGCCGGAATCCACGAACATCAAACTACTGTAAAAAAAACTATTAAAATAAAAACAGTATGACACTGTCCACACCGGGAATCGAACCCAGGACCCCACGCTCAGCATCCGTAGTTTGCGACAGCTAGACCAACGAGACTGTCATAAGCCAGAAACAGCTATTGCGAATGCCGTAAACAGACATAGACAGATAATTGATTTTTGGGATCGGCTTGGGCCATGTACTGCAGTGGTATAAATAAAATGTCGTTATCCGACATCTATCGATCTGTGTTTGCGAATTTTCAAAACCTTGAATAGCTTTTGAAATTTGCAAACACTGATCGATAGATATTTTTTTTCATTAGTATATCATCGAAAGTAAGAAATCGACCAGATATCGGCTAATGCCATTTTAGTTATACCACGGCAGTGTAGGAGTAATCAATTAGTAATAGGGGCGTACTCCGGAAGCTCTGTATAAAGTATGATTACCTAAGTAGGTATTCATTTTTTTTTTTTCGTTTTAAGCTTCTTCGTGCGCCCCTTTGTAATCTGGCGCCCCTAGGCACGTGCCTGCTTTGCCTTAAGGATAATCCGCCTCTGGGTACAGAACGACAAACGAAGAAGCTTTGCGTATAATTGAGGGAAGGTGAAGTCGGGGCGGGTCGTTCGGTAGGTAAGAATTGATATAACAAAATCAAGTCGAGAAACTTACCTTAGAGGATGAACATGCTTGCGTTAAGATAATATAAGTAATCATTGTAGTGAGATTATTTTTCGTGTGATTTGGAAGTAGCGACATGATCAAGAAATTGAAACGGGTTTATATAGCTAGTCTCTTTCTCTTCATTTTGGTTTTAGATGAAACTCTGAAAATGTAACGCATTGTGTTAGAGGAAATCTATTAAAATTTATGCATAGTATAAATAAAAAAAATTAAAAAGAAATATTTCAGACAAAAGAGTCCATATATAGGCAAGGTGGTTAGTAACAGAATTTTGCTTATAACTAATGTTAGTAATTAAAAATTAAAAGAAGAAACTAGACACCGTCTACCCCTGCACAGTAGGCTCACCGGTCCCGCAACCCATGGAGTTCAGTGAACCTACTGAGCAGAACAGTATCGGTTCTCTCGCCAATCATCCTCAGGACACGGGCTCCCCCATACTCGTCGCACCACGGACGCAACCTTTTTACGCATAATTGCGTAGAAATCATCTACGCTGGCGGCGTCTGAAAACATGCCGGATGCACTGCAATATCGAGGAAGCCGAAACCGACCGACCGAGCTCTATTTTGTTTTTGCTGCTGCTGTTTGCTGTTGCAGCTCTCTAGTTGTTTAAAAGATCCGCCACAAAAACTGCTGCATCGTGGTATCAGAGTTTTCTCTGGGATTTGAACATATAGAATAGAATAGAATGTTTTTATTTCAGACCGCAGTCCATAGGGTTAGTGAGTGCAGTGTGTGTGTGTGTGTGTGTGTGTGTGTGTGTGTGTGTGTGGTGTGTGTGTGGTGTGTGTGTGGTGTGTGCAGTATGTGTGCAGTGTACGTGTGTGTGTGTGTGTGTGTAGTGTATGTGCAGTTTGTGTGTGTGTGTGTGTAGTGTGTGTGTGCAGTATGTGTGTGCAGTATGTGTGTGCAGTATGTGTGTGCAGTATGTGTGCAGAGTACGTGTGCAGAGTACGTGTGTGTGTGTGTGTGTGTGTGTGATATGTACAATAGCCCAAATATCAACCATGGGCAGTTGCCCACCAGACACCTGTCTGGTCGGAGGATCCTCCCTTATCAATGGAGGCAAGCGAGACTTTGCACCCTGTTCCGCCTACCCCCCTATCAGTACTTTCAGCCCTGAAAGATTTGCAATTAATTACTTAATTGGTGGTTAAGGCACTTGTCTCACTGCCGGCGAGTAGCGAGTAGCGAGTGAAAAATTTCGATAGTTTTATCGCTCGGCTTTCAGCGAGTGCTTTTGTGCGACGGGCGATTACTCGCAATACTCGCTCCGGCCCGCACTATAGGTAGAAATTACCGCTGGTTGGTGAGTTCTGACCGCCAAGCGAGCATCACCGAGCAGTGTCGCTGAGCGAGGACAATCTTTGATAGCTCTTGTCCGCTGCGATCAATTAGTGGTAAGAGCCGGCTCACCGGCAGTGTGAACAGCCAGCTATCGACTATAAATGGATGTCTCTTTTACTCACACGATATACATATATATCTTTTGTCCCTTTCCTCAGCGAGCAAATAGCCGATAGCTAATCGCTAACTCGCCGGCGGTGAGAAAAGTGCCTAAGATTTTTGGGTAACGTGTAATTAAATGTGATACAGGTAACACAGATTTTTCTCATAATTTTAGGACTTTGTTGCATTCTTACAAAGAGATACAAAACACTATAGGAATCTGTCCTGTGGGATGTATCTGGTAGGTACTATCCGGTATAGTACAAAAGAGATCATAGGTTTTCGTGGAACTTTTGAATGAGCACCAGTCCTAGTGGGCTGGTCGATGCTTACATGGACGTGTTGTCGAGGCGGTCAGTGCGGAGCGAGGGGATGCGGTGCATGCAGACGGTGGAGGGGGGGCGCGGGCGGCGCGCGGGGCAGGCGCGCTGCATCACGCACGGCGCCAGCCCCAGCGCCAGCGCCGCCGTCGCCAGCAGCGGCATCAGCGGCGTCCACATGAGCACCAGCAGGCTCTGGAACAGACCAGCCTGCCACCGGTTAGCAATCAGCATCTACCTGACACGGGCTCTGTGGCTGCAGAACATACCAGCCTGCCACCAGTTAGCTATCAGCATCTACCTGACACACGCTTGGCGGCTGCGGGACAGACGAGCCTGCCACCAGTTAGCTAAAAGCATCTACCTGACACGCTCGGCACGAGCCTGCCACCAGTTAGCTTCAGTCCAGCGGCAACGACCTGACACCAATACCAGGATGGTCTCCGATGATACAAACACTTATTTAAAGCTGTTTGCGCAAGCATAAAATAATGTGTGCGTGTGTGTACTCTGATGGGCTAGAGCGGACATGACATGACAGATACGACTTTCGAGCCATATTTAATCTTGAGCTTCATAGCATCAGCAGTGACGAAAGCCCTAAAGCCATTCATATATCGTGCAGGTACTAGCTAGCCGGCATTAGGTACTTACAGCCTTCAACGGGACTACAACCTCCTCATCGTAGAGACGGACAATTTTCGATCGACAAGGTATCAGTACGTAGTACAATATTACCTCAACGCTATCATAGGCATTTCTATAGATCAACAAAATTTGATGCAAAATAATGTCTCATCTGGTCATCACGTGGGTGAAGGTCGATCTTCCACCTTCTCCCCTACTATTATAACAAAGAATACTTACCTAGTGGTGAGATGAGAACAGGAGGATGAAGGAAGCTTTGCCATTTATTTCTCGAACAGGATGCTCTCGTACTGCTTGAACTCATAGTAGTTGTTGATACTGATGGGGTTGGCCAGCCACAACATGCTTCACATAGGGGACAAACACACAAAACATGAAATAACAACTAACAATTTTTTCTAAAACGCAGGTGATCGCGAACTGATAGTCGTTTTGATTTTTCGAACGGCTTTTATTTTCGAATATTTGTCAGAGGTGTTTTAGCTATCTCTGGTTTTCGGTAGTGAATTTTATTTCCTGCCAGTGGCAATCTCTTCAAAGGGCGAGAAAGATACTCCTTTTTTTAATTAAAAAAGTTTGAATAGGTTTTCGGTAACAGTAGTAAGGCCAGCGCACTGCAGGCGATTGTGCACCTCCGCTTGCACTGCCCCGCCCTGCGACCGTATGCTAGCGGACTACAGCGCTTACCGTCGCATGCGTTGGCTGATGCAAAGTGCCAGTACGTTCCGACATTGTGCACCTCCGCTTGCACTGCCCCGCCCTGCGACCGTATGCTAGCGGACTACAGCGCTTACCGTCGTATGCTAGCGGACTACAGCGCTTACCGTCGCATGCGTTGGCTGATGCAAAGTGCCAGTACGTTCCGACATTGTGCACCTCCGCTTGCACTGCCCCGCCCTGCGACCGTATGCCAGCGGACTACAGCGCTTACCGTCGCATGCGTTGGCTGATGCAAAGTTCCAGTACGTTCCGACATTGTGCACCTCCGCTTGCACTGCCCCGCCCTGCGACCGTATGCTAGCGGACTACAGCGCTTACCGTCGCATGCGTTGGCTGATGCAAAGTGCCAGTACGTTCCGACATTGTGCACCTCCGCTTGCACTGCCCCGCTCTGCGACCGTATGCTAGCGGACTACAGCGCTTACCGTCGCATGCGTTGGCTGATGCAAAGTGCCAGTACGTTCCGACATTGCGCGCTCTTCAATGCTGCGTAGGCAAACCCCTTTTACCTTGGGGTCGATCTTTAAAGACTGGAAGCTATATCTTGTTACTACTAAATACGTAGGAATTACGTATACTAAAAATAAAATGCTCTGCCTTGTCGTTCCCAGTGTGCGCTGGCCTTTATGGAGCATTCGTCGGAATTGGAGCACCGACAAAAAAGCTATGTTCCGTATAAATAAAAGCCATAAGGGCAGTTTTCGTGCTTTCAAGTGTCTACTTACTACTGAGATACGGCTAGTCGAATCGGGCAAAAAGATAATAAACGCATGTTTGGTTGGTTCCATCATCAACTTTATTTAACTTACTATCACACAGTATGTGTCGGGGTCATTCGAGTGTGCCATATATAGTATATTACAATCACATTGTGTATATGAATAAATAAATAAATAAGTTGTTACAATGGTGGTCAACGAAGAACACTGTATTTGTTAGTAAATTTAATTCATTGTTTATTTTAAGGGCGCCTTAAAACTATAATTCATAGAAATAATATGTGGAATGATGAATATAGGCCAATATCTGCTTTAAACTAAAACAGGCAGCATCATTATAGATTGGTTAAGTTTAGAAATCACATAAACAAAATAAATATGTATCAAATAAATACATTTTAACCGACGGTCTCGACTAGTTCAAAGATCCGACATTTTCACTGTCCTCCTACATAACTATCACTATTTACATACAGCGGTGCGATTCTATAAACCTCTATACCGAGGAAGCTTAGCTGAAGTGAACATGAATTGAGCTGTCAATCCTTACAACAAGATGGAACAACTGTTGACTTACAACAAGATGGAACGACTGTTCACTTACAACAAGATGGAACGACTGTTCACTTACAACGAGATGGAACGACTGTTCACTTACAACAAGATGGAACGACTGTTCACTTACAACAAGATGGAACGACTGTTCACTTACAACGAGATGGAACGACTGTTCACTTACAACGAGATGGAACGACTGTTCACTTACAACGAGATGGAACGACTGTTCACTTACAAGATGGAACGACTGTTGACTTACATCGAAATGGAACGACTGTTCACTTACAACAAGATGGAACGACTGTTGACTTACAACGAGATGGAACGACTGTTCACTTACAACAAGATGGAACGACGGTTCACTTACAACGAGATGGAACGACTGTTCACTTACAACGAGATGGAACGACTGTTCACTTACAACGAGATGGAACGACTGTTCACTTACAACGAGATGGAACGACTGTTCACTTACAACGAGATGGAACGACTGTTCACTTACAACGAGATGGAACGACTGTTCACTTACAACGAGATGGAACGACTGTTCACTTACAACGAGATGGAACGACTGTTCACTTACAACAAGATGGAACGACTGTGGACTTACATCGAAATGGAACGACTGTTCACTTACAACAAGATGGAACGACTGTTGACTTACAACGAGATGGAACGACTGTTCACTTACAACAAGATGGAACGACTGTTCACTTACAACGAGATGGAACGACTGTTCACTTACAACGAGATGGAACGACTGTTCACTTACAAGATGGAACGACTGTTGACTTACAACGAAATGGAACGACTGTTCACTTACAACAAGATGGAACGACTGTTGACTTACAACGAGATGGAACGACTGTTCACTTACAACAAGATGGAACGACTGTTGACTTACAACGAGATGGAACGACTGTTCACTTACAACAAGATGGAACGACTGTTCACTTCACGCTCACTCCACCTAAGTGTACACGGTGAGACGTTGACAGAGTAGACCGCCTGTATTTTTTTTAATCGTTTATAAACTAAGAACATTTTTTTTTACAAATTTTAATGTATAAACATCCCTCGATACGTTTGTCTATACAACCTTTTGACTCACAAAGCCTTGAATTCATAAAAAGTATACTTTAACAAAAAAAAAAACAACATTTCTAAATGGGTAATTTAAGGAAAGGTTATATTTTTTTAACACTCTTATCCTTATGACAAGAGACAATTAAAGATCATGAAAATAGGTTGACATTATTGGCGAAAATAATTATATTCAGACGAATTGATTACTTCCTTATTTGTCGCGGTTAAAAAATTAAGCAACTACAGATATTTTTCTGCAAGATTTTAGTGTAAATAAAAACGTTTGGCAACTGTTGCCCAACTTTTATTTACCATGAATTCGACTCAAATATATTTCACAATATTACAATTCGTTCCGAATCATTAATCCGGTAGCCAACTTTAGATTCCCTTGACCTACACGTAAGCCTTGCTTCTCACTTAAAGTTACTTGATGTCATTGTTTCTACAACACTAAAGGATGCCACAAATTGGACATTTTTTACGTACAAAAAACTGAACATTTTGCAAAGAACGCAGTTTTATTCATTTCCCTTCTGTGTAGGTACAGGCTGTCACAAAAACAAAGATGGGATTGCTTCTTCGAAACAAACTGCATAACAGTGCCCAAGCGACCTTGACGACCGCCACATTATATTGAATATTAAACATACTGATATTTCCATTGATATTATTGACAGGTGATACAAAACTATTGTTTTACATACAAATTGAGCAAAACATACCCTTCGTCGATAAAACTGTATTCTTCACTATTATGACAAAACTAGGCAAGGCTTGTGGACAATTCAAACATACCTATATCTAAATTGAAGATATCATCTTAAACCAATTTATTATAAAATATATTATTTTGTAACAGCAGTCAAAGAAAACCACATTAAAGATATTTCAGTGGGAACACAATTCTGATGTTTTGTGCGTTCACAAAATGTTGCACACGTCTGTAAGCGTCGCAGTTGACAACTTGTTGGGCTGTTACTGAATTCAGTGTTACTTCGCTCTTACTTCTCTTTTAACGTGTACCAAAATAACACTGAATTGAGCATGTCACTGCGTTATATGTTCTTATTACTATAGGATGAGCGATCAAAAATCGCTCGCGTATTTAAAAAGGAATGAAGATTTTCAAGACAAAAGTAGATATTATTTATATTTTACAGATACAGAATACTGTGTTAACAAACATGTTTCACACGTGACTTATTAACTAGTTAGTTGAGTAAGACAAGTACTACAGATACAGATATACATTCACATGAATAAGAGTCGAGTTTTAGTAAGTCTTTCAGCAGTCGAGCATACGTCAGATATATTAAACACGTGGTTTTGAGGTGCAACTCTAAAGATTACACAATGTAGCATGATATGGATTGACTAAGAGTTAGAAATAACAGCTTCATCTTTTATAATTTTACTCAAAGGTGGAGAATTTTCAGCTAGAAGTCATTTCATTTATTGGTCACACTGTTGATTATCCATATTATAATTGACTACATTTAAACTATTGTTTCAGATTTCTTAAGAGAGATATTCGAGCACTAGTTCACTGAGTATTACAGTAAGGTTGAAATTAAGGAAATAAATAATTAAGATAAGAGTAGAGAAATAAAATTAATAAACAAAAAAAAATACACCAAAATAGCATTTGATAAAATAAATATGTATAAAATGTTCGAGCCCTGGTGAAATAGTCATACTTCTCATTATTCAAATCGTGATTCACACAAAATGTGTGAATTGTCAAACAACATCGATTGTGATACCTGAGCAAGTTCGAAACTACTCGTATGTTATATAATTATTACACACGTGAATAAACTAGTACCTAGTGGAGAAGAAGTCGACTTAGTCGCTTCGAATAGAAGGTAGAGTACCAGTCTGGCGACGTGTGGCTTTAGTGAGAGTCTTTTAACGTGCTCGATCGCGTTAACGAGCACCAATTTGTGTTAAATGTTTTAACACAAATTGATCTTAACTTAAAGCTGAACAAGCGCCGTAACAATAACAGAAAATCTAAACAAATGATCGCAAGTGATCGTTTACGTTTACGTGATCGAATATGTTAACAAACTTGCACTGAGGCCTATCTATGCCTATAAAGCAGGACAACGCGAAAGTTAGCGTTGTTCAGCTGGCGCAGGTGGTTGAGCTCGTCCCAAATTACTGTACATGCAGTCTGGGATCGTATTCTGATGTTGAGCACATCATAAACGGCGTGTGGTCGGCGTTGCTGTCAAAAACGTTTAAATCCAATAGGGATCGTGCAGGATATAGGTGACAGCACAGTACGTCGTACGTAAAAGTTTGTAACTTGCAACACTGGATGGCATAGCACACTCCGTGTACGCTCCCTATGCATTCAGTGAGTCCCCGGCTACACGCTGGCGAGCCTGCGCCCGCGCAGCCGCGCGCGGCAGTACAGGCGCAGCAGCACGGCGCCGAACACCAGCAGCACGCCCAGCGCGCCGCCCCACGAGATGCGGTGCCCGTACACCACGCACGACAGCAGGATGGACACCGCCTGCAACACACCACACAGGTTTACTTAGTGCTGGCCTTCACACTTGCGAGGCTCAGCGCGGCCGGCAGATTTTTGCAACGCTCTTGTACTTTTTGCAAACCGATCTTGTGACATCGAACTCTTCGATGACAAATATTTGTCGGCGAGTACGACAATTCTGAAGTAATAAGATAGTCAATTGATTTCATTGAACTGGGGCAGAGTTACGCCGTGACGTCACGAGTCACATGAGCGGAATCATTAGGAGTGGGCCGACAGATGGTTACGCTATAAACTCTGACAAGAAATTAGAGGAGAAAGTTTTTTGGAAGGCGTCGAGTAGACTCAGTGTACCTGTGTAATTGTGAAAATTACTACTGTAAAATAAAAGTGATTTTGTAGCCGAGCATCGTATCAACACCTGTGGGGTTAAAAGCGTTGAATACCGACTGGAATACTGGGTGAGTCGCTCCCATTTTATTTTGATTGTGACTTTCAAAGCTTTAAAGTTGTTCATACTCGTATCAATTCAGTGGTTGGAATGATCGTACTAGGTAATTTTGACATTTTAATTTTCATATTTTGGTGGTCTTACAAAGAAACTAATAATAGTTTGATAATTTATATATATTTTATACAACAAATGCATTACTTTTATAGGTATACTTTTAATCGTACGGAAGGCCTGGACCACCACGACACAGGTAATCCTAGTGGAGGGGAGGGGAGGGGGCCAGAGATATATTGTTTTTTCTTAGTGTCTAAATCTGCTGAAATAATATGTTGTATATGTATTGAACTAATTTTGGAACGAATAAAGATATTATTATTATTACATACTTAGTACAAAGCGAGTACTTAAAGAGTTTCTCATTGGCGGTAATAGTTTCAACATTTTATTCAGCGTGAATTTAAAAAAGAAAATCAGACAAAAAGTCCAGATACAGCCAAGGTGGTTAGTAACAGAATTTTGCTTATAACTAATGTTGGTAATAAAAAAAGAAGAAACTAGACACCGTCTACCCCTGCACAGTAGGCTCATCGGTCCCGCAATACATGGAGTTCAGTGAACCTACTGAGCAGAACAGTATCGGTTCTCTCGCCAATCATTCTCAGGACACTATTCGAGCTACTCCGTACTCGTTGCACAACGGACGCAACCTTTTTACGCATAATTTTAGTAATAAGATATCGTATAAGGATGCCACAAGGTCATGCCCAAGTCCATAGCAAATTAGACGTGATAAGTGAAGAGTTATATGTAGAAGAAGCGGGTGAAGGCCCATCAGCTTGTTCCGATTGATACAATGTATGTCTGATGCCTTACTGGAGGGAAGGCCCGGTGCATCCTGTATGGGGCTTACCAGTGTGAAGGACTGATACTGACCTTTTGGTACGTGGCTTGCCAGAGTGAAGGACTGGTACTGGCCCATTTACGTAGGGCTTGCCAGAGCGAAGGACTGGTACTGTCCCATGTGTGTAGGGCTTGCCAGAGCGAAGGACTGGTACTGTCCCATGTGTGTAGGGCTTGCCAGAGCGACGGACTGGTACTGTCCCACGTACGTAGGGCTTGCCAGAGCGAAGGACTGGTACTGTCCCATGTGTGTAGGGCTTGCCAGAGCGAAGGACTGGTACTGTCCCATGTACGTAAGGCTTGCCAGAGCGACGGACTGGTACTGTCCCATGTACGTAAGGCTTGCCAGAGCGACGGACTGGTACTGTCCCATGTACGTAGGACTTGCCAGAGCGACAGACTGGTACTGCCCCATGTACGTAGGACTTGTCAGAGCGAAGGACTGGTACTGTCCTATGTACGTAGGGCTTGCCAGAGCGACGGACTGATACTGTCCCATGTACGTAGGGCTTGTAGAGCTTGCCAGAGCGAAGGACTGGTACTATCCCATGTACGTAGGGCTTGCCAGAGCGAAGGACTGGTACTGTCCCATAAACGTAGGGCTTGCCAGAGCGAAGGACTGGTACTGTCCCATGTACGTAAGGCTTGCCAGAGCTAGGGACTGGTACTGTCCCATGTACGTAAGGCTTGCCAGAGCGAAGGACTGGTACTGTCCCATGTACGTAAGGCTTGCCAGAGCGAAGGACTGGTACTGTCCCATGTACGTAAGGCTTGCCAGAGCGAAGGACTGGTACTATCCCATGCACGTAGGGCTTGCCAGAGCGACGAACTGGTACTGTCCCATGTGTGTAGGGCTTGCCAGAGCGAAGGACTGGTACTGTTCCATGTACGTAGGGCTTGCCGAATGATGTCCCCACCTGTCTGAGCGTCATAATGATGGTGAAGACGACGGCGCCGAGGCGCGCGATGGTGCGGTAAATCAGCAGCTGCCCTATCACAGAGTATAATGTAGGCCGAATGATCTCCCCACCTGTCTGAGTGTCATAATGATGGTGAAGACGACGGCGCCGAGGCGCGCGATGGTGCGGTAAATCAGCAGCTGCCCTATCATAGAGTATAATGTAGGCCGAATGATGTCCCCACCTGTCTGAGCGGGAAACACCGAAATACTCCGAAATATTTTATTCCGAATTTCGATATTCCGGTTTTCAAAATTCCGAATTTCATAATACCTAAGAATTATAATATCTATTATTATAAATCACGAAACTTATTTCACCGAAAGTCGTAAATGCGATTTGTTTGTTTTCCGATTTTCATACGTCTGAAGAATCAAATCATCAATCAATCAAGCTCGATGAGTTTTCGGTCCGAAAAACGACATTCCGATTTTCAATACTTCGAATAAACTGCTTGTACCCCAAACCCGTACATTTTTTTTGTTGTTTCATTTTTATGCTGACATCGACGCGCAGCGAATGAATTAAAATCACACGTTTGAGTAATCGTTTAGTAGTTGCATAGCATTGGCGAAAGACTCATTCGCCGCGGGTCGATCATCTATCAGTTCTGGGTGTTTGGATCAATACACAAATTTAACATAAAAACAGTTTATCATTTAAATGTACCTTTACCCGTACACTGCTAAAATTAAGATAGTGGTCAAACGCGTGCCTATCAACAGTAAAAAAAGAAAAAAAAAAGGTTTTGATTTAGGTTCAATCAGTGTCAATTTATTCAGTTAGTTACATATATCCAAAGATATTTTAACTATTTCCAAAATAACTACGGTCAAAAGACCTATTCTTTAATATACCTTAAGAATATTTTTTTAGCATTTTGAACCTTTAAATTAAAATATTTTCTTAAACAGTCACTAAGTTTTGCTACAAAAGTAAGTGTCAGAAACGAATCGCTGTAAAACCGACTCCACGTAGTCTTGTCTGCCCTACCTCTAGAATTTAAGCCCGCGCAGGCGCGGAGGGGTGAGGCGGCTCGCGAGCTGAGGAGCAGGTGTTGTGTAAAACCATCTGCGACGATAAGTTCGCGGGGGACCGCCGGAGCCCCGCAGCGCCGGAGCCGTGACAGAAACCATGCCTGCTGCATGTTGCATGCTCGCTTGCATACTGCATGCTTGCTTGCATGCTTGCTTGCATGCTTGCTTGCATGCTTGCTTGCTTGCATGCTTGCTTGCATGCTTGCTTGCATGCTTGCTTGCATGCCTGCTTGTATGTTTGCTTGCATGCATGCATATTTTTTTTTTATTGTCAAACATAGATAGGTACACTATTTGTTTTTCTTACAATGTTACTCGCCAAACTTATTAGTTTGATGGCGAGAAGCGCTTGTTTAATATACACATATTCTTATGAAATACCAACCTTAAAAACTACGCACTATTTATAACATCCTCATATATAACATCTCTTTCAGGACGGCTCAGCAGCTTATGCTGTTAGGAAAATCCGCCAATTAACGGATGTCGATACCGCGAGACTGGTCTATTTTAGTTACTTTCACAGTATCATGTCTTACGGTATTTTACTATGGGACAGGCTGCAGACATAGTGTCTATTTTTATGCTACAGAAAAGAGCCATTAAAGCGTTATACAATCACCGCCGGCGCGATTCTCTAAGGAGCTGTTTAAAAGTATTAACATCATGACGGTACCTTGTCAATACATTTACGAAAACATCATGTATGACAGAAAGCATTTACATCTTTTTAGTAAAAGAGGCGACAGACATAATTGTGGTACTAGAAATAGGGACCAATTAGTTCAACCAGGTTTCAGACTGGCTAAAGTAGCCTCATCTTTCATGGGGTACTGTTTAAAATGTTATAATAAGATACCTCCCCATATATTAGAACTTAATGAGACAAAACGTAAATCTTGTATTAAACGCACACTATGCAGGCAAAAATATTAAAAGTTGGGGGATTATATTGAAGATAAAAATGCTTGGCTGAATGCTGGTCCTGCTCCACAGCCACTAGGGCGCGCAAAATAAACTGGAAACACTGTTGAACCGGCTGAAGATTGTAAGAAACCAATATTTGCATTGTATAGACTCAATTTATTTAGCATTGTATAATTTCATCCATTTTAACGGCACATGTGTGAGTACTGTGTATCTTAAACTTAAGCTATAGCTATCAGTTTTAGGTGTGTTTTTGACTTGAATGTACCCTGGCGGTTGGGAGTGTTATGCTCACTCAAAAGTCTAGCTGATGGTGGCGTATGCGTTGGATCATTTGACTCCCTTCAAAATGGTTGAGCCGAATGGTGCTAGCGCATGCGTCATGTTCGTGAACGGGCGCTGTCAGTTGGGACTGGTCATTTCTCAGCTGCCATGGTTTATTTTAAATATTTCTTTGAATTGTTACTTTTTTTCCGGACGCTGTTATCCTGCTCGTCTTTTACATCGTTCTCACATATATGTATAATTTCAACATGAAGTAAACAAAACTCTGTAACAATTTATTATTTTTAAAAGGGTGTCCATGGACTTTTTTGCACGTTCTTTTCCATAGAGATCTACGCTTTGGAGCTTCATCTTTTTGGACCGACCGACCTTGACAATTCAAAAGTACCCGTAAATGGTTTATTTGAAATAAATATTTTGAGTTTGAGTTTGATGCAGCTTGCATCTGTCATTAGGTTTTTTAATTCTACCTCCTCATACTAAACATAATAATATACTTTGTTCTGACGAGCAATTGTATTTATTTGTCTTGCTATTCAGTTTTACACGGCGTTATTTATTTCGGAATTCTGATTAGCAGGTATTTTAATAATCGGAATTCGTATTTTGATGTTTCAAATAATCATTAAGACGGACTTTTTGTTATTCGACCTATTGAAACTCGGTATTTTAAGAATAGTAATTATATACATTAGGAATATTGATATGTCGGAATTATAAAAAAGGATGAATGATAAATTGGAGGTGTTATGATAGATAAGATAAGATAAGATATTATTTTGCAAATATGGGTACAAAAACACGGTGACATAATAATATAATTAGCAACAGCCATATTTTACCAGAAGGCATGCAAAAGTACAAAATACATTAATGATTCTACATAATAAAGATAACAATGTCAATAAGTATAAAGATTAAAATTTCATTTCATTTCATAATAAAGATAACAATGTCAATATAAAGATTAAATATTACGATTAAAATTTCATTACAATATAATTAAATTAAAATTAAGATAAATAAAAGATTATATGTCATTTTTTCTAACTTCCAGTCAATGTAAAAGTGATCAAGAGATTCGTTTCTCCATTAAAAACTCTGCAACGCTATAATACGCTTTGTCTACTAAAAAGTTTCGAAGTTTTTTTTTAAATAACGCCAAAGTTAATTCTTTCCAACTCCTCGGTAATTTATTATAGATGACTGGCGCCATGTAGCAGACACTTTTGCGCATTAAAGTCGTTCTTGCACTAGGGAGACATAGCCTACTATTATCACGCCTATTTCGTGGAAATACGTCAGCTATGCGCTCAAAACGATCAGGGTTTAATTTTACAAACACTGCCATTTCTAAAATATATAAGCATGGTAAAGTTAATATTTTATTCTGTTTAAAATATGGGACGCAGCTATCAGTAGGTTGGAGTTTTAAAAATGACCGTATGGATCTTTTCTGTGCTTTGAATGCAGTTTCTCTTTCAGTGGAGTTACCCCAAAAGATAACGCCGTATCGTAGGTGGCATTCAACTAAACCATGGTATGCAGTCAAGAGTGCGTCTAGATTTATAATAGATGACAAAGTATGTAAAGCGTAAGCGGATGTGCTTAGTTTTTTGCAAAGTGTCTCTATGTGTTGTTTCCAGTTAAGTTTTTTGTCTATATCTAGCCCTAGAAATTTAGTACTTAATACATCGTTCACTGTGTCATTATTATATTGCACATGCAGATTGCTCCCATCTGGCATACGTTGATTAAAATGCATTACCTTAGTTTTACTTATATTAATTTTTAAGTTATTTTCGTCTAACCATTTTATAATTGATTTTAAAGAATTATTAATGTCACTTTCATATGTATCTACACTTTTCGAAGGAATTGTCACGGTACTGTCATCTGCAAATAATGTCAATGGTTGTTCAATGCATTCCGGTAGGTCATTAATATACAATATAAAAAATAAAGGGCCCAATACACTTCCCTGCGGTACCCCGTATCTAACTATTCGCTCGTTTGATCTAAATATCTCATCATGTTTAGTAGCTAAATTAATTCTATTAATTTCAGTTATTTGTCGTCTATTATGTAAATAAGACTGAAAAAGGTCTAGAACATTTCCCCTCATGCCATAAGCTTCGAGTTTGTTCAGAAGTGTAGGATGGTGGACATAATCAAACGCCTGCGTCATGTCACAGAAAATGGCGCAGACCGGGTTTCGTTTATCGACATTATTAATGACATTCTGAATAAAATTAAAAATCGCCATATTTATTGATTTTGAACCATTCGGAATTATGAAAATCGGTATTTTGAAATTCGTATTTGTGACTGTCGGAATAAAGTTTTTCGTATTAATGTAGTGTACCCGTCTGAGTGTCATAATGATGGTGTAGACGACGGCGCCGAGACACGCGATGGTGCGGTAGATCAGCGGCAGCCCTATCACAGAGTATAATGTAGGTAGAATGATGTCCCCACCTGTCTGAGTGTCATAATGATGGTGAAGACGACGGCGCCGAGGCGCGCGATGGTGCGGTAGATCAGCAGCTGCCCTATCACAGAGTATAATGTAGGCAGAATGATGTCCCCACCTGTCTGAGCGTCATAATGATGGTGAAGACGACGGCGCCGAAGCGCGCGATGGTGCGGTAGATCAGCGGCAGCCCTATCACAGAGTATAATGTAGGTAGAATGATGTCCCCACCTGTCTGAGTGTCATAATGATGGTGAAGACGACGGCGCCGAGACGCGCGATGGTGCGGTAGATCAGCAGCTGCCCTATCACAGAGTATAATGTAGGCAGAATGATGTCCCCACCTGTCTGAGCGTCATAATGATGGTGAAGACGACGGCGCCGAAGCGCGCGATGGTGCGGTAGATGAGCAGCTGCCCTATCGCCGAGCTCACCGACAGCACGATGCAGTCCGCCGCGAACACCGGGTGCTGCAACAACAGATAACAATGTTCATTAAATTAATTAATTTGTGAAACTTCACATACTTCATAGATTTTTGCGTTGCGTGTGTATGAGTGTAGAGGGCGGGGTTAACTTTGCGTTCGGATGATAATAGCCTTATGGGTGATTCAGTGGAAAAGTTCGCGATAGTACATACATGCAGTAGCCTGAGCGGCGGCGCGTGGTGCGCATGCGCGGCGGCGGTGAGCGCGCAGCTGAAGGCGTTGACCGCGCACAGCATGTGCAGCGCGCCGCACTGGTAGCGCGCGAACACCGCGCCCTGCCACGACGACGTGAAGCTGTCGCACAGCATGTACAGCGCCAGCAGCGCCACGCCCGACATCGTCATCACGCTCGACACTGGAACAATACAAAACCCAAATTGAAATAATCTCGATGATACATAATAATCACCCTGTATACAGTTCCATGCCCACGGAAATGAGCACGGCGGTGACGTACTGTACAGTACATGTTGCTTACCCACACAGCACCATGCCCACGGAGATGAGCACGGCGGTGACCTACTTTTTTTTTACTGTAGATAGGCATACGTTTGACCACTATCAAACCTGATGGTAAGCGATGATGCGGTCGAAGATGGAGCACGTTTGCCTAGAAGCAACCTATTCACTCTTGTCTTAAAAATTCCCAGGTTGGTTCCCAGGCTATCTGGAAACACAGACTCTGGCAGGGCATTCCACTCCTTAGCTGTACGCACTATGAATGTGTTCCCAAAACGTTTTGTGCGTGTGGGTGGGATGTCCACCATGTACCGGTGGCGCATCGCCGTTCGTCTTGTGGTCCAATGATGGAACGGGCTTGGCGGAATTAAATCATGCAATTCCGTCGCACATTCCCCAAAATGCAACCGGTAGAAAACCAACAGGCCAGCAACTCGGCGTCGATGCTCATGACTTTGGAGCTTCGACTCGACGAGCCTGTCATTACCGATGATATTTGTGAGCGATCGTAGTGAACGGACGTATCGAACAATATTAATATAAATAAATAATCACTTGCGAAATCGTGAGCTAGTTTTTATAAATAGCCGGTAGTAAAGCAAACAGAGTCATACTCTTGGTTTAAGTAAGGTGAATTTTATGAAGATGATGATCAGTGTTTAACAAGTAAATAACCTGTTACACAATGGAGGAGGATAGTCCCTTCAGCCCGAGAAGTAGGTGTGCTCGCTCCCCGCCGCCTACACCCGCGCGCGCTGCTGCATCCACTCCTGCCCCTCAAGCGCCGAGCCAACGGCACGATGACTTCGAAAGTATTTCGACGCCAGAAATTCAGAACTGGATGACGACCATTGACCAGAGCCTTCAGGAGGTGTGTGCTATTGCAGCAGAAGGCAAGCTAAACTCGGACCAAAAGATGCGCATCAATGCCTTATGCCGGAAGGTTGGACATGGAACATCGCAGATGGCCGTACAGTACCAGTCTCTCAAATCTAGGGCCTTGCAATCCCATAATGCTGTGAAATCACTCGAAAGCCAACTTGACCTTGCGCAGCAACTAAAGGAGCTGAAGATGAAAGTCGGAGAGTCAACTAAACCTGCACTGGGAACTTCTTTTTCCGACATGGTGAAGAAAGGTGCCAAGAACTTTATCCAGTCAAATCAAATATCAAATGTAAGTTCTGTGGCCATTTATCCGCAAGATAAATTGAGGACCAGTGATGAGACAAAGTCTCTCGTCCAAAAAATTATCTGCCCCGAACAGATGAAGCTTCACGTTAGAGGCCTGCGCAAGACCAAAAATGGCGGTGTCATTATCAGCACTGAGACGAAAGACGACATCGAGAAGCTGAGGCAATCGGAGCAGCTTACAAAGTCAGGCCTAACAGTCGACGAGCCACATAAAAAGAAGCCTAGGGTTGTTATCATAGGAGTGCCGTCATCCATGGCAGAAAATGAGGTTTATACTTGCTTGTATCACCAAAATCTTGCCGAAAAACTACAGGACTGCAGCCTTGCAAGGTTTTTGGCCTCAATTAGGTTAAGCCATAAGTCAGGTAAGAAAGACGCTGACAACTGCAACTACGTAATTGAAGTACCCGCAGTCATACGCAAAGCCCTGATCTCAAAAGACCGAGTATTTGTGAATTGGTCATCATGCCCTGTGAGAGACTTTACATTGGTCACACGTTGTTATAAGTGCCAGCAGTATGGTCATGCTGCTAAGTTTTGTCGGCAGACGTCCTATACCTGTGGTCACTGTGGCGATCAAGGACACTATCAAAGAATGTCCAAAAAAGGGAGATGAGCCAAAATGCGCTACTTGCTTTCACTACAAAAAGCCAGACAAGCACAAAACAGGTGCTGCTGACTGCCCGGCGAAAATTATGGCCGAAAAACGGTATATAAATTCTATTGATTATGCAGGCGCCTAAGAGCGCCGTCAAGAAGTTATTTATTGAGACCACATAAGTTTTTATTCTTTCTATATTTATATTTTAGTTCCATAGTTGTGATTAGCAATATAATTAATGAGTTAGATAATTTCTCTGGATCCGAGTCAAAAGTTTGTGAAGCTGAAAATTGCAAACAATATCTTTCCGACTACAAAACTCCATTAACTGTACTAACACAAAATATTCGCAGTACTTTTAAGAATTTCGATAGTTTTTGCACTTTTTGACAACGGTTAAACATAAATTGTGACGTTATTGTTTTAACCGAATGCTGGCTTGCCAAACAATATAACATACCACTAATACCGGGATATAATATGTATAAAAGTAATAGGAATTACAATCAAAATGATGGGGTGATAGTTTATGAAAGGAATCATTTGAAGGTCTCTGTTGAGGAACCTAATATGCACGACTGCAACAGTTTGATAGTGAAGATTGGGTCAAACTTTGTGATATTAGCATTATATCGACCTCCCTCCTTCAATAATATTAGTTACTAGCTGACCCACGCGGCTTCGCTCCCGACAACTGGCTATTCTACCTACCGACTCTAACCTACCTACCCTACCTACCTACTCCACCTACTTACCTATCCTACCTACCATAGCTACCCTACCTTATCTACCCTACCTACCCTACTCACCCTACCTACCCTACCTACCTATCCTACCTACCTACTCTTCACTTTTTTTTTAATTTTAATTCTTATTATGCTATTCCGGACGAAGACTAATCCAAAAACACAAAAACTATGAAAATCGGTCGAGCCGTTCTCGAGTTAGAAAAGTGTTCGAACAAACCCGACTTTGTTTTAAATATATTAAGAAGATTAAGAATTTTGCTATATTGTGAAAGATTCGACCTTTTTCTAGAAGACATTTTTTATATTAGCGAGACAGAAATAAAACGCATAAACTGAAGGAAGACGGACAGTGGTGGCTTATTAAAAAAAAGGGTTCCGTTAACAAACTTGGTACGGAACCCTAAAAATCGACTGGGTTCGCACGAATCAAAATCGTACGCGAAGCCTTAAATAATAGGGTCCCATTAGCAACTTTGGCACGGAACCCTATAATTTGCCTTGGCTCGCAAATCGAACCGTTTGATACTTAGCACGAATTAAAAACTTAGTTGCGGGCAACCTGGGAGTCTTTAAGACAAAAGTGAATAGGTTGCTTCTAGGCAAACGTGCTCCATCTTCGACCGCATCATCGCTTACCATCAGGTGAGATAGTGGTCAAACGTATGCCTAACTATTGTAAAAAAAAAAAATTCCACTCCTTACCACCTAACCAATGAGAACTAATGATAACACGATTTGACAGTTACTGTGAAATCGTGTTGTCATTCATTCTTAGTTCGGGTTCGGGACTAATCGTAAGTCTGTAGGTGATACGGAGTAGAATACGTCCGCAACTAAGCCCGAAACTACGGACTTCGGACTTAGAGAGTAGCCTCCCAAAATGGATCGCTCCCGTCACCGTGACCACCTTTGGTACGATACCTTATTATAAAAAACCAAACTACTAACCTCAACTAAACCTAAACCTAACTACTAACCAAAAAATGGAGTCTATCTGATATATAAGTATTTTATTTATTATTATTAGCCTTGTTTCGGAAATTGAACCGTTCGTTGCTTCGCTCTAAACGGAATCAATCGCGGAGGCTTAGCAGTAGGGTAGCGTCAGCACAGCACCTTTGGTAAGGAACCCTACAGGCCTGATCCGCAAATCGAACCGTCCAGAACTTCGCAAAACTAAATCAGTTTAAGACTCTACGATAAATGCACTTTAAACGAAACCAGCACCAGAGATTTAACCAATTATGGTCCCTAACAGTTTAAGACCTTTCAGAGACCAAACCAAAGTTCCTTCGAAACACGACTGTGTTTAGAAATTGTGTGAGGTCATTCTCCAGCGGAAAATCTTAACACCGCAATTCAGAAAAACGCGTCATCAGTGCAACGCCATCTATCGACCATGTAAACTGACAAAATATTTGGCAGTGGAAGACGTTAAATAAGAAGCCCGTATGTAACGGTAAATAACGATAAGGCATTAAAATGTTTACTTTTATTTTGCTACGGCTACGTATTAAAAGTTTCACAAATAATCAATGTGTTTTGGTGTAACATTCATGCTTTCATGCATTTTTTGGTTCCTCAGTTAAAAATTCAATATCTTTTGATTTTGTGGGTCGATTTTGATGAAATAAACGCTAAATGTGACTCGGGTTATCACTTAATATTTTTAAGTACTTAGATTTGCAATCCAATCAGTGGTTTATGCGTGATGCTCCCACAAACGCACAGACAAACAGACAAAAATTTCAAAAATTGCATTTTTGTGTTTTATACCTTTTTCCTGAGTTTTCTGTGTAATTTTCATGGAAAAATATTCAATGTACAGACACGGTTAGTCTGCGATTTTATTATATGTATAGATTTTACTGAATCGCTGAATGCTGTCTTGCAGAATCTGTCACTCATCAAAAACACGATTGTAATTGGAGATATTAATATCAACATTCTTCCAGGAAGTACTGATGCATCTGCTCAGGACTACCTAAACCTATGCGCTTTTCATGGCCTTCTCCCCGCACATAGTCTTCCTACACATCATAGTGGCTCCTGCTTGGATCATGTCATGTTAAAATCAAATTACCCCTCACTTGCCCCTGTTGTTAACTCGACAATAACCGATCACATTGTCGCCCTACTAACTCTCGATTGTAACATACCTAAGCAAAACACTCGCACAATTTCGAAATTGAATATAAATACTTGAAGATGATTTGCGCGTCATGAACTTTGATCCAGTCTATAATTCCGCTGACCCGCAGTTTTGCATGTTGTATGTAATAGAAAATGTATGACATGCAATTCACAAAAATACGTTTATATCGAATTTGAACAACAAAAATTGCAACATAAAACCCTGGATCACGACAGGTCTTATCCGCTGTATGAAGCATAGAGATAAACTGCACATGAAAGCTAAATCTCACCCAGATAATGCTATGTTGCAACTGCGATATCTTTTGTATGACAAAAGATATCGCAATTTTTGTAATGATCTACTCAAAAAAGTTAAAAGCAACTACGATAAAACTGCATTAGAAAAGGCTGGAACAAATAGTAAAAAGATCTGGAAATGTTTTAAAAATATAACATATTCGTCAAAACAAAATGAGTCATCTTCAGGTATATTAAAAGCGCACTCGTCACAGCTTGGAAAGTGTTTGGCAGAGAAAAATCGGGGTCAAACGCCTTATCTAACGAGTAAACCTTTTACGGGCAGGTCGACTTTAACATCCTTCGCACTGCTAGATACTGACGAGACTGAGGTAGAAAGTATGATCATGACTTTGAAAGACGACTGTGCAGTTGGTTGGGATAACATATCAAATAAAATTATTAAACAGTTCAGGAATATTTTAGTACCACCACTGGTTTATATTTTTCGCATGTGCTTAACTCTGGGTATTTTTCCGGAGTGCCTTAAAAAAGCAGTTGTTGTCCCTGTATATAAATCAGGCAGTAAAGATCAAGTAACAAATTACAGACCTATTTCTCTAAAAAAAAATCAAAATCAAAAGGCATTTATTCAAATTAGGCTGAAAATCAGCACTTTTTGAACGTCAAATTTACATGAAGACAGTCCCCCAAATCGCCCAGCCCGTCACCACTTCCTAGTGTTTTAGCTGGGAAGAAGAAGTGGCCAACAAACTCCCCAGCAACACAACTGTCTGTTAAGTTTAAACAACTTGAATTTATATAACATTATCTAACAGTTTATGATAGATGTCGATCATAAAATAAATAAATGGATGGCACATGTCCGCTAGCATACCATTTTATCCCAAAAATTACATATGAAACAATGATAAAACTAATTACATATATAGGTAATGAAATAAGTAAACTCAAGCATACAATACTAATCAAAATGAGCCTCCACGAATAAATGGCGTGCCCGCTTACATGTTCAACAATGCAATTTAACCATAATCTGTGACCCAAAGTCACAAGTGATAAACTAGGACCATCGCAGTTAAATTATAACACTTAAAAAACTCTGCTGCCTTCCTTCTCTAAAATATTGGAAAAAATTATAAACAAAAGGTTGTTCAAATATCTAGAGGAGAAATCTATTTTATCAGAAAGGCAATTTGGATTTAGACCTAACCTATCAACTGCCGATGCCGTTCATCATCTGACTGACTATCTAGCTCAAGAACTTGACAAGGGTAACCATACAGTTGGAATTTTCCTGGACCTCGCCAAGGCTTTTGACACAGTTTCCATTCCTATTCTTTTGCGCAAGCTTGAAACAGTGGGCATAAGAGGTATTCAGCTCAAACTCTTCAAAAGCTACTTAGAAGACCGTACCCAGTGCGTGAAGATTGGCAGTGTTCTCAGCACAGACCAAAAAACCACGACTTTTGGTGTTCCCCAAGGAAGTATTTTGGGGCCCACTTTATTTCTGATATACATAAATGACCTTTGTAATTAGAAACTAAAGCATGGCACAATAATATCTTACGCGGATGACACTGCTCTTCTTTTTTCGGCTGAATCGGAACATGCCGTCTACAAGCTCGCGCAAGACGGCTTTAGTGTGGTAAATAAATGGCTTGAGTACAATTCACTAACTCTAAATGCACTTAAGACACATTACATAAAGTTTTCGATGCGCAAACAAACTTCTGATATATCTTCAACGTTGTATGCCCATTGTTGTACAGTCCCTGCAGACTGCCCGTTTGTGTGTCCCAGTATTAATAAGACCAACAAAATAAAACACTTGGGTGTTATAATTGATGAAACCCTAACCTTCAAACATCATATGGAAGCATTAAATAGCTGATATTTGTATTCAAAAAGCTAAGATATCTTGCAGATAAAATACGAATAAGGCAAGTTTACTTTGCTCTATGTCAGTCAATTTTGACGTACTGCATTACCTCGTGGTGTGGAGCAGGTAAAACTTTATTACTGCCCATCGAAAGAGCTCAAAGAGCGATTCTAAAGGTGTCTACTTGCCGCCCTTTCCTCTTTCCCACTAACCTGCTCTATAAATCTTGTGAAGTACTAACAGTTCGGCAATTATTCATAATGAGCATTGTACTAAAACAACACGCAGCTCTTTGCTACAACACTGAATATACTAAAAAGAGAAAAGACATTGTTTGCCCCACAAAAAGTACAAAACATGCTTGCACAGCCAAATTTTATGTTTTCCTTGGACCACTACTCTATAATAGACTAAATGCAAAAGCAAACATCTATTCCCTAAATTTTAGAAATTGTAAGAAAACTCTCAAAGAAACCCTTCAAAGTATGTCTTATGAAGATACAGAGAAGTTGCTAGCGGTATTGAAATAAGCTTGTTTGTGTCCTTTTAATTTTAATTTAGTAAGCTAAGTTAGTAAACTAAGGTTTTAGGAAGTATGATTTTTTTACACTATTTAGACCTGTTTTACATACCTAAAAGACAACTATTTTGTTTTTTGTATAATTACCGTGATTAATTCATAATATTTACCACCTTTTCGCCTGAAACACAGGATGTCCTAGTTCAGGCACAGAACACTAGTGACCTTGACATAGATTTTTTTTTTTTTTGGGACAAGCCCGCCACACATTCCCAACCACTGCAACTCCTGAAAGCCAGAATCAACAGTGGCGACCACCAGAAAAACGCCGAGCCAATGAAGCCCGACGAGTCCCGGAGAAACGATTTAACTGTCTTGGATCCTGCAACGAATTTAATCAGAAAAGTACAGCGGAGGAGTAGGAAAATAAATATATGTATAATTTCCACTTCCCTCCTTTTCAAGCAGGAGGCAGAATAGAGCTAGGCCAATAGGCACCAAGGGACGTATACAACTGGGTTAAGCCCAGTTGTCAAGCACCACGGATTATATATTAATTAAAAACTAATGGGTCCTAAATTGTGAGCTACTTTTGATTCCAGTAATAGGTATGGCAAAATCGCCTGAAAGCACGGAAATTTGTTCTGGTTTCTACAAGGTCCGTGTAGTAAACTACTCCAGATGTAACCTGAATACTATCTAACATAATATTGCGTTCAGTTTGCCAAAGAATACACTCCCATAAGATGTGGTGTGCGGATTGTTCGTATTCATAGTCGACTGTAGAACATTGACATAAAGGCGAGGCCACAAGCCTAAAGGAAAATAATTTACTCTTAAAGTTGCCATGACCTGTGAGAAATTGGGCAACACAATGATCCACCTCCAGCCATGTCCTATCCAGCCGCTCACGAACGGATGGAAAAAACTGGTGGAGGTGTCGGCCTTTAATGGAATTTTCCCACCTACATTGCCATTCGGATAAAAGTTCCTCCCAGACGTCAGTCTGGGGTTTTAGTAATCTACAGATCTTAGCACGGTCGCGTTGCGGTAAAAACTCTGGGTCCGTGATCTTTCGAGCGTAGTAGTACATTGCAGCACGCCGCTGCACCTCTAGATCGACTGGGAGAACACCCGCCAGCACCGGTAAGGCTTCAGTACTAACCGTCCTATACGCCTTGCATAAGAATATCAAAGCCAAACGCTGGCTTTGCAGCAATTTACGGCGTACCGCCCCTATGGTGGCCCTGTCAGCCCAGACAGGTGCCCCGTAGCACATACAACCCAAGTAAGTAGCCCCATAGATAGTTTTTAAGGTTTGAAATGAGAGACCCCAAGTAGCTTTGGATATTCTCGTCAAGGCGTAGAAGTTCTTTTTTGCTTTTTCACCTACTGTTTTTATATGATCAATAAATGAAAAGTTCCTTTCTAGTAGCATACCGAGGTAGCACACGGATTCTTTTCTTTTAACGGGTACGTTATTAAATTTAATACTAGGCCAGGATTTTAGGTTTCCTTTTAAAATAAGTTGATAGGTTTTATGCGGTGCAAAGGTCAGACGGTTTCGATCGCCCCACTGTGATATTAAACGTAGACATGTGTCAGCCAAGTTCTCGAGTCCAGCCCGAGTGCTTGCCTCAATGAGCAGTAAGCCATCGTCCGCGTAACCGGTTAATGAACAGCCGCATGGGAGCGGAAGCGCGAGGAAATCATCGTAGCCAAAATTCCATACATATGGACCGATAACTGAGCCCTGAGGACCAGTGGCGTTACCTTCATATAAGCCCAAAAGCCCGGCATGCCTTACTAAAATGCTCGATAGAGAATCAATATCAAACCCGAACTATTTAAAAGTTCGCGCGCTTAATTCTTATCAAAATAACACAAAGTACGCTACCTATGCCACATTACTACATAACTACACATCGCGATTGTTCGCGCGCAGAGTTTCGCATTTGCAGCGTCTACATATAGCTATCTCGCTTACACGTACCGGCTTTTACCGGGCTTTCAAATACTATCTCCGTCACTTTCGCACTTATAGCGATGTGCCGTATAACGAGTTCTAAACCTTGTGCGCCTACAAATCGATCAGTATTGAAGATTAAGCCGTGCTTGCGTATGAAGTTGCACGCGTATGCGTGACCTTGTCACCTTGCCAACTCTGCAGTGTTGCCGTTTTAGCGACGTTGTGAGATCTTGGAGATTTTTAACGAGTTTGGGGACTTTTTTTAAGATTTAGCAACAATAAAAACTAGCGACTTTTTAAAATAACGAAATTAAATACTCAAGCAATATCTTAAAAATAAAAAAATTGCGACATCTAGCTAGATTTTTCATATACCTGGTGACTTTTTTTGCCTAAATGACAACACTGCAACTCTGCGTAAGTAGTTCTTGACACCGGAGTGCAACTCACTTCAGTTTTATTTGCTTGAGAGTTGAAAAGTTATGTTGTTAAAGTTTTTTGTGTGTTTTCTTAGATTTTCTCAGTGATACAATTGTTTTGGTGACTTACCTACAACAATGGAGGTAATTGTACCTTTTGAGGATTTAAAATGCGTTCAAGTTTTGATTGGCGAAGATAAGGTAAAATCTTTAAACTTTGCTCAGAAAAAACAGTTAATTTCTTCATTAAAACCGACGCCTAATCTGTGTTTTTCTAGACTAGTAAATCGCATAAACGAAATTTAATAGATCAGTGTATAAAACTAGTTGGATTGTTGGCTGTTCGCACACTAATAAGTTGTGTTCGTGGCCTATTTTTTTCGAATGAAGATTCCGTTTGGAATACATCTGGTTATAATGATTTAAATAACATATCTGGCGCCATTAAAAGGCACGCAAATTCCCATAAACACCTGTGTGCAATGGTTTCTTTCGGTAATTTTGGTAAACAACGAATTGAGACATCTTTATCAGTTTATGAGAAAATTGCGATGATACATACGAAGGTACCTATATACTCAGTCGAAAACTGAACTTTCTTTTTTTGAAATCGGTTAAAATTTTATTGGGCTTGCCTTATTTTGAAACCCTAGGCACGCCACTGCTGAGGACATCCCATGGTTAGACTTAGAAATGGAATGATGTCCAAGTTTGAGTTTCGCGGAGCCGTTTAGAAAATACGAAAGAATCAGATTATAGATATTTTTGTAGCAACCACGGGTTTTCATTTTAAGTAGTAGCATCGGCCACCATGCGTTATCAAAAGCGCCAGATATGTCGAGAAAGATTCCAACCACGTATTTATGTTCCGATAAGTTAACAATTTTACGGACAGAGAGAGCCGCGTCGACTGTGGATTTACCAATAGTGAAACCAAATTGATTAATATGAAATTTAGGTCCATTCGGTAGCAAGCGCGGAACGATTAGTCGCTCTAAGAGTTTCCCCAAAGATGGAAGTCGTGTTATGGGCCGGTAGGACTTAGGGTCATCCGGGGGCTTATCGCCACTCTTCGGAATAATGCGTATAAAGCCTTGTCGCCATATTCGAGGAAAAATACCTTCTGCAATGCATCGGTTATATACGGATAAGATCGCGTCGCCCGCTGTTTTACACGCTTCTATAATCATTCTATTAGATATTTTATCTTCACCGGATGATTTTTTGAGAGGTAGTCTCTTGACAACATTTATGAATTCGTCAGTGGATGGAAGGTCTGACTCCGGTGATTCAGGTGACACCGCGGCCCACACTCTAATCTGTTGGTGGTATTCATTATCATTTACTGATGAATCGTCTGGTATTAGAGAATTAAGCAAAACATCAGTTGTTTCTTCAATGTCGGTGGTATGTTTATTATTTACTTTAATGTTCTGAACGTACGCAAGGTCGACAGATCTATTAGCCTTGAACTCGTGGTACAAAGGAGACCACGGACCCTCCTTATCAAGTTTATCAACAATTTTCCGGAGTAAATTACCCTTAGATTTTTCAACCGATGCTCTGTAGCGCGACTTGGCAACTCTAAAAGTACTTAAAGCAAGATTAAGGGGGTCCCCGATAACCTTACGTTTTTTAAGCTTATTAAGTTGCCTGCGCGCTCTGCGATAGCTTTTACGTTGTTCAACAAGGTAGTCATTCCACCAATCACATCTACGAATATTGGTCATAGATGCGCGACCAATAGCAATGTCAGCACAGTAAGTGAAGGTGTCTGACATTATCTCAGCACTTTCCTCAGCTGACAGTCCATCGCGAGTGAAGTCTTTGGCATGACAAGCAAAAAGTGAGCTAAAGAATTCCCAATTCGCGCCCCTACTTTTATATCTAAAATTCCCAATTAAGTGTGACGAACCTTGAGTAAACATAGGAACAAATTCGTACACGATCAGGCGATGATCACTACAAGACGCGTCAGGAAGGACACGCCACCTATCCAAGCGTACGTCTGCACTGGAAAGTGTGACGTCAATACAAGATTCGCCCATTTGGCTACAAAAAGTAGGCGGTGCGTCTGGGATGAATTGATAAGTTCATCTCAGCAATAAAATCTTCAACGGCACAACGTCGTTCGTAATCAGTGGCCCGAACTTTGCCATACCACAGGGAAGAAGATGCATTCACGTCAGCACCCACTATAACTTTGCAGCCCGCGAGCGACCGCAAGACGTGACGGAGATTATGTATATGTGGAGTAACTGGGTCTGAATATTGAAAGTAGCAGCTCACAACGTAAACCTTAAAGGTAGGTGATGATACTTCCGCCACAGCGCAATGGGGCGTCATGAGATTACATATAGATGTTACAGTAAAGCTCGAAGAACACGCAACATAAATTCCGGCTCGCGCCTTGCAATCCAGCTGAACTACCTTGTGACGTAACCGCGCATTTTGATATTGTTCCTGAACAAGTACTATGTCAAGGTTATAATCCACAATCAATTTATCCAGCTCAGATGTCGCCACCCTATCGTTATGGAGATTTAATTGTCCTATGGTTAAACTATCCATTTTTAGTAATTAGTGTTTAGGATTAATTGTTCGAGTTTCAGTTTGTAAGTAGTACACTCTTGCGATCCACAGCGATGATCACACGGTTTTTTAAAGCGTTTACACGCCACGCAAGTCGGCTTGAAATTTACGTCGTCCTTATGCGGGCAATCATTTGTTTCGTGTGCCTCCGAACAATTAGCACAAGTCGGTTCTTTATTAACGCAGTGTTTCTTAACGTGACCGAACTGTTGACAATGTAAGCACCGAACGACTTCAACATCGTCAATAAAGCGGCAGGTAGCCCAATCAATAAATAATTTATCCTTGGTAGAAACTAAGTGTTTACGTACTGCGGAATCTAACTCGATGCCTATCCACTTACGACCGTTGTCTAACGAGCGCCTACGGATAATTTTAGTAGACTTTATAAAGTCATCCTCTTTCATTTGAAGCTCATCTTTAATATTTTGGCGGTATAGCGCGATCAGAAAAGCGCCATCATCCATTGAAGATGGTACATCCTTAACTAATACTCGAGGGCGTCTACCTTTTGGTTTTTCTAGTCGTAAACCAGCGGCCTTAATTGCGTCCACGGATTCCAATTTTTTAAGCTGATGTTCACTAGCGACACGTAGAACAACACCTGATTTCGCGGTTTTTTTCACGCCTACAATTTGAAAACCGTCATCACAGGGCTTAATTGCTTTCATAAGCGCTTGTTTTGTCGCGGACGAAGTGCTATAATCAGCTGATCGAGCTGCGGTCGGATAAGCCACCACACACGGCAATGGTGGACGGGATTCCATAATTGCTGGAGCTACTTTTGGCAAGCGTAGTTTCAACGAGTCCGCATACGAAATTTTACAATTGTTATTATTATTATTGACAGGATTGGGATTGACATAGTTATTCGACTTGATTTTTTCTAATTCGCGTTCCGTATTGGCTAACTTCGTTTCGTTGCATGATGATTTTATGGCCAGCATAGAAACGATGGCCGTGACACGCTGTGTCATATCCATAATGGCAGATTTATTTGCTACGTTAATGCGAGAGCCCTGATCATTGACTAAGTCGTTAATTTTTGACAGGTAGGCTGACGCCTCGGAAACTAAGTCGCAGTAATCGGTATTGCTCACATTACTGACATTTAAAATCGGCGAGGATTTTTCCACGGTTTCGAAAGTTTGATGAACCCGTTTTGACCTGTCATCGGGCGAAATGTATGATGGAGACATTTCGCTGAACAAGCGTTTCGAACTAGCGGAGGTCGCCACGGGCGACCTTTGGGTTTTTGTATTTCGACGAAATATATCTCCGCCACGATCTGGAGGGTCATCATTTGTTGACATCATGAATTACTTTATAACAACACGGATGAATTAAAAATATCAAAAGAACTAAACAAATAGATATCAATCGATTAAGTTATTTCGCGTTACCCACACACAAGAAAAATAAATGCACTTACCGAAAGCTGGAGAAATTGACTAATTACCAGTAAATAAATGAACAGACACTTTGAAAAACTTACAAAACACGCACTTACTACACTATAGCACCGCTAGGAACAATTCACAAGCCTTAAAATAAACACACAACGCGAATTCCGAATTTACAATACGCAGCGATATAATAAACACCGCAGTGCGCGCGAGTGGGGAGGGAATGATTTAAGCAAAAATGTATTTACTGTTTGTACTCACATAATAATGAATAAATTTGAATTTGATGATCAAGCTGGTATTTGGCAGATCCGTCCCATAGATGAGAGCAGTATTCCATACACGATCGAACTTGCGCTTGATAGAGCTTGAGCAGCTATTCCAGCGTAAAGTACCGTCTCACCTTTGCTAGGACCCCCAACTTTCTGGCAGCCACTTGAGCCTTTGCCTCTATGAAAGGGCCAATATTGAGGGTAGATGTTAACGTAACACCAAAAAGCTCAAGTCGGTCGGTTATCGGCACGGTTACACCTCGAAAAGATGGAGCTGGGTGGAATTGACTCCTTTTAGCGGAAAAAAGACACGCTTGGGTCTTAGCAGCAATGAACTTGACCAGATTGGCATCGCCCCATTCAGAGACAGCCTGTGAGGACAAGTTCAAGCGCTTAACCATAGCCTCCCGGAGAGACCGGATCTGCGAACCACCAGCTCGTGTGCTGTACAGTACTTGTTGCTTACCAACACAGCACTATGCCCAGGGAGATGAGCACGGCGGTGACGTACTATACAGTACATGTTCCTTACCCACACGGCACCATGCTCACGGAGATGAGCACGGCGGTGACGTACTGGACAGTACTTGTTGCTTACCCACACTGTCGTTGTGGCTGCCAAACATATGTAGCGGCATCAATCACAAGAAAAACCAACGGAGCAAATCTACATCGCAACTAAAAGAACCGCGACGCCATCTATCCAACTAGCAGCGAACTACTACTAGGTTGAAATCCTGCAACGCGCAAGCAGAGTTTACCGTGCAATTTGAACATATACATCAGCCCGAATATTAACTATCGGGCAGTTGCCCGCCAGACACAACTGTCGGGTAGGAGGATCCTCCCTTTACAATGGAGGTGTGCGCGACTTTACTCTCTGTACCGTATCCCTCCAAACATGAATAGCACCATAACCACGGAGATGAGCACGGCGGTGACGTACTGTACAGTACTTGTTCCTTACCCACACAGCACCATTCCCACGGAGATGAGCACGGCGGTGACGTACTGTACAGTCTTGTTGCTTACTCACGCTGTCGTCGTGGCTGCCGAACATGAATAGCACCATGCCCACGGAGATGAGCACGGCGGTGACGTACTGTACAGTACTTGTTGCTTACCCACGCTGTCGTCGTGGCTGCCGAACATGAATAGCACCATGCCCACGGACATGAGCACGGCGGTGACGTATTGTACAGTAATTGTTGCTTACCCACGCTGTCGTCGTGGCTGCCGAACATGAATAGCACCATGCCCACGGAGATGAGCACGGCGGTGACGTACAGTACAGTACTTGTTGCTTACCCACGCTGTCGTCGTGGCTGCCGAACATGAATAGCACCATGCCCACGGAGATGAGCACGGCGGTGACGTACTGTACAGTACTTGTTGCTTACCCACGCTGTCGTCGTGGCTGCCGAACATGAATAGCACCATGCCCACGGAGATGAGCACGGCGGTGACGTACTCGTACAACTCATACTTGTTGCGCGACACCAGCTTGCCCATCAGCATCACCGGGATCACCTTGCACGACTTCGATAGCACCTAAAGAGACATAACGGTTTCAACGGTTACTGGGAAGGCAATCGGTAGTGGACTCTCCCAAGTGCCATTAAGGGTCGAGATCCGACTGCTGGGCAGTTCAGTTTTTCAGCTTGTACTGATAAATTCGCGTTTAATATGGCTAGGCGAATGTGGCAAGATAAATAACTGTCTTTTGTAACTTTTTACGTTCAAAAAGAACTGATAGCCAGCATATTAAAAAAAAAACACGAAACTTGATAAATAATGAAAAGTCTTCACACAATGAACACCTGAAGCCAGACGGCGCCGCCGAGGCCGAGGAGGGATGGTACGGGGTGGCGCAGGAAAATAGTTCTTGGAAGAACTTGTGGGAGGCCTTTGCCCAGTACTGAGGGCGGAATGGGCTGCTTATCATCATCATCATATCAGCATTATCAGCCGAAAGATGTCCACTGCTGGCCAAAGGCCTCCCCGCGCGTGTCGTCACAACAACCGGTCCTGTGAGTTTCGCATAACTTTTCGGCCTTATCAACCATCTTTTCTGCGAGCAATGTGCCCTGCTCACTGCCAGTATAATTTGGCGATCCTTCGGGCCATGTCGGTAACCTTGGTTTTCTTTCGGATATCATCATTCCTGATTCGATCATGCAAGGAACAAGCATTGCCCTCTCCATTGCCCTTTGAGTGACTTTAAGCCGTAAAATGGGCCTTTTGATGAATTGGCTGATACAAAAACAAAAATTGAGTTTACCTGGGTCGGGAAACTGACGTACTTGAGCGCCTCGTACTGGCACCAGGCGCTGAGCACGTTGGTGAGCGAGCAGTACGAGAACTTGTAGAGCGGCGCCGGCGCCAGCGGCGCGCGCGAGCACAGCAGCCGCGCGCCTGCCACCAGCAGCGCCGCCAGCCGGTTCACGAACACCAGGAACTGCGAGTCGCTGAAGCGCAGCGTGCTGCCATCCGACATCACGTAGCTCTGCAGGCAACATGAACGTGATCGTCAACAAACTAATATGGACTTAGTAGGGTTTCGAAAAGACTTTGTAATAGTTTTAAAAGATCTCCTGCAGCAGCCCTCACATGAGGTAGGCGGTCATCAGCCCCGTGAAGCAGAAGGCGAGCTCGGCGCCCTCGCGCGCCGGCGTGTCCTCCTTGCGATTGCGCTTGCTCGCCTCTCGCAATAAAATAAGTAGTGGTACCTGCGTCGTGATCTTCTCCTGCAGCAGTCCCTACACGAGGTAGGCGGCCATGAGCCCCGTGAAGCAGACGGCGAGCTTGGCGCCCTCGCGCGCCGGCGTGTCCTCCTTGCGCTTGCGCTTGCTCGCCTCTCGCAATAATAATAAGTAGTGGTACCTGCGTCATAATCTTCTCCTGCAGCAGCCCCCACACGAGGTAGGCGGCCATGAGCCCCGTGAAACAGAAAGCGAGCTCGGCGCCCTCGCGCGCCGGCGTGTCCTCCTTGCGCTTGGCCGCCTCGGGCAGGCGCTCGCCTGGCTCGCCGAAGCACGCGAATAGCACGCGGTATGTGGGCCCGGAGTTACCTGCAAATAACACCAATGGGTAGTTCTTGGGCATGGATCTCCGTCTCATTCTCATGAGGACTGGATGTCGCAACAAACTTGGAGCCTTACCGAGGACAGAAGAAATCTGCACCTTAAACTGCTCGGGTCCAGTAATTTTGCCGAACGAGCCGACCTCAAAATCCAATACCGGCAGAAACGAAAGGCGATGTATCGTTGTACTCGTGCAGATAGAATGCGGTGGACTGACTACATTGCTGATAGAGCTCAACATGCTGCGAACCCCGGTTACTTAAAAGAGCTGAACAAAGCCACTAAGTCCTTGGCAGGAATGTGCAGGCACAAAAAGAAGCCGCTTAAATGAAATCAAAAGAGGGGCAGCTCAATGTGATGGCAGAAGGAGCAAAGGCTATTTCGATGGCGCAAACACTTTCGAGGTCTTCTGATTGTCACCGGCATCGTCACACTCTACTGGTCAGTTTCTTATCGCCACGGCTCCTCAACATCAACACAACATCAACCACCATCAGCCTCCGCAGTGGCTAAAGCGGTCCTCTCTTTGACGACAGGCAAAGCAGCCGGACTCGATGCTACAAGTCGACTTAGCGTCCGCCGTCGACGTATTGATGCCTTTGATTAAAAAGATCTGGATCGCTGAAGAACTACCGGATGACTGGAACGAGAGGCTTTTAATTACCGTTCCCAAGAAAGGTGATCTTAGTCAATGCGATAACTGGAGAAGTATTACGTTGCTATCGACTCCCTCTAAAGTATTCTGCAAGATAATCCTGGATAGACTATCGAAGGCCGTGACACCCCTACTACGCAAGGAGCAGGCTGGTTTTCGATCAAACTACTCGTGCACGGACCAGATCAACACTCTTCGTATCCCAGTATGATGCAGGCATCAGAATGGCAAAGGCAGATTTATCTTACCTCTGTCGACTTTGAAAAGGCCTTTGACACGTTGAAGTGGTCCAGTATCTGGTCCCGCCTTCTGGACATTGTCCGCCGACAAAGATGGTCCGCCAGTTGGAGAGTACCTACAAGAAATACTCTTGAAAGGTGACTCACGACGGCCTCATCTCGGACGACACCGCAGTGCATGCAGGTGTCCGCCAAGGCTGCCTCGTTTCGCCTTTTCTTTTTATAGTCGTTCTCGACGGAATTATGCTTCGCGTATATGACAAAAAAAGCCGTGGGATAGATTGGGGATTATCCAACGTCTTGGAAGACTTGTACTACACCAATGAACTATGCCTACTGAGCCATACACACGCTGACATGCAAGCAAAGTTGAACGACCTGCGCCAGGAGGCAGCGAGAACCGGTCTTAAAATTAACACCCGGAAGACCCAAGAGATGCGTATGGGGGTGAAGATCTCTACACCCTTGCTTATCGGCACAGAGGCAGTGGAACGCAGTGGCAGTGGAGACTGGAAGAACGGTAGAGGACATCACTTCACGGATTGCTAAAGCCCGAGCTACCTTCGCGAAGCTGAGACCTGTCTGGCAATCACGAAAACTGACCCGAAGAGTCAAACTCAAAATCTTCGGGGCCAATGTCATATCCGTGCTGCTCTACGTGGAAGGCAACCAAGGATATCTCAAGCCAAATCCAGGTCTTCGTTAACCGGCGCTTTCGTCGCTCCGCTCACCTCGGGATTTACTGGCCTGAGACGATCTATAACGTAGAGCTGTTGGAGAAATGCCACGAAAGCCCGATTGACCGCCATATCAAACGTGGTAACTGGAGGTGGAATGGTCACATGCTCCGGAGGGATCCTGATCACATTCCCAAACAGGCCATAGACTGGAATCCTGAAGGAAAAAGGAAGCGTGGCCGTCCCCGTCAAACCTGGCGATGCACCGTGTTGGCAGAACCGACGAGCATCGGAATGACGTGGAGTGAAGTGAAGCGTGAAGCTCAAGACCGTTCGCGATGGAGGCCAACTGTGGACGCCCTCTGCCCCATCACAGGACTTTTACTCAAGTCACTTCAACTACACGCCGTGGTTATACAGCGCCCTGCGCGTTTAATAAAATAAAACATTTAGTCAAGGTGTGTATTGCATTGATTCAATTTCTTTTGCTTTACTACTCTAGGAAGTGGTGACGGGCGGGTGGTTTGGGGCGGGCGGGCGTTGTCTCTTTTTGTAAGTGTTGACGTCCGAAAAGTGATGAACCCAACCCCATTTGAAAAAATGATTTTTGATTTTGCCTACGATCACTGCGGCGTATAATAATTAAATATATTAATCAAAAGGACATTGTCTGAAATACAAGATATTTAGGGTGCCTGTCCATTACAGCGGAGCGGAGAAATTTTAAGCAATGGAATTGCATAAAATCTCCGTACCACGTATTTTGACCGACATGATTGGTTAATATTTCTCAGTTCCTCAGCTCCGCTGCCTCGCTCTGCTGTAATGGACAGGCACCCTTAGGATACGACATAAGGCATAACCGTCCGATCTCCACAGACGAAGAGTATCCTTTTTTTATGGATGGGAAATCATCAAATGACTCCTCCCGCTCTGGGCGGAGCAGAAGGGAATGTCAGACTTTTACTGACTAAAACCCATCCGTGTTCCTCCTAATGCCCTTTGCGTTCCAGAACCGCTGTGACTCTTTCAAACAAATTCCGCAACCCTGGCAGGCACTGGCCCTAGCGAGCCCCGTCTACTTTGCTGACATCTCTTTAAGGCGCGCGTGGAACACAGCGCGCCGTCGACCCGGGCCTGGTCCTGATCGGATGGCGAACCACCCAACGCTCGCCGTCCGCAGACCCGCGCCTACGGTGGCCGTGAAATGCTCTGCGATTCCCAACGCCCGGGGCGTCTTCTCCTGTTGCGGTGGCTGGGGCGTTTCCCTCTCTCGCACGCGTTCGGCTTCCTCCTTCGCTAGCATCACTGCTTCGCAGAAGGAGGTGACCGCTTCCCATGCCTCCTCACTCCGGACCATGGATTGAAACACGGCCGGACGCCAGGGTTTAAATTTTCTATTGATCCTTTTAGTTTAATATAGGTACGATTCTTTGGGCCAAGCGTCATCGCCTCGGGAAACCGCAAATGTTTTGTAGATATTTATTAAGTGTACGTGTTATTAGCGGTCTCCCGACGTGATGTCACACCCCGTCGTTTTTGCGTCTGGGGTTAAAAAAGGGTCTTAGCAAAAGTTACTCTAGGTAGAATGACTGTCAGCCTCATTTGAATGTTTTTTTTTTTTTATAAATGGAAAAATATTTTAACGATACCGTTTACCGATGTGTATTATTTAGGCACTCTAAAGCTTCGCCTCGATTGTTTGACAAAAGCAGACAAATATGTTTATTAGGTTCATAATAACACAGTACTGTAAAGTCCTAATGCTACGCTTTTTAACTTTTTTTCATGTAACATGATATTTCTGACCGTGCGCGCGCGGACGTCTAGTGTTACCGGTACTTCCGCTGCATCTGTGGCTAATTATAAATAACCTACTTACAACATATTTTTTGCGGACACGTGTAAGATTGGACAAATAACTCAAAAATGCTGTAAAAAAAACTTCGATATTTCAATGAATACGAAGTAGCGATAGCGTTATCTATTTATTACCATAGTATAAGACACTAGAATGGAGCCGCTTCAACAGCACAGGTAATGTATATTGTTAATCCGCTATCGAGTGCAAGGAGTAGGTATTATCTAGGTTGAATGAACTGTACTCACTCATACCTTTACTTTCTTTTTTAAATGACAATATTTTTATAAAGACCCAATGAATTCATCCTATTGTATAAAAATATTAGATTTAAAAAACTCCAATCTATGTATTAGGCACACCAGGAAAAGTAATTAAGAGAAAACATGACAGATAGAGCGGAACTAATGAGCTTGTTAAACGCAACACAGCGCTGATTAGTGATAACTCTCGCCAAATACTCACTTAGCTTATCAAAGTAGTTTATTTTTTCGAGATATTTGTACAATATGAACATGGGCACCAACACCGTGGAGTAGCCCACCAGGTTTAGTAGCAGCCGGAAGAACCTGGAATAAAATAACTTGTAGAAGTAAAGCTTGCCTAATCTCATACTAAAAACACATCAATAAGAATAGAGGTGTTTTTCTAGTAAAAACATCCTTACTGCTATGAACTTAAGGCACTGTCTATCAAATTGTTAACATACAGATGTGTCTGACTGCACCATACTCATTTTTGATCACTAATATGGTGCTTTCGTTTAAATTGAATGAACACTGATTAGAGATTGGCATAAGAGTGCTATTTTGGGTCAATGTACCTGAATGATAATATTAATATGGACATGCTCCGGAATTCCTAGGGTATATTTTTCTGAGTAAAAATGTGTTAAATGAAGAAAGAACAACTTACTGCTCTTGTTGCTAGCGCGGCAGAATTAGCTTCATCTATTTGAGTGACAGACCTTGACTATTCAAAAGTACCTGTAAGTACTTGGTCTATTTATGGGGGTTTTTTTTTTTGAAATAAAGGATTTTGTATTCATATTTGTATTTGAAGTTAAAATTTTAAAGATATCATGAGTATGCACAACGACATATCAAACTACTCATTTCTCGTATAAACTGGTCCTGCACGGTATTGTTTGCCATATTACTTACTGGTCCCGGGAGTCGGAAGGCATCTCCATGTTAAGATAATGGTCACTAAATTCTAAGAATAGCACTACCTATGGTTGATTTGATTTGACATGGTCAATTTTAGATATTTCAATAAATTATTGAGAAAAGATTAAAAGTAAAAGGCTCTCTGTAAAAATGCCCTAATTTTTAATCAGTTTTAAGTAATGACTAAATACTAAAAAAACAAGTAGATTAATATTCACGAAACTACGTCAAATGAATCTCAGACTTATTTATGGTTATTTTTTAGGTTTTTTATTGAGCAAGCCATATAAATAAAAATAACTTTAATTTTTTGTGTATATTTGGTAGGTTTGAGAATAGGTATCCTCAGACCTACCAAATAAACACAAAAGAATTTATACAATCAGTCAAGCTGTTGTGGAGGGGTTCAATGACAAACACTGTGACACAAGATTTTTATATATTAGATAAGACAGCCAGTTAATTTGAGTAAACTACAAGCTTACCATGAGTACTCAATATCGCTGAGTGTGGCCGAGCGCTCATATGCATCAATGAGCAGGTGGTACAGGTGGGAGATCAGCCACATCACCCCCAGGCATATCACCCCCATGGACCTGTTCCAGGGAACATACATCAAGTGTTTTTACAAGTACATGTTGAAGTAACAACAGGTCAAGAGTAGTTTTTTATTAAGAACTAGCACTTTGCCTGCAATTTCGTCCGCGCTGCAACTTTCTCAAGGATCCCTCATTTTTTTTTCAGGGATAATGTAGCATTCTAATAGTGAAATAATTTTTAAGTCCATTAGTTTTTGAGTTAAATTCAAATCAAACAAAAAACCAATTCTTTCCTCTTTATAATCTTAGTTTAGATTAAAAACCATTATTGTTTCTTTGTTTCCGTGTTCCAACCTGTAAAAATGCTTGGTTCTGAAGACCTTACTTTATTTCTTTTTTTTTGGGTACTAGCTTGTACTAGTGGATTCGCTTGCGTTAATATTAACATAGATTTTTACAAAAAAAAAGTAGCCTACAACCATTTCCAGGGTCCTGTCTATCCCTGTTCCAAAATTCATGAAAGTATAGCCAACGAACACACTTTAATACAGTTTTAAAGACTGCTGCCATAATCTGACAGTCACAAGATTTGCAGGGTCATGTTTTTGTTCTTTAATAATTGCATGAATAATCACATAGTGTATTTTAGTAATGACCCAAGAAACACACTTTGACTATTGATAATTTATATTTAATTTACAAAAAATCCCTTGTTTTTAATACTTGTAAATTGTTTGTCAGATTCTTACTACAAACTGAAATAGGGTACACAAGTACACAGGAACATCCAGTTATTCCTTTACAGTGACAAGTTAACACAGTTAGTGCAATACAATAGATATTTAACGTGTGTGTTTTAAATGTGTGGTACTTAATATTGTATATAAGAACTTGTAACTAACTTTTTATTTATTTGTTTTATAAATGAAATTATAAAACAAAAAAAAAAACAAATCTGTGCTCAGGCTAGCGTGTCATGTGGCAAGCTTACTTCTAAATTATAAATTGTGTTGTAGCTGCGTCATTAGAAAAGGCAGCGAAATCATAAAGTAGTAGTATGCAATCATTAATGAATTAGTGAAAAACAAATTCATGCATATCCAGTAAAACATTGATAATAATCATTCTAAATATTAATACACGCTGGCAATAAAGCCAGTCTTATTAAGATAAGCACCAGATCCGCGGATCTTGAGAACTTAATATTCATGACTAAGATTAGTCTGATTAGTAGGTACATTGGTAAAACTAAACAAGTGTATGGTAAGAAACTTACCATACCGCTATCCCAGTAGACATTGTAGCTTTCTGTGTGAACACACTAACACAAATATATATTCAATACATACAAAAATACTGACTGATATGTTAATAAATGTTTTTGGATGTATTATTGTTAATTCACTGTTTATAAAAAATAAATTTCATTATTTCAGTGAACCTCCGAGGCATTCTCGACCGACCCATAGTTTCGAAACGTCAAATTTGACGGACTCACACCGGGAGATCGGATCTTATGACTTTGACATTAGGATAGGCTGCAAGAGAGAAATAAAAATTAAACAAATGTTGCCCCAAAGTAAAATAAAAGTCTGATCACGGCACAGCACGACTGTAGGTCTTATAATAACTTTTATCCATTTTATATGTCTATGGTCTTATCCAAAGACTACAATAGTTTAATGGCTAAGAGCTTGTTGGACTATTACAGTGTTTATCAACGTGTGGGTCGCGACCCCCTGGGGGGTCAAAGCTTCTTTAAGGGAGTTGCAAAAGGTTGGGAAAGCTACTACAGTAAAAAAGCAACTAAAGGACATAATCATTTGTATCAAATAAACAAAAATAAAAATAACTTATGAGATCTCTTCCTTCTTAAACATTTGTATCAAATTAACAAAAAATAAAAAAAAACCTTATGAGAACTCTTAATACGAAGGTTGCGCTTGTTTTTCATTAATCAAATTCTCTTATCGTGGATCCGTTTTTGCTACATTGAGACTTAAATCGTTTTCCATATTTAAGCGATTTCTTTCCTTACTTTTTATTTGGGCCATTGATGAAAATGTCAACTCGCACAAGAACGAGGTGACAACAGGAATCAAACACTTCAAAGACGTTGTTGTTAATTCTGGGTATTCTGATTTCCTTTTTAACCAAAAGGTATCCAAATTAACAGACATAAATTCCAATTGCAGCATCCCATCGGCAGATAAATCCAGCAGATTTTTTTTTAGTTTGGTTGCCAAATTTGCGTCATTTATTATAATAATAATTTATTTACTTCAGATATCAATCATCCATATTAAAAATTCGCACACGTCAACTTAAAAAATACACAAAAATAAAATTGAAATTAAAATAACACTGAACTCAAATTAAATTAACTAAATAAATAGCTGCATTTAAAAACGGATTTAAGATACACCGTTGCCTAGTATTCTTCGATATCTCTTGCACTGAGAAGTAATGACACAGTTCTTCTTTCGACTTTCTAACACTATTTTCTTACCAGGTATAAATTCCTTGATGTTTATCTCACATCCGACTTCTTCAATAAAATACTGTGTCGAAGAAAATGAATGTAAAAGAGTTTGCATATAATCTCATTAGTTGCCTTAAGTTATTTAAACTTAAAAGCCTGTGTTTTTTTGTTACTCTTCTTGTTGACTCTTTTGACGGTGTCTGTCTGTGAAAAATATATTTACCATGTGGAAATATAATCGTGTATCATTTAAGCAACCTAAGCTATAATATTGTGATGGAGAGTTCCATCAGGTTATGGGCCCCTTTATGAAGATCAGATATTATGACTACTGAAGGTAATGTTGTAAGCACAACGTCGAGTGGCAGCCGACTGGAGAGTTCGCAGCCGACACACGATAAGGGTATGAGTTTATCATCTAAAGAGAAACTAGATGGAAATTCAAATTATGCCACATGGAAATTTATGGTCGAGTTATATCTTATCCATGACGACCTATGGGAATATACTCACACGACGGCAGAGAGTTCTGATAGTTTAGGCCTGAGGAGAGACCAGAAAGCATGGGCCAGGCCAGGCCTTTAATGGTGAAACCGCATTGCCTGGTTCACGTCAGAAATGCGAAAACGGCAAAAAAGGCGTGAGAAGCTTTACGGTCAGTTTTTGAAGACAAAAGTTTGAATAATCGCTGCGCTTACATCGGAAAAGAAATTGATGATGAACTGCTCGCGGCTCTTTTGTTACAAGTTTTGACTGAAACTTTTCAACCTATGAGGCCCGCTATTGAAAACTCGAGAGTTGAGATGACCACAGACTACGTGAAGACCAAGCTGTTACAGATGGAGGACTCTTACAGTTCTGGTCCAAGTACCAGTTCCAATGATATTGCACTTTTATCTGATAAACATCGGAAAGGAAAGAGATCTTTACTGAGAAAAACACAAGGGATTAAATGTTTTATATGTGATGGACCACATAAAGCAAGAGTTTGTCCTAAAAAACCAAAAATCAAGAAGAATGCCTCAATAGCAGTTGCGCTTGCAACATCTGGAAAGTACGAAGAATAGGTTCTTGATTCAGGAGCTACAAATCACATGACCAATAATAGAGAGTGATTGAGTGATTTTAGGCCGTGTGACAGAAAGGTAGAGATTGGACGTGCGAATGGAAGTAAGGTATTTGGTATAGGAGTAGGTTCAGTGATATGTGAAAAAGAAGGCACAAGCGTTAGTAATGTTATGTTTGTACCTGACTTAGCAACTAACCTGTTGAGTGTGAGCACTATTGTGAAAAGAGGCTTTTATAGCAGTGTTCTCTAGGAAAGGTTATCAGTTGTTGCGAGAGGATGGATGTAAGATAACAGGTGATGTCGCACTTACAGGTGTTGAGGAAAATAGTGTTTATAAACTTAAACTCTGTTCACAGAAACTCACACTAGCCTCAACTGTCATTGGAGATATGGAGTTATGTCACAAGCTCATGGGACATCTTGGTGTACGTAATCTAACATTACTAAGGGATAAATTAGCCACTGGGGTAAGTTTTCCTAATACTTCAAAAAACTTAGAGTGTTCTGCTTGTCTTACAGGAAAACAAATAAAACAGCCATTTAAAAAAGGTTGTGCAAATAGGACTAAAGAAGTTCTCGCATTAGTACATTCTGATGTTTGTGGACTGATGGGTGAGTATATAGTTAGTGAAAAAAAATATTTCTTAACATTTATTGACGATTTCACGAGAAAAGCTTTCGTGTATTTTCTCAAAAAGAAGAGTAAGTATTTGAAAAGTTTGTTGAATTCAAGGTTTTTTCAGAAAAACAACCTGGAAAGACTCTGAAGATTCTGCGGTCGGATAATGGCAAAGAGTATGTCAACCGACAGTTGAGCAAACTCATGAAGGATTGTGGTATTCTACACTAGTTGACAGTAGAGTATGCGCCTGAGCAGAACGGTGATGCGGAACGTGCAAACCGTACCATTGTGGAAAAGGCTAGGAGTATGCTTCAGGAGGCAGGTATAGGAAAACAGTTCTGGGCGGAGGCCGTTAATTGTGCTGTCTATTTGAAGAACAGATCACCAAAAATAGCAGTAAAAGGAAAGACGCCGGAGGAAGCGTGGACAGGCAATAAGCAAGATCTGAGTATGATCAAAGTTTTGGATGCAAAGCGTTTGTACATATTCCAAATGTTAAAAGGAGAAAAATGGGATCCGAAACCTAGAGAGCTTATTCATGTTGGTATCTGCGAAGAGTCGAAGGGTTACCGATTAATCGATCCGGCAACCGGACCACTGAATAAGGCAAGAGATGTTGTATTTTTCGAAAACCAGAAATTCAAAAATGAGAAGCCTGTAGACAACAAAGCTGAAGAACATGCAATAGTCAGTCTTGATGAAGATGTTAGTGACAAAAACGCTCAAGAGATTTTTCAAGGAGATTCTGATAATGAAATCAAAGAGATTGAGCAGCAGTCAGTACAGGAGTACATTGAAAAAGAGACAGTTGTTAGTGATGATGAGTGGCTGACTTCTGATGAAAAGGAAGATGAAGATAATAATCAGATGCGAAGGAGACATCCTCAGAGAGAAAGAAAGAAAAGAGATTTTCCAGGATATGTCACTTATCAAACGATTGCAGAGGCAGATGATCCACATAGTGTTGAAGAGGCATTGTCGAGAAATGACAAAGAGATGTGGAGCTGCTATTGAGGAGGAGCTAGGAGCGCTCAAGAAAAGTAACACGTGGATATTGGCAGAGACACCAAAATCTTGCAACATTGTGGATTCTAAATGGATATTTAGAATAAAAGAAGAGGTGGGGAGAAAGAATAGATATGTATAAAGCTCTTCTGGTTGCAAGAGGATTTAATCAAAGGTGGGGTCTTGATTATTTTGAAACTTTCTCACCTGTGGTTAGACATAGCTCACTACGGACTTTCATGGCGCTTGCAGTCCATATGAATCTAAATATTGATTAGATGGACGTAAAAACAGCTTTCCTTAATGGAAATTTGGACGAAGATGTCTATATGAAACAGCCAGAGGGCTATGAAGAGAAAGGAAAAGAGAATCTTGTATGCTTATTAGAGAGGTCATAATACGGACTTAAACAAGCTCCGAGAACATGGAATAAAAGGCTTCATGATGAATTGACAAAACTTCAGTTTAAGAGATCTGAAAATGAGCCTTGTGTTTATACGAGATTCAATAACGGGAAAGTTATTATCATTGCGGTGTATGTTGATGATATTTTATTGTTCTGGAATAATGCTGAAGAATTGCGTAAGGTAAAAAGAGATCTCATTAACAAATTTGAGATGAAAGACCTTGGCAAAGCAGAACTTATGTTGGGAATACGCATAACTCAGGACGGCGAAGAAATCAAGTTGGATCAAGAGAGGTACATAGAAAAGATTCTACGTTCATTTGGGATGGACGACTGTAAGACAGCTGTATTACGGCAGCGTCTAGAGAAGCCGCAACCTGATTATGAGTTGAAAGATGATGTTTCATATAGCATTAATTGGATCACTGATGTATCTAGCAGTGTGCACGAGGCCAGATATTGCTCACATAGTTAATCACCTTCGCCAGTTTAACAACTGTTATGGAGAAGAACATTGGATAACAGCAAAAAGAGTGCTATGCTACCTTAAAGGAACAAAAACTGTGCGGTCAGGACGATTGGGTGGTGTGCATGCGTTGCCAGCCTGGTGGGCAAGACGACCTGAACCCACCATTAGATACATAAATAAACCCTATTTATTATTTTTTTGTTCAAAGTAATAGTAAGTATGAAGTAGTCGATAAGTACTTGGAACACAAAATTGTATCCACGAGAACACTGCCGACAAACTGTACAGCAGTTTGGCAGAAGATATTTGTATTTTTTTTTCTAAGTTATTTTTCTGGAATAAATAAATAAAAAAAAACTTGAGAGGTGTCAAGGGACACCCGGATGGAACGAAGTTCCTTTCGATTAATTAGTGAAGGAATTGTAATAAAATTTATAATTTTATTTATAATAAAATTATAAATTTTATTATTTATAATAATATTTAAAAAAAATAAGTTATAATAATATTTTTTTTATTATTAACAAAAAAACGTAAACAGAAATAGAAAGACGAAACGAAAATAACAGGCTAGCTTTCTATGAGAGAGAGAGAGAGAGACAGACAGAGAAACACGCGCACGCCGCACGGCTTACAACTATAGCAAAAAGTGTCGTTACAACTTTTCGTATGAATTTTTTCCGTCTAGCCCCCTTTCACAACGCGCGATAAGGAACTTCGTTCCAAAAAAAACTTATTGCTTGAGATATACGAGAGGTACTCAACAAGAGCTTGTCGTTGGGCATGCAGATGCAGATCATGCCGGGGACAATGATCGCAAGTCTAATTCAGGGTGGTTGTTCTTGTCGCAAGGAGGAGCAATTTCTTGGGAGAGCAAGAATATGTTTCGCTATCGGAGTCTGCCAGGGAAGCAGTATTTCTTCGCAGATTCATAGCAGAGATGGGGCGAGAATTAATTACGCTGCCATCAATCAATCACTGTCTTCACTGATAGTCAATCGGCTATGGCAATAGCCAAGAATCCCATACACAATCAACGTACCAAGCATGTAGATGTGCGATATCACTATGTTAGGGAGACAATAGAGAATGGTGATATACGATTAAGATACAAGGAGACAGCGCAAATGGTGGCGGATGGTTTGACCAAGGCGTTGTCGAGAGGAAAGTATGAGTGGTGTGTGCGAAGTATGAAGTATGAGAGTGTGTGGTAAAGAGTGATGAGAGGAGTTCCGGGAGGTATGAGATTAAGGAGGAGTGTAAAAGAGTTTGCATAAAATCTCATTAGTTGCCTTTAAGTTATTTAAACTTAGAAGCCTGTATTTTTTTGTTACTCTTCTTGTTGACTCTTTTGACGGTGTCTGTCTGTGAAAAATATATTTACCATGTGGAAATATAATCGTGTATCATTTAAGCAACCTAAGCTATAATATTCTGAGGGAGAGTTTCATCAATGAATTGAAATGGTTTTGATTTAGAGACGATGACCACAAGTCAATTTTGTTTGTAAAGCCTTTAAATGGATTTTGACATTATTTTTTTAATTTTCTTGTGAAATAGTGAATTATGAACATGAATAAATATTTTGGATTGAATATTTGTCACAAAATAAAACACAAGAAAAAAGCAACGGGTAGGGGGTCGCGAAATATTTCTTCATACTAAAGGGGCCGTGTCATGAAAAAGGTTGAAAAACACGGGACTTTTATATAATGCAATAAGAATATAAAGATTACAATGGATCGAGATCATCGAAAGAACAATATTAAGTAGGTAAATGCTAAGTAGAATGCGTTAGCGCAGCTGTGCTTTGAAGTTTGCAAAGATTCGTTTAGCGCCTGGTAAAAAAGCCTCAATCTGTTAATCTAAAACTCCGTTGCTTCGTTTTATTCATGGGCTCATTGATTATGAACTCCATAGTATGCAGACAGACGTACTTTGTCAAAGAAAACCAAATATACAATGACGTTAATAGCTCGATAGTTTTCTAACCTCTGTATTTTTCGTTAAAAGAATTATTATTTTCATAAATAGTTTTTTGTGCATAACTCAATAACTTGTTCTAATAGCATCGTTAAAAATGTACAGAACTTATGGAAGATCAAAACTATCATCGATTTAGAAAATGTGGTCTGATACTGTGATGTTTGTATTGGAAGTATTGGCAGCGTTGTGTGCAGTGGCTGTGTGTGGGCCATGCTTGCTGGCGTGCGTGCGGCGGCTCGTGCTGGGCGATGAGCTGCTGCAGCGGGGTGGGGGGGGCATGCGGGAGGCGGAGGTGCTGGGCTGCGACGAGCCCGCCTGCCCCTACTACAAAAAAAACGTTCGGTACCTCATGGTACCGGCCCGGCGGCAGCGGACCTATAACTCACCCACCCGACAGTGTTCTTAATTCTACGATGATTTATATTTTTGTTAGTTTTAATATACGTCTTTTTTAAAACTCCGGTAGTTTCTTTAGAGAATCTTTAGACCGGAAGTCATCGTACTATCCTCTTATTCATAAATAACGAGAAAATTGCCATCAAAGTTTTGTCCCTATTCACCCCGTTTGACGGTACCTACAAATTTGTACGGAACGCTCGGTGAGCGAGTCCGACTCGAACTTCTCCGGCTTTTATTTATCCTAGTATGTAGGAGGAAGGTGTGGTAGTTCAGTAGGATTCCGATATAACCCTCTTCATCTGTACTATGAGAGGTCCCCATGAGTATTTCCGCACTAAAACACAATTATACGGCTGCGCTTACTGTAGGGGTTTTTGAATGCGATTTTGAGAGTTGCTTACTTATATATATTGTGAAAGAAGACACGAACGGTGATGAATCATTGTATTTTTGTGCTGCTTTATAGCGTCGACGCGGACGACGCGCGACGTCGCGGGCTGCAGCTAGTCAATAATCTATTACATCTACACTAATATTATAAAGAGGAAAGATTTGTTTGTTTGAAATGAATAGGCTCCGAAACTACTGGACCGATTTGAAAAATTCTTTCAGCAATGAATAGCTACATTATCAGGGAGTAACATAGGCTATATTTTATCCCCCTGCTCCCACGGGAACGGGAACTACGCGGGTGAAACCGCGTGACGTCCACTAGTTATTATAATAAATCTATCGAAGAGTCGTTTTTGTACATTCAAAATAATTAAGAAAAAAAAATAGCCAAGGGGTAAAGGATAACTAACAACCCATTTCCATCATTTTTTGAATTTTTGTCTGTTTGTTTGTTTATCTGTTTGTCTGTTTAGATGTGCAGGCATCCCGTAAAAAGTAGAAATATAATGTAGATAACTTTCATACATTTAAATAGTACGTAACTCAAGGTATAACTTAGTTTTTGTTTCATCGTAATCTGATCACTCTATCAAAAGATATTTGTATTTAAAGTTCTCAAGAATAAATTAATTATAATTACGTGCCACGTGAACATACGTATACACGCATGCATGCATGGAAATAACATGCGGATTTTTGCGGATCCCAACCTGAATTAGGTTGGAAGGTTGGATGGTATGGATGGCAAACGGCTGGGTTGGAAGATGGGAATAAGACTGTTTGCTACTGTGGCAAACAGCGAACAACAAACACGAGCGTGTGGATAGGTGTTTGCTGTTTGCGTATGTGTTCGGGAAGTGTTTGGCAGTGATCGGCATCGGTGTCGGTTTTTGTGCACAAATCAAAGGGTGTTCGACAAACGTGTTTGCGATGTATCCACACGCTTGTTCAGTTCTATTCTGCCGTCATAAGAAAAAGGACGTATCTACATAAAACGAAGTAACCGATTTCCGACTTTAAGAAAATCACTTAAAGTTGGAAATCGATTACTTTGTTTTGTATAGATACGTATTTTTTTTTACTGCGGGAGTACTATTAACCCGAAAGTAATCCGGAATATACTAGCACGTTCGCCAAGCATGTGGATGCCGTGTTTGTGTTGGGTGTTTGTGGTGTTCGAGACGTGTTCGGTGTTTGTCCTGTTTGTGGCAAACACCAAGCGTGTGGAGGCAGCATTTGGTAGTGATCGGCATCGGTGTCGGTTTTTGTGCACAAATCAAAGGGTGTTCGACAAACGTGTTTGCGATGTATCCACACGCTTGTTCATTTCTATTCTGCTTTCATAAGAAAAAGGACGTATCTACATAAAACGAAGTAACCGATTTACGACTTTTAGAAAATAACTACGCCCGCCCGTCACCACAGGAAGTGTTTTGGGGGACTGTCTATTTGTAAACGTTGACGTTCAAAAAGTGCTGGTACTCAGCCTAATTTGAATAAATTACTTTTGATTTTGATTCATTTTTGAAAGTGAGTTAGTTAAATTTTAGGTTAATATTTTCTGGACATTTTTTATTTATTTTATTTTTAGGCCCCAAAAATGTTATTGTCAAATAATAAATGGAACATTCGATAACTTTCTGATTTAGTCAATCACTAGAATATATGTGAAATAAATTGCTTTTAACGATAGCGACCGTTGTTTTTGTGTGCGTAAGTTGTACGGTGCATGGTAAATGCACGCTGTGTTTAATGCAATAAGGTTTATAATTGATTGTGTAGTACGATCTGTTTTGAGAAGTGCGGGTGTATGCGCGACTGCGTATCTATTGCTTTTACTGACGTGCATGTGTAGTAGTTGCTTTATGGAAGGGGAAGACTGGAGACACAGGGTCCCGGTACATTTTCGTCTAACGGGCATATCTCCTTATTTATTATATCTATGTATGTACCAGAAGATTACCTGGGCTAATCGGCATTTCAATCGGAAGAGATGATATCCTATTTTCTTAATTTTGAGAGAGATCAGGATATGCAAGGTATTAACTTAAAGTAGATTTTATCTATGCGACCAATATTTTCCGACATCCACGCGATCGAAGTCGCGGGCACAGCTAGTATAAATAAATAATCTATACATATAATAAAATCGTAGACTAACCGTGTCTGTACATTGAATATTTTTGCATGAAAATTACACAAAAAACTCAGGAAAAAGGCATAAAACACAAAAATGCAATTTTTGAAATTTTTGTCTGTCTGTTTATCTGTTTGTCTGTGCGTTTGTGGGAGCATCACGCATAAACCACAGATTGGATTGCAAATCTAAATACTTGAAAATATTAAGTGATACCCCGAGGAAAACTTAGCGTTTATTTCATTAAAATCGACCCACAAAATCAAAAGATATTGAATTTTTAAGTTTAGGAAGAAACTTCCTAATGTATTCTGATGAGTCAGAGCGCCATCTATTGAGAAAAAATAAAATGCATGAAAGCATTCAAAATTGTTGAGTTATTTGTGAAACTTTCAATATGTGGCAAAATAAAAGTGATCATTTTTATACCTTTTCGTTGTTTATCGTTACAATCGATCCCGGAAATCAAAATATATTGAATTTTTAGTTTAGTAAGAAACTTCCTAATGTATTCTGATCAGTCAGAGCGCCATCTATTGAGGAACCAAAAAATGCATGAAAGCATGAATGTTACACCAAAACACATTGATTGAGTTATTTGTAAAACTTTAAATACGTAGACGTAGCAAAATAAAAGTAAACATTTTAATACCTTATCGTTATTTATCGTTACATACAGGCTTCATATTTAACGTCTTCCGCTGCCACATATTTTGTCAGTTTACATGGTCGATAGATGGCGTTGCACTGATGACGCGTTTTTCTGAACTGCGGTGTTAAGATTTTCCGCTGGAGAATGATCTCACACGATTTTTAAACACAGTCGTGTTCGTAGGAATTTCGGTTTGGTCTCTGAAAGGTCTTAAACTGTTAGGGACCAAAATTGCTTAAATCTCCGAGATGTGCTGGTTTCGTTTAAAATGCATTTATCGTAGTTTTGCGAAGTACTGGACGGTTCGACTTGCGGATCAGGCCTGTAGGGTTCCGTACCAAAGGTACTGTGCTGAAGGGACCCTACTGCTAAGCCTCCGCAATTGATTCCGTTTAGAGCGAAGCAACGAACGGTTCGATTTGCGAAACTAGGCTAATAATAATAAGGTACCGTACCAAAGGTGGTCACGGTGACGGAAACGATCGATTTTGGGGGGGCTACTCTCTAAGTCCGAAGTCCGTAGTTTCGGGCTTAGTTGCGGGCGTACTCTACTCCGTATCACACTACAGACTTACGATTAGTCCTGAACCCGACCTAAACTAAGAATGAATGACAACACGCTTTCACAGTAACTGTCAATTCGTGTTATCATTAGTTCTCAGTGGTTAGGTGATACGGAGTAGAATATTTTTTTGTTCTTCTTAATATATAAGTAAAACAAAGTCGGGTTTGTTCGAACACTTTCCTAACTAACTCGAGCGATTTTCATAGTTTTTGTGTGTTTGGATAAGTCTTCGGTCTTCCAGAATAGCATAATAAGAATTAAAATACAAAAAAAAAATGAGTATGCAGGTAGGAAGGATAGGTAGGTAGGCAGGTAGGTAAGGTAGGGTAGCTATGGTAGGTAGGTAGGGTAGGTAAGTAGGTAGGTAGGTTAGGATCGGTAGGTAGAGTAGCCAGTTGACGGGAGCGAAGCCGCGCGGGTCAGCTAGTCTACACTAATATTATAAAGAGGAAAGATTTGTTTGTTTGTTTGTATGTTTGTTTGTTTGTTTGAATTGATTAGGCTCCGAAAATACTGGACCGATTTGAAAAATTCTTTTAGCATTGGATAGCTACATTATCAGGGAGTAACATAGGCTATATATTATCCCCGTATTCCCACGGGAACGGGAACTACGCGGGTGCAACCGCGTGACGTCCACTAGTAATCAATAAATATAAAATTCTTTCGTTACCTACTGAGTGACTGACAGACAACGTACAGCCAAAACTACTGGTCGTAGAAAACTGAAAATTGGCATATAGTTTCCTTGTGGAGTTTAAGGGCGCACTAAGAAAGGATTTTCCGAAATAATTAAGGGAAAAGGAGAAACGGGATATGCTCGTACGAAGTCGCGGGCAAAAGCTAGTATACGTTTAAGGCTCTTCACATTCAGACTCGAAAAATTCCTCACGATTTGTTCCTTCTATTTCTCGTCCCTCCACCTACCTACAGAGGTAGGTACCTAGTTCAGGTACAGCAACACACTGACAGCCGGATTCAGCAAATAGAACCAATATTTACCTATCTTGCAATTTTATTGACATTTTAAATTACAATACCTACAGTACAATTTTTATTGAAGAATATGACTCAATCGATAAGTTTCATTGTTCCACTATAGTTGTCTAGTCGTCATCGTGGGGCTGGTACCCGATGAAGTCGTTGTCGACGGCTATTTCTGGGTCGCGCTTGTACTTGGGCCGTCTGCACTCTTCGTGGCTGCCGGTTGCACCGACTGCGCGGGCGCACACGACATAGTCAGCAGCGAGCAGCGGGAGCGCGGCGGCGGCGGGCGAGTAGCCGGACGAGTGCGCCCACGCCGGCACGGGCTGCTTGCTCTGCAACAAGCGAGACAGGGCTTCTGAGTGACAGCGATCCATCCGCTTGTGTCAACACAACACAAGCGGAATCCACGTTTATAATAATAATAATAAGCCTTTTTATTTCCGACAACCTTACAAAACATGTATTTCTTAAAAAACAACTTATATATAATATTTTATTCCGTTATTGGAACCCCAATTTGGGTATAGGCCTCTTCCAGCCTATTCCATGTTTCCCTATTTTTTGCTTTGCTACTCCATTCCTTTCCTGCTGTGTCTATTATTTCGTCTACCCATCTATTCCTCGGACGGCCTCTTTTTCTTTATTTATTTAGATAGATAGATAGATATCCCCATATTGTTGTTTCAACAGTCCATCTTTTGTCCGTGTATCTCGCTAGATGTCCTGCCCAACGCCACTTTTGTGTTAGAGCGTATTTGAGAGCATCTATTACTCTTGTCTTTTTCCTTATGTGATCGCTTCTTATCTTTTGATTTTTTCTTAGTTTAATTATGCTTCTTTCCATCGTTTTCCGACAGGTCGCTATTTTTTATTTTTGTGTTGTATGTCCACACTCGACAGCCGTACGTCAAAGTCGGTAGAATACAGGTGTCCATAATAGTCTTTTTAATGTGAAGAGGGAAAGGCCCTTTTAGGATTTCTTTTAAGCTCCAGAATCTTTTCCAACTCATTTTCACCCTGCGTTCGACTTCCTCCTCCTCGTTGTTGTCTCCAAACGATATTGTTTTGCCAAGATATATGTAGTTGTTTACGTAGTCTAACGGTTTGCCACCCAATATGATTTTATTAGTAGTTTTGCTATTTGTCATAACCTTAGTTTTATTATGGTTCATTCTGAGCCCGACTTTTTTACTTTCCACATCTAACGTGTTTATCATTTTTTCGAGATTTCCACTTGTTTCAGCGAAGATGAAGATGTTGTCGGCGAATCTCAGATGTGTAAGTCGCTTCCCATTCACATATTTCAGATTCCATACGACGGCCAGTGTAGATTATCGAAGACAAACTGTAGTACCGCTATAAAGAGTTTAGGCGACAAAGGATCTCCCCGTCTCACTCCTCGACATATTGGTATGTTCGCTCTCTGTTGTTCCAATTTGACCCTGCTGATACTACTTTTGTAGATGTTTTTTAATACCCTACTGTATTTATCATGAGTAGGTATCGTACTTATCTAAGGCTTCCCATATGGCATTATGTGAAATCGTGTGTCTATATAATTCCCTATATTTTTCTATGACTTGCTGCATGACATGTATATGGTCTGTCGTCGAGAAACCAGAACGGAATCCTTCTTGTTCTATCGGCTGGTGTTTGTCGATTTTTGAAGTCATTCTACTTTGTTGAATTGATGTGAATAACTTATACACACTTGAAAGGAGACTTATAGGCCTGTAGTGGCCAATTTCTTTCGGTTCTCCTTTTTATACAGTAAGATTATATCAGATTTCTTCCATTGTTCTGGCACCTGACCAGTATCTAGGACTTCGTTGAATAAGTGGGTAAAAGGATTTAGCAGCAGAGCAAAACCAGTTTTTAGAGCCTCATTTTGTAAACCATCGGGTCCGGGACTTTTGTCTTGCTTCAACTTTTGGATGTGTTTGATAATTTCCATTCCATCCACTTGTGTTATATCAACTTTTTCCGGGGTGGTTTCGTGCTGCTTGTGAGAATAAGAAGTAGTTGAGCTCGGAAAGATGTCATTTTCTTTTCATACAGTGTTTTATAAAATTCTGTAGCACAGTTCATTATATCATCTCTAGATTTGGTCTCATTAGTGTTTCTTTTTAGATTTTGAATCCAGTTTTTATGTGTTACTTGTCTGCTCTTCTGAAACTTCTATATTTGTGTAGGTTGTTCTCTATTATTTTGTTTCTATAGTTTTAGTAATCTCTTTTGATTGCTTTGCTTGTTATTTTGTACAAAGCGCTCAATTCCTTTTTCATTTATTTAGTTTTTTGTTTTGTTTTTACTAGTTTTGTCTCCACGTTTACACGCATCCTTATAAAAATATAGTTCATTGGTTAAGCATAGCGCAAGAAGACGTACAAGAACCCAGTTCATAGTTGACATGTGCCTACGAAAAATATGCTATCACTGACTAAAAGCAACAACAAAATGGTCTCGTGCGATCAAAGCGACCCGGTAAGGCGGTAGCAATCAATCGATCAACTAGCATATCACAGGGACAGGACATAGGCACCTCCCGGATATGCCACAAGTCTGGTTCGTCACCTTTGACACAAACTTATTCAAACAAAAGCGATTGTATGTCTACCTATCTCATAATTATCTGCATAGTAAAGTTACACTTTCAGTAACCTATTTCCCACTGCGAACACCTTTCAGTTTTAGCTTGAAGGTTAGCGCCTGTCAGATATTCGATATAGCAGCCAGCTCGATGACAAACACTGGTCGACAGAGAGGTCTCGGCACTGCACTTAACGGGCTTCAGGATCTGATTACCGACTCAAGATAACTCCTTAAACAGTGTGATGAATACCTACTGAGGAATTTTAGTTCAACTGGACATTTTGTAGATGTAAGTAACAGTCGGGAAATTTGTTTATGGTGTAAACAGAATCTAGTAAACGGTATTTATCGAAATAGGAATCTTGTACCTAACTAGTCTTGTGTCTTGTAGCATGTGATAGAATGTCTCTTGTCCTTAAGGTAAGGCAAACCGCATCCATGGCCAACCCTACATGTTTAGGTTATAGGAGTGAATGTCATCAAGCAGCAAAACTTATCGTATCATAGATGCACATCGTTCCTGACCTGCTGCCGCGAGTCACCTGGCGCGAGTATTTTGGCTGGTAGGACGGAAGGTTATCCTGCCATTTGCTGGTCATCAGAGCTCTTTCGCTAAGCAGTGGTACCTATAAACGAGGATCATTACATAGTGGTCGCTTGCGGAGGCTGCTAGTCCTACGAAGAGAAGATACTGACTGAGCAGGGTCCGCCGCTGACGGACACGTATTTCTGCTGGATGAACAGCAGCACCACAGTGAAGAATGCCACGATGGCGTGCAGGGCCCTCATCGTCTCCTCGCCCCCAGTCCTCGTCTGCAGAACCTGTGATCCTTCACATGTTTCTGCTGACCTGCAGATGAAAGTTTTGTACAAAAACGAGCGCAGTGGATGCGTGCTTCGAGTTTGATCTTGATTTTTCTTGTGATTGACACAAACGTGACAGACAAGTTTGAATAAGTTGTAATTTACTTACTTTTTTGTTGCAGAAAAAAGGTTGGTATATTTACCCACATAGTATAGCATCGGCATCGTCAAGAGTTAGGGTCAACTGACCCATAAAACAAATAATAACAAATTGTCAACAATAGTAGATTACACTATTACTAGATTATGTAGATTATAGCGACAGATTATTACTAGATTATGTAGTAAAAGGCAATGCATTTTACTTTGGAAACAAAGACTAAGGCCGTCACCAGAAAATAAAAATGCGTTTGTTAACTACTCTAAGAGATTTAAAAAAAATATTAAATTTACTCAGAAAGCCCAAAATAATTACTTGATTAAGAACTCGAAGAATAAATCGAAAACCTCATGGCAAATAATAAATAACAGCAAAACGAATAGGGAACCAATTTTGCAGATAAGAAATAATAACCAGACAGTAACGGATCCGAAAGAAATAGCAGAGTCATTTAAAAATTGTTTCATTGACCAAATTTCTAATATACCTAAAAACCCAATGCGCGACGTTAAAAAAATAGACCATAACCCAAACTCAATATTTGTGCCACCAGTCATACCTCAAGATGTAATCAGAATAATTAAAACACGAAAGAACAAAAAGAGCTTTGGTTATGACGGGATTTCCACTCAAGTCATATTTGTTGCAAATAATATAGCAGGCCCTTTATCTCATATTATTAATGTTAGCATATCATCAGAAACTTTTCCTGACAACTTAAAAACTGTAATTGTAAAACCAATTCGTAAAAAGAACACTAAAGATGATGTGTCGTACTACAGACCCATAGCAATACTTCCCGTTTTTTCTAAAATTATAGAAAAAGTCATATATGAAGCAATTTCATCTTTCCTGACTAAATTTAATATACTTTGCCATGAGCAATACGGGTTCAGGAAAAATAGGAATATAAATATGAATTTTTGACCTATTGAATATTATTATGTCGAATGTTGATACAAAAACGCCTATATGTGCTATATACACAGATATGTCGAAAGCTTTCGATTATGTCAGCCATGACATACTGCTTCAAAAACTAAACGCCTATGGCATTCGAGGTAATATCCTGAACATAATAAAAACATATTTATCCGGCCGCAAACAGATGACAGAAATTTACAAAACATATGTCAAGTCTAAATTGGAAAAAAATACGTGTCTTCCAATAGAAAAATTAAATTCGGCGTGCCACAGGGAAGCGTTCTTGGCTATAAATAAATAAATATTAACTATAATAGTCAAGATGTGGGCAGAGTAGATGTTACAAAATTTTTAGGAATTTTAATTGACAGTCAGCTGACATGGAAGGCTCAAGCGGAAGCAATCTGTAAAAAACTTAGCGCATCTGCTTATGCTCTTTATAATCATAAAAAAAGTTAATATCAAAACAGTATTACTAGGTTATCATAGTCTTGTCGTTTCCGTTTTAAGGTTTGAAGTTTTTTGTCTGGGGTAATTGTACCAAAAGAGAGAATATTTTTAAAGCCCAAAAACGCTGCCAACGAGCAATATTTGGTTTAAAGGTGAAAGCAGTGTTACAATTTTTAAAAGTCATGGATTTTGACATTTCCGTGCCTTTACATTTTAGAAATAGCTCTTTTTGTTAAATGTAATCGACATCTATTTTTATCTCTATCGGAGAGTACATACCGAGATGTAACTTTGCGAACTCAATACCAAAACTTGTTACGCACAGGTGGATATAAGACTGCTTTGTTGAGGAAAAGTGTTTTTGGTATGGCACCGGCTATTTTCAACCACATTCTTTACTCCATAAAAGTGGAACCGGTGTCAACTTTCAAAAATAAATTAACAGAATTACTATTAAATAAATGATATTATCGAATTGAGTATCGGATTTTCTAGCCGATAAATTTTAGTTGTGTATTTCTATGTTTGATGATGAATTGCATCAATGTTTGCAAGCCAAAATGGTAGAATGTACAAGGACTCTTTAATATTATTGTAAATACCTACATTCTGAGAAAATAAATACATATTCTATTCTATTCTACTCTACTCTACTCTGCTCTGCTCTACTCTACTCTACTCTACTCTACCCTACCGTACTCTACTCTACTCTATTCTAATTATGCATAGAGGGGAAAAAGCAGTGTCTTATGAAACGAGCGCCATATTGAGTGGCAAGCGTAATGTAAAATTCCAGAGTTAACAGTAATTACAAATCGAATGGGACGCGGTATTCAAGCAAAGACAACGTATTCCCGAGGAGTTTACTCTGGTCTCTATTAGTCTACTTTTCACACCCACTGCCCTACGCGAGCCCAACCGTCACCTACGCCAGATGAATGTAAGCTCTCTTGGTAAACATTTAGATTGATCACATCACATTGTTGACCTGCGGCTTATGGTAATCAAATTCAGTACAACATTGCCTGATGGCACCCAATAAACATTATCGTATTTCATTTTACCAAAGTACTTTATTAGAAAATTAAAAAAAAAAATAGTGCGAGAAGGTAGGTCAGAATCTCGTAGCACACTAGTATTACAACTAGGCTACGGCGGTCTACGAGCGCTACGGGCCTACGAACAAAACGAGAAAGCTCACGATTACATAGATGGTACTCACTCATTTAGGTACACATGACAGTACAAAATAACTGCATATAGCTTATCTTTACCATATCTTTGGCCCAGCATATTAGCTGGTATGATACTGCGAATTGCCTGTCATACAATTATGGGAATGGTCAGTAAAGGCGAATGTCAGAGGTCAACGCTCAGAAGACACGAGCAACCAATAAACGTGCCATCATTCACTTGAGGTCATTGTTTCTACGTCATAAGGATGGATGCGTACTATCTGTTGCTAAATTGTGTTCATTTTATTTACTCCCCACTAGCTTAACTTAGATAAGCCATACGGCGGCGATGCGGTGGACATCCTACCCATGCATGCACATAACGTTTTGGGCATGCTTTTTTTGTGCGTACAGCTAAGACATTAGACAATTTCCTGCCGGAGTCTCTGTTTTCTGATAGCTACAAACTGCGACTCCCAGTTTGTAGCTATCAGACGTCATTAAGACGAGATACAACAAGGTCAGCGTGCTCCATAGTCGTCCACATCATCGCTTTCAAACTTGGCTTTTATTCATACTCTGTAAATATTATCAAGTGCACCTGCTAATGATCGCTTCTACTGGGGTGCCTGCCCTCTGGTAAAACCCTGAGGTTTTACCAGAGGGCAGATGATCGTACGTAATGACCCAAACCGCACTTTAGATAATGACTAATAAATTTATTCTTCTCAGTTAAATTGTAATTTTATCAGAGGCTGCCCCTGTCTCTGAGAGAAGGAGCAAGGGGAGAAATATTTATTCGAGTGTAGGTTTCATCTCCAGCGTTGGGGATATGACGCATGGCGGAGAAGGATTGTGTCACAATTAATAAAGGAGAGTCTACGTTCTTCACACAATCTGTGGTGTGATCTGACCTTACACTTCAATATACAACTATTACTAATCTAACCAACAAACAATAAGTAATTCGCTTAAGTAATTGCAGCCCTGTCATGTCAGGAAGTCGCTAAGTCGGCGAGCTGTCCACTACCTGCCCAGCGGTAGTAAATCTGCCGACAGATGGCGCCACATACTAACCGCATAAACTTAATTTATAGACCGGAATACGACTCGATTTCCGCACATTCATAGATTTAGCCGTACCTAAATGTTTGTACCTATTACTTCCGCATAAACTTGGCTTGTCCAATCCTATGCTATCCTACTATATAATATAATTATATAATTTAATATTTATTGTAAATGCGAAAGTTTGTGAGGATGGATGTATGTTTGTTACTCTTTCACGTCAGAACGCCTGAAAGGATCTTCATGAAATTTGGCACAGAGGTAGATTATAGTCCAGAATAACACATAGGTTACTTTTTATCCCGGGAGTATGTTCCCTAGGGATCACGCGGGCAAAGCTGCTTTCAGAAGCTAGTAAATTATACCTGAGTAGAGTATACTGTATTTACTAGGATAATAAATTGTCCGTTGAACAGACATTTGGCGCAGCTTGACCTTGTCCCCATTTTTCCCTTGCTAGGTTGTTCCTTTTTCATTTGAACTGCCTTAACACTTAACACATACTTCCGGTAATCAATTCCCAGGTCGAACAAAGTGCGAAACTTATTTCTTAACGATTTTTCTAGTAGTAGCCTGGTGTTGAGATTCTTGGCCGTTCGTTAGCAACGGGATCGTCCCAAATAATATGCGGATTTACCCAAACATTGTCCGTATTGGGACATACACAATGTTTTTATCCCAGGAGTATGTTCCAATGGGATAATTTTCGACTTTCAGGCGGACGAAGCTGCTGGCAAAAGCTAGTTTATAATATATTAAAAATGTATATCGCTCTTTGGTAGGTTCCTAAAATTAAAGTTTATTTCGAAAAATTACAACATTAAATGGCATTGACGTCATAGGATGATATAAGCGACTAATAATGTATCAATAAAAATAATTTCATAATTATTGCAATAACCTACTAGACACTAACATCGTTAATACAATACTTTGAGGAATAATGTGAAATGCAGTAATGCAGACTATCTGACCGCAGGGCACGCTTACGCATGTGGTCACAAAAAGGGTTCTGCTATCCACAGGAAAACGCACATTAGGTACAATTAATACTGCTAATTAACAGTTAAGACACAACAATACATACTGATGACGTCAAACACTTTTACCTATTAAGTATTTTATTTAAAAACCATTCGGGAAAACCTTTTTCGATCATTTTCAGTCATTACAAATTGTCAGAAAGTAGAAAGTCTTACCAAGAAGTACCGTGTTACCCAGCTACTGGGTTGTCGAGGTAGCATAGGCTGGATAGGCAGTCGGTCCACGTCAAATACTGGTAGTCAGCTCAATGCGGTTTGACTGGAAGTCAACCCTAATGTAGTAGGGAAAAGTCTAGGCAGATGGTGACGGCTATTCGGGAAAACCAGAGCTGTTAATCAGAAGATAGAAATTCCGCGAATCGTAAGGTTATCTAGGCAAAAAAATAAAATTTAAAAAATGATGATATTGTGTAATCTGGTCTAGTTTAGATTAGGTGCCAATCAATGAATGACTCGGTGAAATCATTTGCGTCGTCCGAAAATCGAGCTCAAGTTTAGGGAAGTGGCTTTATCTGACCCCAACTACTATCTACTGATAGATTTAAAAGTTACCTACTTACTCCATACATAATTCACAGTCTTCCTCAACATTTGTTATCTGTGTGACGTAAGAATTTGAAGCTATGGGGAAACCCACAAACTCTATCTCTGTTTTTATTTTCTGGAAAGGTCACGCCCTTTAAATAAGGAAACCAAATCTATAAAATAACCACTCGTAACTATAGTTGTATCTATTGTATGATAACAATATGATCATAATACAGCGAGCAAGATTCGCGTCGCATGCGAATTAGTCAAGACTTCACGATCGTACATCATGCATGATGTATGGTGCTTGCAGGCGCCAGCGCAGGGCTAGGTTCAAGTAGTGAGGGAGGTAGGTGGCCATTGTTCGCGCGGATCAATCAGCATGCGTGTCGCGTCCGGCCCACGTGTGCATCACACGCTGGGAGAACGATGCGGCTTGTTGATCACGATACCCATTTGTAATTTTATAGGATACTTTTCAAATTTACGATGACGATTCCACTAAAGGTAAAGTGAGTTCCATTAGCTAATCCAAACACATTGTTGCAGTTGTTAGTGGAACCTGAATGAGGTTAACACCAGAGCGCGAGGATTGGCACGACAAACGAGAGGCGTTTTTCCAGCAGTGGTGGAAGGCGAGTTGTGGATGCTGATGATGAATAACATCATAGTGGGCTCGAGTTTGTCACTATTACCAATTATGTAGCAGTACTTAGATCTATCCTAATACGATGCTGAGATAAGAAAACAGGAGTACTTACCTACGATACGGGGGAACGTGTCGAAATGCGCAATCACTCTAGAGCACGAGCCAAAGCAAGTGAGGGAAGACTACAGAACACTGTGTGGTTTCAGTCTGTAAGGGTCGGATAGACCCTTGTGACCGCCCCAGGGCGGAGGACAACCATAGGGTTCAGACACGTTTAAAGTTGTACAGGAGCTACGCTAATGCTGCGTGCAATCATAACATTAATAGAACATTAAAGGACGTCGGATAGGTAGGCCAGTTAAGTCACATAGACAGGAGTCAGGGGCTTATCCTTTTCGTAAAAGAAATGGACACTAACAAATGTTCAATGATTTTCCTCTTGCCACTTCTAGCGATTGTAAAATGTATGAATGGATTATTTCTAGGAATCAGCTATTGTTGCCGAAGTACAATAGTGTGTAATCTACGAGTTAATATGGACGAAATCCAATTAGTAACCTATTAGTGCCCACTTTGGTTTTGTTTTTTATTACTAAATACTTCTTTGTCATCGCTTAAATAGGTTGAAGATACCCCCTGACAAAACAAAGGCGCAACAATATGTACGTATGCCTCCTCCATAAGATATATTAATTGCTGAAAGATAGCTTGCTGAACCTCTGTAACTTCATTACAATAAAGAGTTCGAATATATGCGAAATAATGCGAATAGATGATGTCTTAAATACAGTGCCTACAATACCTAGAGAATTAGGGGCACTTGTCAGTGAGGCATGTTTAAGTTTCGACGCCGACGCTAAGTTTCAGTTTCCGTATGGACTTTTCCGGCGGTGCAGTCGCGCAGGCGCAATTCGATGCTTATTGAAGTTTTTTTTCCACGAGAGACTGTGGCTAAAATAAAATTTAGAAATGCTAACTTCCTAACTTTATATTATAACTGCGAAAGTTTGGATGAATGTTTGTTGCTCAATCACGTCAGAACGACTTAACGGATCTTGATGAAATTTGGCGTAGAGGTAGATTATAGTCTGGAATAACACATAGGCTTCTGTTTATCCCAGGAGTATCTTCTCTAGGGACAGTTTCCGAAATTCACGCGCTAGAAGAAGCTAGTTCATTTTAAAAAAGATTCTTAGGATATGACATTAAAAACTTGTCACGAAGGCTCTTCTTCGTGTTAGTAAATCGGTATCTGTAACCTCCGGGTCATCGCGCGTTCATTTAGATTTTTAAAGTCCACTTGTTCAAACCATACTTATCTTTTAACTCCAAGTTAGTTCGGTTTAGTTCCATCTCTTTCTCTTCCCATCTCTTCCCCTATGAGGCGTAGGGCGATGGGAGTAAACCGTTCTCAACCGCGACCATTGTGTATGAAATATTAGTTATTTAACCTGGTGTTAGCAAGCACCTCTGAGTTAAACGATAACTCTGCTTTCCGCAGGTGGACCTAAGGGTACTAATTACCTCCATATTTTTGTGTACGCGCATCAACATGTGTAATTACTAGCTGAAGTCGAAGTTCGTGAGCCGCACAATCTACATGCAGTTGTGGTCAACTTGCGGTTTCCCATTCATTCATCGAGTCTGTCGTGGTGCGCTGCAGCTACCTCATCGAGCGTCATTTAATTATATTTATTAATAAAGTCTTACCGGCACGAGCTTACGTAACACTTGTTATGTTCAATGAGTCAGACGAGTTTGTTGCATGATTGTTTACTATAACTTCTGGTAGCGGCTTCTCCACCGTGAAGGTAGAAAATTATTCCTAAGGACCATTCTAGCGGGGTAAAAGTACCCTAGAGGTATGCCGTATTCTAGAACATGGTCTACCCGTGTTTCAAGTTTAATTCAAATCCGTTAATCCGTTAAGAAGTGAGCAGACTGTACTTTGGCGAGTGTGCGCAGGAACTCCACGACCTTATCCCACCTTCGCCCTTTTACTACCGGAATACCAGACGTACCGCAGGGTACCATCCGTACTTGGTCCATATCCCGTCTAGTCGTACCCAACGCTTCTCCTCCACATTTATTATGCGCACAATGTGCGCACAGCTAAAGTGTGGAAATCTCTGCCAGCGTCTGCGTTCCCGTCCACATATAACCCGTCTGCCTTCAAAGCACGATTGAACAGGCATCTTCTGGGCACGCTCGCCCCATCATAGAGCTCAACCATCGTTTTCCATCAGCGTGATTGTGGTCAAGAGCAAGCCCATTCCGCAATAAAAAATAAAACGGCCATGAGCGAGTCGGGCTCGCCCACTGAGGGTTCCGTACAAATTTGTAGCTACAAATTACTTTAAATAAAGACTACTTATAACTTTTTTATGATTTAAATACAAATGTATAGTTTTCAGACTTTTCCTTATACTTGTAGTATAAGACGATAATACTTGCCAAATTCCATAGTTCTAGGTCAACGCGCAATACCCTATACATTTTGATTCCCTTGAGAGTGTCGAAATATACGTTTTTTTTTTTTTGCGGCATAAACAACCATATCTTTTTATTACGTTAACTTAGAAGTTTGATTTTTTAACAGCTTCAAGTGACTGTAGACGTGAGATGGTTTTAATTTCAACTCGATACCTCTACGCGTTCAAGAGATAAAGGCTCTCGACGGACAGACGGACGGACAACAAAGTGATCCAATAAGGGTTCCGTTTTTTCCTTTTGAGGTACGGAAAAAAAGTAGGTAACTGCAAGACACACATCTAGACAAATATGGCTTCAATCTCGGGGTCAGGAGCGAGAAGGCATGGGAAGCGGTCACCTCCTTCCGCGAAGCAGTGATGCTAGCGAAGGAGGAAGCCGAACGCGTGAAAGAGAGGGAAACCTCAAGCTCCAGCCGTCGTAACAGGAGAGGACGCGCCGGGCGTCGGGAGTCGCAGGGCGATTCCCGGCCACCGTAGGCGCGGGCCTGCGGACGGCGAGCATTGGCTCGCTCGCCGTCCGATCAGAACCAGGGGGGCTACTCTCTAACGAAATCCGTAGTTTCGGGCTTAGTTGCGGGCGGGCGTATTCTACTCCGTATCACCTACAGACTTACGTATAGTCCCGAACCCGAACTGAGAATGAATGACAACACGATTTCACAGTAACTGTCAAATCGTGTTATCATTAGTTCTCAGTGGTTAGGTGATACGGAGTAGAAAATGCCCGCCCGCAACTAAGCCCGAAACTACGGATTTCGTTAGAGAGTAGCCCCCCAGGCCCGGGTCGACGGCGCATTCGGCTGTGTTCCACGCGCGTCTCAAAGAGCTGTCAGCATAGAAGACGGAGCCCGCTAGGGCCAGTGCCTGCCGGGGTTGCGGAATTTGTTTGAAAGAGTCACCGCGGCCCTAAACCGCAAAGGGAATTAGGAGGAACACGGATGAGTTTTAGTCAGTAAGAGTTAGACACTCCCTTTTGCTTCACCCAGAGCGGGAGGAGTCATTTGATGATTTCCCATCCTTAAAAAAAAGGCAAGTGAGCTCTATCGTCGACCAAATCATCGCCTGCACTCCGTGTACCCGTGTGTGACAAATAAATTTGTTTTCTTTCTTTACCATCAAGTGATATTAAAGTATTAATATGGATTTGGAGGCACAATATTAAACAATTTCAGCAAAATATACTGGCGCTTGTTTTGTAGTAAACGGATTTGGCTCCTTTATGTTAGTCAAGATAAACGAGCGAGCTTTATCCAGCTCATAAAACTGTTACCTATACATTAAGGTACAGTCGTCGGCGCCATATTTTATACCTGAGCTCAAGTCCTAAACGTAGGCGCGGTGACGGCTGGCTCGTGACGCGTGACAGATATCTATGCGTTTTATCGTAACATAACGCTTATGTATGTATATGTCACCGGAAAAGGCAAACTCCGTAAGATTATAAAATTACTTGAGAGATTGTAAACTTTCGTTAAATTTTCAAATGAACATTTGGAATGCTTTTTTACGCATCAATATTTGATAGTTTATAATTTCTCGAATTCATTCCGAGAAATTGTGAACTGAAATAAATTAACGACCAATCAGAGCACAAGTCTACAAGAAACTAGGCTCTCATTGGTTTGTTCAGATGTGACGTCACATGTACGCCATAGAGTTATGAATTAAATGGACCTCCTGTTGTCCGATGTTGGTTGAGTTTTCTTTGGGTTTGAATTTTAGGTCTAAATAATTTTTAATATGAATGTACATTCGGCTTAAATTACGGTTGTGACCAGGGCAAGTTGACGGAGCCCCTATTTCTGCCTGCAGGGCTTAAAGTAACCTGACATGAATGGGATCACGGGAGCTAAGTTTGCTCGCTTCGCTCGCTCACTCTAGCTCCCGCAATCCCATTTGAACCTAACCTATCCGTGTCAGGGTGCCCTAAGTTCCCGAGCTGGCGCGGTCGCTCTTTGTTCAGCGGTTAGATCAAAAGTCAGTTATACAAGGAAAGATGATTACTGACATCACGACATCGTCACGTCGTCAGATGCGTCTGTAACTCGATTTCCATTCTAGCCTGAAGGTAATTGGTTTCTGGACTTAGTAGGCAAAACTTTAATGTGTGTGAAAGGAACTGAATTTATGAGGGCAGTTTGACAAGTCTGTGAATTTATAGCCAAAGAAAGTCTTATGTTTATTTAGTTTCAGCATTTTGGATGGGCCACATTGAGACTTTGTTCGAAATAATAACAAAAAAGGCCAGTCACCGTAGACAGATTCAACGCTTTAGGTCGCAGTAAATAGCAATGTCCTGTTTTTTTTGGCTGGTTGTAATGATAGATGCCAGTAGTGTCACCTAATTTTCCAACCTCAAAAGACCTGCTAACTGCGTGCTGCTCAGAAAACTTCTTAAATTTCGGTCATTTTTAAGATTTAAGCTTAATTCTTCTAAAAGGTGCGTTCTACGGAGTAAGTCAATCAGGATGTTAATTTTGAAAGGACAAAATTTGCTACAAATTGAGTGTAACGGTAACTAGATTTAACAGGTATTGAAGTACAGCACTTCAAACATAGCTAATTTTTTGCAATAAGTTCGAGATTATGGTTTTAACTTTAAAGTCGGGATAGATAGTCGTTACTATACTATACTTTTTGGATAAGCTAAGTTCGCTCGTTGTTCAGCGGTTAGATCAAATGTTAGTTATACAAGGAAAGATTATAATTCGACCAAAGGAACATTATAAAATAAGAATGTACTAAACAAACGAAATAATCCCAATTTTTTATCATGGGTATTTTTTATTTCGCGTAATTGAAAACGACTCCATTCAATTCTCTCTTTATACTCTATGGCGTACATGTGACGTCACATCTGAACAGACCAATGAGAGCCTGTTTCTTGTAGACTTGTGCTCTGATTGGTCACCATTTTATTTCAGTTCACAACTTCTCGGAATGAATTCGAGAAATTATAAACTATCAAATTTTGATGCGTAAAAAAGCATTCCCAATGTTCATCATCATCATCATCATATCAGCCGAAAGACGTCCACTGCTGGACATAGGCCTCCCCCAAGCGTCGCCACAAAGACGGGTCCTGTGCGCCTCGTATCCATCGGCTACCCGCGACCTTCACCAAGTCATCCAATGTTCAGTTGACAATTTATCGAAAGTTTACAATCTCTCAAGTTATTTTATAATCTTACGGAGTTTGCCATTTTCCGGTGACATATATACATTTCAGGACTAAAAGACAGTTAGTACATCTCATAAAGTAGATTACAATAAATCTCTGTAATGTACTTATCTACTTTACGGTTAAAATATTAATTAATATAATGTTTTGGTGTTGCCTGTGTCTGTGGTGTCGTTATAGAAATATAAAGTTTGGGGAGGAGCTCGTGGTGGTAACGGGTCGATCGTCAAGATGAGGCAACGCTTGCTGAGGTACGTCCAGAGATGTGAGATAGCCCCAGGCCTCGCTAGCACGTTAGCCGTTGGTCCCGGCTGTCATTTGTTGATAGTTACGGGTAATCAGAAGCTAAGACCAGTCTTGCCGAGGGGTACCGAGTTACCAATTCACTGGATTGTGGAGGTCAGGCAGGCAGTCGCTCCGTGTAAGACACTGGGAATCAGCTAAAACTCTGTAATAGTCTGGAAGTCGACCTCAAGACAGTTGGAAAAGGCTCGGCAGACAGAATAGATACGGAAAGTTCCAGCAAATCAATAAGAACTACAGTACTACAAAACCTAGAACCAAATAGGATCACACAGATCAAGATAACATAAATTATAGATTAGCAATGTCGTTAAAAACAAGTGGCAATACTCCGCCCGGTGGTTCATAACCTGCCTTATAGGGGCGCAGCTGCCTTATCCGTAAAGGAAGCGAGCAAAGGAACGCGCGCCCGAAAAGGACTCACTATTGTGTTTATGCTAAGTTGTACTAAAATAAAGACACATACGCTTGGCGGGAGTGCTTGGCTGCTCGCAGTGACTCGACAAATGACTATCAGTAAACAATAGGTTTTTGAGGAACGATGCGAAGGAGCTGGGGGTATATATACACGGTGTAACGGAAAGGTGGTCATAATTATTTTTTCACACCACCTGCACAAACATCAGAATAGAATAGCATTTATTTGCAAATATGAGTAAAACATAACATCCCTATTGGAAGTGGTTATTTAGTTATATTAAATCGCATGTTTCTTGACTTCGAATTTGCTTTTGTCAAACATTTTATAAAGTCAATTTGTACACGTACTTACCAGAGGCAATTTTCATTTTTTTTTTAAAGCCCTTTGGCATCGCAGACACAAACTGTCAGAGACACCTCTACTCTCACCTCTTCCCTACATTTTGTGACATTGATTAATTATTTATCGCGGAGATGATACCTATTGCAACTGGAATATGTACGCTTTTTACCCGACTACGCGGCGCAAAGGAAGGTAATGTTTTATCAGCCTGTATGTATGTATGTTCGTTCCTTTGGGGCGCTCTAGAGACCAACCGCGAGGGCCAATTTTGATGGTTGGCAAATTAGTTAATCGTTTTATACCTTTATCTTGCGAGTTTGACTAAATACACGGCAGTATTAAAAATTCAATATAGCGGCAACTTGGGTTGTACGTTGTGTTATAGAAAATAGTTTAATAGAATTTCGTTTCACATAAAATTTTACTCGTATTATCATTTCATAGAATACTCAATATGCAGAATTCTCAATTTGAATAAATTTAAATCATAGATTTTTGTTACAAATAAACTTTGTTTCGATATTCATTATATCATAGAATAACAAATCAAATATTCTTTGTCCTCATATTGATTAGTTAATACAAAACTTTTTACCAAGAAAAACATTTTATCAAGTGACAGTTTCTAAACGTTTCAATTGGGGAATTGAAACGTTTAGAAACTGAAACTGTAACTGGCCTTTGTCAATGTGCATACCCTCCTAAACCGCGTTCATAAAAACAACGCGGGTAAATTCTAGTCAAGCCAAAACTTTTCATTCGGGCCCAGTCGACGGAGCCCCTCGAAACGATGGTGGCGGGAAATGTTGATGGGAATAAAAGACAAAACTATACAAACAAGCATACACCATGCATGCAGCAAGCATGCAGCATGCAAGCAAGCATGCAGCAAGCATAGAGCATGCAAGCAAGCATGCATACAGCATGCAAGCATGCAACAGTATGCAGCATACGAGCAAGCATGCAACATGCAGCAGGCATGGTTTTTGTCACGGCTCCGGCGCTGCGGGGCTTCGGCGATCCCACGCGAACTTAGCGGGCCGCCTCGCCCCTCCGTGCCTTCGCGGGCTTAAATTACACTCTAGGGGTAGGGCAGACAAGACTACGTGGGGTCGGTTTTACAGCGATTCGTTTCTGACACTAAGTTCTGTAGCACAAAATATTGACTTTTTGAGACGTATTTTAATTTTAAAGTAGGGTTAAAAATGCTATTTCATAAAAATGGCACTGCCTAGTAAAATTATTCCAAAAAAAATCTGCCATCTTCACTGTAAATTCGGACATATATAACAATAATATTAAGTATTGATTACATTTTCATTGAAATACAATACCATAGAAAAATATAACGAACAAATAATATTCGTTAAAAAAAAACAGTTCTACTGTTTGATAAGTTTGTTAAATTAAAAAATGTGAATAGAAATTCATTGAATTGTGTTTCTGTGAAATATGTTTCATTCAAGTAAATAGTTGTTGAAACAATAATATTCGACATAAAATTATAAGGATCAAATACTATGTGAAACATTTTCTGCGAAATGAAATTCTATCAAATTTCTGTCTGCGAAACAAGGGAACACCCGGCAACTTGAATAGAGGGCTCAAGAGACGATTAAAAATTGAAACTCACTAAAAAATCACTTGTATAAAGTCAATTCCTTTTTCGTACGAGAATAATGCTTGGCCTTCTGATGTTGATTTTCAAGTGACTAGGTCTAAAACATAGTTATTTATCTAGTCTTCATCTTGAACTGTCATTCACAGTGTTGTGATGCTGTGTCATTGACTTCGCAAAAAATATGAGTCAAGGTGCGCTTTTGTGCAAGTGAGGTCACTAAACTGTGAAGTAGGTGACTGGATGTAATGGTCACTTAATATGAGCTAACTAAACTAAGTGATTATGGAAATAGGTACCTTAAATATAAAAAGGTAGGATAAAGCTATGCCGCTTATATTTATTATGCTTAGGTACGCAGTTACACTCCCTACAAATGCCTACGCCCTATGCCTACTCCATACAGAGTGTTAGGTTGAACGAGGACATTATTTGTCTTCGATCGTTGCCGCATCAGGCCGGATGATACGATATAACAATATCAGCTGCTTCACAGATATATCTACTGTAGTTAACGTAGGCACTGTCCTTATACCTATGAGTTTGTACCTTACCTTTAGGGGCCGTCTCCACGAGAGAGGAAGGAAACGTGGCCGTCCCCGTCAAACCTGGCGACGCACCGTGTTGGCAGAAGCGACGAGCATCGGAATGACATGGAGCGAGGTGAAGCGTAAAGCTCAAGACCGTTCGCGATGGAAGTCTACTGTGGACGCCCTCTGCCCCAGCTAGGGGACATAGGATCTTAAGTCAAGTCAAGTCCACGAGCGAGAGAATCGCGACGATATTACCGTCGTGCCACGTATTTCTATAACAACTCTATGATCGTGTCTCCACACGGCGATATTATCGCGGCGATTTGACATGTAAAAAACCGGCCAAGAGCGAGTCGGACTCGCGCACCGAGGGTTCCGTACCAACATATAAAACGTGTTTTTTTTAATTTTCTTCGGCGAGGCCTTTATTCGTTAACACTGCGGTGTACATTGCAGTCTTCATCAGATCAGCGACATCTCTTGCCCGCAAGTGGAACTAATGTAATGTTTATTGATGATTTCTGAAAAAGTGCTCTTTTTACAGACATCGTTTTATTTCATGTAAAGACTAGCTCTAGCCCGCGATTTCGCGAGCTCTAGTACGCGCATATCCCGTTTTTCCCGTTCCCGGAAGAAATTCGGGAAATCCTGTCTTAGTCTCTTAGTCGCCAAATTTTAGCTTTCTACGACCAGTAGTTTCGGCTGTGCGCTGTGCGTTGTAAAATTTTTCTCTATGCAAACTTCGGAGATAAGGGGGGGGGGAGGGAATGGTCAATTTTTCTACATTTGTCAAAAGTGGAAAACCATGCGGCCTAAAAAGAAAAAATAATGTTTGAGAATATGTAAACAGCGCTCTTTCATATGATACCACACATACCCTAGTAGCCCCACTTTGAATTTTTAGATGTCGTAGATGCCTAGTTTAGTAGACGTCATCTAAAACTATCTAAATTTCAAGTTCTTATCATTAGTAGTTCTTGAGATATCCAGCTGTGACAGACAGACAGACTGAGTGACACCATAAGGATTCCTTTTTCTATTTTAGTACGGAACCCTAAAAACGTCAACTCGCTCGATTCTCTCGCTCGTGGAGACCGGCCCTTTAGCGTAGATTCTATGTAAAGGACAATGACGTAGAAAAGTCTCGATTTATTTCTTTCTACTTGTCACGTTCTCAGTGCGGTCGCGGTCGTGTCGACGACACTTGCAAGGGTCCATTCATTTTGTCTTGTCAGCAATAAAAGCTACTCTGACGACGCAATCTTTACTGTCTGAGCAAAGGAAACCCATTTTAAAGCATTAACAGGTAAGCATACCAGGAGTAGGCCTCCCTATCCTATTACAATGTCGGGCGGATTGTGGAGGTGTTATAATAAGACATACATCTCTGTCTAGATAACAAGGCATGCGTGATGTCATCATATGTTAAAAATATTAACTTCAGAGTAGAGTTAACTAAGATGGGAATTTAGAGAAACCCTGAAGTACATAATACATTTTCCACACCACCTGCACGAAAACGTCAAATTATATGTCATGCAAACTCACTCAACCTAAAGTAAGTCATTATTGCCCGGCGTGGTATAATGAAATTCAGTACAATATCATTGCCCGGAGGTCAATAATGTAATTTGAATTTGGAACTCAACTTGGAGACTGACCGACGGATCGACGGGACAGACTCGCGGCCAGCCACCTCTCTTATAATTGCGAACAATTTTCTCGCAGTAGGTGTGAAGAGTAGAGTATGCTCCTCAGGGATAAACGTGTCTTTGCTTTGGGCTAGCTTGAATCCCTCGCTGCATTCAGGATTCTTGTATTAATTCACGAGCAATGCGAAGGAGTCTAAACTACTCTAGCTTTCAGATCCTTCGCTAGGTCCGAGATTCAATATGACGCCCGTGACATACGACATTGATTTATCCCCTCGGTGCATAATCTACTAAAGTATCTCAGTAACACAAACAGAGAGGCTGCATATTTAAACTTTGAAACTTATCTATTAAAACCAAATAAACCCAACTCTATCATTTTAGTAAATGTACATAATGTACTAAATCAAATCACAGATTGCGGTTACTCAAATAATTCATTCATAATCACGTAGGTACTAAATTACTTCGACCATAATTTGTATGACTCCGTCAGCTTTATCAATCGCCCAAATTGTTTGTATGCGCGGTGGTGCACAGCTAGCTCTGTTCTAGTTGCACATCACATCGGAGAGTAGCTCTGATAAGATAAGGGCATGGAACAATCATGTGGCTGTCGCGTAGAGCCAGTCATTCACCTAGACGAGACGAGGATGTCCTTGTTTGTACGAATTTAGAACGAATCTAATTGGAGTTCGGGCAAACTCTTATAGCACAAATGATAAGGATGCATCATGAACATGCGCAGCCCGACTACGTCCACTGCTGGTTACCTCGGCCTCTCTTTACTTGTGCCAACATCCTGCTCCATACCAGCGCCAACGTTAACCAACGGCCAACGTTATCCATGCTCAACATAAAATAACGACAATAGCGTATGAGGTTACTATTAGATACCAATGACGATGATGTAGGACGTAGTTAGGAACTTGATATTTTTCAAGCTTTTCCCCAAAAGAAAAGGCACGTTGTGAAGATTTCTCCCAGAAAACTAAAAATAAGATACTCTATGCTCCTTTTTTCCTCTGGGCAGCGCGGAAGGGAGTGTCAGACTGTTACTGACTAAAATCCATCCATGTTCCTAATAATGCCCTTCGCGTTCCAGGGCCGCAGTGACTCTTTCGAAAAAATTCCGCAACCCTGGCAGTCTTTATGCTCCAGCCTGTTCCTTCAGAGTATAGTCGTGACATAATTTTTAATAATAATAATAATTATTATTTGCATGATTTCTGTAGAACAACTCTCTCAATCGCCCACCCTTTACATCTTCCTAGTGTTTCAAATGTAAAAAGAATCTAGAGAAAGCTCAACAACTTGCCTGTGAAGTGTGTGAAGTACTGCGGCATTGCCCGCAGGGATACCAACAACATGGAACGTCTTATGGTGACCTACGGGCCGAGGTCCCAAATGGTGGTCGGATCAAATATCGGCGCAGCTTGCGATATCTATGACCACCGCTCTCCGCCAGGCTGCTAGTCGTCTCGTAACAGATGGAGACAAACCGTTTGCAGGTCGAAACGGAGTCACGATTCTCAGAAGTGAAAATGTAGCAGTAGATACAGAAAACTGCGTTAGCAGCGGACGTCAGAAAATTTCGGACAATATGCGCCCGACCTAACACGGGTGCAGGGTTGTTGAGAGCGCCGGCGCGCCGCGAGCGACACATGCTCCTTGAAGGTGTCGCGAGCGGCGCTCGGCGTCCCCTACGCTCCTGCGCCCGGGTGCACCGCACACCCTGCACTATAGGTAAAGCCGCCTCTGTTCTCTGACATATTGGTTACCTACGTAGTTGGGTAGATATAAAGTTACCAAACAAACATGACATACAACGATATAACGATAACCTCTGGGAAATAACAGCGAAACAAACCTACACCACTTATTTTTAATGAGTCATAATAAGTAAGTATAATCTTAGTACATACTACTCCGCCAAATAGCTTGTAGCTTTATATTAGTAAACATGTCGCAGCCAGCTGACTAAATCAGTCGCTCAATTAGCTGCCCAGCCTTTTCATAGAACGGCGCCGTCTAATCAGCTCAGCGGTCTAAATGACAACCAGCTGATCCGCATTGGCTGCAATGCGTCTAATAACAACATTTAATGAACGGGCTGGCAGATGCTAACCATGTGACGTAAATATATGAAACATTTAATATTGGGAATTCTAAATTAAAACAAGAATCGCTTTTAAAATTCTAACCTCGCTAGGTTAGAATCTGTCTGCAGGGTTTAAGGGAACCTAACATGAATGACTTGACGGGGTCTAGGTAAGTTCGCTCGCTAATCTCGCTCATACCATTCGAAGCTAACCTATCCGTGACAGGGTGCCCTAAGCTGTGCGCTATGTTCCACTACTCGGCTAGACAAGTCATTAAACAAAATTGAACCATGTCATTTACCTACATTCAACAGCTTTCAAGCTAAAGAGAGACAGGGACCTTTTTGGCCTCGCACAGATTAATTTAAGGATGCCGCTTAACTGCGTAAACATATTTTTATAACTGTTAGTTTTACGTATTTTACTACTGTGTCTTGTGCGAGTCCCAAATAAACATTTTTCTTTCTTTCTTTTCTTTCTAAAGTAGAGTTTTACAAATATTCAAATACAAATGCTTAAATCAGAAATAGAGAGTGGTACTTAAATAATTTATGTGGCGAAATAAGCGAATAGCATTATGTAGTAATAAGCAAATAATGTACAGGAATCAAGTATTTTCCCGGAATATGGAAGTATCCCACGATGATACTAAGCGATAGTGTAGGTATTAGTTACAGAAGTTCTTGTAATCCGCTCAGCACCGCACCTTCTAATAAACAGTTTTTCTTGAAGGTCCAATTGCACCAAAGACTCCAAGAGAGTTGTTAAAAAAACCGGACAAGTGCGAGACAAATTCGCTTGCAAAGGGTTCCGAACGAATTTCATTTTTGTAACATGTTACTTCAGACAACCGAGTGACCCAATAAGCGTACCGTTTTTAGGGTTCTGTACCCAAAGACTGAAAAAGTCTCCGCTGTTTTTCCATAAAAAGGTTCGGAGTCCTAAAAACGATTAGTTCATACAACTGTGCCTGATAAGGCAAAGCGGGCTTAAAATATATCGGTAGGTATACACTACGAGTAGGTAGTAATTCGTTCAGATTTAGCCATAGATACCTAGTCACTAGATCAACAGTATGGTGTTAACAGGATAGTCATTATTCTGTTAACATTCTCAATTCGTATTTAACTATGACACTATGATTACAACATTGACTATTTAAAATTTTACTTAACTAACTTTACATTTATAATGTTGTTTATCAGTTCTAACATAATTATCTGATTGTATTTAGTATTATGATCACAAATGACACAATACACACCAAGCACTTGTTTACCTAAATGATATGGAGTTATCGTACGGTGCTAGACACACTGCGGGCTATACTATCGTAACTGCAATAAAAGCACTAATAAATATTAGACTTTTGTAAAGTTGCCAAAATATACATGCTAGAGCGATAAGTTATTTTGTTTTATAGACTGCCTCATATTATTATTATGTTCTATCTTCTGCCAGCGGCTTCGCCCGCGAGGTCCCAAGGGAACATGCTCCCGGGATAAAAAGTAGCCTATGTCCTTTCTCAGGCTCTAGACTATCTGTGTGCCAATTTTCATTTAAATCGATTCTTTAGTTTTGGCATGAAAGCGCGACAGACAGACAGACAGAGTTACTTTCGCATTTATAGTAAGGATTTAAATGAAACATCAGAATAAATCCGAATTTTACCTGAATCCAATCGCAAATTAAACGTCCTTATGATATAGAACTATCACTGGGAGAAACCAAAATCATCACACTATCTAGGGTAGGTGGTTAAAGCACAAATCACAGTCATCAATGATACGTTTTCCTACCATTGTGTCAGTATCCTTATGTCCAAGTTCGGAAGCTCCGGCACGCGCCAGTGGCTAGCGCCAGTAAACACGCCAGTGCTAGCCGGTAGCTGCTCAGTAGTGGTGCAGTGTTGGCGGAGTTCGCCCGTGTCGCGTAGCAGCGTAGCGCTCGTAGCGCGCTCGTAGCAGTGGCGTAGCGATCGCGTAGCCGTAACACTTGGATAAACTTTATGAAAAAGTTCAGTGACTCGTTAAGTTGTTGTAAGTGTTGATTTGTTTTGTTTATTTCTGGAAATTTTAGGGGATGTGATGATGTTGATGTAGGAAGTTAACTGAGTTGTCTAGGAATGTTATATAAATGCTGCGCCTACGTTTACATGTTTAATATTAATCAAATTATGAATGGTAGTAAATCTTATTGTGTGAAAAAAACAAGTAACAAAAGAAATTATTTTATAATATAAATAGTTAAATTTAAACTATTTGTTTACACCATATTATATTCCATTGTTATTTGCCCGAGGCTTTCCTTGCGTAGATATAGATTTTCTCAAAAAAGTATCCAATGGGGCCTCTAGAAATGGTCATTGGATACTTTTTTCCTATCTACCTATCTTTGTACCAAAATTCATCAAAATCGGTTCAGTGAGATAGGCGCGAAAGCTAAAGAAACAAACAAACTCACAGTCGCATGTGTGTATCACTTTAAGTCAAGAACTATTTATAAGGCTGCTCATGCTCAGTGGCAATCATCAAATAGTGTTCGATCAATTAATCATATATGTAACAACAATGCGTTTAATAAATCGGAAACCTTAGAAATCGGAAGTTCCCCAAGACGAAGGATTCCCACCAAGGCTGCGGCAATCCTTTGCACAAACAAAGCCTTCCACTTCAAATATTACTTACAAGGCAGTAACTCGCTCGTGTATTATTATGATCAGCTCGTTTCTACCACGACTGAAGTAATAAAAATGCGTTAGTTTTTTTTACTATTACTAGGCACACGTTTGACCACTACCTCACCTGACGGTGAGCGATGATGCGGTCAAAGATGAAGCGCGCTTGTTTTAAAGTTACCTATTCACTCTTGACATGGTTCTAGTAACTATTTCTTTTATTCGCAACAATTTTATACTCGCAAAAAAAAGATTCAGTTGACCGATTAGATACTTAATGACAGTTTTGTGTGGAACATGAAACATTTACTAGGAAGTACTATAAGTTTACTGCCTCTTAGCGCCAGACAGTCTAGCCTAACAAAGGGAAAGGCCCTCAATGTTCCAGGCGATGAACACATTTACTGCCGTTCATCTTAGTTATACCACTCATACATCCGACAGAAAAGTTATGATTTGTTATATGTTGGATTTGTTACCTACTACATGTTGGCCGCGGCTTCGCTGACGCTGAAGTAACCATCCCAGGGTCCAATCTATCGCTGCACCAAAATTCCTCAAAATCGGTTAGATCATTTAGGCGTAAAGAAAGCGTAACAGAAAAATAAACTGACTTTGGTATTTTTTAGGTATGTTAGTTAGGATACCATTGAATCTTTTCCCGTCATCATCTATACTTCTACACTAATGCTACAACGCTGAAGACTTTGTTTGTTTGGTTGAACGCGCTAATCTCAGGAACTCCTGGTTCGAGTTGAAATATATTTTAGTGTTATAACAAACTATATACACTTAAAATAACCTAACTTTATAGTTAGGAGTATGGCGTCAAAAAATTCGTCCGCATCGCTGTCGACTGGAAGTGAGCCCAAAAGACTGGCGGCATTGCCACGTTGTATGGCAATGCTTATCCTTTGTCTGAGGTAAAAGCCACCCCTTGAGTCACGCGAAGTATCAACTAAACTTTTACTTAATTCTTTAAATAAAACGTGAGCACTCGGACCCCACGGTCCAAAACATTCAGCCCCAAACGGCGTTTAAAACTCTGTTTTCTGGTTTTAGTTTTGGATAGCCGATTGATCGAGGAAGGCTATACGCTATATAACATCACGCTACGATCAATAGGAGTGGAGCATTCATTAAAAATATGATGCAGATGAAGTTGCGCGGGTCAGCTAGTAACAATAAAAATTACAACTCATTGAAGAATAGTCACTATTGCTGCAACCTCCCAAACTCGTGCACACAACAATGATATCTGCACGTCCTTATCGAGTGGACACACAGGCTGTACATCGGACTAGTGTACACCTCGTTTGGTTATCAATATTCGACTAGTGAGCGCCACTAATGAGAGCTCGTACAACTGAGTGATAGCGTATCATAATAAACATCGCATCAGCTATCAGTAGCTGACGGACGATTAGCTCGTCGTACATTAATTGTTTCTCTAGGACTTCAGTAAACATTAGGTTAGAGCAAATGCTCTATTGAACTTGCACGACCGGAATTGCATGGGTCAAATTGTCTTCGGTGACGAAGAACAAAATTAGAAGGTTGAGACAAGTTATATACATCTTTAGTTATTATTTATTAACTTCTGTCAGCGGCTTCGCCCGCATTATAATTATCCCAACCAAAAGAACATGTTCCCGGGATACAAAGCACAAAGCACTGATGTTCCCGAGCGCCAAGTTTCATCCCAAGAACTAACAAACAGACAGACAGATATAGTTACATTCGCATTTAGTAACAACTAGCATTTCGCCCGCGACTTCGTCCGCGCTGCAATTTTCTTAAGGATCCCTTATATTTTCTAGATAAATTATATACTAAAACCTTCCTTGAGAACCACTCTATCCATTGCTGAAAACAGCATGAAAATCGGTGCAGTAGTTTTTGAGTTTATCGCGAACAGACAGACAGACGCGGCGGTGGACTTTGTTTTATAATATGTAATGATGATGGAGTATAGATTTCCCGGAATTCAAAATTAATAACTAAAAAATTATTGTTTTTTGTTTGCAAACTGTTTTTTGTTCTAACTCTATTAATAGTTACTGCATGCAGAGGAAACATCCATGGTCAGACTTTTTTTTCCAACTTATCTTTAATCCATAATGATGAAGGCAGAGACACCTTTTTCTGACCGCGCGAACTTTAGCAGTTGTATGTTGTGCAAAAAAATACAGCGGCATTGAGAACCTCCTCCATTTTTTGAAGTCGGTTAAAAAATACACGGAACTAAGATTATATTTAATTGTAATTTTAATGTCAGCATATCAAAGCTGTTTAAAGGTCTCGGTAGATACGGCTATATGTTGGGTCCGCGTAGGTGAACTAATAATGACATTACATCAATCGAATTAGGAGACTAGGTAACTAGTACTTACCAGAGATCATAAACAAGTTCGACCAAAATTACAAAGATCTACTTTCCAGTAAGTACCTATTGTTCGCTATTTGCCACAAAAACTCATAAAGACTTGAGTGCTCCCCCGAAAAGACTTCAATTTGGTTAATGACCCCTGTCTTTATGTCTGAGAAAAACTTAAAAGCCGGATAGTCTGCTAGTACAAGAGTCAAACCGACCGCCTGCGTACAAGCAGGCAGCCGTACCTACCTGCAGGTCTATTATTATTATTTTTTATTTTTTTATTTGTGATGGTTTTGCTCTTGACTCTAGTCTAGGTCAGAGATGACAGAGACAAAGTCTACGATGGAGCGAGCTTACCCAGAAAGAGCCTGTTCACTCTAACTTTGAAGAGATTAGGGTTGTAAGCGTTTGGAAACACAGACGCAAGCAGAGAGTTCCACTACTTTGCTGTGCGCTTTATTAATACTACAAGTAGCCATTTTTTTTTACTATTGATAGGCACGCGTTTGACCACTATCTCACTTGATGGTAAGCTATGATGTGGTCGAAGATGGAGCACGCTTACCTAGAAGTAACCTATTCACTCTTGACTTAAATATTCCCAGGTTGTAGCTATCTGGAAACACAGACTCCGGCAGGGAATTCCACTCCTTAGCTGCACGCACTATGAATGTGCTCCCAAAACGTTTTGTGCGCGTGGGTGGGATGTCCACCATGTACCGGTGGCGCATCGCCGTTCGTCTTGTGGTCCCGCGACTTTCAATATTTTCCGCGAAACCCTAATTATTTTTCAAAGTAGTCTTGTAGTTACTCCCTATTAAACAACCACGGAAATAACCAGAATAAAGGAAATTCAAACATTTTTGGAACGAAGTTCCTTATCGCGCGTTGTGAAAGGGGGCTAGACGGAAAAAAATCTCACGAAAAGTTGTAACGACACTTTTTGCTATAGTTATAAGCCGTGCGACCTGCGCGTGTTTCTCTGTCTGTCTCTCTGTCTCTCTCTCTCTTTCATAGAAAGCAAGCCAGTTATTTTCGTTTCGTCTTTCTATTTCTGTTTACATTATATTTGTAAGGTAGGCAGGGTAGGCAGGGTAGGCAGGGTAGGCAGGGTAGGCAGGGTAGCTTGGTAGGCAGGGTAGGTGGGTAGGCAGGGTAGGCAGGGTAGGCAGAATAGGCAGGGTAGGCAAGGTAGGTGGGTAGGCAGGGTAGGCAGGGTAGGCAGGGTAGGCAGGGTAGGCAGGGTAGGCAGGGTAGGCAGGGTAGGCAGGGTAGGCAGGGTAGGCAGGCTAGGCAGGGTAGGCAGGGTAGGCAGGGTAGGCAGGATAGGCAGGGTAGGCAGGGTAGGTGGGTAGGCAGGGTAGGCAGGATAGGCAGGGTAGGCAGGGTAGGCAGGGTAGGCAGGGTAGGCAGGGTAGGCTGGTTAGGTAAGGTAGGTACGGTGGGTAGGGTCTAAAATTGAGCCTACTGATTAAGTTTATATTACATTATATTTGTTAATAATAAAACAATATTATTATAACTTAAAAAAAAATTACAATTCCTTCACTAATTACTTTTCCGAACTTCGTTCCATCCGGGTGTCCCTTGACACCTCTCAAGTTTTTTTTTATTTGTTTTATGTATCTTATACATAATACATACTTATCAAGATTATCAACTTACGTCGTATAGATACATTTCCGCTCGAAATGATAAGTAGGTAATCACAAAGATTTAATCTCACGTCGCGTCGCTTAATATTATACCTAAAGCAAATAAGGTTTTTTTAAGAGCTTTAAGCTTTGACATTTTTTAAAGTATTTTTAAATGAAATGAACGTACCTATAATAATTATCTGCGATTGAAAATCAGTTTATTGAAAGCTTGTTACAATTGGGTTGTGTAGGGTGTGACTGCGGTGAGCCATTTAACGCCAATGAGCCCCGCACAGCATTCGTGAGCTCAACGAGGATAAGGGCTCTTAATTATTCGTATTTTACCGTTTCATTCTGAAGCCTCGTAAAGTTGTAATGTAGGTATGTAATATTCAGTCGCTATCCAAATTAATATTCTCATTAGGAAAATTCAGGGGTAGAGTATTGTTTTCAAAGCTTAGATAATTATATTAAAATAAAAACCCACCCGTGTTCCTCCAAATACAAAAATACAAAAATGTTTATTTCAGTACAAACTAATTTAAATTAATTTATGATTGGAGCCTCCTTTTAAGCATAATAACGCCTGTGTTAGGAGACTTCGCTCTTCCATAGCTTTGGATGTTTGTACAACTTACAATTTTCGTTTACAAAATTAAAAATAATAGCTAAATTAATATACTTTTCTCATGCACGCGTTGCGTGCTTTATTGCCATTTACATAAAGAACAATATAAATTAATAATTTTGAACATGCTCGCTCACTCGTGAATTGAGAAGAATGAATGGATAGGTACATAAATGTGGGTGTGTTGGGTGTGCGAAGTGTATGGAGTGTGTGAGGTGTGTCGAGTGTGTGTGGTGTGTGATGTGTGTGTGGTGTACTGTATGAAGGGCATTTGGAGCAACCCTACTATGCTGATTTCTCTTTGAGGCGCGCGTGGAACACCGTGGCGCACCGTCGACCCGGGCCTGGTTCTGATCGGATGGCGAGCCACCCGTCGCTCGCCGTCTGCAGGCTGCATATAAAAGTATCCAGGACATAATCTACCCGAGTGCTGAGTCCATCCAAAATCGTACAGCCGTTAAGACGTGAAAAAATAACAAACAGAGAGACAGAATTAATTATAGGTAGAATTAGTATTCGCATGTAATTTTTTGAAAGTGCGAGTGCCTACTTATTTAGTATAAAAAAACTTAACAAGTTATGAAATCCACACTTACATCTTCTGAACTCTAAACAAATAAATAAAATTGAAGGGTTTGTAATATGAAGATGCATATTTTTTTTACTTTTGATAGGCACACGTTTGACTACTATCTCACCTGATGGTAAGATGGTAGAAGAAGTAACCTAAGTATATGAAAGTATCTGAACGTCGAGACTTTCGCTGGCAGAGAGCTGATTTCATAAAGAGGTCATTGGGTACTTTTATTTTAACAAAAAAGATTAGGGTTCCTTACAAAAAAATTAAACCTATTTAGGTACACCAGGCTAATCTCCAAAATGGCTGAACTGATTTTGGCGAGACTTTTACTTGGCAGTTTAAATTAAAACAAATTCTTTTATTTTTTTATTATAAGCCCATAGAAATCAATCAATACCTACAACATTTTATCCTTTTACAATTTACAATACAAGTCTTGAAATTAAAAATTTAATTAGATTTTAGCATATTGAATTGATTTTTTTCACATATTGACTGATGAGTCGTGAGTCGTGAGTTTGGCTACATTTATTTTTGATAAAAGATAAGGCGGATCTAAGCTAATCTTGCAAAAAAATAAAATAAGTTTTCACGCGGGCAAAGCGGCGAGCAGAAGCTAGTCTATTATATTGTTATAGATTTCTTTCACGACATGTATTACAGGTAGGTACAGATATATTTTTACTACTCTATTCAGAGCCAGAGATAAAATCTCAATATTAGAGCAATAAAATTATCGTAAACTATAAGGAAAGTATTAACGACTATGTTATTGAGTATTCCTGTTTAGCACTTACCCAAAGCTATGCTGTGCACCTCTTTATCGAACACCCGGTGCGTAACACCACTAGCACTAAGGTACAATACAATTATACTATCTATTTCTAAGCCGTCTCCACATAAACGTCAAAGGATTTGTAAACATGATAGTCACGAAAAGTACCGTTTGTAAGAAAGCTCTCTTTTGTAAAAATAAATGTTACAATAGCTTGTAGAGTTTCTCTAAAAAATAAAATAACCACCATCACCTATGCAAGTACGCAGATGAGTCAGATATATCTCAAGGTATAAATCATGAATAACTTTTCAAAGGTCGTTTACACCATAATGCTGAATACAGTCGCCTCGCCTTATAACAATAATTATGATAATTCATTCCCCTTATTTTGAACTCATAGGCATCTGATGCGTCGCCGAACTATCGGCATTGTTATTGAAATGTTTTATTCTACGTATTACCAGATATCCATAGACATAATAGACAGACACACAGATATTACTATGAGAATATAAAAAACCGGAAGTGCGAGTCGGAAGGCGACAGGAAGGGTTCCGTACCATAAACCTTAATTTTTATTATTTGTTGTTGTAGCAACAACAGAAATACACAATCTGTGAAACTTTCAACTGTCTACCTATTAGGGTTCTTGAGATACAGCCCGCTGACAGACAGACGAACAGCGGTGGCTTAGTAATAGGGTTCCGTACCCGAAGGGTAACCAACGGAACCCTATAACTAAGCTTCATACATTTCAGAAAAAAATATCAGCTGTTTCATACATTTTCATTGGCTAAATATTGCATTTTGTATGAAACCGCTGATATTTTTTTCGAGTTTTCAGGGTTGCAGTTAGTGTGAAAGTAAAAGTTGTTTATAATCATGTGTACTTTCACTGCCTAAGAGGTTGTTGGTGTTTTACAAATAACCCTGTATATGTTTGGCACGTCTGATATTAGAAAAAGACAAACAGATCCGAAATAGACGACAAATCTGCTCTACACAGCAAAAGTTTTGCGAAGACCCGATGTCCGTTTTAACAGCCGCGTACAATTAAAGCCCCGTACTGTGACACATTGTCTGTGTTCTGAATTAAAACTCAGTTATTTTAATTACATTGCGACCGAAAGTAATAGCTATCAAACCGCTCGCAAAAGTAAACTCTTTTCCATGCCACGGAATAATAAAGCGAAGGAAACATTGAGATGATAATATTGCATGCAATAAGAATAAATATATGGGAATATGACTTGAATTTGAATGGTTAAGTTCGAGAAAAGTACGTCTGCCTCGATCTCCAAATCTCGATATTGGAATGGCAAGCCCTACATGCACGCAAAGCATAGCTTAGTGTGATCAAATGAGTACTAAATCTTTATGAAGCATAGAGTGAAGTAGGTAATTAAAGTGAAGACATGATGGTCACGCACATTAATAGTTTGGCAGCCGATGTATTTCGATATGGATTCAAATTAGTAGTTTAGTCACTTAGGGGGTTCTAAAAGGCCACTTTAGTAGAATCATATTAGAATCATAATATTAACCACACAACAATCTGACGAATTTCATTTTCATCTTTATCGCTAACGCATCAGGTTCAAGGTTGATTGGGAAAATTTGACAGTGACGGGTAGCGTGATGTGCTTTCTGATTCTGCTAAAGTGGTCTTTTTAGACCCACAGATAAACTGTGTTCAGAAAAATACTTTTTTTTTGTCATCGTATACTGTCCCATCATCATCATCATCATCGTCGTCCACAGCCCGTCTCCGTCCACTGCTGCGCACAGCCCTCTCTTTTCTTGTGCCAATCCCCATGCTCCTGTACCAGCCTCAACCAGGTAGAAACCTGCGATGGCAACAATGTCGTCCGCTCATCTCGGCACCGACCGACCAACACGTCTTCTTCCAGTCCTCGGACGCCACTCGGTCTCTGCCATGCCATGCCACTCCACCGGTCATCACCGCGCCTTGCCAGGTGTCCTGCCCGGGCTGGGCAGGACACCTGGCTATTAAATTCTTCTATTTAAGTTCCCAATTCGTTTTCTGGCTATCAAACTCTTCTATTTAAGTTCCGCAATTCGTTTTCCGATATCGAAAAACACACTATAAGTATACTGTCCCACAGCTGGGCAAAGACTCCCCTACAGACTTCCTCTGTTCTTAGTGTGTTGCCTTCTCCAACCGATACGCGTGAACACCACCAAAAAAAATACGTATATGAAAATAAATAAATCTTAACAACTTGCCTACCTACCAATTAAAACTAAATAAAGCTGCTAATAAAAGCTGATGTTAAAACAATAACAAACGGAGTTAATCGTGAGTAATGTCATGCAGCGCCAGTATCGCCATGACACCCGAGCTCCGAGCGTCCCGTCCACAAACATCATCAATCAAAATGCATTCGTCTGGACTCGTGGCATATTAATATGTACTTACACGATTTATGGCTCCACAGAACGACACGACATTGCGACTAAGATTTTACGTAGATTTTTTTATTCGTAGTACTGTACAGTTTCCATGAAAATACGTGGTTACCTCGTTGTCTCAATGTCGCGTCCGCGTCGCATAGTCGCACCTGTCTACAGGAGCATTGTACATCTCATACTTCCATAACACGCTATTATCAGATTATCACTCACCTGCTAAATTTTACACATCAAAAAGTGACATAAATGTACAAAAGTTATAACCGACTTCCAAAACAAAACACTACCTACAAAGTATAAAATAACTTTAATTTCGGAAGTCGGTGTTTTTGGTTATTTCGTTTTTTGACACCGACTTCCAAAATTTATTTATTTTTTGTAAAAAAGGTTTTTTTACTTTTCACTTTTTAGTGGTACCTGCGTACCCATTCACAGCGTACCGGCGTGATGTTATGTTATGAAAATAAAACTTACTAAGTGCTTTCGGTGTAAAGGTCTCGTCAATACGAATGAAACAAGAGCCCTCGATTTCTCAGGGTTTCCAGTATAATAATATACATTGTAGTAACTGTCTCTAAAATGTAACGAGTCCAATTATTGTCCGATCTCTATTAATGGCCAGTTGAATAAGCGGCGTTATCAAATTGTCCACATAAGGTGTGTCCACATAAGCGGTACTTAGGCGCCACTGATTAGGACGTTGTCTGCGCCCGCGCATCTCGGACAAACTGCTACAAACTTGCACAGCAAACTCAGAGCTTTACGTGGGATACTTTTCGCTAAATCCATGGCAATATTAATGAGTCAAACTTCTACTGTTTGTGATTGCAAGGAAAACGACATCTCCCCAAAGGACATCTACCTACCTGAGCCTCATGTAATTGCAATTGTGGTCAAAACACGTATTCAACAATGAAACGCGGAACTTCAGATAGATACTTATAAGCAATAGATTAGTTATACGAGTACGAGTAATAAAATTAGGTACTGCTAATAAATGCATCTTGTATTTGCAAGCAGGACGGGGCGTGCATTTAGTTGCGAAAGCTTGTTTATTGCATACTACCAACACTGCACTGCCAAATGAATCACGGGCTAGCCGTCTGCGACCGCGCGGGGCTGCGCTGTTCAAGCTATTATCGTAATTAACGGAATTCCGCGACGCTGTAACGATTACAATACCTAATGGCGCCCGCCGCGCCGCCGGTCCGCCACGTTAATTTCTCGCACCTACAGAGAACATGCGCAGATTGCTTCTTTGCCATTTTATCAACAAACTAGCTTTTGCCCACGACTTCGTACGCGCATATCCCGTCTTTTTCCCGTTCCCGTAGGAATTTCCCAATCCCGTATAGCCTATAGCCTTCCTCGACAAATGGGCTATCTAACACTGAAAGAATTTTTCAAATCGGACCAGTAGTTCTTGAGATTAGTTCGTTCGTTCAAGCAAGCAAACAAACAAACAAACAAACTCTTCAGCTTTATATATTAGTTTAGATATAGATTGATTAGATAGGCAGTCTTTAGCAAAAATATCTTCAAAGAATCTAATTTCTTTGTGATGTCAACCTCGCAAGAGATTATTTTGTACGGGTTCCTAATTAACCAATTTGTGTGTTACTTTATACTTACTAGTAGGGAACCGTTTTGTTGCTCTTTGCCAAGAAATCAAAAATTGTAGATATTTGTAGCTCACATTCTTTTAAAACTTAAAATTTTTCGAATCTGAGTTACACATGTGTCTATTACAGAGATGGAATTTAAAAAAAAACCGAATACTTATTACGTACAATTATGCGTAGGTACGTTATAAGTAGGTGCATACATCTCTGTGATGCTCCTAAGTAACATCATATTTTATTCTGAAACTCGGTGACCTAAGTATTGATAGATAGACCTATATAGAAGAGAAGTATCCTTATATTTAATTGAGCCATAAATAAATTTAATGAAAGTAGGTACTTACCAGTGAGCGCAAAATAAATGGAATTGGTTTTCAACATTAAAATAAATACTTAGTCAATATCTCTCACTACTTTTCCCTAAGTTAATTTGTTATACATCGCGATGAGGATACGTAGCCCGTGCTGTGATTACATAATAACGAGTATAATACATATCCATATATTTGTTGTATTTTTTTTGATAATTCAAATGTTCATAATGAATATCATAAATATCATTTTTAAGGTTCCGTACCTCAAAAGGAAAAACAGGTACCCTTATAAGATCACGTTGTTTTCCGTCCGTCTGACTGTCAAGACCCTTTATCTCGGGAACGCGTAAAGGTTTCGAGTTGAAATTAAAACCATATACTCAGGTCTATGGTCCCTTGAAGCTGTGAAATTTCTAAGTTAACGTAAAATAAAGATACGGCCGTTTATGCCGCAAAAATCGTTTATTTCGACCAGATTTCGACACTCTCAAGGGAATCAAAATGTACAGGGTGTTTCCCGTTGACCTAGAACTATGAAATTTGGCAAGTAATACCGTCTTATACTACAAGTATAAGAAAAAGTCTGAAACTATACATTTATAACTAAATCATAAAAAAAAATTGTCTTTACTTACAGTAATATGTACCTACTGTACGGAATCCTCGGGGGGCGAGTCCGACTCGCACTTGTCCGGTTTTTTTTTAATGTGTAGTATCTATAGTGATTGGACAGATGAAGTGGGCGGCCCTTGTCAGACGTCTAAAATGGTACCGTGTAGAATAGAATCACAATAAAATGAAAAACAGATGTCCGCATGGAAGACCTTTCAATAAACGAGCGTGCTCTAAATCCTTGCAAAGATTGGCGGCTTGGCGCACATAACAGCCCGCAAATCTTACGAAAACCACAACCTACATGGCAATCTATTTATAATGTGGTTTTCATACATAACATTTTAGTATTTTCCTTTCGACGGAGATTATCTTATGTAGTTCGTTCATAACGACAGTAAGTTATTGTACTAACCCGACGAGTAATCAACTAACTTAACCTGACTGTTATCTGCAGTCTACTATCCCTCCCTCTTTAATCAGTAAAATCTTGCAAAATTGCTTCTCAAATCTACTTAGACATTGGCAGAACAGTCGACATCGGCGCCGCTTTCCATATTAAAAAAAAATAGAATAGACAGTCACTTTGTCGGGAATCCTCGGGAACCACTTACATATGTCGGCTATTTGGAGTCCTTATCCAGCACATATTGTCATTAGCAGTCATTAATCCTGATGACTTATTTACATGCAAACTTTGTTGAAGATATCGACCAGCCATTAAAACTTTATAAGCTTGGGTACTTGTTGCCAGGGTTGTCATTCGTCCGATCAGAGAATAAGTAGTCTTCCTAAATGTGGCAAATACTATGGGAGTAAGTACTTAGAATAATGGAAACAAAAGAATTCATATCAAAACTTCAATTGGAATAGGTTGTAGTGTAGAGCTACGCGCAAATTAAAGTAGGTATTTAACTTTAATTTTCTCGAAACTCTGCAACAGTGGTAGTAACTCTTCCATAACATTGGCTCAGCTTTTCTTCCACTGTAATTATCCCCTGCCATTATCCGCCAAGTGATTTTATAAGTAATTTTATATTCGAATACGTGATACGTGGACGATAATCCAATCATACGTGGATCATACAATGTCTGAGCACTTGCAACCCTAGGCGCTTGGCGCTTGCATCGTAAAAGTTTATTAAAGAATGATGGCTGAGAGCGTTAAACGAGTCTCGATGGACTGCAGAGTGCAGCCGTGCATCGTGCATCGTACGTAACAAGCGGCTCGCACTTGTCACAGAGATACTAAATCACTTGCAGCCTGTCAACAGGCTTGCTGTTATTAAAACCAAGCATCATCTCGGCAATCCATCGCGCAGGTTTGATTCCCACCGGATTACTTTTATTAAAATTAAACATAAAGGTAATTAATCAGTGGCGTAACTATAGGGTGGCAGGGCTGGCCAAGTGACACGGGCCCACAGGGCCCCGGTCCGAGGGGCTGCGATCTCAAAGTAACCTAACATTTACAACAAAACTTAGTAACAATTATAAGTTGTACATACCTCTAAGTACTTAAAATCATATAAATATGTAATACCCATGCTTTTGAAAATTGGAATATGCATGAAAAAAATTTAATTTCTAGTAAACATATTCTAAGATGCCGCGCAAATGAGTTTTGTTCTAGGAAAACAAACCGGATCATTATATTCATCCTTATGAACAGCTTTTATTATAGGATCAACACTGAAATAACTCGACAAAACGTACTGAACAGCTTAATTTTTTTGCGATTTCGTGCTTGGTCCCACCCGTTGTATATTTAACTAAAATGGACATTAGTAATAAGTACTGTTGGGTTTCTACTTCAGTGATTTATTAAAATTAAATTACAATGTTACGATTTTTACTGGGGCCCCATCCAATGAATTTGCCACGGGCCTCAGATGGTATAGTTACGCCACTGTAATTAATGGTAGAAAAACAAGGAACTTATACTTTTTCAATACAGTAATGTAGTTAAGCATGTTGTTGCGGTTTGCTATGATAAGTACAGAAGTTCTCTTGTTTGGTACACGTGTCAATAGTTATTATGAGCTGTCATTTACCTATATTAGGATCGAATATCGCCACACCGGAAGTGCACTCTTTCAGATCTGCTTCTAGTTATGTATGGGAATAGCTTTTTTCGCAGTAGTCCCCTCCCTCCTCACCCCCGTTGTCACATGAATGTCCTTCTGCGCAGCGATTCGCAGAGTTTTCTGAGCTGTCGTTATCGACATTATCTTTGATTTTATCTGTAGGTACTTACTCTTTCCTAGGAGACGAGTACCGAGTACTTGCTATTTGTACTAGATTATTGCAACTAAATCAAACTGTCTTTTTCATAGAGAGAACGTGGACACGAGCGTGCGATGTATCTTACAACAAACACGAGCACACCGACCTCTTACTACGAAGCCATTCCGACCAGCGAAACGATACAGAACAGTATTATAACAATCTAATCAACTGTGGAAGCTTGAAAGAAGACGTAGCGATGGAGCCTTCAGCTGAGTATAATTTAACGGGCGATGTGATGGACATGTTCTACACGACGCCCTCCGTCGAGGATCTGTTGAACGAGACGACGGCCGTCGTGGCGCACATGTTGAACGGGAGCAGCGCGAGCAACTCGAGCAGTGTGTCGGTGACGCCGGCGCGGCCGTTGGGCCGGATGTTCGTGCTGATCGTGAAGGTGGTGTACGCCATCGGCATCGTCGGCAACGCCTGCGCCATCATCGCGCTGAGGAGAGGCGAGCGCAGGGTACGCAATAGTAAGCATCTGCTGCTGCTCACGTCGCTGGCAGCTAACGATCTTGTGGCGTTGGTGAGCACTTCTTTTCTTTATTTAAAAATAACTGCAGTAGGACCTTGTTCTTACCCGGCAGACAGCGATGGGAGAGGTGTATGATGCCGAGAGAATGAGCGTCCCGAGAAGACTCCGACCGTTGTTGCTTTGAAGAGGTAGATGGTAGGTTAGGCATGACTCTGGCTGGATATTCGACACTGACTATGCGCATATTCAATGAACCAGTACGACATGACGACCGTCTTCCTCCCAACAACAGGGGCCTAGAGCTCAGTGTCAGGCGTGAGAATCAATATTATACAGTCGACAAACAAATGCCACAAACATTAAGTTTTTATACACTTTGCTAATGTTTTATTTATATCTCGTAGATCTCGGGCTCTTACCGCCTCTAGATGGAACACAAAATAAAATCGTAAAAGAGATTCCGATATTGATGTACGTAATGTTATTTACTCTCTTTGTAACGAGATGTTTTCTATAGCGCTGTGGTGATAAACGAAAAATCAATCGTGGGTTCTAATTTTAGATCATTTTCCTGTTTCAATAACTTTCGATGATGGAGACATTGATATTCACACTGGTTGAAAGCCTTAATCTGTTTTTTATATTTCTATGGCCTTAACCATGTATGTACTTACATTATAGACGCTTCAATTAAATAATAAATAGTGCAGTGAACAAGTAGTGCAGTAGTTAAGACATTATCTAGGTGTCAACCAGTTAAGGGTCTGTGCCAGTATCTCGGCATGTAACGGCACACAGCACTGGTAAGATGCCTTTGGCCATGTTTTAGCCGTCGGCCATCATTCCTGTCTGCACGTTTGTGCAAGGCACGAGGAATGCATTCCTCAGCAAACACAACAATTGTCAGTTGTAAGCAGTTTTTGTACCAGCACCTGACGACTCGCTCTAGTAACTTTGATAACAGTGTCATTTAAATTCCACACACGTGTCTGCATTTTTGGGATTACAAAAGCGGAAGAACATTAATTTTAATATTTCAAACACGTATTGTTGCGAAGTGTTTTAAACATTGCTGACGATTTAATACTTTGGTTACTTCCGAAATTCCTAGGCACTTGATTGCTAAGTGCAAAGCTGATAACCGATTACTTCCGGGGAACTACTAACAGTACACATGCAGCATTTTATCACCTTAGTCGTAACTATGTGTGCTGGTCAACCAGTTAGCTAACCGTATCGAACCTGCTACATAAAGTGCCAGCAATGGGTACGACGACTGTCTTCGAAGCAATGCACTCGTACACAGTCAGCGCTCCGAGAGTCTACTAACTCTCGGCTATATCATACATGTCGATATATTCTAATACTATTTCTTTTCTTCGCTACTTTGTAGTAGCGGTAACAATCTAGATAGGTTATCTTTTTGCCCTTTTCTAGTTCGAGGACACACCACACGATACACGTAAATTGTTGTGACAAATTCTAGGCGATGAAGTACACAGCTGTTATTAAATACATAGAATAAAACCAGGCTGTGAGCTAGTGTATAAAATGCCTGTCATGCTTATAATCCTCGAACCGTTAAGTAGCAGATATTACACTAGCGTAATGGATTAAGGCACCACGATCGATGACCCCGGCTTATGAGCAGTATTTGTGTTATTGGAGCTATAATCATTCATAAAGAGTTTACGACGGTACTCATCACGTACTGACTGGACCACTTTGCTTATCTATACACCATGCAGACGACGACGCAGACCTACACCCTGGTAGGCTACGGCAAGGTATCCAACAGCCATCTTTACAGTAAAAGGAATGTTGGAACCGTGAGGTTTTACATCGAGATCAACCAATCTGTCGTTTAGGGTGGAGTCACGAACACCAAAAAACACATTCGAACATTTCGTATTAAGAATGTCGCAAATTATTTCAAGTCATCATACTACCGGGATAAATATAATCTATTTCTGTGCCAATTGCATCCAGATCCGTTCAGCCGTTTTGGCGTAATTGTTATCAAGCATCCGTTCATCCATCCAAACTTTCGCATTAACAAGTACTTATTAGCGGGCGCGCGTTTGAACACAAGCTCACCTGATGGGAAGCGATGACGGGTCCACTGCTGCCTCTAAGCTGAGTGACTGCTGCAGGTGGGCATGATGTGCGCCATGCTGGTGGGCGAGCACGTGCCGGGCGTGGGCTCGACGCGCGCCTACTGCGCCGCGCGCGTGGTGCTGCGCGTGTTCGGCATCGGCTCCGTCTGCATCGCCGTCACCATGGCGCTGGAGCGCTATCTCGCGCTCACCCGGCCCTTCCTCTACCAAAAGGTAACTTACCTTTTATTTATTTTAAAGGCTAATATATTTAGGGTTCCGAACAAAAAAAAATGGAACCATTTTAGCTGGATCACTCGTGTGTCTGGCTAGCTGTCTGTCTGTCCGTCTGTCAGAGCTATTTTTCTCCGAATCTACAGAACCGATTCAGCTGAAGCTTGAATTTGGTTTATGAACTTTTGTGAACTAGACACGGACGCGTAACGAAAATAAATAGTTAAAATATGTCATTTTTAGGAGGAAATATTGTTTTCAACACATTTGCTCATAAAATGTATTTACGAAGCCTGTCATAGTTCGAAAGTTAAACATTACGCATAAAACAAAACAAACACGCACGCATGCACGCAATACTACGCACGCGTTCCATACAAATAGAACGTGCGGCAAAATATGAAAATAGGTACTCTCAACTAAGTACCTACTTTACCGCACCCTCCGCGCCTTGCGTATCTTTTACAGTTTTTTTTTTTAAATATGTAAATATTCACCAAGGACTTTCACAATACGAGAATAAAAAAGTTCAGAAGCTAGTAGGTGAAATAAAGCCCAGTATACTTTCCAATGCTTCCTTATATTTTTATTAACAAAATTATATTCAACTTTCCATAGCAGGAGGATCGCGAATACCACAGATTAAAAATTACCGCCACATAAAACTAAAGCACATTAATTTTAAGTAGGTAAGTACTATAATTTCAACTAAATTTAAAAATGGAACATCCGCAATTACTAGTAGAATAGAATAACATAGAAAAAAAATGCTTATTCATTTTAAGTATTTTGAAGTTCAGTTTTAATAAAAATATAATATCAGCAAAATAACAAATAAAAGATAACAGTTAATAAGCTGAATGATCGAACCTCCTTGGAAGCGCTCTCGCTCATTACGTTTGTCTCAATTTAATATACTAAAGAGAAAATGAGACGAAAGATGTAGTTCTAATTTTGAATTTGTTGCGACTTTCCAACTGATATCTAAAAACAAAAAGTTTGTTTCATTACCTACTGTACTGTTTTCTCGCAAATGTGTTGAAAAACGTTGTATGACACACGTGCGCATATTGGTATTTATATTTACAAAGTCGTGACTATGGTAAACTCTCAACTTCGTCTCGGGTTTACATTCGTCGTTTGAAAAACTCACCGCACTAGTATCATCAATAACTAATATTTTAGTTTTTCCAACTGTGCGTGTGACCTGGGCTAGCACATCGAGATATGCACACATGGCTAGGCTAGACATAAGTGAAAGAGACGAAGTCACGATGACCTGCAAAACGACCTCTTACTTGATATACCAGATTATGTCTACGTCCACGTGTTTAGAACAAGGGGGTGGATACTCCTGCACATAAAGTATTACACTTATTACTTTTTACACTGATTAATTTTCATTTCATATTGTTCTTGCGTTTTTTTCAGTTAAGATAAGGGCGCTAGGCGCGGACAAAAGTTCAATACCACTATAGTAATAGCGACGGCTAGACCTCAGTGTTTTCAGCGCCGGAGAGTTCAGAACGGACAATACAGACAGCGTAAACGAATTATGATTTGTGTTTATGGTACTTAGCAGTTTTATGTAAATCCAGTCAAATCCTTCAGGATTATAAGTTTTCATTATTTGTCACAGTCACTTGACCCCGCTTCAAAACAAATTGGTTTTTTTTAAATTTCAATTTAAAGTAGCCAGTGAGTAAAACCCTAAAATTAACATTACTTGAGACTAAAGCAACTATATTCCACCACTATAAGAGACTGAAGTGGGTTTTAACAAAAAACCGGTGGTGCAGGTCACCAGGGCAATAAAAAGTAGTTTATCATTTATTGAGACTGCTCTTAATCGTCTCCTCGTCTCCTGGTGGTCACATCACGAAACAGCATACTTAATGATCCTGATACATTATGGAGTGCGGATGTCTATCCAAATTCAATGACATTACAATGGATTTTTTTCTTATCTCCTATTCAAGTTACTGTATTATGTTTTAGCAATACCTACATATCAAGTCCGATATTGGACGTTAAATCGGATTGCGATATATTTACGCAAAATTCTGGAGCAGCATATTTACAAAAGGTTTGCCATTACGTCGAGAACCTCCTCAAGTAGTCACAACCGACCACGGAGCGTCCTGACTTTGAACTTGAAAGAGTGTTTGGGCACTTACCTAACACATCTGCGTTATAATAATATTGACAAGTTTGTTCGTTTTGCAAACGTTACTCACCCAAGATCAATATTGCCTTAACCAGTAGGTAAATAATAACAAATGACGGATCTTGGATCTCTTATCTAAAGATAATAACTGAACAAGCTACAACACCCCCATAAGGTTGATTCCCACATATCAAGCTAGAAAACGCCACGTGCTACATAAACACATCGCGAAAATGTAAGACTTGGCAAAAATAAATTTATGATCATGCAAAGAGTATCATACATACTATACACACCTCAGGAATATTTTATGTTTCGACAGTCAGACGTCACGCCACAGTGAAACTGAACGAAATGATCCTGTTATCTACATCTACACTAATATTATAAAGAGGAAATATTTGTATTTTTGTATATAACGAATAAACTTAAAAATTACCTAAAACCTACATTTTCACTGAGTAACATAGACTATTTTCAAAAAAGTTGAAATATTACCGTATGAAATTCGATAATGCAACCCAATGTGTGAAAAAAATAGCAAAAAAAAAATCCTTATATCACGTATGCTGCGGAAACCATTGCCAATAGAGCAAAATGACGTACTACAGTTTTATAAAGGACATCTACAAAAGATTCGGCGGGGTTATAAACTATTATGGTTAAGTCACAATAACCGCTTTTTGTTCAAAGTATTCAATAAAAACCCGGGTGAAATAGAATATTGATTTTAGTATCATGATATCAATCCTTATATATTTAAATTGTTTAATGATTAAGGTTGGTTATGTACATGTCAATTACACTTTAAATCATTCAAATCGGACCTTTCGTTTAGAATTTGTGACGGGTATAAAAATACTCTAAGTAAGAAAAATGTTACGGCCTGAGCAAACTGGCCTACGTTTAGTCTATAAATAAGTAAGGGAGATGAAGTTCGTGGAGTACCAACTAAATTCGCGCGAACGAAGTCGCGGGTGAAGTGAGAGTATAGTATATAGTGTTAATTTAGTTTCACGGCTATCTGCTAGATAAACTCGAGGCTGCCCTCATTCTGAGTAGAGCAGAACTGCGCCCGCGCACGTTACGTACTGGGATGATGGACGTCACGACTTCGCGACGGTACAGCGATGACTTTCGATAGTGTGTATTTCATAGCTAGTATCTTTTTACATTTTCTAAAAGTCAATTAACCTACCCTTTCACCCCGGGTTGCGGAATTTGTTCGAAAGAGTCACCGCGGGCCTGGAACGCAAAAGGCATGAGGAGGAACACGGATGAGTTTTAGTCAGTAAAAGTCTGACACTCCCTTCTGCTCCGTCCAGAGTGGGGGGATTCATTTGATAATTTCCCCCTTTTTCCCCAAAAAAAGTTAACCTACTCTACCCTACATTTCCTTGAAACGGAACATCTGGATTCGAGAACAGGAAGCAGTGCTCAAAAGAATCGCACTTGTAGTCTTTCCTAATCGATGATAGTCACTGCTACCGGAGTGAACTCATTCAATAATATTATCGATTTTCCGAAAACACTCGTCATCTCTCGTCATAAACACTCGATTAGCAAAATCTGTGATAACACAACATTTACGTACTAGCTTCATACATTGTACGCACTACAAGTTCGCAATGTTCGAATCAATCAATCAAAGTGTAAAGATGCGCTTACAATAGCAATTTATCTTCTTCTATATATACATAATAAAATCGTAGATTTGCCGTGTCTGTACATTGAATATTTTTGCATAAAAATTACATAGAAACGTTAGGAAAAAGACATAAAAAAAAATACAATTGTTGAAATTTTTGTCTGTTTGTCTGTGCGTTTGTGGGAGCATCACGCATAATCCACTGATTGGATTCAAAATCTAGATACTTATAAATATTAAGTGATAACCCGAGTAACATATAGCCTTTATTTTAAATAAATCGATACACAAAATCAAAAGAAATTGAATTTTTAAGTTTAGGAGGAAATTTCATCGAGCGCTAAAATAGGTAAGTAGTTTTTATTGATACTCCAGATACTTGCAATGCCATTTATTGAGAAAATTAAATTTAGTAATAATTTTCCTGTAAAGTACGTTAACTATAAATATAAATAGGTAGAGGAGCATGTACACAGTTGCGCCAGCGGACAACGTAAATAAAATGGCATTGGCAGCTGTCAGCGATTACGACTGTCAAAAGTCAAAAATGTGACGGGATCGACCACGTTGACGTTATCTATAGGATAGAAAGTGCAATACACTCCACGGCTTGGATAATTACATTTAATACAATTGTAATTAAAAACAACATGTAATTTTTAATTACAATTACACCTATATTTTATTTTATTTATTTATTTATTTATCAACTAGCTGACCCGCGCAACTTCGTCTGCATCACATTTTTCATTACTGTTCCGCTCCTATTGGTCTTAGCGTGATGATATAAAGTCTATAGCCTTCCTCGATAAATGGACTATCTAACACTGAAAGAATTTTCCAAATCGGACCAGTAGTTTCTGAGATTAGCGCGTTCAAGCAAACAAACAAACTCTTCAGCTTTTATATATTAGTATAGATTTATGTACACACATTACATAGAAAGATAAAAAATAAAAACAATAAAAAAAAATAAAAAAATTAAAAAAAAATAATATTAAAAAAATATATTACAAAATAAAGGTGACTTCAATGTTATTCCTATCTATTTATTTCATCCATATCCCTGATAGCATGTCACTTCATTACTTGGTCTAGGCGAGGCGTAGGCGGTGGTTCTTAACCAGTGCTCTGCAGACCACTGGTGTTCCCTGGTAGCGCAAAGCCAACCCAAGATCCGTTTTTTTTAGCACAGCTGAATAAATTGAAGTTTTAACTGCATTGCATTATTACCTTCAAAAAGTTCAAGGTCAGACAGAAATTTTGTCAAATGGTCTCTTATGACTGAAAGGTTAGGACCACTGTTCTATCGCCTCTAGGCCTTCAGGATAAAGAAGCTACGATTACAAACTTTATGTAAGCACGCTATACCAGTTCTGGTACCCGGCAAGCAGACAAGTCACTAGAGCCATCGCGAAACCATGCAACAAGTGGGTGTATCCCTATAGTAACCGCTATCAGTCCTCTATTACCGGAGGCCGTGAATGAGCATACTCGTGTTTTATGAAGATTGTTTCTGATGTCTGTAATCTAGCACCGCAGAGTCACAGCCTCCTGCACAGATCGCTATGGTAAATTATAGCCTTAGGGAGAACATACAAGTTAATTTAACATGAAGGGCCATCAGGTAGGGCGGCAAGTTCAATCCTGCTGCTTGTCCTATGTTCCTTGTGCAGAATTCAATCTGTCCTTCATTTGATAAAATTCTAGCAAAATAGTTGTTACCTTAGATTTGTTATATTAGAATTCCGAATCAGTAAGCTGAGGTCACAGCGATAACAAACACGTCGACTTGTTGATCATACAAATTGTAGCATTAGCCGTCGGGGCGACATTATCTAAGCGCTACACTTGTTTGAGCACAATCTGCGCATCTTAAATTGCACACCATTCCAATACTACAAATCAATCTTGAATGTACCCCCATGCAGTGAGATTTATATTTAGATTATTTGATTGTACGACATGCGACGGGGATGTCCTACAGTCAGAGTTGTCATAGCTGTTGTCAGAGCCATAAACAAGAAAAATTCTCTGTAACTTAAATAAACAGAGAGAACATCTAAAATTATCCATTTGTTTTTGATCGCTGTTGCATTAAAGGCTTTGATTTTTCCTTGTCGTCTACGCTCAGTCGTCCGTTGTCGGTGCAATATCTCAGCCCACAGCCCGCTGCTCTCGTCCATTCCACTGACAGCTCAACAGCTCATCTCATCGAATCCATCAAATCAATACAATTATTTTTAGCTGCGGCTACTCGCGGCAGAGTCTCCCATCGTGCATCGGCGATTCACATGCTTGTTTACGTAACATTCATGTTATGATCATTCAATTCATCAAGCAAACTGTTATTAGCTGTCTCTCTACGAGTGAAATAACAATTTAATCTCGTTGTTTTGGTTGTTGTATGGGTGAAAACTGTGAGGTGTGTCCGCGTGCGGGCAATATCAATTACGGCTTGTTAACTTTGACTTTTCTAAATGAATGGTCTGCTTGCCTCCCCTTGCTACGATACCCACGTCACAGTGTTTGTGTTCTAGGAACAATTACTATTATTAAGTACCAGGTAATAGAAAATAAGTGAAAGCAATCGCCTCTGACACATTCTAGATAATATCAACGTGCTGAAATATGAAATGGAGGCAGTTAATTTGTGGGAATGGTCCGCCCACGATGCATACGGAGTTTCAGCGGACAGTTTATCTTATTGTTATCAACAGTGCCAAATAGGGCTCGTGGACATAACAGTTATGAGTAGCGACTGGCTGCCGTAAGTACCAGCTCACCAGCACGATCGGGAGGCAGAAATGGCACATTGTTCGCGACCACCTGCCGCGCGAGGGCGCTCTTGACGTCAACACTCCACGACGAATAGGGACAATACAGACAATGCAATGGAACGTGTGCTTTTAACTTTAATAGAAACTAGACTGTGGAGCCATCTCCCACATTAGTCCATTGCTTCCATTTTCCTCGTCACACAGGATGCGAATATGAACCACATTGACATTTAAGAAAATGTAAACAAGTGCTCACAGTGCCACAAACTTATCTGGCCCGATGGGTAAAAGCACAACTAACGAAGCCATTTTGAAATGTCAATCTGTTTTGCTCTGTGTGTTTTATTTTTTGTTTAGTGGTTACTATAGCTAAAATAGTGTAAAATACCGAAAACTTTACAAAGTGATGCGATGAACGTTATGCCAATTACAAGTATTAGATTTTATGAGGGAAGAAAAAGAATTTATTACTTAATTCAACATTTTTCCGTGCTAAATTATTTTATGGCATACTTTTGAATTTTAAAGACTTTTTGGCATTTCGTTCGTAGGGTCATGTTTTTTTTACGACATGCGACAGGTTAATTAGTAGAATAGGCCTCATCACTTCGTTTTTTTACGACATGCGACAGGTTAATTATTAGAATAGGCCTCATCACTTCGTTTTTGTACGACATGCGACAGGTTAATTAGTAGAATAGGCCTCATCACTTCGTTTTTGTACGACATGCGACAAGTTAATTAGTAGAATAGGTCTCATCACTTCGTTTTTGTATGACATGCGACAGGTTAATTAGTAGAATAGACCTCATCACTTCGTTTTTGTACGACATGCGACAGGTTAATTAGTAGAATAGGCCTCATCACTTGGTTTTTGCTCAATAAATTACCCAATTGGAATTCGGAACAGTTTATGAACAAATTAGTTAGTCTGCATAACTCATGTAATAAAACGTTTAGTGGGTATCTAAGTACATGGGCGAACTTAATGTTTTTTCTTTCTACCGGGAAAATGCACAGTTCCTATGGCCGCGACAAGCCGCGGTGCAAAGATAGTTTCTGATATTTAAGATCTTGAACTTCCCGAAACGACCTTTTATCAACTGCAACAGTAAATCTGTAGATAGGTACCAAACTGCTCGTCACCAGAGCCACCTAAACTTTCCCAAAATAAACGAGACACTAAAGTATTTAAATAACAACAAACGCCATTTTTCTGCAAATTATCGCGTTCTGTAAGTGTAGCAACAACTCTGGCAGCTCACATCAACACGCTGGCAGCGCTATTCGTTAAGCCAGCTCAAACGCATCGCTGATCGCTGTCCATACATCATGTGAATGAAGCGGATTTAAATCATTTCGCGATCTAATGGAGTTTTTAGTACGAGCAGCTACATAACTTGTAACAATTTTAATATTTTATTTGCTATGGAAGTATTTCCATACCACAACGTAAATACAAATGTAAGCTTGTTTGTCTGTTACCTCTTCACGTATTAACGGCTGAACAGATTTAAATGAGACAAGGCACTCGCGTAGATCGTGTCCTGGACTAGGACATAATGTCATAATACAACTACATAATGCTTTTTGTCCCAGGAGTATCTTCCCTTGGGGTAATTATGGAGTTTCTCGCGGGCGAAGTTGTTAACAGAAACTATAAGTTAAATATGCAGGGTCAAATTCTACCTGCCAGGATTGTGGAATTTGTTCGAAAGAGTCACCGCGGCCCTGGAACGCAAAGGGCATTAGGAGGAACACGAATGGGTTTTACTCAGCAAAAGTCTGACATTCCCTTCTGCTCCGCCCAGAGCGGGAGGAGTCATTTGATGATTTCTAATCTTTAAAAACCTTCGACTCCGAAACCTCCCAGTCGTGACGGATGACAAATTAAAATCAAATCTTATCTGTTACATATAAATTGCTGTTAGCTATCGAGGTAATTAATGTAGATCATACCTATTTAATATCTTCCTCGGTTCGTTTCGCTTGACTCAGCTTTTATTTTTTTTACTTCTCGGACCGCTCTGTCATTTGCCAAGTGCAGGTGGGGATAAAGAGTACGAAAGTAAGTGGGGCAGATGGGTGGTGGGTATTAAGGTGGGATTCATTTAATTTAACCCGTTCTTAGTACGCGTACTAGCTAACGTTTGAGAGTTTAAGTATTATTTCTTCACCACTGGGTAGTTCCGACCACTGTCTGGTGAAGTCTGTGTCCGTCTACTCCCCGCCCGATCCCAGCCCAAGAGGCACCCGGCGGGTATGGCGATACAGGTCAGCAGATTGGGATGGCATGCGATCTTTCTTCGCATGTTATCCTTGGCAGCCTACTTGCTTTTCTTCGACTGATGCTTCGTCGTGCGCGGACGCCGTGACGGATGTGTTGCGGAGGGGAATGGAGTACTACATTCCGTTCTCTGACGTAACAATGTCTGGCGAAGCTCGTCCATGGTTTGGTGCCGAGTGTAATCGCGCGGATGCGCTTAAACACGCGGCATACCTAGCATGGGTCGACGCTCGTGCGCGCAAAGCAAATGACGTGAGTCAGAAGAAGAGAGCCTTCAACAGGGCTGCTAAGTCCTGCAAGGTGTTGCGGAGGGTTCGGTTTGACCACATTAGCCGAATAGGGAACAAACTTGCTTCATACCCAGCAGGTAGTAAGGCTTTTTGGTCCCTGGCTAAGTCGGTCGAATCGAACTTCTGCCGCCCCTCACTACCACCACTGCTGAGACCCGACGGGACGTTGGCCCACTCCGCTGAGGAGAAAGCGAATTTGTTTGCTTCTTTGTTTGCGGAATCTTCACGTCTGGATCCTGGTGGCGCGAGGCCCCCTGCTTCTCCTGGTGGATGCGAGTCGAGTATGTCGAACATTCGAGTTCATCAGAGGGACGTTCTTCGGGTACTGCGTAACCTAGACGTGAACAAGGCTAGTGGCCCCGACGGGATACCGGCAATTGTTTTGAGGACTTGTGCGCCTGAGTTGTCTCCAATCTTGACACGCCTATTTCGCCTTTCGTTTGAGACTGGAAAAGTGCCGAAGGCTTGGAAGCAAGCTAACGTGCAGCCCGTGCCCAAGAAAGGTAGTCGAGCTGACCCGTCGAATTATAGACCTATCTCAGTAACGTCCATACTCTGTAAGAGTATGGAACGCGTGCTGAATCATAAACTCCTGGCATACCTAGAAGCGAGTGATCTCCTTAGTGACAATACGGGTTCCGTTACAAAACGTTTTGGGAACACATTCATAGTGCGTACAGCTAAGGAGTGGAATTCCCTGCCGGAGTCTGTGTTTCCTGATAGCTACAACCTGGGAGTCTTTAAGTCAAGAGTGAATAGGTTACCTCTAGGCAAGCGTGCTCCATCTTCGACCACATCATCGCTTACCATCAGGTTAGATAGTGGTCAAACGCGTGCCTATAAATAGTAAAAAAAAAAATCTTTTCTTGTCATATTGTAACATCATTAAAAGTTTTCTTCACAATGAGTCAGTACTTTACACTTTAATCCTACACATACAGTAACTGTATCTGCGACTATGAAACATAGCTTGCTCTATCACAGATAGCACGTTCCTCCAACACAATAAAGCGTTATTTTTAAACTCTCTGGAAGAGATTTATGTGTTTTCGAGTTCAAATCGATATTTGTAGGTCACAGACTTGATTCAGGAATGTTTGGAGGAAAACAAACAAAGTAATGCTGAAATTATAACGGACTGCGATTAACTTACAGATGATCTCTTGTTTTTGGTTAATGTTATGGAACCGGCTCAGAAGGTGACGTAGAACATTTGGTGAATATCTTACTACATTACGGAACATCACTGTGACTGAGTAGGTATGGCTACAAGAGGTTTCTGATTGTAAGTCATTCTGCAACCTGCTGAGTACCTATCCTGAGTGTTCTGACCAAGAGAACGTCGTCTTCGAATTTCCTCACCTTGGTTGTCTACTACTAGTCATCGAGTAATGCTTAGAGCTTATCACCTCAGAGCTTTCTCAGAATGAATCGCAATATAAATAGCAACGTTAGTATTGAACATAGCGGCCTCACTTTTCACATTTTTCTCATATTTATTAATAAAGAGCCAAAATTCCGAAGTAAGTTTCTCATGAAAAGCGCGACGGCAGTTTTTTGAGCTCGTGGATTGAACTACTGTACTAACCAAATGAAATGAAAAAATATATCATAATATTCCTTATACATAGAGTGGTATCGTGCAGAGTGGCCTCAGAAATTTAAAATAAGAATGGAATATCCGTAAAAAAAAAACCATTCAAATCCATAAAAACTAATAAAAACGCTGAGAATTCATAAGAAATGAAAATTTAATAAATATTCATTAAATAAATTAAAAATAAACCCTAAAGTAAACTTAATTGCAACTGCTTAATTTCTGCATAATGCGATGAGTCAGCAGTTTTGTGAGTGAAAACGCAAACAAAATAGGGCTCTTAAAAGCCAACCAGTCGAAGTCTAATAGTAGATTATAAATAAATAAAAACTTTAATTTCAGATCAGAATCCATAATACTATTTGAAAACTTTTTTATGCACCGCATAAAGCAGTGTGTTATGTCACGGGCGCCATATTGAATCCCGAACACAATGAAGGATTCAAGAGTTAACTTACGAGCGAAGCGAGGGAGTTAATAAAAGAATCCTGAATTCAGCGAGGGATTTAAGCTAGCCCAGGGCAAATACTCTTTTATCCCTGAGGAGTTTACTCTCCTATTCACACCTAACTAAATTGTGCTCTAGCAATGGAAAGAGGTGGCGTGCTAGGAGCAGGTCGCGCGTCCAAAGCTGTGGGTCCAGCCTACTGCCGCGAGCAATAAAATGTACTGAATTTCATTATAACCCGCCGGGCAATAATGTGATTGAATTTGGAACCCCATTTTGACTGCGCGACCTGCACCTAGCAGCGGAGGCCGATGGGAGCCGCTCGCGGTTTAGAATGACGTGCTTTAGGTGGTTAGGTTTGCAAGGCAAATAATTTGATGTTTTCGTGCATGTGGTGTGAAATAGTAGATTATGCAGCAGTGTCTTTATGTCACAGGCATTATTATTGAATCCCGAACACAATGAAGGATTCGAGAGTTAACTCCCGAGCGTCGCGAGGGAGTTAATACAGGAATCCTGAATGCAGCGAGGGATTCAAGCTAGCCCAAGGCAAAGACACCTTTATCCCTGAGGAGCGTACTCTACTTATCACACCTACTGCGAGGAAATTGTGCTCTAGCCATGAAAGGAGGTGGCGCGCGCCGGCCTCCGCTGCTAGGAGCAGGTCGCGCGCCCGAAGCTGCGGCTACAGCCCACCACAGGCAATAATATTGTACTGAATTTCATTATAATGATGTGATTTGGATTTGGAACGCATTTTGACTGCGCTCGCTGCACCGAGCAGCGGAGGCGGACGGGAGTCGCTCAAGGGTTACAATGACGTGCTTTAAGGTTAGGTTTGCATGGCAAATAATTTGACGTTTTCGTGCATGTGGTGTGAAAAGCTATAACACCCGTCGCTATAATAACAGTCTCGCTAAATTAATAATTAAAATGAACACTCCGCAAAATTAACTAATGACTAATTAGTCGATTCATGTAAACAATATGGTCTCACACTAGCACGCCTGGCGCGTCGCCGGCGCAGTGTTTGGGCATTGTGTCGGCGGTGCGCATGCGCAGTACGCCGGTGTTCGGCCAAGTCATTACAGTGGTACTTCCGACCGACCCCTGCCGAGCACGTGCATCCAAACTAACGCTACACATTCAACACACTATGTTATGGTCGCAATTGTTTTGGTGAACCGTAAGGTGCACAAAGTAAACTTACTGAAGGAACTTATTTCTCTTCAATTTTCTGGTAATCAGAGGTGAACTTATTGCCAGACTCCGGTCTGTTACTGAGAAATTCCTAAAGGGGAAAACCAATTTATTACTCTTTGTCCTGTTCAACCTGGAAAACGTCTGCAAATAGTAATGTGGCGGCTGACGCGTCTGCTCGATATTATTTGATTTTGATAAACGTGGATCATGGACCTGAACTGGTTCTGACAACAGCAGCAGATAAAAATATGGACATAGTAGGTTCAAATATGTACCTAGTAATCGCATCATCTTTTTGCACTTACTCTAGGTCCCATAACGCTGCCTTGAGGTATACCATAGCGAAAAATTCTGAAGAGGTATTTAGAAGGATAATGGAAGTATTGTAGCGAAATTGTCTATATCAAACAAAAAAGGAAATAAATAGTAAATCCACCTCGAATTAAGTCTAATCTGAAAGCAATAAAACGAATCAGCTCATACGTGGCCATGGGACGCCGCGCGCCGCACCTGAGCATTAGAATAGCTAACCTGGGTACATACCAGTATACCGCTGCCTAGATCGACCACGCACCTACAAGCAAACATCTTACTTTGTAATCCATGTGCGACGAGGAAACACTGCTCTTAGAACTTACATGAAGCAGCAGTCATTAATGGAAATTAAAATTGATTCCTAAATTTAAGGCTTATAAATACATGCCAATGACCTTGTGCATGCAGCTTCCCTTCTATAACCCTTCTACGCGCCACTCCGCTACCCGTATTTTTCAAATTTACTGAATATTCTTGAAATTTTTGTCTGTTTGTCTGTGCGTTTGTGGGAGCATCACGCATAAACCACCGATTGGATTCCAAATCTAGGTACTTAAAATATTAAGTGATAAACCGAGTAACATTTAGCGTTTATTTTATCAAAATCGACCCTCAAAATCAAAAGATAACGATTTTTTAAGTTTGGGAAGAAACTTCATCGAGCGCTAAAATAGGTAGTTTTCATACTCTCAATGCCATCTATTGAGAAAAATATTAGTAAAAATGTGTGAAAAGAACACCAATACATATTGTTGAGTTATTTGTTATACTTTTTTTTAACATGTACTAAAAGGAAAGTGAACATGTTATTATCTTGTCATTATTTACCGTAACAATTGTGAGCTTTAATGTTAGAACTTATATTTGACAGTTCAACTACATTGTCGATAGATGGTGATGACGTTTTTCTGAATGCCGCAGAAATATGACCTCAGTCCATGTTTGGCTATGAACTGATAATGTTTTGTGTTGTACTATAAGTCGATAGCACAAAAACATCGATCGTTATTCGATTTGATTTTCGATTGTACATGGAGAGCTGCTAGTCTATTCTGTAAGAAACTATTTCGATATCGAGCTTCACCTGAGTGATCAAACTCACAAAGTGAGCTTTATTGCACACAACATAAAGGTCTTCTTTTGAAACTCACCTCGAATTCTACTATCGAGATACGAAAATGTTGTTAGAGAATAGCACTACTGTAGTCTATTCTGTAACAACATTTTCGTATCTCGACAGCGGAATCCGAGGTGCGTATCAAATTAAGACCTTTATGTTGTGTGCAATGAAGCTTACTTTGTGAGTTTTGTCACTCAGGTGAAGCTCGATATCGAAATAGTTACTTACAGAATAGACTAGCTGTAGTCTATTCTGTAACAACATTTTCGTATCTCGACAGCGGAATCCGAGGTGCGTATCAAATTAAGACCTTTATGTTGTGTGCAATAAAGCTTACTTTGTGAGTTTTGTCACTCAGGTGAAGCTCGATATCGAAATAGTTACTTACAGAATAGACTAGCTGTAGTCTATTCTGTAACAACATTTTCGTATCTCGACAGCGGAATCCGAGGTGCGTATCAAATTAAGACCTTTATGTTGTGTGCAATAAAGCTTACTTTGTGAGTTTTGTCACTCAGGTGAAGCTCGATATCGAAATAGTTACTTACAGAATAGACTAGCTGTAGTCTATTCTGTAACAACATTTTCGTATCTCGACAGCGGAATCCGAGGTGCGTATCAAATTAAGACCTTTATGTTGTGTGCAATAAAGCTTACTTTGTGAGTTTTGTCACTCAGGTGAAGCTCGATATCGAAATAGTTACTTACAGAATAGACTAGCTGTAGTCTATTCTGTAACAACATTTTCGTATCTCGACAGCGGAATCCGAGATGCGTATCAAATTAAGACCTTTATGTTGTGTGCAATAAAGCTTACTTTGTGAGTTTTGTCACTCAGGTGAAGCTCGATATCGAAATAGTTTCTTACAGAATAGACTAGCTGTAGTCTATTCTGTAACAACATTTTCGTATCTCGACAGCGGAATCCGAGGTGCGTATCAAATTAAGACCTTTATGTTGTGTTCAATAAAGCTTACTTTGTGAGTTTTGTCACTCAGGTGAAGCTCGATATCGAAATAGTTACTTACAGAATAGACTAGCTGTAGTCTATTCTGTAACAACATTTTCGTATCTCGACAGCGGAATCCGAGATGCGTATCAAATTAAGACCTTTATGTTGTGTGCAATAAAGCTTACTTTGTGAGTTTTGTCACTCAGGTGAAGCTCGATATCGAAATAGTTTCTTACAGAATAGACTAGCTGTAGTCTATTCTGTAACAACATTTTCGTATCTCGACAGCGGAATCCGAGGTGCGTATCAAATTAAGACCTTTATGTTGTGTTCAATAAAGCTTACTTTGTGAGTTTTGTCACTCAGGTGAAGCTCGATATCGAAATAGTTACTTACAGAATAGACTAGCTGTAGTCTATTCTGTAACAACATTTTCGTATCTCGACAGCGGAATCCGAGGTGAGTATCAAATTAAGACCTTTATGTTGTGTGCAATAAAGCTTACTTTGTGAGTTTTGTCACTCAGGTGAAGCTCGATATCGAGATAGTTACTTACAGAATAGACTAGCTGTAGTCTATTCCGTAACAACATTTTCGTACCTCGACAGCGGAATCCGAGGTGCGTATCAAATTAAGACCTTTATGTTGTGTGCAATAAAGCTTACTTTGTGAGTTTTGTCACTCAGGTGAAGCTCGATATCGAAATAGTTACTTACAGAATAGACTAGCTGTAGTCTATTCTGTAACAACATTTTCGTATCTCGACAGCGGAATCCGAGGTGAGTATCAAATTAAGACCTTTATGTGGTGTGCAATAAAGCTTACTTTGTGAGTTTTGTCACTCAGATGAAGCTCGATATCGAAATAGTTACTTACAGAATAGACTAGCTGTAGTCTATTCTGTAACAACATTTTCGACAGCGGAATCCGAGGTGAGTATCAAATTAAGACCTTTATGTGGTGTGCAATAAAGCTTACTTTGTGAGTTTTGTCACTCAGATGAAGCTCGATATCGAAATAGTTACTTACAGAATAGACTAGCTGTAAATACTGCTGTCTGCATCTATAGGTAAACAGTTTTACTTACATTAGTGGTGTACGGATCTTTGGTATTATTTTGTGGTGACTTTAAACTATAACAGCAGCACGGGTCGATCTTCAAGGTTAAGCTACGCTTGCCGAGGTTGGTCTGTGGATGGGTGACCATTTTAACAAACCGAGATTCTAGCATGTCTTGGAATATAACAGCCGCAAGAGTCGATCTTCAAGGTTAAGCAACACTTACCGAGGTTGGTCTGTGGATGGGTGACCATTTTAACAAACCGAGATTCCAGCATGCCTTGGAATAAAATAGCCGCACGAGTCGATCTTCAAGGTTAAGCCACACTTACCGAGGTTGGTCTGTGGATGGGTGACCATTTTAACATACCTACGGGTCGATCGACCCATGCGACTGTTATTCAGTCAGTATCCTCATTCAGTACCTACTAAATATCTATTTAAAAAACCGATTATTCTTACACAATAAATCGATTCTATGAAACCGGTAAAACTGTAATCCTAAAAATTCGTCGTAGGAAGCTGAAATTTGGCATTTAGGTTCCTTGGGGAGTCTAGGGGAGCACTAAGAGAGGATTTCCCGAAATTTTTAAGGGAACGGGAAAAAACGCGATATTCGCGTACGAAGTAGCGGGCGAAAGCTAGTTTATAATAAAACTAGCTGACCCGCGCAACTTCGTCTGCGTCACAATTTTCATTATTGCTCCGCTCCTATTGGTCTCACCGTGATGATATATAGCGTATAGCCTTCCTCGATAAATGGGCTATCTAACACTGAAAGATTTTTTCAAATCGGACCAGTAGTTCCTGAGATTAGCGCGTTCAAGCAAACAAACAAACAAACAAACAAACTCTTCAGCTTTATATATTAGTACAGATAGAAGTATAGATATAGATTAATGTTTTTATAAAGTAACAAAACCAAATCATTTTCGTTTCTATTGCAAAGCTGCAGTCAAATATATTTTTATACTCTTTTGATCAAACATTTATGAGTAAAATTGTTTCATCTCAACGATTTGGAGGTGATTGGGTGGTTTTTTTTCTTATTATGTGATACCGATAGGTAAATTCTGGCTAAACCAAACTACGTATCATATCATGTAGATTACTAAATATTTTTTACAGATGTAAATTCTCTGTTATTGCCGACGAAAACTTGCTTCATTGGCACGCTGTTTCTAAGCATTTCTCTAGAGAGCAGCCTTAACACAAACACGAGTAAAACTCCTCATTGACTACTCGATGCTAGAGAAAACTAGAACATAAATCTTGTCGCTAAAAAAATTGGTCACAAATTGGTAGGTACTGTAAGGTTTTAAAATAAGTTCCCGGGTCGACGGCGCGTTGTGATCCATGCGCCTCAAAGAGATGTCAGCGTAGAAGACGGGGCCCGCCAGGGCCAGTCGCCAAGGTTGCGGAATTTGTTCGAAAGAGTCATGCGGCCCTGGCTTGGATCGAAAAGGGCATTCGGAGGAACACGGATGGGTTTTAGTCAGTAAGATAAGATAAGATTTCTTTATTTGTTTAAACATTGTATACATACAAGAGCGGGAGAGGATGACTCTCCTTTCTGCTATGGCCAGAGCGGGAGGAGTCATTCGATGCCTTCCCATCCATACAAAAAAAAAGATTCCAAATGTATCATTAGAAACTGTTAAACACGGACTTAATACTGGCAAACAAAATATTCTACTTGGTTAGATAGTTTGACGTAATATTGTGCAACTACGAAATAGGTCGATGGAGTGGCTAACATCGCCAATTCGTCATTAGACTTCCTAATTCGGAGATAGGTGAGGCAGGTATCAGTTCGTCCTATTTCGAAAACGTTTCATAATTTATATATACTGGACAGGTAAGTAACCGAAGATCTTCGAGGTTCCAGGTCAAATACATTAATACGATAGCGGTAATATACAAACATTCACAGATGAACTACAAATCAAAATGCATGAAGAGTGTGAACCTATTTAGAACGAGTATGTTAACATCAAACTGTCTCTGAATGTAATAACACTGAATGCACTTTATAATATTAAGTGCTCAATTTTTGTGTGACACTAATGGCCGGTCGTAATGTATGACTTAATAACTGCGCAGGCGCAACACGGCAGGCTAGCGTTGACCGAGAATATTGTTAGTACATAACAAGTTTGAGAGGAATTCCCAACCAGTGAAAGGACAGGAAAACTATGCTCGTATCGAGACATATAATAAATATTATGAGATGATATTGATACTGTCGGCGCAGCTGAAGGATCCTTAACGACAGTTTACACGATATGAACACAGTTTGGACCGCGACAGATATTGTTTGAGTAATTGAATACTGGATCATTTTGCTTTTTCATTGCGAAGTTTTTCTTATTTGTATTACTTATTGAACAAGTTTTTTTATGAATCTGTTGGTAAATATGTAACTATATTGGTAGCAGTAGGTAGCAATAAACCCCGTACATATGAACTTAGGTATTTTTATACAAACCACGGTTCTGCATAAACTGTTTAACTTTTATAAATCAACAATCTTTCGAACATGAAGATTCAAAACCTACAGCCATGTTAAGATTACGGGTCTCAAATGTTCATGGCTCTACCTAAGTATGCTGGTCACAGTTCCAACACATTCCAACATAATATTTTGCTCCAGCATATTTATCAAGAAAAAAAACTACATACAATAACAATGCAAACCATTGAATGACTCAGGCTCATAAGCAGTAGGGGGTGCGGGGGGGCGGCGCGCACCGGGTGACACCCGCTAATTAGGGGTGACACCCGACCGCTCGTTGACTGGTTTGTGTCACTATCGGGTGGCACCCCTAAACGTTTATCGCAATGAAACCTGTCGGGAGTAGGGTGCAAAAATTTTTTCTACAAACAAGATTAGAACGACAGTTCACTGCATGCTCGCTCCACCTAAGTTTACACGTTGACAGAACAGGTCGGCAGATTAATATTGTCGAACACTTTCAGCCTCCGAATCTTCTTCGCTTGTGTCAACGACAGCAATCACGCTGTATATCTCAAAGTGCAGGCCGAGGTGTAATTAAGTACACCCACACTTCTTCAGTTCGTGTCATAAATTAGTGTCATTATGATGGTGTCTCCTAACGCGCGTGCTCCTGGTTCCAGCAAGTGACGTATTACGTGATCCGCACGGCGCTTTTGGGCTCGTGGTTCTGGGCGGCGCTGCTGACGTGCGCGCCCATCCTGGGCGTGGGGCTGTACTACGACGAGGACGCGCACAGGTGCGTGCGCTACCGCAACGCGGAGAAGCCCGCCGACCTCGCCTACGCCATCTTCTACGTCGCTTTCGGTGAGTTATACACACCATTGATCACTGTTCCTAATCGAAAATCAAAATCCTTTATATCAAATAGATTATTCACAGGCATTTTTGAATTTTCAAGGTGTATTAGTCAAATAGATGAACATTGTTCTGCTGTTGTCTCTAGAGCAGCAAGAATGTTCCTCAGCAAAATAATCTCACCGACCCTAGGTATCTATTCGATGTAATGAATAGAAAAAGTAATGCCTTTTAATGGTCTAATTTAAGTATATTAATTGGCTTTGACTTTGATCTATCTCCAGCGTGGCCGTAACGTAAGAAGACTACAAAATCTTAATTACATTCGTTTTGAAATAATTCAAGCAGTCATGCATACGCATATAGCATAACTCGGTGAAACCGTGAAACTCCATTAAAATAGCACAAGCCACAAAAGTTCAATAAGTACATCTTCGTATCCGTAACTAAAGCGTTCATGAACCATCAGCTGACCTGTACCTATTCCCCTCATTAGCTTCCAATGATCAATCGGTTTACCTAATTAAATGAGACAATTACATTTCCTTGAATTTGCATATCACACCTTTTCTACATGCCATGCTTTGTACCTATTGCGCACTTTCTGGCAGCATGCCTAGTTCGGCACTCTCCTAGCATAATATCGGCTGTGTGGCGCGTCTGATCGACCTCGTCTGTACTTAGGTATGGCTCAGACGCTCTCAATGGCCGTATTGACACAAATGCACATGAAGGGCTAATAAAAGAAGGCTCGGCTCTATTCGTTTATTGTTTGTATGAATGTTTGAGCTAGAGATAGGTACTAACTATTTTATGTTGTAGCTTCAGGTACGAATATAGTCGTAGTAGTATGCAGATCAAGTCGAAATCAATTTATAGAAATAAAAAGCCAAACTACGTATCCCCCGATTTCAGAAATAAGTATTTATAGTTGAATATCAGTCAAATCTACTGAAAATCTGTCGGCGTCTAAATGGGTACTCAATTCAGAAATCAGCCAGCTCTTCTAACTAACCTAGAGTAAGCAATTAAGTGCAGAAGCATCTGACTACAGTTTATAGAGTTCCAGTATTTAAAGATGTAATTTCGTGACTGCTGTGTATTACACATATGCTTCACAAACCACATGTAACATGTGACATTGTGGTGCAGGCACGCTGCTGTGCGTCGTGCTGGTGTACTGCAACCTGGCGGTGATCCGCGCGCTGTACGCAATCAGCGCGCCGCGCGGCTCGGCGCCAGTGGTGCGGCGCGTCAGCAAGTCCAGCTGCCGCCAGCGCGCGCGCGCCGGGCCCGCGCCCCCCGCGCACCACAACGCCGCCACCGCCGAGGAGGTCGCCTTCAGCCGCCTCATGGCCACGCTCTCCGTGCTCTTCATGATCTGCTGGATGCCTCAGATGGTGAGCTTACTATTGTATCAACATCGTCATAAGTCTACTACTGGGCTGGACCTCACCCCGACGACTTCTGTCCTGGTGCCTGCATGAAGTGGATTCCCATTATCTATACCAGACTTAGTGGGTGGGGCTACTTATGCTGCTTCTTAACTTCAGATCTTTACAGGCCCATGAGCCATCTGTCATACATAAGCATTTCAGCTTTCAGCTGGATGTTGCCACTGTTGCCCGGCTATTGTTCTCTCTGTAATTAAACTTAATGTTAGGAACATGCCTGCTAATATTACAGCACGGCTTGATGTCTTCATCCAATGAAAGGTCGTCTGCAGCGTTACGAGTCCGTCAGATTCTAAAAAAGCTACTATACAACTTCATCCACAACGCGAAGAAAAAGATTAGTAATCAATGCATCACCCGGAAATACATAGTCCAAGGCACCTGCCGACTGTTTTGGCAGAGGTCTATGTCCTGTAGACAAACAGACGGGTGATAACTCTTGTTAAAGGCACTGTCCTTAATTGTCTCTTGCTGCGGACATTCCTGGATTGGTGAAACTTAGCATTCTATGATGGCTCACTATTGACATAAGAATAGGCGTGATGTGACCGCTACAATTAGGAAGATTTGGCGATTGTCGTGTGTGCGTTGGCACTCGGTCCACGTATAGACATCGGTATCGGCGGCCGCACTGATCGACACACCATTTGTATTCTACATGAGTGTCCACGGGGATACTATAGAATGCGGACCGCCAGCTCCTCGCGACCTTGAAGTTCCTTCAGAGATGAAGCACCTCATGACTCAGCTCGTCAAAGGAGCATTAAATTTTATTTGCAACTTTGTACGATTCTTATTTGGCATGCGATCGGTTTCATAACAGCTACAGGAAATAATGAGCGATTTGTTTAGTTGGATACGTTCGAAATAAACTTCATAATAGTTTAAAACAATGAAACATTGTTGTGTGCTATTGCTGAGAATTTCAAGGCTTCTTCGTGATCAAAAATGTAAATGTTGTCCATGTCCGTTGTTGATGCAAACACTCGCCCTCGTCCACAGACACTCACTGTACCTAATATCTATTGGTCGATATTCTTGTTGGTGTTTATGTTGCTGCATGGAAGTTCCAAAATGGAGCAGTTTCAGTATTCATTGGTTGCCCGCAGCTCTGCAATAATAATTAGGTACGGAAAGTGGTACAAACAATGTGAAAGTGCATTTTTTTTAAACAAACAAATGTGACGGATATTTTAACAAGGAAATCGAAATTCGGTTCCTCGTGTATTAACATAAACAAACATCAAATATATGTAGGAACAGTATTATTAGCTCTGATCTGTCATCGGCGCATCAATATTCCGCAGGAGCTGCGGAATTGAGCATTGTTAGCAAAGTCGCGCTATTTATATGTATGCGCTTGGTGCATGCGGCACATAAGGATGCGTTTCACTGCAAAAACTGAGCACGTGGAGCTAATGGAGCAGTCACGACTCACGCCGAATGTAGAACCACCTGAATAAAATTGTACTTTTATCTGAATTTAAATAAGAAACTAGCTATTGTTCTAAATGATATTGCACTCCCCCTCTTTGTTATTCTTTACCACAAAGATCCGTACAAGATTTATTTCTAGATCCCTCCCACGATTTGCTTATCAATTAAAATCGCAACGTTAGTATTCTTGTCGCGAGTCTGCACAGAAATAAAGTCTTAGAAAAATAATATAATCAAATGTAATGTTGTTCAATTTATAACACGTACTAATTGGCAAACCGCAAACCATAGAGTTACAAGCCACTGGAGTTCGAATGGCCACACCCGCAGTCCCACGCGATGTCGAAATTATGACTTGAGATTAATGAGATGTTAGTAGTTCGGAATGTGTAGGATGATCATGTCATAAGCAAAGTTTCTATATATGTGAGTGACGATAAGAGTTTCCACAAAAGCCGTGTAATCAATAGATTGTGTATTATCAGTTTAATGACTAGAAAGGGGGTGCCTACTGAGACAACGGCTGATACAGAGGTATAGAAGAAGAAGATAGTCCTACTCTCACCACAAAGTTCGAGCGTGCTGATAGTCCAGACCAGTGCAACTTGAGCCAGTATAGTGGATTACGAACGGCTGCGTTGACTGATGTGTTACTACAGTGGTCCACTGAGACGGTCTCCAAGCGAGAAGTCAAGTGGTGTCAGTCACGTCGTGGCTTTACAATACTTATTCATTGTTGATCAACGCCGCCATCAGCATGCCGCGCGCGTCCCGAGCATTGGCGAAAATATTTCATTGTTTCTCAAATGGCAAGCGAAGCAAATACAACTAGAATTTTATTCATATGAGCCTACATCGATGTCCGCATATAGTGCGTCTTACATTAGACTATTATATTCCAGACAAGCACGTGATTTATAGATGCGTAGGTACCGTATACATAATGATAATAATTCATTAATCAAAACTTTAACAAAGTAACAAATAATAAAAAGAAATATAGCAGTGGGGGTTGCCCGGCGACCAGTTGGAGGTGGGGACTGTCCGGAGACTGATTTGATAAATAGAGTCAATTGAATAGGTGTCGATTTTTTCCGGCCTAGTGCGTATTACTTACTCGTCATTGGATGCCTTGCAGCGGCGGAGTAGGAGCTAGTTTTCGAATAAGTATGTTAAATAATCGTGAGATAATGTAACCTATTAAGTAAAGTCAATGGAAATTCTCAGCATTCACTCGACTCACCGAGTGGGTGAGCTCCGGCGATTGCGCAGCGGCGAGAGTTCTCGCTGGGAGCTGGTAATTGATCAATTGAACCGATTGCCTTCATTGATGTCGTGTCGGGATCCGCACTCAATATTATCGAATTCTTTGAACTTTTACATTTCATGTTAGTACGTAATTTGTAGATTAAACCCCACTATCATTGTCCGGTCTTTTCATCGATGCGTTAGGTATCTATTACGGTTTGTTTAAGGTTCGCATCAAATAGGTTTTCAACAATGTTGTTTACAACAGAAACAAACTGACAAGCGACAGAGTCGCCTCTCTACCTGTGCCTCTACTAAAGCATTTTTGTGCCTTTAGTCCATAATGCTTTTGGATTAGAAGAGTTCGGGGCTAAGCAATACTAGCCGCACTGCTCGAACGCTACGCCTGCCGTGGTCGGACACGGCTAACTATAAGTACCGAGCGTGGTACCGAGTTTCCACCGTGCCTCGGAAAGCACGTTAAGCCGTTGGTCCCGACTGTCATTTGAACCTCTTTGGCAGTCGTTACAGGTAGTCAAAAGCCAGAAAATCTGACACCAGTCTTGCCATGAGCAATCATCTCACACCAGTCTTGCCTAGAGCTATCGTCTGACGCCAGTTTTGCCAAGAGCTATCGTCTGACACCAGTCTCGCCAAGAGCTATCGTCTGACACCAGTCTCGCCAAGAGCTATCGTCTGACACCAGTCTCGCCAAGAGCTATCGTCTGACACCAGTCTCGCCAAGAGCTATCGTCTGACAACAGTCTCGCCAAGAGCTATCGTCTGACACCAGTCTTGCCAAGAGCTATCGTCTGACACCAGCCTCGCCAAGAGCTATCGTCTGTCACCAGTCTCGCCAAGAGCTATCGTCTGACACCAAACTCGCCAAGAGCTATCGTCTGACACCAGTCTCGCCAAGAGCTATCGTCTGACACCAGCCTCGCCAAGAGCTATCGTCTGTCACCAGTCTCGCCAAGAGCTATCGTCTGACACCAGTCTCGCCAAGAGCTATCGTCTGACACCAGCCTCGCCAAGAGCTATCGTCTGTCACCAGTCTCGCCAAGAGCTATCGTCTGACACCAAACTCGCCAAGAGCTATCGTCTGACACCAGTCTCGCCAAGAGCTATCGTTTGACACCAGTCTCGCCAAGAGCTATCGTCTGACACCAGTCTCGTCAAGAGCTATCGTCTGACACTAGTCTCGCCAAGAGCTATCGTCTGACACCGGTGTCGCCAAGAGCTATCGTCTGACGCCAGTTTTGCCAAGAGTTATCGTCTGACACCAGTCTCGCCAAGAGCCATCGTCTGACACCAGTCTCGCCAAGAGCTATCGTCTGACACCAGTTTTGCCAAGAGTTATCATCTGACACCAGTCTCGCCAAGGGCCATCGTCTGACACCAGTCTCGCCAAGAGCTATCGTCTGACACCAGTCTCGCCAAGAGCTATCGTCTGACACCAGTCTCGCTAAGAGCTATCGTCTGACACAAAACTCGCCAAGAGCTATCGTCTGACACCAGTCCCGCCAAGAGCTATCGTCTGACACCAGTCTCGCCAAGAGCTATCGTCTGACACCAGTCTCGCCAAGAGCCAAGAGGTAATATCGTGTTACCCAGTTGCTGCTAGGTTATGGTAGTTAGACAGGCAATCGCTCTATGTAAGGTAGTGGTACGAGTACTACTCAGCTGCATCCGGTTTGTCTGGAAGCCGGCCCCAACCTAGTGGGGAAAGGGCAGATGATAATGAGTCGTAATGCTTCTGTGTAAAGATTAACCTACGACTTGAAATCACAATTGTATGATGGCGTGTGTAACGTCCCTGTCTCCCTGCCCTCAGGCGACGTCTGCGCTGTTCCTGGCGCGCGGCGGCCGCCGGTGGGCGTGGCTCAACGTGCTGTCCACACTGTCGGACCTGCTGATGCTGCTGAACTACGTGCTCAACCCCATCCTGTACGTGCTCATGCGCCAGCGCCGCCACCTCTCGCTCACCAACCTCTGCCACTCCATCGCGCATTGCTTCAAGCGGGTAAGGCACTTCACGCTGCTCGCTGTTTACAATTATACATATAGCAGTTCCGGTTCAGCAATGGGTTCGATCCCCATGTTGAGTAGTGTAATGATTTTTAAGAGAGTATTTTCTTGAATACTGATCATATCCAACCAATCTGTGCTTCAGTCTTATTTTAAACTGATTATAATAATAATAATAATAATAATAAAAACCTTTATTTCGTAAAAATACAGATTAAAAATATTTTATATTAAGACAATTTATATGAGCTTTGGTAGTAACACAATTCGATACAAATCTAAGTACTGAAATCTGTACACAATATATAAAACCCTGCCTCTCAAACTAGGTAATAACCTGTATCTTGAGAGACAGTGATTTAGCTAGAATGTGATGCTGTAAGTATAATAGTAGACTGTGTCGATCTACCTGAGCGATTGAATATAATAAAGCTAATTTAAGTACCTATATATTAAGTGATGTGTATGTGTGTGGGTGATGGTGTGTGCGTGTATGTGTGGGTGTGTTGTGTGGGATTGGAAATATGTAGGTAGTTAGGCGACGTACTTTAGCAAGGATTCTGTTTGTAGATAGTCCTGTTCCAGTAGCCATTCCGTTAATTTTGATTTTATTTCATATTTATTTAGATCTATAATGTATATTTTTTTGTGAATTTGTTTATAGATGTATGTACTTAATGTGTAGTATTGGTGTTTAGCGAAGGTGGTTTTGTGAGGGGTACTTAAGGGTAGTTTCTTCCTTTTTGTAGGGTCAGTTGGGGGAACGCTAGCGTGTTTTCTTACGGTAGACTGAAGTACAAAAAGCTGGCGCACTGAAAGTACTTTGCAATCAGCGTATAGTTGCGTAGTGGGATAGCGATAAGGTTTGCGCAACATCACCTTCAGTACAGCTCTCTGCGCTCTTTCAATCCTCAGAAGACTGGTTTTATTTGCACCACCCCATACTGTGATGCAATATCCAATGACGGATTGACATAATGCAAAGTACACCATCTTAAGGGTTTCAGGTGCAGCCGAATCTCTAAGGGATTTGAAAATATGCAGAAGTCTCATAGATCTAGTGGTAATGGCGTCAACCTGTTTGTCCCATCGTAATCCTCCGTCTATTTGGATACCCAGATATTTCACATTATCAGTTCTTGTAAGTGTCGGACATAAGCATTGTGGGGATTGTTTGGAGCAGGTGTGCGCTGTTATGGAGAAAGATTTGTCGGGCAAGTTGTTACGACGGATAGCGAAAGGAATGAACGATGTTTTGTCGCAGTTTAGGGTTAGTAAGTTTAGGTTGAGCCATTTCATTATACCCGTTATTGCCGCTTCTGCGTAGCGCTTAACGCTATCCCAAGTTGGACCGTAAACTATGACTGCGGTATCGTCTGCATACGCAATGATCTTGGAGTTGGGGATGGTCATTCTGCACAACTCATTGACGTATATTTGGAAGAGGGTGGGTCCTAAAATGCTTCCCTGAGGTACACCGTAAGTGGTTGATACTTCGTCACTTATATACTCTCCAATTCTTACTCGTTGGGTCCGGTTGTTCAGGTAGTCTTTGAATATTTCGAGGGTGTTTCCTCGTACACCTAGGAGTTCCAATTTAGGGATAAGTTTGGGAACAGATACTGTGTCAAATGCTTTAGAAAGGTCTAGGAAGATCCCTAGACTTTTAACTCTACTGTCAAGATTTTTAGCAACCAATTGCGTCAGCTCAAGAACTGCATCTTCAGTTGAGAATCCTGAGCGAAAGCCATACTGATTATCAGCAATGAGCTGATGTTTGTTGAGGAATTTTTTTAATCCTTTATTCAGGATCCTTTCTAGTATTTTTGAGAGTGCTGATAGGACCGATATAGGTCTGTAATTGTTGACACAGTTTCTGTTCCCTCCTTTATGAATTGGATGGACGATAGCTTTTTTTAGCGCATCAGGAAAGATGCCTTTTTGTAGGCAACAGTTAAGGATATACGTCAATGGTGGCGTCAAGGTCTGGCGGCAACTTTTTAACACCAGGGGGGATATGCCATCCCAACCTATTGCGCAATCATTGCGCAGTTGCAGAATAAGAGACTCCACTTCTGATTCATCAACCTCAAGTATTACAAGAGAGTTGGCGGGGCTGGAACACATATTTTGACATGATCTTTTAGGTGGGTTTGTAGGTTGGTGAGATTGGGACAAGATTTTTTCTGCCAATTTAGTGCCTATATTACTGAAAAATCTACACACTTCGTTTACGGATGATATAGCGTTATCACAGATATCCAACAGTTCCACTGGGCTAGTTTTCTTTTTAGTGGTATTGGTGATTTGTTTTATTGTTTTCCAAAGAGCTTTGGGGTTGTTACGGGATTTTTCAAGTTCACTTTTTTCATGGGCTATTTTTAGTTTCCGGAGCAGGTCATTACAATAATTCCGGTACCGCGTATAGGTAATTTTCAGGATAAGATTATTGGGATCTTTTCTTGATCTGTTGTGCAACCGATCACGGTTTTGTATACACTTTAATAGGCCGGTGGTTATCCATGGTTTTTTTATTCGTTTTTTTCTAGGAATTCTAATTAGTTTAGTGTGTTTAGTAATTACTGAAGAGATAATGGTTATGAACATATTCATAGATGTATTGGGGTCATTTACTTTGTATAGTGGGGTAAAATCAGAGTTTTCCAAATCTAACTTAACTGCATCGTAGTCTATGCAGGTAGCTATGTGGAGTGGTTTATTTTCAGGGTTTGTTTTAGCAATAGCAAGTAGCACCGGTTTGTGGTCCGTGATGTGTGAGTCTAGTACAAGGGTAGTAACAGGAAGGGTACTTTTAACGAGTACATGGTCTAGACAGCTATCCAGCCGAGTGTTGTACCTGTGGGTTGGAAGAAGACCGTGGGAGGCATTTAAAATGAGATAGTTGATACAGCGGTTATCTGTACTATTGAGGTCGAGATTAATATCACCTATAAGAATTATATTCTTGTAGGAGGAAAGGCTTACATACACACTATTTAAACTATCCAAAAAATGTTCGATACTTTCCTTGGAACTGTATGACGGGGATCGGTACACTGCTACGATAGCAATATCTTGGTTAACTATTTGACATACCAAGCAATTCCCATCCACAAAACGAGGTTCCCACTCTGAAGTCCGTAGTGCTTGTTTTGTATAGATTACAATTCCATCATTTTGGTTACTGTTTATTTGGGTACAATAAGATTCATATCCATCCAAGATAGGCAGATTACTGACTTTACTAAGCCAGCATTCTGTAAGGATTACCACGTCTAAATCAAGTTTTATTGAGTGCATTAGTACCTGGAGTTGGTCAAAGTTTTTATTTAAGCTACGGATGTTTAAGTGTAGTATTTTCATGTTGATATTGGTAATGTTAACATATTCAATACAATTTCCTGGGGCACAGTTAAATGAGTTACCTACTGTTAGCGAGTCAAGCTCGCTGCATATACTATTTATGTTAGCCATTGGGAAAGTGTAGATATAACGTGAGGTGACTAAAAGGTATGACTTCTATAGTTAGGATTTGCTTAGTGTATAATATGTGGTTCGTAATTTGATTTTTTGGGAAAAAGTGGTTTTTGTAGCAAGTGTCTTTATGGGAGTGAGTTGTGAGTGTTTTGTGTAGAGTGCGTATGCCATGGTGTGTTTTTATTTGTGTGGTTATGTGAATGTTACATAATTTGTGTATTTTTCTAGATTTAGAAACAAATACAATCTCGAAAATTAACAATAGTAGACAGATGAACGATAATACATAGCTCTTAACGGTACGGATTACTAGTCACATGCAAGTGTAATCTATATCCTGGAGACATTTTTCGGAGTTGATTAGCAGTTGTTTGTCTCCTTCCTTTTTGCGCAAAAATATGTTACCATTAGAAACCCAGCAGAATTTGAACTTATGGTTTTTCGCAAACTCTCTTGATTGATAGAACAATTTTTTGGTGTTACCCGGAAGCTGTTCTGTGACATAAACCGGCTGGCTAGTTCCTGAAATGCCAATGAGACTAGTATTTAATTTATCTTCCTTGTTCTTGGCTTTGTTGAACGTACGGACTGCAGAAATGAGTGTCTCCTTTTTCATAACAGAAGAAAATTCAGCTATAATCGGTCGAGTTGTGTTAGAGGTACTCGTTGATTTCCCGGGCAAGCGAAAAATATCCCTCAGTTCAAAGTCTTTTATGGGTACTCCAACCGCTTCGCCAATACTGGATACCGTTTTTACAAGAGTGGCATTGGTTTCAGTGTTACATTGCGGTATATTACGGATTTCGATGCCCGACGACCTTGATTTATGTTGTAGATCTTGTATTCTTTTTTCTAGACTTTCTATATATTGTTTCTGCTCCCGACGTTCCTTTCTTAGGTCTTCAACTTCCTTTTTCAGCTCCTCAAATTGTTGGTTTATGAAAGACATGGATTTAACTATCTCCTCGTTTGACTTGTGTATTTCAGTATTAGATGCCTGAATCTGGGTGTTCTGGGATTTTATTTCTCCAATATCAGACGCCAGTTTAGCCATTATAGCGGTTTGAGTCGCAAGTAACTTTGCAATTGAGGAGTCTTGTTCTTCTTTCCAATCTGCGAGTTGGGTTTGAAGGTCGTGCGAACTCAACGTAGCAGCGCCTTGTGGCGAGTTTGCCTTTCGGGCTCTTTTATTTCGATTAGTATTTACGTAATCACTCACCACTGCATTGGCTAAATCCGATTCTGATTTGGTCTGGGACTGGCAAAGGTTGATTATTTGCGTTTTCGGCGTGCTCGGGGGAGTGCGTTGTACACTGGACATGTTGTACAATTGATACCAAATCTCGTAGATTTCGTCACGAACGATGATTGCGTGCGCACTGCACCGTGAGCCTGCGTGAGCACTGCACCGTGAGCCTGCGTGAGCACTGCACCGTGAGCCTGCGTGAGCACTGCACCGTGAGCCTGCGTAAGCACTGCACCGTGAGCCTGCGTGAATACTGCACCGTGAGCCTGCGTGAGCACTGCACCGTGAGCCTGCGTGAATACTGCACCGTGAGCCTGCGTGAGCACTGCACCGTGAGCCTGCGTGAATACTGCACCGTGAGCCTGCGTGAGCACTGCACCGTGAGCCTGCGTGCGCACTGCACCGTGAGCCAGTGTCGCGTGACGAGCGGAGTCTCAGCGCATCGGCTACGAGTACTTCGCGTTCGTAGCCTCGTAGGCAATCCGTAGCAGTTACGTCAGCGGCTACGGCGGTCGCGTAGCAGATAGCGAGGAGTTAATACAATACCCTACGTCACAAGCACCGTAGCACACCGGGCAAGGGGTCGGACCGCAACACCACACCGCGGGTTCAAATCCAACAATGCACAGTCACTTTTCGAAAGACAGATTCTAATGTAGTTGACAAAATTGTTTGTATCTCACTCTAAGACCGCCCAGTGGGCGTTGATTACTGGTAAGAAACAGGCAAGAGTGACAAGGAATTCACAATCACTTAACTTAGCCAATCACAAAATTCGAAAGCAAAAATTCCGAGGACAACCGACACGCGTCTACTCGGTACAACGTACGGGCGCTCATTGTTATTAAGTAGTAGATTTTCAAGTATGATATTGTGTTGAAGAAAGTTAATAAAATACTTACAAAACTGAGCTTGGAGTTTATGATTTTATCACAGTAGTGGGTTATTGGTTTTTTGATCAGAAATATCTCAGTAGCAGCCTGAAATCTAGAATGAAAGGGCCCGGTTCATGATAAGCTCGATTTACGACCTGCATGGGCATTGGACGTGGAATTGGGAAAAAGTGGTTGATACCAGCCTGACTTTGAGACAAACGCTATCTAATTTTTCATCGCATAGCTAACTACCCTTTAAGGTGTATAGTAGGCTCAATAACCTTGAGCATCTGGGCCACACATTCATATCTGCGCCGCACACACAAACATTTCGATTATACCGTAGCGCACGCGCTACCTCAAAACTATTATCAAAGATTATGCGAGGACATGCGCGCCAAGCCGGCTTTTTTGCCTACGACTACACAAGAGTATGGCGATTGCACGGCTAATTTTTAGTTTAGATAGATACATACGTTACGCATATTTTTATTCACTGGTCTCATTTTTTATACGAATGTGGTTAAATATAAGTAAAACAATATAGGTCAGATAAAACAATTTTGTGAAGCAGTTTCGTCTTTTCTGCTTACGATCTATATAAAGATACTCGAAACTCGAGGTCAAACTGTTACCAATGCACTGGTAACAGTTTGACCTTGAGTTTCGAGTATGCAGTGTACCTACTACTTTTTGTTTCTGCCTATACTACTTTATAGTCTCGTAAAAAGATTTCAAATAAAAAAAGTACATTGTAAAGTAAGTAAAGTAAATGAAATAAATAAATTTTAAGCCTATTTCAGCTCTGCTAAATGTAGCAATTTCATTGACTCAAAAACTTCAGATTCTGTGATTCCTGTGAAAGTTTTAGGTGTTTAATTGATAACGTTTTTATATTGGTTTATTTTGTAAACTGGAAATACGACGATGATTGTTGAAAAAACCCGACCAAGTGACAGTGAAGACACACTGGAGAAATGTCTCTGAAAAGAAATTCCGCTGTAAATCCTTATTTAACTACGGAACTCTGCAAATTACCTCCCTTTGCGCGCGCTGCGAAAATGATTGATATAATAAAATAATAAACTCGAATTTTAGAGGACCCATCAATATCTACAAACAGAAAAGGCAGTGATACCAAATGCCCAACTATTATTGTATGTCACTTTTTTTATTTAAAAATTAATAGATACGACATGACAGACCAAAGCAGACCACGTTATTCGCACCTTGGTATCAGTTTTATAAATAAATCGTACTTTAATTCACTTATCTTTTTGAATTACTCAAATCGAACATTCAAAAGATATCATAATTTTATCAAAAAAAAATAATTTTGCCAAACGCAGACGCGACTGACACGCCGCATATACCGACCGAATAATGAAAAGAAATGTTTGTTTATGAACTTGTGTTTGTTTATGTTTGTGTTGAAAAGCTGTACACCTACCACAGTGTATTTCTTTTAACCCAAATGATGACTAAAAGAGAACTCCTCGTAGCATTAGTGAATAAATAAACTTATATTATTTTTTTATTGTCTTTAATATTAGTCAGTTTGTTGGTAATAAAAGAAATTAAGAATTAATGTCGGCTACGTTTGAAAAAAAGAGCAGACAAAAATAAAACCCGAGCGACGCCGATAATATTTTGATAAAAGTTGCTGTATGAAACTGTACAATGCGCCCACGCGCTCAATCAAGCTGGCTCCTCTGCAAAGAGCTAGTCTATGAACGCACACTAATACAAAAGTTCGTAAATATTTGCACTAACACATTCATATACGCGTAGTCGGTCGATAGCGCGAGCGGAGCAACGAGCGACACAGCCTCCCCGTCTCAGTGCTAACGCACGACTGCCGCCTTCGCTTTATTTTATTATTTTTTTTTTTTTTGACAATGACCACTCGTAGTTCACCTCTAGAAGGGTGGTTACTACTTAACCGGGCTAGCCTGTGGTGGCCTCAGAATGATTCTAAAGCCCCCAGCCAAGGCAACTAAAAACTACTTAAACCTACAACTCTGCTCACTGGGGGCACCCCCTGTGGGGTTCGGGCCTCGGCTCAGTGGCATCGTTATCGGGAGGGCAGCAAGGGACAGGCTGGGTCGTGACATTATTTAGGGGGTTTAAAGCTAATGGCTCAGCGACGCGGGCTGGCTCGTTAGGCAAAAGACGGGGAGCAACAACAACATTGCTATTATTATTACTGGGACGTCGCGCGGGGCCTCGGCGGCGAGGCCGGAAGGCGGCGGGTCGCGGTTTGTGTGCTTGTTTAAGAGTACTGGTTTCCCTACAGCTCTCTTGTACAAGGGTGATTGGGTCATCGGGTTCGAGTAAGGTATGCCGTGGACGGCGGACCTTACTGATCTGGGAGGGAGCGTATCGGGTAGCCGATGCGATAAGAGGGTTCTGGTGTTTCTCAGCAGATTCGATGAAACGCTTCGTGAGGCGTTTCATGAACTGCTTGATGGTCGGGATTTTGAGATCGACATGGAGTCGCTCATTCCGAACGAACCACGGGGCACCCGTGGCCTTTCGGAGAAAACGGTTTTGGAGGGACTGCAACCTATGGATCCGGTATGACTTTACGTGGGCGAATGTAGCACACGCATAGGTCATGATGGGGCGAATGCAAGTGGTGTAGATACGCAACTTGCATTTTAGGGATAATTTGCTGTTGTGGTTCAGCATCGAGTGGAGCCTACCGAGAGCGAAGGCGGCGCGCGAGCGCACCGCCTTAATGTGCTCCATAAAACTGAGGTTTTTATCCAAGATCACTCCTAGATATTTGGCTCGCTCCTCCCAAGGGATCGGCTTGCCAAACATCTTGATCGGTGGAAGGATCGGAGGGAGTTTAGCCCGCGGCCTGCGGAACAGGACCGCCTGACTTTTCTCGGGGTTAACCTCAATCCTCCATTTCCGAAACCAGCCGCCTAGGCGGTTGGCGGATCTTTGGAGGTGAAGAGATATGGATTTACCACTCTTGCCAGAGTAGTAAACGGCCGTGTCGTCGGTAAAGAGCGCTAATTGCGACTGGGGATCGGGGGGAATATCGCTGGTGAACAGCGTGAAAATGAGAGGCGACAGCACACCGCCTTGCGGTACGCCGGCGCGGATGGGTCGGGGGGTGGAAAGCGCACCTTCGATACGAAATCGAAAGGTGCGGTTCGACAAATAGTCTCGCAAGATGAGCACGAGACGATCTGGCACCCCGAGTTGATATAGCTTGTATATCAGACCGTTGTGCCAGACCTTGTCGAAGGCTTTCGCTATGTCGAAGAACAGGGCTCCCGTCATCAAGCCGCGTTGATAGCGGCCGTTGATATGCTCAACGATGCGGTAGACCTGTTGGACGCACGAGTGAGTGGCTCTAAAGCCAAACTGCTCGTTGGGGATGAGACTCTTTCGCTCGACGTAATCCTTGAGACGCTTATAAATAAGCCTCTCGTAGATCTTGCCGAGCGAGCTGAGCAGACTGATGGGGCGGTAGGAGGACGGGGAGGATTTGGGCTTACCCGGCTTGGGAATGCCGATCACGATAGCCTCTTTCCACTGCTGCGGAAACATGTTGTTGGACAGAGCGCCATTGAAGATGGCGGTCATCAACACGATCAGAGTCTTGGGAAAGAGTCGAACTACCCTGTTGGTAATGCCGTCGCGCCCAGGGGCTTTCCTGGGTCTGAGTTGGCCGATGATCTTCTCCACCTCGTCGGGAGTGACGGGAGGGAGAGGGTCGTCGGGGTCCTCGACGGGAGGGAGGGAGGTCCTACGTTCGACCTCGGCGTCCACCTCGGCGAGGTGGGCCGGGTCGACTGGGTTCGAGCTTGGGGAACACTGGGCCTCTAGGCTGTCAGCCAGGCATTCGGCCTTCTCGTCGTCGTTAAACGCGAGAGTGTTATCGGGGCGGGTGAGGGGGGGCATAGTGGTAACCTCGGAGGCGCGTAACTTCCTCTGAAGTTCCCAAAATGCGAGGTGGTTGGGATGGAGATCACTGAGCATCTGATCCCATTGCTTGTCACGAAACTCTTTGATGCGATTGCTTACTTTACGCTGTAAGTAACGCATAAAAGCCTTGTTACTAGCACAGGGAAAAGAGCTGTAGGCACGGACGGCCGCATTCTTCTCGGTCAACAGTTCACGCACATCGTCCGGGAGTTTCCAGCGACGGTCGTCCGTCGCCGGAGCCTCCCTTGAACATTCGTCCAGGACACTCTGTACATGTTCCGTGAGCGAGCCGATCGCGGCCGCCGTGTCGGCAGCTGACTCTATGTGATCCGGGATTTTATCCAGGTGATGTGACGTGGTGACTTTCAGTTTTTCACTTACTTTGCGCCAGTCAGAATCACTCTGGTGGGAGGAGGTTGGGAGGGGTCGGGAGGACCGAATCTGGGAGTGAGCTCCAGAATAACCGGTCGGTGATCCGAGTTGAGCTCGTCCACCGCCTCCACAGAATGTAAACGTAAGTTTACATTCTTGAGGAGAGCGATGTCGAGCACGTCGGGTCGCCAGTTAGGTTGGTGAGGGTAATGGGTAGGATGCATCGGAGCGATGACATCGAAGTTGAGGGGGCTGCTGAGCTCGAACAGAGCTCTGCCTCTGGGATTAGCCGTGTGGCTATTCCATGAGGGATGTTTGGCGTTGAGGTCCCCCGCCAGAAGGACGGAGTCACTCAAGCCAAGAAGAGTTGTGAGGTCATTTCTGAGGGAGGGGCCTATGGGAGTGGTGGTGGGAGGGTCGTAGACAGAAATGACCGTGAGGGGTTGGTGGCCTGTCATGCCGAGCCGACAGACAGAGACCTCAAGCTCGGTTAGGGTGGCGGGCGGATCCATGGGGATGCAGTATAGGGATGATTTGTAATATATGAGAGTTCCTCCCCCATGACATCGGGTCCTGTCGTTGCGAACTAAACGATAGTTCGCAATTTTAGGATCCCGAAGATGGGGCTTGAGGAACGTCTCCTGCACCAGAAGCAGATCTATGCGATGGTCGCGGAGGAAATTGGCGATCTCATCGCGTTGGCCTGAGAGGCTGTTGGAATTGAAGTACCCTATCCGGAGGGACTTCGGCCTAAACCTACATGCTCCTACGGGGGACTTAGCCATGGAGGCGTTCGTAGAGGCTTATAAAATTGACTACATCACTGAAGTCACGGTATACGGCACCGTGTTCAGTGATGTCAGAGGCCTTCAGAGCTTTGGTCATAGCCACAGCTCTGGGGGAGTAGAAAGCCTTGTAGAAGGCCATGTTAATGTGAATGGCCATTTCAGGCGCGTTCGCGGGAATGGGGTGGACTGGGACTTTGGAAGTAGCCTTTGGTGGTGGGGGGGGAGGAGTGGCTGCCTGAGGGGCGGCTGCTCCGACAACGGCGACCGGTGGTCGGGGGAATGGAGGTATGGCTACATCCATGAGGGCCGGGATGGCCGGGGAGGGCTTTTGGGCCGCAGGGGCCTGGGACTGGGAGGGCGCGGGTCCGAGCGCCGGGAAGTGAGCCCTATGGTTCAGCGCGTTCCAAGGGCTGGGGCGCTGAGGGTATAGGGCCACTGGGGGTTGGGTCGTGGGGGCTTCCCTCTGCTGGCGAGCGTTTGCACGCTTTGCCAGTTTGGGCGCAGACGATTTGGGGGCCTTGGGACAACCACGGTAGTTAGCCGGGTGCCCAGCCTCCCCACACAGCACACAGCTGGGCGGGTCAGCGCATTGTGTGTGGTCCTTTGGACGGGGACAGTCAGGGGTGCCGTGGTCGCCCAGGCACTTGACGCAGCGCGGCTTGCCGAAGCAATTGCGCTGTGAGTGGCCATATAGTTGGCAGTTGTGACACTGGCCAACTATACCGCTACGACGGGGCTTTTCCATTTTCAAGCCCTCTAAGTAACAAATCTTAGAGATTTTGAAAATGGGGTGGTATTTCTCGTCTGTTGGATTGCAGACGATGAGCACCATGTTGTATGGTGCTCCACCACGGCGGTGCATACGGTGGACCGCAGCGACCGGGATTTCTTGTCGTTTGAGATCATTACTGATCTCTTCAGGGGATATGGCGTGAGGGACGTTCCTCACTACCACGCGGACTAAACGTTCCTCCTCGAAGGCGAACGAGTGAAAAGGTACCTTCCTCGCTACAAGGAGTTTATGCAACTCCCTGTAGTCCTGGGCAGAAGGCACCTGGACCTTTATTCCATTTCCCACAGCACGGGCGTGGGAGAATTGGATTCGGCGCTCGTTACAAGCGCCCGAAACCTCCGTCCACTTCGCCGCTTCATGAATGAAGAGGGGTGGCGGAGACTTCGACTTCTTGGCGAGCGCCGGGTCGGACTGGGTGGCCGGGGGGGCAGTGGCCATCGGGCTGGGGGGACGAGACGCCTGCTGGGAGGTGCTGGCTTTGGGGGCTGCGGAGGTCGTGGCAGCGGGGGAGGGAGGGGAGACAGTTGGGACTACTGTCTTTCTGGCTTTGGGGGCGGACTCCTGAGCGGCAGAGCTTTTCTTCTTCCGCTTACCTTTACCCACAAGGGTAAATTCGGCGGAAGAGTCTGAGGTACCTGAGTCGTTGTCGGTACCGGACTCGTAGTCCATGGGGGGGGGAGTGGGGGAGTCTGGCTCTAAGGTGAGCGGGGCACTCTCGAGGACATCTCGAGTTGGAGAGGGGGGGGAGGGGCCCTGAGGGGGCACGGGGGAGAGTGACTCTCGCGGCGGTGGGGAGCTAGTCACACTGGACTGGGAGTTTTTAAGGCTCTCCAGCCTGTGTAACCTATAATTAACTATACGGACCAACTCCTGATTGGGGTGGTCCTTTATCAATCTCTGGACTAGATCCCAAAGGATCGCATCCACTTCCTTTGGGGGAGGCATTTCGCGAGACTGGGGAGGGAAAACATATGCCTTAGGGGCAAGGGAGGGACCTAATCCTAAACTCCTAGCAAAACCTAACTCCCCGGGTGGGAGTTCCCGGGGATGTGTACCCTCCCTGTCGGGTGTAGACAGGGAGGTGAGTACCTGTGGTGTGCCCTAAGCTTGTGATCTCGCTGCCGATCTTATTGTGCAGCGAGTCCCTATGGGTCTTGCGACCGACCGACGAAGCTGAAAGAGAGCGGGGTTAAGCAATTGGTCGCGACTAGGAGGCCCCCCAAGGCCGCGGGTCCAATACCCTTCCGACTTGACATAGGCCCTGAAGGGGCTAGGTCGGTGTGTCGGGTCAACACCCACTCGGCTTCGTTGGCACCGAAAGGTTTCCACCGAGTGACCACGAGAAACGTGGATTTACCCTGAAGGGGTCACCACGTTTTTGACAGTACCCGAAACGGAAACAAGATATCTCTCGGCTGCCTTGAAAAAGGCAGCGTCGGATCAAAAGGTGTAGTCAGCGACCACAGTGACGTCACGGCGAGCGGGACGAGCAGCGAGCGAGCGAGCAGCGATGAGTCACGGAGCAGACGTCCGTCACGGTCGGGTGGCGCGCGCGGAATGCCGCCTTCGCCCAAACAGAGCTTTTTATATATGGGAGACTCAATATTGAACATTTTCTTTGCAAAATATTGATTGATTTACATGAGCAGTGTTCACTTTGTAGTACACTTTACCAGCAATTTTTCCATGTAAAAATATTTTTAAACTTCGAAGCCGTTTGGAAGAAATATCCAAAAAATAGCGTGTTATTAAATATTTTTTTACAGCAAAACTATATGTCATACGAAAACAACAATTGTTCATATTGTTGTTTATAAATCTACTGTATACATATATTTTTTTCCAATCTTTTGACCCAGCCGTTAATGGGGAATATCCTTTAGAAAGTAGCCTTTTGACGGCTCTGAAGCAGAGGTAGGCCCTTAACTTTGCAAACCTGTTTCAAAGAGCTATAGGTACTACTTACTATACTTAGTATTCAAGTTGAGTATTGTTAATGGTTATCTTTCCCCCAACAGAGTCACAAAACATCGACGGAGTCCATGTCGATGAAGACGTCATGCTGCCCGCAGGAGACGCTTGTGGTGAGCGACGGCTCCACGGGCGCGGAGCTGCGGCCGCTGCGTGCGCCGGCCGGCCACGACGCGCGTGCGCTGGACTGACGCGCGCGCCGCGTGCGCCTGGCGCCCCTCGCCCACTCGCACATGTAGGGGCCACGAGGACACAGTGCAGGGAATCAACTTCGTTCTATGACGAAACTAAAGGATCCACTTTAATGAGCACATGTCCGATGATCTGTATTCTAGATTGGTGGTATCCAGCAGCGGAGCAGTGGGGAATTCGTCACATTATCAGTGGGTCTAAAAAGGCCACTTCAGCAGAATCAGAAAGCACATCACGCTACCCGTCACTGTCAAATTTTCCCAATCAACCTTGAACCTGATGCGTTAGCGATAAAGATGAAAATGAAATTTGACAGATAGTTGCGAGATTAATATTATGATTCAATATGATTCTCCTAAAGTGGCCTTTTTAGCCCCCCAGCCCCTATTCTGCAACAATATGTCAGCAAATATGCTGCTTGGTGTACCTATTTTATAATAAGTGGTTGTCTTGGAATCAAGGCGTTGTGTTTCACGCATTTTCATGACCAAAGACAGACAGTTCTATGTGATTTGGCCTTTTGGCTGTCAATATAAGTGCTAGTGTAAGTAAAGTTAGATTAAGATTTATGTCGGAGTATAAAGTAAGTCATTGGATTCGCGATACAAGAGTTTTTGAGATTTCTTTGCAGCCGCAAATTGACCAGCCGGTCGAATTTACCAGCCGTTCAAATTGACCAGTGGGTCGAATTTGTAAAAAAACTCACCGTGAAAACCTCGGTGAAATGAGCATTAAGTGAGCTGTCATTTCAATTTGAGTTAGGTACTAATCTAGGTTCCAATTGTTAACGGATCAAGCCCGCCATACGTTCCCAACCACTGCAACTCCTGAAAGCAGAATCAACAGATGGCGACCACCAGAAATCACCAACCGATCCGAGCCGAGTCACCAACTCCGGATGTAACCTGAATACTATCTGACATTACATTGCGTTTAGTTTGCCAAAGAATATACACTCCCGTAAGATATGATTTGCAGATTGTTCATATTCAAGGTCAGATATAGAACACTAGTGGACGTCACGCGGTTTCACCCGCGTAGCTCCCGTTCCCGCGTGAGCACGGGGATAAAATATAGCCTATGTTACTCCCTGATAATGTAGCTATACATTGATGAAAGAATTTTTTAAATCGTTCCAGTAGTTTCGGAGCCTATTCATTTCAAACAAACAAACAAGTCTTTCCTCTTTATAATATTAGTGTAGAAGTGTAGATTAACAGAAAGCAGAAGATATAAAAAAATAGACAAGCGGAATGGAGTAAAAGATACCTAGCAAATCCGAGGCGAGGTGCTTCGAGCTCCCTCGAGTTCGACCTTTCAATCCGTCTTCTTTAGTTCGGGGCAAGAGAAAACCTATCCTATTCGAGACGGGGTTTTAAAAATGCACCCCCTGAAAATGGTTCTGCCGGCACCCATGACAGGAAACAGATTGTTATCGGATCACTTAAAGCTCATTTCACGTATGATATCACGATGACATTGTTCAGAATAGTACGGGAATACATAGAATACCTTTAATCTATTCTGTGTATTCCCGTACATAGGCCCTGTCTGTACAATAGATCTCCGAAGTGAAGTCAGATGGTGCTGGGTGTATCTAGTGTTGATATTGCTCGTCGGCTTCCCTTTCGGAGGAAGTACCGTAAAGATAATTAAAAATATGTACTTATAATTAAAGTATAAAAAATAAACGACTTATATTTTTGTATCGTGTTATTCGTAAGTAAGTGTAGGTATCTGGCGAGCTGCGACTTGCAACTGGATTGTATGTGAAACCTAGTCTCAAATAGTTACCAGTATATTTGTATTGTTTTTTGCACTGTCTCATTGAAAAACCTGACAAAGAAGATCTGAATTGATTCAAACCCAACGAACTAATAATAGGATTGATTTTAGAAAATGATATCAGATGGCGCTGGTGTAACGGTGCGCGATCGAAACACAAATTATTTTCTAAATCCATGCATCGTAACTTACGCAACGTTAAGACATTTATCTCCACCTATGATAAAAAATACTTCAGCGGCTCTAAAAAGGCCACTTCTGTACAATCAGCCAGCACATCAAGCTATCCGAAACTGTCAAATTTTCCCAATCAACCTTGAACCCAATGCTTTAGCGATAAAGATGAAAATGAAATTTGACAGATTGTTTTATGATTAATATGATTCTACTAAAGTGAACGTTTTAGACCCGCCGATAGCTCGATGCCACTGACATGTGTGATGTCTGTGAAATGGTAAAAAAAGGGAAAATTATTCTGGCAGCGCCCATGTTTAAATACTTCTAATTAATTGAATTTAAGAGAAATGTATGTACATTTGTGAATTCTAACATTAAAGATTATATTATATTAATGATTAAAGGTTATATTATGTATTTATATTTAAGTTGAGATGTGAGAGGCAGTTTCGTCATATTCTTTGGGTTAATGTACTGTTTATCATTCCAACGTAGTACAGCATGACAACCGCGAAAATGCCACATTACATTTAATTTGGCCTAGAGGTATGGAACTCTGCCTGGAACTAAAAGACTATGTCGAAATTGGCCTGAACAATATAAAAATAAACAATGTAGATAATATACAAATTCGATATTTATCGCATTATGTAATACTCAGAGTATCAAATACTACCTTTCTAATGATCTGTTGTCAATAATACATTTACACATCATCATACTGAGTTTTTTATATTGACTGTTGTATAATGTTGACCAAGGAACACAAGGACATGGCTTTAATAGATTTTATATTCTTTATCAACAGAACAATTATTACACAAATAAAATAATTATGATGCATATTTATCTGTTTTATTTATTTGTTCAATACAATAAAATTAAATGAAAATAGCATTTCACTTTATTTCCATTGTTTGAAGTGTTTGTTAGTTTGTTACATCACCAGAAGTGGTAACATTCCCAAACCAAATACATAACGACCAATGAAAACCAGCAGGACCATCACCATCATCCTCGGCAGCTTTAATAAGTACTTTAAAATTCTGCTGTTAAATGGACAGACGAACCCCGTCATTACCATTTTGTTCCAACTTTCCCGTAACTAGGAGACTATTTTACCACATTACCTGTCAATCATCAAAACTGAAAAAGTGATATACCATTATTTAAATGCCAATGATTTAGAATCAGGAGTTGTAATGTACTGCCATCCCTATTATAGCTTCACGATAGAGCCAGAGATTTAAGGTCTACGTAAATTCTACGTAAACACGACAACCAGCTGCATCGATATCATCGATCAATCGCATCATCATCATCATCATTTCAGCCGAAAGACGTCTACTGCTGGACATAGGCCTCCCCCAAGCGTCGCCACAACGACCGGTCCTGCGCGTCTCGCATCCATCGGCTACCCGCGACCTTCACCAGGTCATCGGCGCATCTTGTGTGAAGCCTTCCAACATTGCATCTTCTAATAGATCAATCGCATACCTAACGGTGCGGAAACCTTACTTACAAATCAATGGCATATAAACAGGTCACGTAGTAAGATATCATTGTCGCCCATTTGCCTACTATGCGATAAGGTTTACTTGATGGCCTATCTTCATCTAAGCGTAGAATGTGGAAGTTATTCCACATTCTACGCTTTCTAGTAAGAAGAATGATAAATATCTTAGACCAAAATATTACCCGAAAATCCCTAGTTATGGCCACCGTCTACATAGATAAGTGTATCCAAACATAAAATAATTGTTGCTATAGCAATAAAATTAAATACTTCTGAAACGTCAAAATTACATCAAGGTGTGCCTTCTCTTTCGAACTTATTAGAAACATAACTGTCTATCCTGCTGTCATGATTTGACAGTCTATGAAGATTAAAGGATTTTTGTCAATCAATTGTCATTTGTCATTGTCAAAAGTGTAGTGTACTTAGCGTCGATTGGTAAAAATCATAAAATATTTTCCGGCTTTTCCATAAAAAATGCTAAGTTTGTAGTGTAATTGAAGAAGTTTAGAGTCTTAATTGCGCTCGACGTGTCCAGTCGCTCAAAGAAGACATCAGTAATACGCTAAGATGTCTAAATGGTGTGTCATGTTTTATAGAAATATTGTCTTGAATTTAAACAATAATACCGGGCTGTTATCTGTAGCAGCTTCCGCAGTGGCTAGTGTGTAACGCATTGCTATCGTGCAGGCAATCGGAGCGCAGCATCCACGAGATGCTGAAGGACACGCCGCCGCTTCGCGAGTCCAGCGACTCCATCACGTCGGGCACGGAGCCCAAGTTCCCCACGTCGCGCTCCATGCCCTTCCCACCCGCGTACGGTAAGCACCAGCTCTATGTGGACATGACTACTGGCCCTGCAGCCCTCACAGCCAGTCGCCGTCTACATGGGCCTGGTCAGTTTTGTACCATAACTTTATATTTAAGGTCATATTATTTATTTAGGATTTCCAACAAAACATTCAAAACATCACATATATGGTCTGTTTCTTAATTCTCAACATCTTGTTGGTGAGTCATGTCATTCAATTCTGCCCAATAAAACTAAAGTTCTTGCTGTATTTCTAAATTGCCCCTATTGAATCAATCAGGAGTAATGTATTTGTACCTACTCATACTACACACTATAATTCCAGTGTGCTAATGAGGCCAGTCTCAACATGTTATGTATGATTGTCAAGACAATAAAGGAAACATCTCTGTAATTTCAAATTGGAATCATTATGTACTTACTCAAGCCATTATTGTGATCAAACAAAGATTTGTTGATTGTCATTGTTCTAAGACAGAAAATATTATAGAATAAGCTCAGAAATAAAACAGACACAAACAAAACAGTATGGAAACAGTACTATTTTTTTATTATAATCAATTGGATAATGCAGAAGAAGATATTTATGAAAACTCAATAGGTACCTGAAAAAATACTGAATTAATTAATTTGCAAAGAGTGAAGACAAAGATGAAATTTGTTACAGATGTTCATGTAAAACCATTTGGATTATCTTAACTAATTATGTGTTGTGTCAGCTCCCCCAGATGTGTCGCAGAATGGTGCGGGCTCCAGCACATTACTGCGCGCCGGCTCGTCCAAACTTGACGCCATCCGCAACTGGGGAGTCTCTACATACAAGTGCACTAAACAGATCCTGTATGAAAAGCTTGGCAAGAGCTCGCGCACTGTGGACACTGGTGAGAGTTTTATTGCAAATCTAAAATATTTCATACTTGTGGCAATCATCTAATGAGAAAACTTTTTCCAAAACATGTAATTTTAGCAACTCAAACTTAATGTGTTGTTGGTCAGTCAATACATGTTCATGGGTGGATTTACCCAACAAAAATTTCTCCAAACAATAAATTCAAAAAAATTTAAAACACATTGGAATGCCAGTAAAACTAGATAAAATCATTGGATGATAACTATAATGTTCCTACATTGTGTTTACACCAACATTTTAAGTGTAGATCAGAAGATATCAGCATCCAATAAAAAGAGTGGAGATGGTAATGACGACGGTGGTATGGCACTGATTTATCTATGGATGGTGATGATTTTGTGTGTATGGTGATGACGCTTTATACAGGAATGTCAAATTAAAAACAACAAAAAGCTTTTACAAAAAATATAACCGACTTCTAGAAACAAAACACTACAAAGTATAAAATAACTTTAATTTCGGAAGTCGGTGTTTTTGGTTATTTCGTTTTTTGACACCGACTTCCGAAATTAAAGTTATTTTATACTTTGTAGTGTTTTGTTTATAGAAGTCTGTTATATTTTTTGTAAAAAAGTTTTTTATTTTTCACTTTTTAGTGGTAGCTGCGGACCCATTCACAGCATACCATTTTTACATGAAAGGGTATGCTTTCGAGATGGTCCCTATTGCCACCTCGTCAGGATCTCATGATGGAAACCCTGAGAAATTGAGGGCAACTCTCGAAAATTGTAGGCACGCATCTGTTAAATACTTGATATTCGTGTGTATATCGGGTGATACTACAAAAGAATGAAGGTTTGGATCAGACCTGATGATTGAGACGACAGAGAGTCAAGGGAACTCCACATCGGGATGTAGGAACTACCAAGCGTTGGCTTATTTCATTCGTATTGACGAGACCTTTACACCAAAAGCACTTAGTAAGTTTTATTTTCATAACAAAACATCACGCCGGCACGCTGTGAATGGGTAAGCAGGTACCACTAAAAAGTGAAAAATAAAAAACTTGTTTACAAAAAATGTAACCGACTTCCAAAACAAAACACTACAAAGTATAAAATAAATTTAATTTCGGAAGTCGGTGTCAAAAAACGAAATAACCAAAAACACAGACTTCCGAAATTAAAGTTATTTTATACTTTGTAGTGTTCTCTCTTAACTAAGGGTCTTGAGCAGTCCGCATCCATCAGCTACCAGCCACCTTCTATCGTGCTGCAGGGCGACCCACACTACGTTTGCCCATACGCGGTCTCCACTCTAACACATGTCTGCTCCATCGATCGTCTGTCCGTCTACAGACGTGGCCGGCCCACTTCCACTTCAGCATGCTGATTCTACGCGCAATGTCGGTGACTTTAGTTCTCTGGCGAATGACTTCGTTGCGAATTCTATCCACCAGAAAAACCCCGAGCATTGCTCTCTCCACTGCACGCCGGGTAGGACGCACTGGTTATAGACTCTGGTCTTAAGGGATCCTGGGATCGACGATTCAAAGATATCACGATCACAGCGAATTCTTCTGGTCGCCTCCTTCTCAAAGTTGTGCCGCCAAATTGTATAATTTGGCCTAGAAATACGTATTTTTATTGCACAGACTCGAGGATAGCGACATTTACGATTACAGGTCTCGGGGTGACATGACCATTGTACATGACTTTGGTTTTGTCCAGATTCATCCCGAGAATGACCCGTCAACTGTCGAAAAATCCCGGAATGCACCATCATGCTGATTGGCGACTAGATGAGAGGGCCCGATGGACATTCGGGGGGGGGGGGGGGGGGGGCTTGGGCGTCCCCGCAGTCTCTCAACTAGTTCCCCAATGATGTCGTCCTGTCTGAGCGTGCCTGAGGGTTAGCAGCATGGAACCTCATTTCATTTCTCCTCTCCCTCCTTCACTCAAATTCATAAAAAGGAACAAAATTAGAAAAGCTGTACAGCAGCATCACTCCCTCACTCACAAAGTGCACCTCAGTAATATTCAAGGTCTGCACTCAAATTTCGCCGCAGTCCATCACCACCTTGAGACTGAGAAACCAGTGCTCTTCTTCCTTTCCGAGACGCAGATCGGATGTCCGTCAGACGTGTCGCACCTGTCCTACCCAGGGTTTACCCTGGGGCATCACTTTAAATCACGCGCGGGCGTCTCCGCAACATTGAGGACTCCAGGTTCTCAACGCTATGGGTTCTAGTGGACACAGGCCTGGATAAAATTGTCTACTCCTGTGTCTACCGTTCGCACAGCGGTGATTTAAAGACAACTGGGCTCACACAACACCTAAGTGAGGCAGCACATGCGGCTCAGCAGCGGTACCCTTCTGCCCAATTGGTGTTACTGGGGGACTTCAACATCCACCATCAGGAGTGGCTCTTCCCATACCAGTGCACAGACCATGCTGGACGAGAGACGCGAAAGCTAGCTTTAGCGTTAAATCTTACACAGCTGGTCCAGGAGGCAACGAGGGTGCCGGATGTTGATTTGCACACTGCGAATTGTTTGGACCTTTTGCTGACAACAAATCCAGACCGCTACTCGGTGTCGATTTCTTCACCACTGTGTAGTTCCGACCACTGTCTGGTGAAGTCTGTGTCCGTTTACTTCCAGCCCGATCCTAGCCCGAGAGGCACCCGGCGGGTATGGCGATACAGGTCAGCAGATTGGGATGGCATGCGATCTTTCTTCGCATGTTATCCTTGGCAGCCTACTTGCTTTTCTTCGACCGACGGTTCGTTGTGCGCGGACGCCGTGACGGATGGTTGCGGAGGGCGATGGAGTACTACATTCCGTTCACTGACGTAACAATGTCTGGCAAAGCTCGTCCATGGTTTGGTGCCGAGTGCAATCGCTCTGATGCGCTTAAGCACGCAGCGTATCTAGCATGGGTTGACGCTCATACGCACAAAGCAAATGACGTGAGTCAGAAGAAGAGAGCCTTCAAAAGGGCTCCCAAGTCCTGCAAGCAGGTTTTGCGGAGGGCTCGGTTTGACCACATTAGCCGAATAGGGAACAAACTTGCTTCATACCCAGCAGGTAGTAAGGCTTTTTGGTCCCTGGCTAAGTCGGTAGAATCGAACTTCTGCCGCCCCTAACTACCAGCACTGCTGAGACCCGACGGGTCGCTGACCCACTCTGCTGAGGAGAAAGCGAACTTGTTTGTTTCTGGATTCTTCACGTCTGGACCCTGCTTCTCCTGATGGATGCGAGTCGAGTCTGTCGAACATTTGCATTCATCAGTACGTCTATCATGAGTTTTATCAATACATACTCGCTAGCTCATCGTAACCGGCAAAGTAGATGGAAAAAGACCTCGTGAACGCAGTCCAATACGTTGGTCTGACCAGATTCGCACCGCCCTTGACACTTCCGTTCACAACGCCCTCCACACCGCCAGGTAAAGAAGCAGGTGGAGAAACATCATACGTGTAAAAGTGATACAGAAGGGAGGTCACGACCCTCAGCATTGAGGAATACGACGCAAGGAGGAGGGACTCGCTAGCGAGTGTAGTTAAAAAAATGTATGAAAACTTAAAAAAAGAACAAGTTTCTAATTTATTTGTTTAAGTTGTTAACTAACAAGCAAGCAAGTGGCAAGTAAAACTTAAGTTAACAACTAAGCCCCTAAGATGACCCACTGACCAAAAATAATAACTAGACACGCTTATTTCGCCTTTCGTTTGAGACTGGAAAAGTGCCGATGGCTTGGAAGCAGGATAACGTGCTGCCCGTGCCCGAGAAGGGTAGTCGAGCTGACCCAACAAATTACAGGCCTATCTCGGTAACTTCCGTACTCTGTAAGAGTATGGCACAAGTACTGAATCGTAAGCTCCTGGCGTACCTAGAAGCGAACGATATCCTTAGTGACCGACAATACGATTTACCCACCCACACGCACAAAACGTTTTGGGAACACATTCATAGTGCGTACCGCTAAGGAATGAAATTCCCTGCCGGAGTCTGTGTTTCCTGATAGGTACAACCTATTGAGATAGTGGTTAAACGCGTGCCTATCAAAAGTAAAAAAATAAAAAATTACCAAAATTGTCATCACCATACACATGAGTTCATCACCGTTCATTATTTGTAAATGGTGATGATGGGTATGGTGATGACGATTGGGACGCTACGTCGATTTTTCTAGAAACGTAACAACAATAGTAGGAGACTGCTTTTTTCTTTAGCATTTCTCTTATAACTAAGTTCTTGTTGAAATTAATCGTAATTCTATTTTAAGTACTTTCCTTGAACCACAGCCTGACGGGAATGACGCAACTTTGTTTAAACAACGTTTTTGGTCAGTTCACAATTTTTTTTTCTGTCTGAGCGCGTGTTATGCCGACGTGCGGCTCGCTTCGCGGTTTGCTATGAACTGAGGAAGCGGGGCAGGGTATTACGGGCCGCGTAAATGCTACGCGTACAGAAGTACCTTCACTTTGATATTGCCTTGACGGTGTTGACGAATTTCGATGCTAAAATTTTATTTATTTATTGATTATTTATTTTACGAAGAAATTACAATTTACTTTTCTAGAAAGTTATATACAATATGAATAAAAGTAAATAATAAATTACAATCTACTTCATATGTCGGGTATTCGACTTTTTTGCCGGCAAAAGTAAAGAGAAGTATTTTTTTCACAGACGGTGATGATTTTGATAGCAGTTTTCGTTTTATTATTAAAAATCTATTGAGTTTGAGTATATTTGGGTTAAAGCACATTGTAAAACAAGGCTATATACACCCTGTAAATGTAAAAAAATACGATATTCGAGCAAAATATATTCTTTATGCCCAAAACGTGAATTTTCCACAACTTTGTAAATCCACCCTGAATACTAATAATTTAATGGTGGCGGTGAGTATGTCTTGCTGCAGAACATGTTTGCTGGTCTTTTCGCTAGCATGGCCAATTTGTTGTATAAAGCATTGCGTTTATTCTAACTCTCATTGTGTGTGGCAGAGCTGGAGGCGCAGATCGAGATGCTGCGCGAGACGCAACGCAAGTACGCGGGCGTGCTGCGGCTGTCGGGCGCGCTCACGGCGCAGCTGGCCGCCGCCGCCGCCACGCAGCGCGCGCTGGGCGAGGCCTTCGCCGAGCTGGCGCAGAAGTCGCCCGAGCTGCAGAACCAGTCAGTACACCCTCACTCACAGTCCTACCCCCCACAAGTACGCGGGCGTGCTGCGGCTGTCGGGCGCGCTCACGGCGCAGCTGGCCGCCGCTGCTAGCCGAGATGATGATCTTGTAAAACTTTTGCCTAACATACTTCATCTTTGTATCTGATACGTATATCAGGTGAACAGTTCGGAGGGTAACGTGGTGTGTGTGTGCAGGTTCCTGTACAACGCGGACACGCAGCGCACGCTGACGCGCAACGGCGAAACGCTGCTGGCGGCGCTACACTTCTTCAACAACTCGCTCAACACGCTCACCAACAAGACCATCGAGGACACGCTGCTCACCATCCGCCAGTACGAGGCCGCCAGGTACGTCACTTACCCCCACTCATTAGATACGTCCTTAAAGCTACGCGTGCCAGTCTACGCTTTTGTGGTAGTCTTATGCAATATACAAGTTCTACCTGCAATGGCATGCAGTGCCTATCATTCACTTAATTCAAAGAGGTCTCTGATTTTTAAAAAACGTTTAAATAAACACATCTTGTTCTTGATTAGCATGTACACAATTTGCTACAATTTTGAAGTGTGTCTCTCGCTGTTGTGCTCCTGGTGACAAACTTCTCGTAACTCATCTGTGAACCACATGATTTAGTGCCCCAATTGGCCATAAACCTGTAGTAATATTTATATCCCTTCATTAGTCCCTAAGGGACTTAATGAAGGGATATAAACCTTGCTGCAATTAATATACCACCAATGATTTTTAGACCGAAACCGAACCTTCGGTTGGTCTCTAGTTTACTTTAACTATGGGGTCGTCCATAAATCACGTGATGTTTTAGCAAATTTTTAGAACCCCTTTGGTAAGCTTTCAGTTCGAACTTCAAAATCGTTTCGAGCGCCTAGGGAGCCCCTTGGACGAACGTCGTATTCGTCCACGGAGCTCCCTAGGCACTGGGTTCGTGGAAACTATGGACAGTTTGGAGATCAGGTCTAAGTTCTTCAAGACTCGCCGTACAGATAAGAATAAGAGGCTCTCAGATCCTACTCCTAAGCTCATGAAGGAGAGGCGCAAGATGATTCTGCAGTCTTCAGACGATGCTTGCAAATGCTGGCAGCTCAATAGACGGATCTCCCAAGTCCTTGAAAAGCTAAAGTTAAAGAAGCGATAGAGCGGAATAAGTGTTCCAAGGACTTTCCTAGAGATCTGTCTATTGGGCAGAGCCAGCTCACGAAACTAAAGACCGCCGATGGTAGAACCATATCCGCCAAATCGGTGCTTCTGAGAGAGATCGAGACATTCTATGGACAGTTATACACGTCAATGACTAAACCCGCTACGAATCGTGTACGTTACCCCAGCAGGAAAGTGTCTCCTAGAGTGATATGAGTGGAACGTATATTTAGTACGTAGTCTGCTATAAATGTGCGCTACTTATAGAATTTTGCGCCTGGCCGTTTTGGAAAAAAACGGAAAAAACGATTCCTGCTAGGGTAACGTTATTCTAGCAGGAAAATTTTAAACGAAAGATCGGAGAGAGAAATGTTGCGAATGGGCAGAGAGCTTATATTTGTGCAAAAATGTGCCCCGAAAATATAATTTGTGCGTCTTCAGGTTTTCGAGATATTGCGTTTCCTGCTGGAGTAACGTTTTGCAGAATCGTGTATCTCTCGTATGTGCGCCTGTAGAATAAACGTACACGAGTAGCCCTTAATTTGTGCGTATTTGTGACAAAATTAGATTTACAAAAATATTTATAACATTCAAGTAATCGCACTTTTTCGAAAACCCGAATAAAAATCGTAGCTCCTAAATGAGAAAACGTATAAGCTCGCTGAAAACTGTATTCGGTCCTTCTTGACGCTTTTAATAACTATTAAAAGTTTCAAAAGTTGCATGCGTTATTGAATAATATTGCTAAAAATCAAAACGACGGTGTCATAACTTTGACGGCAAAATACAAGAAACCGACTCAACCCAAGATGTGTGGCTTTAAACCAAGATTTAGTGCGTTAAGTCAAAAATATATAGTGAATATATTCAGCTTGCTTGGAATGTTTCGCATTAAGTAAATATAAACAAAAAATAAAACATTTAAACAGTAATTAAGTTCGGTGGCAGCAGAGGATGCAAAAGAAAACTGATTTTATTTTAAAGAATTTAATAGATTCCCAAAAAAATACAATTATATTTAAAATCTAATTAAAAACTAGCTAGGGATTGTTCAGTCGACGATTGACCAAAGAATGTTCCCATGAATCGCGGAATCGGGTGGCTTCGCGTCGACGCGGGGCACGTGTGCAGCGTCAGCTTCTAGGTATTGCGCAGTGTTGTTGCCGTGTGAAATCAGGGCGATCATACTATAACGATTTGCCCTGGCTATGCTTGCGTAACACCTCCCCCCGAAGAACAGCGACTATTGAAGACCTTGGTCGTAAATTGCGCTGGGAGATGATCTGTTCTATCCTTTTGAGTCTCTGGTATAGCGTAGATGATCTGCGGCCGGACTTCTTTGTCATCGGAGGATTCTTTCTTAAGATCGATTTGTCTCCGGTAACATCTTCGATAAGTAAAGTATGCAGTTAGTGCACATGCACTGAGTAGTATCACATACAGCGGTATAGTTGTATGATAGATGCTGCTATCTGAGTGCGTATCGAACTGTATCGGTGGCTGCAGTGAAATTTCCTTGTTGGTAGAGTGAAGATCATTCAAGTTAATAGAGTTGAGATTGAATAGTGGGTGTGCCATTGGGTTAGATAAATCTTCTTTAGGGACATCGGTTATCTTCAAAGCTTGACCTTTCAGTCGATCATTGGAGTTTGAGATGGTGAACTCGGCTGTCTGGATGAAACAGTTTTGTGGAAGTATGACGAGGTAACTTCCTTGCAGTAACTTGTGGAGATCTTGTTCACAGGATAGACGTACTTTCGTCGGAGTCGGGAAGCTGATGGTGTAATGGCGGTCATCAAGTTTTTCGTAGGCTGGTTTTTGAAGAGATATTGTGACTGGTTTGCATTCAGGAAGTCTCTGCTGCGTGGTGATGAGGGCTTGAATACAGTCCGGCGATGTTCGGCTTTGTACGTTGTGTATCTCTTCACATAGATACCCTTTAGTGGACTTCGGGCATTCAGCCTCTATGTACTTGAAATCTTTCTGATGGATTGCAAGGAATTGGAAGTGAGGGACGAGAATTTCATGGTTTTTGTTAGGGACTATGGATATCCTGTATAGATCATAAGTTTGGGATAGAATGATCGGGAACTTGTAGACTATAACTATTTCGTTACCTATATAATATGAACCTAACTGTATGACGTCATAATATTCTCTAGCTCCTATATCTAATACTCTATTACTACCATATAGTCCATTTAATTTGCTTATTATATATCTAATGGTTTTTAAACTAATAACGTCATGGTGTGCTGTTGAAGTTCTTATGAATGCCAGTACATTCTGTAACTTCGATATCTCTCGCGATAGCCTATCAACGTTATCACTAATTATTAAAATGGTTTGTCCTAGGTGAGCATACTGAACTAAGTCATGATTTCCTTTATTCAAACTCTGACTAATATTCCTAACCAAGGCTGTTAATCTATTCTGGTTGTCTACCATGCTATCTATTAGTTTAGAGTGTTGAGTTACCCAAGTCTTGGTCAAACTTACATGTTTATTAAATTCCGTTAATAACTTGTTTTCATTATCTTGAAGAGACTTTATAGCATTATTAAAGTGTTCTGCATCTGTATAATCAAGGTTACCGGTTATGCTTTTAACAACAGAACCGAGTCCATCTACGAGACCTCTTTTAGAGCGAGTAGTTTCAAATGATTGCAATTGGTCAAGGACGGTTTGAAGCTGGTCCTCTAGATATTCAATATGGGGCTGGAATAAAGAAAGGCTTTTATTATTAAGGTCGGGGCTTATTTCTCTTAATTGGTTTTGAACGGTATTGACTTTGTCCTGCAATTCCTGAAGATTTACATGTTGTAAAAATGAATGATAATGAGATACTATACTACAGGGACCTAGTTTAAAAGGTAATACACCGGGGCCATCGTCAAGATTTTCAAGTTTTATCTCCTGTGTTAGGGCCGAATGCAGGAGCAGATGAAGTACTAGGAGGGTCCTGTAACAATTGAGCGCTTTTAGGTACTCTTTTTAATCTTGATTTAGCAATGGGTCCACGCTTCTTGCGCGTGTATATATGTATTGGCAAATCAGCCGTGACAGTATCGTGCGTATAACGGGGTACTGTCTTTTGGCGAGAGGCAAAGGGATTTTTCACAAATATTTGTTGTTCAGGTGAGTACTGGTTTTCCGTCTGTCTGGATTTATTAAGAGCATCTATTAAATCTTTGCGTTGGGTCAGACTAGACTCGTGAATTAAATTGTAAGCATTAGTCATTTTGTTTTTATGTTCGACTGTATATTGCTGTAACAAATGGGTGGCTAAATCTATGTCCAGTGGGTCTCGCGGGTCGAAATGTCCAGTAATAACGTCGATGGGTCTGCATCTCGTCAGACTATGAATGGAGCTATTGTAAGCCAAAAGGGCATAATTTATTAGATTTTGAACGGATTCATTCTTTTGTTGCACTTTCAAAATACGTAGATGTTCCAAGATTGTCGAATGGAATCGCTCGACAATTCCATTCTCATTAGGGGTGTGGGGTGCTATTTTATGGTGTTGGATTTTATGAAGTCTTGTGAACTCAGCGAACAGTTGGTTGGTGAACTCCGGTCCATTGTCTGTCACTACGGTATAAGGTACTCCGTGATGGGTACAAAATTTTAGTAACGCCTGCACTACACTTACTGCTGTTCCGTCTCTTAAGGAATAGGCTTGAGCATACTTTGAGAAGGCATCAACAATAGTTAGAAATTTTTCACTCTGAATAGTCAGTAAATCTAGATGGACGATTTCAAAAGGTTTACTGGGTGGAGGGACGAGACGAAACTGTTGTTTTATGGGGTTGCGGTCATACTTAGCCTGGCCGCATACTGTACATTCATTGATAAATTTAGTGATATGCTCTCTCATTTTAGGCCAAAAGTATTTGTTAGACAGGGCTAAATAGCACTCATTTATGCCTCTATGATTTGTTTTACCGTCGTGATATTTGTTAATTATTTCTTGTTGTCTCAGATACTCTCTTACATTTTCCAATTCGGTTTTTGCTAGCGCAAGGTTCATGGCTGAGTTCTTAAAAGTCTTTTGAATTATGGGAATGACGGTGTACATTGCCAACGGTGGATTTATCAGCAAGCCTGTTTTGATTTTGGGGTGAACATACTCTTTAATAGCGTTAATGACATCTTCCTCCAGATTGGATTCCGACAATTGAACGGCAGTACGCGAGTGTGTTTCGAAGGGTTTTGTAGTGGTTGGTCTTCCTTTAATGTCACCTACGATAGTGAGTACTAACTGCTTAGTAAATTTGTTGAGTGGTTGCTCAGTGATAGGGACTTCTAAGATGGGATTTTCACCGTCGGTATGGACTGTTAAGGTGTTCGAGTCGTTTGCGGCTTCTGAGGCTGTAATCGTTCTGGAATCGCCAGCTGATTGATTCTCTTCAGACGGGTTCGCAACTATTGAACTTACCTCTTCATTATGGAGCTCTAAACGGGATAAGGCGTCGGCATTGGTGTTTAATTTGCCTTGCTTATAGACAACCGAAAAATCATATTCCGATAACTTTAAACGCCATCTTGTGAGCCTGGAATTGGGTTCTTTGAGGCTCATAACCCATTGTAGAGGCTTATGATCGGTAATAATTTTAAATTTTCTGCCAAATAGATAAGGTCGAAAGTATTTGCAAGCCCACACAATAGCTAGTAGCTCCTTTTCTATGGTGCTATAATTAAGTTCGCTTGAGTTTAAGGTTCTGGAGGCGTATGCAATGGGTTTGTCTGAACCTATTGGACCCTGCGATAACACGGCCCCTAATGCGACATTGGAGGCATCAGTGGTCAGTAAAAACTCTTTGGTAAAGTCCGGGTATTGTAAAATTGGGTCATTTGTCAACAGGGTCTTACAGTGGTCAAAACAGTTGATGTAATTTTGGTCACAAACTATTTTAGATCCCTTCTTTAAGCATTGGGTCATGGGTTTTGTAATACGTGCAAAATCCGGTATGAATTTCCTGTAATATCCAAGGAGACCAAGGAAACGTTTAATCTCTGTAGCAGTTTTAGGTAATGGGTAGTTATTTATGACGCTAATTTTATCTGGATTTGGTTTAACTCCATCTCTACAAATGACATGTCCTAAAAACTGGGTCTCTAGCTTCAAGAACTCGGACTTGTCCATTTGTATCTTGAAGTTGGATTCCCGCAATCTTTTAAAAACCTTTTCTAAATTAATTATATGCTCTTGTAGGGATGTACTGAACAGAATGACGTCATCTAAATACACTAAGCAGATGTCCTGAAGGTCTCTTAGGATATTATCCATTACGCGTTGAAATGTTGCTGGAGAGTTTTTCAAACCCATTGGCATCCTTAGAAATTCATAATGCCCGTTTTCTACATTAAAAGCAGTTTTGTGTATGTCAGAAGGGTCTAATTCAACTTGGTAAAATCCACTGGCAAGATCAAGGGTGCTAAAGTATTGGCATTTGCCTAACTTATCTAATATGTCTGAAATGTTCGGTATGGGATACTTGTCGTCAATAGTTTTTTCGTTGACTTTACGAAAATCTATCACAAGGCGCCACTTGGTCTTACCCGAAGCGTCTGCCTTTTTGGGGACCACCCAAATGGGAGAGCTCCATGCAGAATCCGAAGGTCTGATAATATTCTGCTCAAGCATCTTACTGATTTGGTCTTTGACTTCTTGTTTATGGATGTATGGATATCTATAGTTTTTAGCATGGACGGGGACTTCGTCGGTCGTCTTAATCTTATGTTTAATTTTGTTCGTAAATGTTAAAGGCTCTCCTTCGAGATAAAATACATCTGAGTACCGTGCACATAGAGCTCTTAGGTTTGCCAGTTCTTCTGGGTTTAAATGGTCGGTCCGGAGACGCGATAAAACTTCCTCTGTGCGGTTAAATAATTGCTCTACATGTTCGCTCTGTACGTTAAATAGTTCGGCGGTAACGGGACGGTCCATGGAAAAGATTACGTCATTAGGTGACTTATTTGAAATTTGTACCCAACCTCTATTATTTTTTACTGTAGTCAAACAATCAGAAATTAAACAATTACTAATTATCTGGTCAGGAACGAATACCTCACCATCGTGGGAATTTATGGGCAATCTTACTAACTTAGATGTTTGAGCTGGTATGATTTCTTCGTAGAGGTTAGCGTTGCGAGAGTCATACATAGCAATGGGTATTTCAGTGTTTCTGGTGATTAGTTTCCTGTTTCTTAGGTCAATGTTAGTACCCTATGAGTCCAATAAATCAAAACCAATAAGGCCATCAAAATAATTATGAAAGTCCAAGATGAATAAGGTGATATCGCCCTCCTCTCTAAATTCGGGGAAGCTAGGCAAGGTTATTGAAAAGTTATTTTTATAGACAGTGCGCACGTTAGTTACTTCAAACGGGTTGTAGTTAAGAGGTACATTGGGAAAGTACTTTTCAACAGCTTGAGGCGATATAAACGACTGGTTGGCTCCAGTGTCTATAAGAAATTTTAAAGGTGGATTTTGGATTTGTATATACCCAAGTTGTCTCTGTATGTTAAAATTCACATCTATTTTGGCTTTTCTGATTTTGGGATCTCGGGAAAATTTCTATCCGGTTTTTGGTTTTCGTTTCCGGTTTCGTCTACATCTGGCTTAAGTTCCTCTACCACTGGGGTTTCATATTGCCCATAGTTAGTATAGAAATCTAGATACTCTTGGTAAGCATCAAAGTCTTGGTTATACGCTGTACAGACTAAGTCGTAATAGGGATCAAATACACAATCATAGTTGTTAACCTCACGCGTTCTGAAATAGTTGCTGGGTGGCGGATTACCAGCTATTTGCCAGCTTTGTCTAATCGAGGGTAAAGGTTTAGGCACAAAATGGCTGACGCCACTCATAGGACGCGGCGTATTATTAGAGTTAGTGGGTTGCACGGGTAATCCATTCGGAAGCCTAAAGGCATTGCCCTGAGCGTTATAATTTGGAGGTGGTGCCCGGAACATCTGTTGAGTCCGAGTGGGGCCACGTAGCTGCTGTGGTTGGGGTACATTATGCCGCCAACCTTGGTAAGGTTGAGGAAAGGATTGCTGGGGACGCAAAAGACCAGGCATGCTATATACCTGTGGTTTAGAGGGACCGGGTATACCCATTGCCGTAGGTTGCTGTATAAAGTGATTTAGTGGTAAATTCGAGTTAGGCTTAGAAGGCTGTTGAATATTATCTTTCTTGCTAGACCCGCCTTCGGTGCGTTGTTGCATATAAAGTGTGTTAAGCTCTTCCTGAACGAACTCGAGAGCTTTTTCCATCGTTTCGGGACGCATGCAACGGACTCTAGAACCTAAGGGGTCTTTTAAACCGCGCAAGTAACATTGTAGGGTCAGTTTCTTATAAAGGTCACGTTTCGCTGTGACTGTAGTAGCCACGGTTTCATGCAATGTGACGTATGTCATGATTGTGCTAAACAAATTCTGGCAGCGCTCATAGAATTCTTGTGGAGTAGAAGGCCCCTGAGTTTGCAAAGACAAATCGTTATATAAAGCGGTCTCGTCGCGATGGTCAGCAAAGTTATTTATTAGTGCACTTCGAATACCGATCCAATTTTCGGGAATACCGTTAGTATTTATCAAGCGAGCTGCGGAACCCGTAACCTTGTTTAATATGCCGTTTATAAGGGCCAAATTGGTTAACTCATTACCCGGTTCTGTATTGAAATATGCAAGAACCAGTTGGTCACAGAGGTTTATGAAACGGGTTAACACGTGTGGGTTGCCATCGAAATCAGGCAAAATCCTGAGTGATTTAAAAATTTCTCCTATTTTGTCCTGAGACATATCTGCGTCTGGTAGTTCTGGTTCACCTAACTGCCTAGATTCGTCTATAGTGATAAGCCTATTCGATCTACTACTACCTAAACTAGGGTTACGCGACTCTCTTGGGTGGAAAATCTTGAAAGCTATTACATAAAACACTAAAATAAATCACGCACACACAATATCTATATTATACGATGCGTACTCGCAAGAAAAAATGACTGTAAATGACAGGTAAGGATTTATGATAGAATAAAAATAGGACAGTAAGGACTTGAAAGATTCAAAGTACTTACAACATAGTTTTCTTGCCGAATCGATGTCTGGATTCACCTCCGCTGGCGCCTCACGATGTATGTAGATTCAGGATACTCGAGAATCGGTAAGTCACGCGGGACTTCGGTCCGATTTTAGGGGAAATCTTGACGCGTCACGTACCTAATATACCTCGAATATCCTACCGACTGCGCCAATTAAGTTCGGTGGCAGCAGAGGATGCAAAAGAAAACTGATTTTATTTTAAAGAATTTAATAGATTCCCAAAAAAATACAATTATATTTAAAATCTAATTAAAAACTAGCTAGGGATTGTTCAGTCGACGATTGACCAAAGAATGTTCCCATGAATCGCGGAATCGGGTGGCTTCGCGTCGACGCGGGGCACGTGTGCAGCGTCAGCTTCTAGGTATTGCGCAGTGTTGTTGCCGTGTGAAATCAGGGCGATCATACTATAACGATTTGCCCTGGCTATGCTTGCGTAACACAGTGGCTGGTTATCCGAACAAATTCGAATGACTACAAAAAAGCGGCGTACTCATACATAACGGTGACCTTCTTTATTGGACGCATTAAACCTAAGTTGTTGTCCGTACAGTCGCGTTCAAACGTTTATAGGCAATCATACTATTATTCTAGACCTCAGAATGACTTTTACTTGTTGACAAAGTCAAATTGAATACCTTTCCCTTTATCAATTTAGGGCTCGATTTTGGGTCCTTTCTTGTTTTTGGTATATATCAATGATTTACCCTATTTATTGCAACAAAAACTTGATATGGTGCTGTTTGCCGACGATACCTCCTTAATTTTTAAGATAAATAGACAGACAGACAATGTTGATATCATAAATAATGCCCTAATCCAAGTCCAACATTGGTTCACGGCGAATAATTTGGTTTTGAATGAAAAGAAAACGAAATGTATAAGATTTGCTTTACCCAATGTCAAAAGCAGTGATTGTGACATAGTATTGAACAGGGAAAAACTAGAATTTTTCGATAAAACGGTTTTCCTGGGAATTACGCTTGACCCAAGGCTACAATGGGGCCCTCATATAACATCTCTTTCTGGACGGCTAAGTTCAGCAGCTTATGCTGTTAGGAAAATCCGCCAATTAACGGATGTCGATACCGCGAGACTGGTCTATTTTAGTTACTTTCACAGTATCATGTCTCACGGTATTTTACTATGGGGACGGGCTGCAGACATTGAGTCTATTTTTATTCTGCAGAAAAGAGCCATCAAAGCGATATACAATCTCCGCCGGCGCGATTCTCTAAGGGAACTGTTTAAGAATATTAACATCATGACGGTACCTTGTCAATACATTTACGAAAACATCATGTATGTCAGAAAGAATTTACATCTTTTTAGTAAAAGAGGCGACAGACATAATTATGGTACTAGAAATAGGGATCAATTAGTTCAACCAGGTTTCAGACTGGCTAAAGTTGCCTCATCTTTTATGGGGTACTGTTTAAAATGTTATAATAAGATACCTCCCCATATATTAGAACTTAATGAGACAAAATTTAAATCTTGTATTAAACGCACACTATGCAGGCAAGCATATTATAAGTTGGGGGATTATATTGAAGATAAAAATGCTTGGCTGAATGCTGGTCCGGCTCCACAGCCACTAGGGCGCACAAAATAATCTGTTAGCATTTGGAAACATTGTTGGACCGGCTGAAGATTGTAAAAAAACAATATTTGCATTGTATAGACTCAATTTATTTAGCAATGTATAATTTCATCCATTTTAACGGCACATGTGTGAGTACTGTGTACCTTAAACTTTCGCCCGGAGGACACGGTGGAGCATACGGTGGAGGTCTGCCCTGCTTGGGCGGAGCACCGCCGTGTCCTTGTCGAGGCGATCGGCGGTGGCGACCTATCGCGGTCGGCCCTGTTTCAAGCCATGGTCCGGAGCGAGGAGACTTGGGAAGCGGTCACCTCCTTCTGCGAGGCAGTGATGCTTGCGAAGGAGGAGGCCGAACGCGTGAGGGAGAGGGAAGCCTCACGCCCCAGCCGCCGCAACAGAGGAGGACTCCCCGGGCGTCGGGGGTCGCAGGGCGATTCTCGGCCACCGTAGGCGCGGGCCTGCGGACGGCGAGCATTGGGTGACTCGCCGTCTGGTCATAACCAGGCCCGGGTCGACGGCGCGCTGAGTTCCACGCGCGCCTCAAAGAGCTGTCAGCATTAAAGACGGGGCCCGCTAGGGCCCAATGCCTGCCGGGGTTGCGGGATTTATTCGAAAGAGTCACCGCGGCCCTGGAACGCAAAGGGCATTAGGAGGAACACGGATGGGTTTTAGTCAGTAAGAGTCTGACACTCCCTTCTGCTTCACCCAGAGTGGAAGGAGTCATTTGATGATTTCCCATCCTTAAAAAAAAAAAAAAAAAAAAAAAAAAAAAAAAAAAAAAAAAAAAAAAAAAAAAAACCTTAAACTTAAGCTATAGCTATCAGTTTTAGGTTTGTTTTTGACTTGAATGTACCCTGGCGGCTGGGAGTGTCATGCTCACACAAAAGTCTGGCTGATGGTGGCGTATGCGTTGGATCATTTGGCTCCCTTCAAAATGGTTGAGCCGAATGGTGCTAGCGCATGCGTCATGTTCGTGAACGGGCGCTGTCAGTTGGGACTGGTCATTTCTCAGTTGCCATGGTTTATTTTAAATATTTCCTTTTTTCCCGGAGGCTTTTATCCTGCTCGTCTTTTACATCGTTCTCACATGTTTGTATAATTTCAACTTGATGGAAACAAAAATTTGTAACAATTTATTATTTTTTAAAAGAATGCCCGTGGAGATTCTTGCACGTTCTTCTCCATAGAGATCTACGCTTTGGAACGTGCAAATAGCTTCATCTTTTTGGACTGACCGACCTTGACAATTCAAAAGTGCCTGTAAATGGTTTATTTGAAATATACGATTTGATTTGATAGCATAACATACAATAGTAATAGTCGTCCCAAAAAGCAATTCCCAAACTCGTGATTTTTATTAATTGGTCGTAACAACCAAGAATAATCGTTATAAACGCGAAAAGTATGATTTACGAGCAGTATAGTAATATAAATAAATTGTTTTTTTTTATATTTTATAGGCACACGCTTGACCACTATCTCACCTGATGACAAGTTATGATGTGATCGACGATGAAATGGAGCATGCTTGCCTAGAAGTAACCTATTCACTCTTGACTTAAAGACTCCAGGGTTGTAGCTATCGGGAAACACAGACTGGTAGGGAATTCCACCCCTTAAGGCCGCTCTCTCGAAAAAAGTTTAAAAACAGCGTGCAGATGAAGCAGTTTTTCGTCGGCAATAAAACCAATTTGGTTTAGCCAGAATTTGTGTATCGGTATCACAGAATAAGAAAAAAATCACCAAATCACCTCCAAATCGTTGAGATGAAACCATTTTACTCCTTCATTTTTTAACAAAAGACTAAAAAAATATATCTACTGCATTGCAATACAAACGAAAATAATTTGGTTTTGTTACTTTTTTAAAATATGTGTTATTTTTATTATAATAAATTAAAAATGCAACCGTTAAATTCCGCGTCTATAATCACCCCTGCATTCGTCCACGAATTCAGTGCGGGGCGAGTCATGTTGCTAGGTAGTCGTGCGTCACGTTGCGAGAGCTCAGCACTACAAAATAATATCATAAAATATTACTACAAAAATTGAGTTTGAGTTCATTACATTGACCCATCATTAAATTGCTGCTTTATTTTTCAAGTTGCGACTTAACCCGGTAGTACATAGGTTAAAGTTGTTAAAATGTCCGTAAATGTAATTACTACGCCACTTTCGACCAACTGAAAAAAAATTGTAAACAAACAGTCACAGTCACAGTGTCCTTAGCTTCATAACTGCAACTGTTTACGAACAGATAATAACCCAAACGCACTTCCTAATAAATAAAAAAAACATTTTGCATTATTTATGATAGAGCGACGTTTATGTATCTGTTTCTGTCCCACTAATACCGTACGCTTCCTAGCTATCTCGCTTTCTCCTAGCTAGACAAAGCGCCTCCTTGTGACGTGACGTCAGCGGATGGCGTGGGGCTAGAAGGTAAGTCTGAGTTGCGGTGGCGAGGCTTAAAAAGGAATCTTGTATTGACGATTAAAAACTTATCATTAATTTATCAAACCTACGGCTTAAATCAATGTATTTAGATACTTCATGTCTTCTTAACTGTTGTGTTAATTAGCTTTTGTTAATAAAATGTATCTGCAGGCTCTTTTAAACACATTTCTTGATCTATATATTTTTTTTAAAACAATCGCCACTCATATTTTTGTTCTTTATAGCACCTACTTTTTTTCTTCCTTTGAGGGGCTTGTGGCTAAACACTACACTTTTCTACTTCAGTGTACTCGGGCACAACACGTTGCAATCGAGTCTTGAGTATAGTTAAGAAGGTCACCGTTATGTATGAGTACGCCGCTTTTTTGTAGTCATTCGAATTTGGTCGGATAACCAGCCGCTGTTTACATGTTTTGTTTTTTTGTTTATATTTACTTAATGCGAAACATTCCAAGCAAGCTGAATATATTCACTATATATTTTTGACTTAACGCACTAAATCTTGGTTTAAAGTCACACATCTTGGGTTGAGTCGGTTTCTTGTATTTTGCCGTCAAAGTTATGACACCGTCGTTTTGATTTTTAGCAATATTATTCAATAACGCATGCATGTTCACTTTTGAAACTTTTAATGGTTATTAAAAGCGTCACGAAGGACCGAATACAGTTTTCAGCGAGCTTATACGTTTTCTCATTTAGGAGCTACGATTTTTTTTCGGGTTTTCGAAAAAGTGTGATTACTTCAAAGTTATAAATATTTTTGTAAATTTATTTCTGTCACAAATACGCACAAATTAAGAGCTACTCGTGTACGTTTATTCTACAGGCGCACATACGAGAGATACACGGTTCTGCAAAACTTTTTTTTTACTCCAGCTGGAAACGCAATATCTCGAATTCTGAAGACGCACAAATTATATTTTCGGGGCACATTTTTGCACAAATATAAGCTCTCTGCCCATGCGCAACATTTCTCTCTCCGATCATTCGTTTAGAATTTTCCTGCTAGAAGAACGTTACCCTAGCAGGAATCGTTTCTTCCGTTTTTTTTTTTCAAAACGGCCAGGCGCACAAATTGTATAAGTAGCGCACATTTATAGCAGATTACGCACTAAATATACGTTCCACTCATATCACTCTAGGAGACACTTTCCTGCTGGGGTAACGTACACCTACGAATCTAGTTAAACCGAGCTAGATCGACCTGGCACTATACCGAGGATATCCCGGACGTCAGCCTGTATGAGATAAGGATGGCTCTGAAGCAGCTTAAAACAACAAGACGTCCTGGAGGACGGAATTACGGCCGAACTCCAGAAGGCTGGTGGAAAACCGATCCTCAAGGCCCTTCAGAAACTGTTCAATTTCGTCATACTCGAGTGGAAACCGCCACAGGCATGGGGCAGTTTAGCGTTTGTGGATTACAAGAAAGCCTTCGATTCGATCGAGAATTGGGCTGTGCTACAGTCTCAAAAACGATGCCAGATCGACTAAGGGCGCTGCTGCCGCGCGTTTTTGGCGACAAATTTGAAGGCGCTACACGGTTCGGTAATTTGAGGTGCATCGAGGTGCTAAAATATTTGTACGAAAACGCCACCATGTCAGTCCGACTCCAGGATCAGCGGGGTTTGAGACTGAGACGTCATTTCTCCGAAACTGTTCACGGCCGCAATGGAGGATGTTTTGGACTGGAGATGGCTAGGCATTAATGTCAACAGCGAGTACATCACTCGCCTTCGATTTGCCGATGATATAGTCGTCATGGCTGAGACCTACGGAGGACCTCAGTACAATGCTTGATGACCTCAGTAGAGCTTCTGAAAGAGTGGGACTTAAAATGAACACGGAAAAAACCAAGATCATCGTAAATACCCATGTAGCACCCACTTATATCAAGTTCGTACACTCTGCACTCGAAGTTGCAGACGAGTATGCCTACCTGGGACAAACGGAAAAGAGGTCAATCGTCGATTCCGACTCAGCTGGGCGGCGGGAAGTTGCGTGGTATCTTCTCGTTTCACATACCACAGTGTCTCAAGACGAAAGTCTAGGAACTGAAACGTGGTCGCTCACAATAGGCCTCATCAGAAGGCTTAAAGTCAGTCAAAGGGCAATGGAGAGGGCAATGCTTGGAATTTCATCGAATTAGGAATGATGATATCCGCAAGAGAACCAAGGTTATCGACATAGCCCGAAGGATCGACAAACTGAATTGGCAGTGAGCGGGGCACATTGATCGCAGAACAGATGGTTTATGGAGCCGAAAAGTTCTGGAGTGGCGACCGCGTACCGGAAGACGCAACGTTGGAAGGCCTCCTACAAGGTGGATAGCGGTCCACCTGGTGAGGGTTGCGGGTAGCCGATGGTTGCGAGACGCATAGGACCGGTTGTTGTGGCGACACTTAGGGAAGGCCTATGTCCAGCAGTGGAAGTCTTTCGGCTGATATGATGGTGATGATTTTAAAAAACTTTTTTACAAAAAATATAACCGACTTCCAAAAACAAAACACTACAAAGTATAAAATAACTTAATTTCGGAAGTCAGTGTTTTCGGTTATTTCGTTTTTTGAAACCGACTTCCGAAATTAAAGTTATTTTATACTTTGTAGTGTTTTGTAAAAAAGTTTAATATTTTTCACTTTTTAGTGGTACCTGCGTACCCCATTCACAGCGTACCTGCGTGATGTTATGTTATGAAAAGAAAACAATTGCATATATATAAACGCGGTCGAATTGAGAAACTCCTTCTATTTTAGAAGTCGGTTAAAAATCATATAAATTATCATTAACCTTTTGAACGCCAATCACTTCTATACAAGTTCGAGATTTTCGTGCCCTCAGCGCCACTACTTGATTAGAAGTAATAATAGTATAAAATAAATTTACGACTTTTACAAGACCTTTTATTTTGTTTTTATGGAAAATTGCCCTGTTATAAGCCATATTTTTAACTTTTTCACACATAATAAGTTCTTGTTTGTTTTATATTCAATAGAAACAAAAACGCCACAAAATATTTTAAGAGTCCGTCCTGCCAAACGACTGATTTCGGTCAATTTTGTTCCGTAATTGTTAAAATGTGTAACATAATATTAGCAAAACTGTGCACGTTATGGGTAGCTTAACTCTTCATCTTGCATGTGGCTTGGTGGTTTTTACAAAAAAACTTCATAACTAATGGTAAACCTTTAATGTTCAATGCCATTTTTATAAAAAATGATGTCAGAGTGAAGTTTGACCATCGTTTCAGGAAAAACTACGAGAAATTTTGACCATATAAGTGACAACAGCATATAACCCTTTTGCGTTGGTGTTGGTCACTTTTTTCCATTCCCATACAAATATCAGCAGAAAAAAAAAATGATGACGTTACGTCATGCTACGGAAAAATTCAGCCACTTTTGTATTTTTTTTTCTTATGTTAAGCTGGATATTTAAGAAATAAAAAAATAACATAATAATCTTGAGTTATTTTTATAATAAAAACAAAATTTTACTTTACAAAAAAACAGTATTTTGATATATAAAATAAATTTCAAAATATACTATAATAACATGCGCGCAAAATCGATCGCCTCAGTGTGAACTCAGCTAGCGCAGCGGGAGGACGTATCGCTTCTTGTCACTGGACAGGGACCGGCCGGGTACTCGTTGAAACGGTTTTTGAACGGGTTTTTTTAAGCGCTTCAAAAATAAACCCTTTGATACGTGTTACACTCTCGAACGGGTGTTGTGTAACCCCTTCCGAACGGCTTACCCTTTCAATACCCTGTAACTCTGTAACAGGGTAAGCCATTCGAACCCAACACATCGTAATATGCACTCTTCGAAATCGACATTAGTTTGAAAATTGCATAACCACGACCGCATGTGACATCTTTTCGCCCGGCGCGCGCCATTGTTGCATGTACCGAGCGACTTGTAAACATGGAATAATAATCATTGTCCGTATGATCTTACAGTTCAATTTTCCTTGTCGCACAGGCTAAACATTGTAGGTGATGTTTCTTTTTCGTGTCTATTCTTGTTTATTCTCATCATTCGTCATTTAATTCGGAACACGGACGGAACTACGGAAGTAACTTAAATAAATTTAGCAGTGTTTTTGTTTACCTAAGTATACACTTAGGTAAACAAAAACACTGTTATCACTGTTGTCATCATCATCTCAGCCAATATCCGTCTACTGCTGAATGTAAGCCTCCCCCAAAGAGCGCCAACTATCCCGGTCTTGAGCAGTCTACATCCATCCGCTGCCAGCCACCTTCTTTAAATCATCGATCCATCGTGCCGCAGGGCGTCCCACGCTACGTTTGCCCATATGCGGTCTCCACTCTAACACATGTCTGCTCCATCGACCGTCTGTCCGTTTGCAGACATGGCCGGCCCACTTCCACTTCAGCATGCTGATCCTACGCGCAATGTCAGTAACTTTAGTTCTCTGGCGAATGACATCGTTGCGAATTCTATCCACCAGAGAAACATTGCATTGCTCTCTATTGCACGCTGAGCAACCTTGAATTTGTGGATCAAGCCTATGGCGAGTGTTGTCCACGTTTCGGCTCCGTAAGCTATTACGGGTAGGACGCACTGGTTATAGACCCAGTATCACGCTGCTTCCCGAATGCCGCCCAGCCCAAGCGAATTCTTCTGGTCGCCTCCTTCTCAAAGTTGTGCCGCCCAGTTGTATAATTTGGCCTAGATATTTATGTATTCTTCTGCAAAGATTCCGCCTTGATTTCAATGTCATACGCAAATTGGAAGTGTGAGATATACTGACCGTTGATATTTATGCCCCATCCTCTCCAATCAAGCATCTTGAAAACGTCCTCCAACGCGTTCGTCAACAGTTTCGGAGAGATGACGTCTCTCTGTCTTACACCTCGACGCAGTTGGATTGGTTTTGTGTTCTGTTCTTGTACTTGGACGGTAATTGTTGCGGCCTTGTACAGACATCTCATCACCTCTACGTAGTGGTAGTCGATAAGACATCTCTGCATGGACTCCAGGACAGCCCAGGTCTCGACGGTGTCGAAGGCTTTCTCGTAGTCCACATACGCTAGGCACAGAGGTTGATTATATTCCTCGGTCTTTTAAACTATTTGCCTGAATTGTAGTGTGATCTAGTGAGATATGAGTATGTGTTCTACGTTGCTGTAGCCTTTCCGAAACCCGGCCTGCTCCGACGGTTGGAAGTCATCGAACTTTTGTGCGAGACGATTCGAGATAAGTCTCGAAAACAGCTTGTAGACGTGGCTCAGGAGTGAAATGGGGCGGTAGTTCTTATGGAGCGTGTTATCGCTCTTCTTGAAGAATAATACCACCACGCTGCTGTGCCGTTCCTCCGGTGTTATGCCAGTGTGGATGACGGAATTGAAGAGCTTTACAAGCTCTGTCAAGACAGGTGTTCCTCCTGCCTTGAGCAGCTTTGTGGTTATCCCGTCATCCCCCGGAGCTTTGTTGTTATGAAGTTGTCCGAGAGCTATCCTAATCTCACCCATGTGAATGTGGGGTAGCTCGTCTTTGAGATGGCGTGTAAGCCTGGCCCGTGGATCATCCGCGCCGTGGGCCTGAGGTGTTTTTTGAGCATACAAGTCTCCGTAGAACTTTTCGACTTCAGCGAGTATCTCTGGCTTCGAGGTGACGGTGGAGCCCTGTGACGTTTTGAATTTCGGCAGGTGACAACGGGAGTTATGGGGCTTGGCAAATACCTTCGAGCCCTAATTCCGCGCTATGGCTTGCTCGATGTCTCGGGTATTTGGACTCCGAGTGTCGCGTCTGATTAGCTTCTTGATCTCCCTGTTAAATAACTGACGCTCAGACGGTGTGGCATTCGGGAGTTCTCGTCGTTTCCTCATCAATTCCAGAGTCTCGCTAGTGAGTACTGATTTACGTCCATAACTCATTGGTCGAAAGTGTTTATTACCCACCTCGCGGATGATACGTAAGCAGGCTTTCGGTGGCATCGTTAATTTCCTTAGTGGTTTCCAACATGGCAAATCGGAATATTAACATTAATATTCAGAATGCCTTTAACCAGTCGGTGATCACTTCCGGTGTTGACCCAGTTGATCACAGAGACATCTCTTAATATATGGCGCTTATCAGACATAACGAAGTGGATCTCATTCTTTGTCACGTTATCGGGGTTTCGCCAGGTCCACTTCCTTTGAGGATTCTTCTGGAAAAAAGAGTTAATCAGAAAAAGCCCCTGAGTCTCAAGGAAGTTTACCAGCATTCGCCCCCTGTGATTTCTGCGCCCATAGCCAAATGGACCTACTCTCGACTCACCACTCTCTTGTAGGTACTCCCACTTTAGCGTTGAAGTCACCCAAGACCACAGTGTAGAATGTTTTGGTACGAGACATAGCTTTCACTATGTCTTCGTACGTGGCTTCAACTTCTTCGTCAGGGTGTGCAGATGTTGGGGCATACACTTGAATAATCTTTAAAGAGTACTTTTCTGATATCTTAAGTAAAAGGTATCAAGCCCTTGCCGACACATTGCCGCATTCCACAATGTTACCCCTGAGTGACTTGTGGACCATAAACCCAACGCCACCTTGGGATGGTTGGTGTCCTTCTCGGAAATAGAGCAAGTGGCCACTATAGAGGGTCATATCTTCTCCCCGTCTTCGGATCTCCGATAGTCCCAAGATGTGCTAGTTAATACGACTTAACTCTACTTCCAATTCAGCGAAGTGCTCGTTCAGCCGCAGAGAGCGTCCGTTGTACGCCGCCAGGTCAATTTTTCGAGATTGGTACCCTGCCATAGCCAGGGGATTCTTAGCACCTGCCACCGCACCGTTACCGTGGCCGTATCAATGTTAAAAATCTTTTATGTTTTAAATAAAAAGATTGACTTGGCAATCCCACTATATGTATTACTTGTGAGATACATTGTGTTTTCATTCCAAGTCAATCTATGTAGTGTGTGTGTATTTAGTGTTTTTTTTAGTGTGTTATACTTACTTAACTCTATTTAAATCAGCTATGATTCGTCATCATTCATTCACCATTATTGACAAATGTGATTTCACTCTAGTGACAAAATAAGTGAAAGACTGATTAGTGTAACAAATTTTAATAAATCTTATTAAACAACTCATATTTAAAAAAAATAATCGAGCCTAGAGGTAGTTTTTGTCGGGTACATTAAGTGGACTGCCTTTGTAAGACGACTAAAATGGCACCGTGTTTATGCACGATAAACCATGCGCCGCTACTTTGAAAAAAAAAAACTAAATGGCAGCGAGGGTGCTATGCCAGCTCCCATAGGAAAACTAACCAACTGCGAGTCGGACTCGCGTGCAATCGTGTGACATATCAAATGAAAGGGCTTACTGCGAGGGTTTTAATTATATTTTTTTCATAATTTTAAAATACTTCAAGACCTTGAAGTTATTCAAGAAATTAGACGAAAAATTACCACTCTCCCACTTATCTCCGAAACTACTGAGCCTAAAATTTTGAAAAAATGGAGAATTGGAGATAATAGATTTTTGTCTATAGATTACAGAAAGACCAACAAAAAGTCTATAGTGTTAAAATAACATGTTACAAAAATGAAATTCGTACGGAACCCTTTGCACCCGAGTCTGACTCGCACTTGGCGAGTTTTTATTAAAATAAAAACATTGCGCGCGCGTCGCGTCGGTCGCCACTTTTTTTCACAACCGCCAGAGTTTGCATCGAACCAAATATGCTATACCTACGAGTACACAGTTTAAAGTTTTAAACTATTCATACATATCATAGCCGCCTGTGCTAGTAATCGTACTCGGGAATTCGTCTTGATTCTCTGTAAAAAGCGGCTGACTATATTCTTGAAATCGTACATTATCATCATCAGTATCGCTAGCGTCACCTGAAACACAATCAATCCTAATAATAATAAAAATATATGTTACTAAATAAATAAATAAGTAGGTACTTAAAAGGCTAAGTAATTCAATTGTAGGTAACTTGTAACTTAACATAATAATTTTAAATAACAAATATAATTACACATCACAATATTAACATTAAGGTACCTAACTCAGTACTTTAAATAATAATCACTAACCTGTGTTACTCATCCTAATTATTAGCTCGCTTATCTGTCGACTTTCATCACTTGTTGTCAAATTCGTAAAAACTCAATAAAAATAGTACGGCAATGAGGCGCCGATCGGGTGCAAGTATCCCGCACCTACATGCAGCTCAAGTGTATTAGGTAATTCAGGGTTACCCGAATAAAAGCTTTTCGTAAAGGTAACCTCTTCAAAGGCTTAAGCCATTGAAGGGGTTAACCCCTTCACGTGCTTACCATAATAAAGGTGGTAACCGTTTCGCTGGGTTTCGGAGATGTAACTCGATCAAAAGGTAACACTGCGATATGAGTTACCTCATGTACGGCTTACCCTATCAAAAGGCTTAACTCTTAAGCGGGGTTGTCCGGTCCCTGTCACTGGAGCTCGCGAACTCTACGTATGAATTTTAGCAAGAATATACTTCGACTGCTACAACTAGGTCCGTTGAGTATTTATTTTGTTTTCAGTACTGATATTAAAAATATAGTTGTAAAAACATTGTGTGTTAAGAAAAGAAGTTCGGATTTTGAACCTACTTCAAAAAAGGAGGTTCTGTGATTTAGCCGTTTGCGTTGTGTATAGTATGCAAGTCCGTGCTTTTTTATTATGTCCTAAAAACTGTAATTTATGTGTTTTAACCGACTGCAAATAAGAGGAGTCGACAGATTTTTAACCGACTACAAAAAAGGAGGTGATTCTCAACTGGACCAATTCGTTTTTTTTTTTTGTTTGATTGGGTAGACTTCTCAGGTGGTTCCATCATAAGCATGAGATGATGATTAACACGCAAAAATATCTGAATAGCGTTAGAAAGTATATGAAAAACATTGTATCTGCCTATAAAATTTAAGGGTTGCTCTCGATGTTCTTGGGATCCCATCATCAGATTCTAACTTTGTGACAATGAGACCACCTCAGGAGTATCGAATAAAACAAAATTGAAAGTCGGTCCATAATTGGCGGAGAAATCGGTGAACATCTATAAAAAAATACAAGCAGCTCAACATACATAGAACCTCCTGTTTTTTTAAGAAGTCGGTTAAAAAAGATATAACCGAAGAAAAAGAAACCAGAAACACCGATGTCCGAAATTTATGTTATTTCACTCTTTTCAGTGTGTTTTTTTGGAAGTCGATTATTTTTTTTAGGTTTCCGTAGTTACCTAAAAGTGGAAAAAGTATAATTTTTCGAATTACGTATGTTCGAATGGATGTTACGTGAAAAACACATGCGTGGATATCTGTATCTTTTGCGCAAGAGGTAGGTAACCGAGATTCGTCGTCGAGCGCAGCATCGAGTTCTACGACAAATCTCGTATACCTAACGAACGTTTTGGAAAATCAAAAATGAGAAAACGATAGTTCGTAAAAATCACGACTGGTAGTACCAAATTCAAGGCCTATAAGGATATTACAAAAAAGGATGTGTGTTTGTTTGCAGTATGGACAGGTTCTAATTACACAGTGAAAGTCAAAAGAGTTATGAGAAAGTTTTTGGAAGACAAAATTGGAGAAAAGGCCCGTGGATTTTTATGACCTGGATTTGAATACGGTTAATGTAAACAAAAACAAATTTCAATATTTGTCGTCTCTAAGATTTATAGACCTAGCTTTCGGGATCAGCTATTTCAGATATGAGACATGTATTGTAAAAAGACATTTTTTTATACATTTGTTTCAAAATGGATTCCAGTCCTTTCTATTTTTTCAGATTTAATTTTGTTACCTTTCCCTGACTTTGGTAGAGTGCAGCTGTCCCTGTGACTAATTAACCAGTTGTGGATTTGATTTATAGAATAAAACTAGCTTTCACCCGCTACTTTGTACGCGCATATCCCGTTTTTTTCCCGGTCGCGTAGGGGTTTTGGGAAATCCTCTCAATGCTCCTCTACACATTTCTACAGCTTTGTACGACCAGTAGTTTTGGGTGTGCGATGTTTGTCAGTCACTCAATCACTCAGTAACGGAAGAATTGTCTTTATATTGATAAAATAGAAATACTCTTTATCCAAACTGACAGTAAGCGCTGTGTATCTAACACCCAGCAAATGCTGAGATGGTAAATCTTTCGGTATAAGTACGCTTAGCGCAATTGTATAATTTTATTCTGTAATTTGTAGTACTTTTTGTCTGTTTTTTTTTTTTATTGGTGATGGGTTTGCTCTTGACTCTAGTCTAGGTCAGAGATGACAGAGACAAAGTCTACGATGGAGCGAGCTTACCAATAAGGAGCCTGTGCACTCTAACTTTGAAGAGATTAGGGTTGTAAGCGATCGGAAACACAGACGCAGGCAGAGAGTTCCATTCCTTTGCTGTTCGCATTATAAAAGACGTTTTGAAACGCTTAGTGCGAATTGGTGGAATAGCAACAAGGTAGGGATGGTAATATGCAGTGCGTCTGGATGTCCGATGGTAGAAGGGGGCCGGTGGGATGAGGTCGTGGAGTTCTTGGGCACACTCACCGAAGTACAATCTGTAGAAGACCGACAAGCAGGCAACTTTACGGCGATGAGCCAAGCTATGTAGCTTGGCATCCACCAGTTTTACGTAACCTATGAGCCTCTTAGCTCTACGTTCCACCGAGTCAAGCGCGGCAAACTGATACTTAGCTGAGCCATCCCAAAGGTGGCTACAATACTTCATGCAGGATCGGTCTTGTGCTTTGTATAGGTTTAAAAGCTGTCCAGGCCTGAAGTATCGCTTCACCCTATTTAGGATGCCCAGGATGGCCAGATTTTTGGCCGCGGTTTGGGCTTTGTACTCGATGGTGGCGCCGAAGTTGAGACTAGATATCAACTCCATGCCTAGGAGCTCGAGCCGATCAGTCACAGGAACAGATGCACCCCGAAAAGTAGGAGTTTGGTCAAAACGACTCCTTTTTGCGGTAAAAAGACACGCCTGTGTTTTGGTGGCGTTAAAAGTGACCAGATTGTCATCAGCCCACTGGGAGACAAGGCTTAAGGTCAAATTTGTCAGCTCTACCGTGGCCTCTCTCAAGGAACAAACTTCATCCCCGCTGGTTGTTGCGCTGGACAAGTATCTCTGTGAAACCGTACTGTCATCTGCGTACTCAACAAGACCAGGCTGAAGTAGGTAATTGATTTGCAGCAGGAAAAGAGTTGCAGAGAGAACAGACCCCTGAGGAACTCCGGCATCAATAGCCATGAGGTCAGAGGAGCAAACGTCAACGACTACTCGGATCGTTCACTTAAGAAGTCTGATATCCAGCTACAAAAACCAGCTGGGATGCCATAAGCAGGAAGCTTGCTGAGTAGACCTGCGTGCCAAACCCTGTCAAAGGCCTTCGAGATATCAAGCGACACGGCAAGTGCTTCGCCGTGTCTCTCGATGGCTTCGCCCCAACAGTGCGTGACATACACAAGAAGATCGCCAGTTGACCGTCCCCGGCGAAGGCCATATTGACGGTCACTGAGGAGAACATTGTCTTCAAGATAGGTCTGTGTCGAATAAATATTTTCTTTTCTTAAGAATCCTTCTTCTCCCACTTATATAACTACACAAATTCAATTCCTTTGCTCTGCCTACATTAAACGCTCTACCAATAATTGTCTTCTACGATGCCCTTCACACCGCTCTGGGTTTATCCACTCTTCTTTCTTTGTCCAGGCGATCTTCCTTTGGAATGCGCTCCCTCTGAACATCAGAACGGCAACCAGTCGGTTGTCCTTTAAGTTGAAGGCATGTGAGCACATTCGCAAGAAGTTGGTAGAAAAATCATCGTTGGTTTCGTTCTCTCTTAATACCTAACGTTGTGAATTTTATTTAAGCGTATGTATGTATCTATGTATTTACGATTGTATTTTCTTTCTCTCTTTTTTTTCTTTCCTATAATATGCACCTGTCATATTATCTCTGCACCACCCTAAAGTCGACTGGTAGAAAGTGCCTAAGTCCGCCTTTATACATTGTTTTTAGGGTTCCGAACAAAAACGGAAGCCTTATAGGATCACTCGGGTGTCTGTCTGTCTATCTGTCTGTCTGTCCGTCTGTCACAGCCAGTTTTCTCCAGATCCACTGGACCGATTCTGTTGAAATTTGGTACACATATGGATTTCTGTGACTCAAACACGATCACGTTACGTAAATCATTAAATTTTTAGTATGGAGGTCACTTTTGGGGGTCAAACAAGAAAATTCCAAAAAACAAAGTTTTTTTTACAATATCGTGTGACATATCAAATGAAAGGGCTTACTGTGAGGATTTAAATTATATTTTTTTCATTATTTTTACACGACTGCCTAAAAAGGAGTATTATGTTTTTAGGGTTCATGTATGTATGTATGTTTGTGAGTTTCTTTATTTCATCGTAACTCCTAAACGCCTTAACTGATTTCGATGTATGTGGTATCGTTAGAAGCATTGCGTCAGCCAAAACTAAAAAAAATATAATGGGGTAGCCATGGATCATAAAAAATACGGAAAAATTTATTTATTTTCATGAAAATTTGCTAACCTATACTATCATCATCAGTGATCGGAGTAGGTAGATTGAAATGGGGTCATTGATCCGAAACGTATATATTAATATGGACATTCCTCCGGAATTGGTGGATTTTTAAAAATAACCGGAACTTATGTAGGAATTTTATTCTGCCAGAGTGGAAGGAGTCATTTGATGATTTGCCATCCTCAAAAAAGGGTAGGAATTGTAATAAAATGAGCAATATTATTCTTTATTATTCTTCATATTTTTTTTAACGGCACACAGTCACGATTTGACAAAACCCAACGACCAATCAGAACAAAGGATCGTGGGTGGTACAATAACCGGTTATCAGAACAATGCGTACGCCCGCCGACGATATGCCAGGTAGCTCACTCGTTTACTTCGGTTCGTAGAGTGCGCATCTTTGTTTGTTACTGTGTTGTGAAAACGTTACTTGACCCTGGCTTGTGTACATACTGACTTCTGGAATCTGCTCTAAACCACGATTTGGCTCGAATATACGGACTCAGATTTTTCACTATTGAATTGGATCTACATATTTAAACCAAGCTTTGGTAAGTAATATTTTACTAGTTACAAGGAGTATAAAGCATGTTTGGATGTACTATAAGAATATTTTTTTCACTCTTCTACCCGTTGTTCTGACAGTTAGACGATGTTGAAAGTGCTCCCGCAAATAATAAGTTTTTGATGTAAATACTGGTTATAATTTCGTAAACTTTGTGTGAGTGGACTAATTAAGTGGCTGGCGGACTGTGGAAATATTGGTTGCAACGCTTGTGCAGTGATTGTGGAATAAATCGTTCGGAGCGAATGAGTCTATGAATAGAATTTACTTAAAATTGATCGATTACCCTCAACCATCCGAACATTAACCAACAACGCCTGTAGCAGTAGTGTGGGCAAACTACGGTTGCCTGCATTGCTTTTTATTTCTATCAGGCGTTATAGAAACTCCTCGCTGCTACTCATTGCCATAATTGTTTTGGAAGGAATCCTAGCACCACAATCAGCTGCCAAATACAAGCCATTATACAGTTGTACTTACAATGGAGCATTCAGCCAATAAATCTTTATCAGAGTCAAACATCTCCGATTGTATGGATACTCAACGTACTCCACCCAACTTTGTCTTCCAACGGTCTAAGCGGGCGCGAGGGTCTGACCACGACTTAGATCTCTGCAACTTCAAAGAAGAAGTCAAAAGTCTTATTTCATCTTTGATTACAACCCAGAACGAAGAAATAAAAAGAATGACTTCCACATTGATGGAGATAAGGGATACAAACACTAATATTGAAAGCGCCATAGCCTCTCTCTCCGCACAAAACGAAGAACTGAGGAAGAAAATTGAACTTCTAGAAATTAAGACTAAGAAAGACGAGGATTATATAGTCTTACTAGAAGACAAAATTGAAGACTTGCAACGGGGAAGCCGAAAATCAAATATCGAAATAAAAAACGCGCCAAAAATAAATAAAGAAACTAAGGATGACTTGATAACGATGGTGAAGCATCTATCCTTAGAGCTTAATTGTCCTATCCAACAAAACGACATAAAGGACATTTTCCGGATTCCGAACAAACGAAGCGGCGTAACAACTGGACCAATCATCATTGAACTAGCATCGACTATCTTAAAGGCAGACTTTTTGAAATCGGCTCGAAGCTTCAATAGAACAAAGAAGGATAAGTTGCGTGCAAAGCATTTAGGATACAAGACCAGTGAAGACACTCCCATCTATATATCGGAGCAGCTGACCACTAAGGGGGCACGCTTGCATTTTCTCGCCCGCGATCTGGCAAAATCGAAAGGTTATAAATACTGTTGGACAGCTTTCGGCCAGGTATGCATAAAGAAAGATGACCACTCGCCTAAAATAATCATTAAAAATGAAATGCAAGTTAATAAGCTTATGCAACAAATATGACTAGCTCTAATTATTCACTGTTCTATAGGCTTATCGTACATGTATAATCGTGCCTACAGATTAAATTCAAGTAGTATAGAGATTGTAACGAGTAAGTTTAAGGTAATTAGTTTAATAAGTATAAAGTATGTAATTCTAGCGCGCACTCACACACTAAAAACACACACAAATAAACCTTTCTTGCAAGTCATATTTTTTCACAAAAACCACATACACACAAAGACTCACACATACACTGAAATTCCTGAAACACTATATATTCTTGTATCTACGTACCCAACAAACAATTATGAATAGCACTTTAGAAACCGTAACTGAAATCGACAACACTGAATTAGCACAAGTATCAAACTTCTCACTACGCAATTTTAACAGAGCAGTGGAGATTAAAAACACTGACTTTACGATAATCTCACAAAACATCAGAAGTATTTATTCTAATTTTGACGATCTAAACCTAAATCTAGCTAATTTAAATTTCACGGCTGACCTTATTGTGCTAAGTGAATGTAGACTGGACCCTAATAAAAATATTCCTCAATTAATTAATTACACGGCAGACCACACTACTAAACATCTTAATAAAGCTGATGGTGTCGTCATCTTCGTTAGTAACAAACACAAGTATATAGTGAAAGAAATTGAATTGACTCATGCTTCTTGCCTGCAAGTAAACATTAAACCTGATCTCATAGTTTTAGGTATATATCGTTCACCGTCTAAAAGAAATGCAGATGACTTCATAAATTCATTATCCTTACATTTAGCAACAGTTGCCTCAAATAAAAACGTCATAATAACTGGTGACATCAATATAAATTTAATTCATAGACATGAAGAACAATCATACGAGCGCTCAAATAGACTGAATTATTTAAATATGTTGGCAATGCACGGCCTACTACCTGGACACTCTCTTCCAACTAGAGATAAAAGTTGTTTGGATCATTTCATTTTAAAGCTTAGACCAAGCAAAAAATCTGCATTTATTGGAATTATAGACACCACTATTACCGATCACTTCATGATCTTTCTAAAGCTATCCGATTTGACGGAAAAATACCAAATAAGTAAGACTAAAACAATAATAGACGTAGATAAAGCAATGGAACTCTTAAAATCTAGTAATATTCAAGACTTTTTAAACCTAACCAACCCCAACGTTCTAACAGATAACCTAATAAGTTTGTTACAAGAATGTCTCATCACTAGCACTCTTGTTAGAAGAATCCCCCTAAAAAATAGAATAATTAAACCTTGGATGACTGTAGGCTTATTGCGCTGCATACATAACCGCAACAATATGCAAAGAAAACTAAAACTAGACCCATGCAATGAAATTCTGAAAATCACCTTTAAGAGATACCGAAACTACTGCAACTTTATAATAAAAAAACAAAAACGTAAACATGATCGCGAACGACTATATAAGACCCACAAGAACCCCAAAAAGTTATGGCATACCATTAACACTATTACCCAAAGAAAGCCACCTAAACAGCAAAACATAGAATTGTTAGAATCAGCAGTTACCCCTAGTGAAGCAGTAAACAACGTCAACAAATACTTTTCTACTATAGGCAAGCATCTGGCTGACGACATATTAAAAAACCCGGAGAGGCCAGCTGTCAGTGACCGTGGTGTACCTTTAGGAGATCTAAATCCACCTGTCTCGTCCTTTGTATTTTTCGACTCGGACCCTGATGAAGTTGCTACCGTAATTAGAAGCCTAAAATCCGATAGTGCCACTGGCTGGGACAAAATTCCTGTAATTTTTTTAAAAACTGCACAGCTAATTATTTCGCCAATTATTTCTCACCTCATTAACCTATGTTTCGACCAGGGAACTTTTCCCAATGCCCTGAAACAAGCTGTAATAACACCTGTGTACAAGAGTGGGGACAGAGCTGATCCGTCCAATTACAGACCAATATCTGTCCTCCCGTCCTTGTCTAAAATTGTCGAAAGAGCTATAAACTATCGCTTGTTAAGATACTTATCGAAAAACAAAATAATCTCTCCCTCTCAGTTTGGCTTTAGACAAGGCAAGTCTACAGAAGACGCAGTCATGGCGCTTGCCTCCATTGTCACTGAAAAAGTAGACCGTGGAAGTAAGTGCTTGGCAGTCTTTTTGGATCTCAAAAAAGCCTTCGACACAGTCTCTGTTCCCACACTTTTACACAGGTTAGAAGACATAGGCGTGAGAGGGGTACCACTTAAGCTGTTTCAGGAATACCTTAGCGAGCGCAGATATGTGGTAAAAATAGGAGTAGCCACCAGTTCTGAAGAAATTGTCACTTACGGAGTAGGACAAGGTAGTGTGCTGGGGCCAACACTGTTCCTTATTTATATAAACAATTTATGCAATATGTCTTTAGAAGATGCTCACATATTCTCCTACGCTGACGATACAGCAATAGTTTTCTCGGGAGAATCATGGGACAGCGTTGGCCGTAATGCCGAACGTGGTTTGTCTACGATAGCTTCCTGGCTCGATATCAACCTTTTAACTTTAAATATCTCAAAAACTAATTACATCTGTTTCTCCATATATAATCGTTCCCAGCCATCACAAGACTTCCATATTAAAATTCATACATGCTCTGACTCCTCCAACAACATCTGCACTTGTCTCAAAATTAACAAAGTCAGTAACACTAAATACCTTGGTGTTATGCTCGACCAAAGACTATCTTGGCACTTGCATTTAGAATTAATAATGAGTAGAGTTAGGAAACTTATATGGACCTTCAAATCACTTCGTCATGTAGCTACGAAAGACCTTATCAGGCAAGTTTATATCTCCTTGGGTCAGTCTATAATAATGTACTGTTTACCAATCTGGGGCGGAGCGACAAAAACAAAGTTTTTGGAACTGGAAAGAGCGCAGAGAGCACTACTGAAGGTCATGTTCTTCAAACCACTTAGATTCCCTACTGAAAGCCTATACTTAACCGCCAACCTTTTATCGGTTAGGAAGCTGTACATCCTGCAGATCGTTTTAAAAAAACACAAATCCCTTCCCTTCATCCCTTCTAGGACACAAACTAGGAGGAAGAACAATGTTGCTCCAGAAATTCCAGTCAAAACTACATTTGCTACGAGACAATATACAAAACAATCGTCACACATATATAATATTCTTAATAAAGAAAATAACATATATTCTATGACATACCGTGACTGCAAAAAAACAGTCACTCAATGGCTGACAAACAAGAGTTACGCCGAAATCGAGTCGATCCTATATGCATTCAAATAATTAAAAACATACATAGACCCCTCACAAACACACACACACACACACTCACACACACACACACACACACACACACTCACACACACACACACACACACCCAGTGCGCGAACTGAGTGAGCTTAACTTTTTTTTATTTTTTTATTTTGAATATTCTTTATTGAAGTTTATAAATAAAATAAAATAAAAATAGCCTTTATTTCTTGCTACTACAGGAATCTAACATAAGGTTAATCTATTTAATAATATTGTATTACATTGAAGTTTAGTTTATTTTAAATAGTTTTTTTTTTACTATGTACTTAGTTTAAAATTGTCACTAGTTTCAAAATTTATGTACCACTACTGTAAACTAGAGGAGCGGAACTACCTACTACAAGCACTCTTTTTTGCTTAAAAGGTAGTTCCTAATGTTGTAATGTTACTTACATAAGTTGATGAAATAAACATTTTTTTTTTTTTTTTTTTTTTTTTTTTTTTTTTTTTTTTTTTTTTTTTTTTTTTTTTTTTATTTTTAGTATTGTGTTTGTTCGCTTAACCTGCTGAACATACCATGAGTCTAAATATTGTTAAATCTTTAATAGAGTATGAACCAGTGAGCTTAGTGCGAAACAAAATTATGATATTCTAGTAATGTAGTCGCAATTCAGCTAACTCCACTATTAACCGACATTTTACTGGAATCCGTATATAATTTGAATGCCCTGTGTCCTCTTGCAATGTATTGGTAAAATAAATTACTATAGGCCTTATCTACTTCTCAACAAAATATTCTACGTAACAAGCCCTTTCATTTGATACCCATATTGATGGGATTGAAAAAAAACTAAGTTGTCCACCATCTTGTAGCGGCAGCCATTTTGGATTGACAATAATGTTGAATATACATAATTGTATTGTCACCAGAATCAAAGGCGAATAACAAATTTTAGATCAATTGGTTGACAGGAAGAAGGTGAAATTTCAATGACTAAATTTGATCCACGAAAAATAAAACAAACGGAGTAAGCTAAATAAACTAAATAAAATGTAATTTTTTCATGTCTTTGTCTTAGGTGATATATACGAGGTTCCATCTCTACAACAGAGTTCAGATATGGCAAACGTCAAGGCTGAAACTGTAGAAAAATGGATATCCGGTCATCCCGAACTACTTTACGATCACGCTAGTGGTACAATATACTGTTCAAAATGTGAAAGCCATTTGAAAACCATAAATAAAGGAAACGTTAAAAGACATATAGAAGGAGCAGTACACCAGAGAAAGTTTAAGCGGCCCGAAGAGGAATTTTATTTCGATCTTATAAAATTTCTCATTTTGTGCAATATTTCGTGGTCTCAGATGAAAAATACTACTTTTCAAGATTTCTTTAAAAAATATATGTGTAGTACCTGTTGTTGTACGTGTACTAATCGTACTCTGCCAGATGAATCACAGTTACGGAAAGTTTACTTGGACAAGTTTTTTAAGAATAAAATCAATTCAATTCGGCAAAATTATAAAAATGAGAAACTATGGATATCATTAGATGAAACGACAGACTTTTTAGGTCGCTATATAGCCCATTTTTTAATAAAACCATTGCATCCTAGCAATTTGACTAGACCTTATTTCGTAGCATGTAAAATGCTAACTGTAGTTAATGGACAAACAATCACGAAATTTGTGTTAGAATGTTTGGAAAACTTTTGGGAAGATTCTTTTGAATCGAAGGTAGGTAACATTCTTGTCCTCTGCACTGATAGCGTTGCATATATGCTGTCTGCAGGACGAAATTTAAAACAATACTTACCTGAAATGAAGCACGTAACATGTTTGGCGCACTCTCTTCATCGCGTATCTGAGCAAATTAGGTTAGAATATCACGATGTTAACATTTTAATAGCAAATGTTAAATTAATTGTTAAAAAATGTTAGAGTCAAAATTTTAAAAGAAAAATATCCAGATTTGCCGCTACCTCCCCAACAAGTTGTTACAAGATGGGGCACTTGGTTAGAGGCAGCATTTTATTACGCTCAAAACTTTGAAAAAATAAAAGAAGTATTATCTTGTTTAAGCAGCTCTGATGCGGTATCTATTCGAGAGGCAAAAAATATTATAGAAAAAGAAAATTTAAAAGAAGATTTAAATTACATTAAAGACAATTATTTTATAATTCATTTGTCTTTAAAAGAATTGCAAAAGCATAATTTATCGTTGACAGATTCACTTTTAGCATTTGACAACGTCAGAGATGCTATAAATCAGTGCAATTTAGAAAATATAAAAAATAAAATAGAACGTGTTATGGAACGAAACCCAGATTTAGACACACTTAGAGAATATAGTGAGGCCATTGAAAAAAATAAAGCACATAATTTAATACCTTTTTTAAAATTTGCTCCTTTGACATCGTCAGATGTAGAACGTTCTTTTTCCATTTATAAATGGATTTTAGATGTTAAAAGAAATAGGTTGAAAATAGAAAATATAGAGAAACTCATAGTTATATATTTTAATTGTAAAGATCAGGATTACCAGGATGCTGACATTGTAATCGATGAAGATTAAAAATGTGAATAAATGTAAAATGTACATATTTAACAATAAACAATGTTGATTTTTATCTTTTTTCTTTATTCTACCCCTTTTTTTTTGGTCCTAAAATCTGACTAAAATCAACCTGTTCCTTCGTATGCCCTTTACGTTTCAGAGTCGTGGTGCATCCTTAGAACAGTCTCACGACCCCAGCAGGCATTGACCCTCTATGGGGCCCCGTCATTTATTCTACCCTTAATGCAAATTACCATGACCACTATGAAAATATTTAAATTTAAGTGCAACAATTTATGTCTATCTATAAAAGTTCTAGCCATAAAAGGCTAAAAATAAAAAAATAAAAATTAAAGCTTCGATCGGAATTCGATTGTTTTTATTATTCAACAGATAAATAATGAATTAATTTAGTGTTGATACCTTCCTTTAAATTTTGAATTGAGTAGGAATAATATCACTACCAACATTAACAATATTTAATTGAATCCGGAAATACTGGAATTACTTTCCGGAAAAATGGCTTATCCATGTTATTCTTTCTGTGTGCATTTATGATACAAGTACCAAAAATCAATCTACCTACTCCGATCACTGATCATCATCCAGAGCTTGCTTAGTACATAACAAAAATATATAACAGTAGTATTCAATATGCACTCATTCGCTAATAATGAAAATTTAAACAATAATTTTAGGACAGCCATGGTTCCAACAAATAATTGAAATTGAAAAACAACTTTTTTATTGCAGTCGGGGGACAGTAGGTACTATGTAACATTTCTTTAGTGGTCATGTGCTGAGTCTTTCCATGTATTAAATTACCTCAGAAATTTTAGTATCAATGTGGTACCAATCAAAAATCGATTAAGTTTCGCATTACTTATTCAGTTAAAATATCGTTTTATCACTAAAAGGTATGAAATAAAAAAGCAGTCGGGGGACCATTAAAGAAATGTTACAGAGTACCTACTGTAAATTACCATATTATCATTACCATACATGGAAAAAATAGAAATAATAAATTTTTACCTATAAATTCCAGAAAAACCTATAAAAAATTCTATAGTGTTAAAATAACATGTTAAAAAAATGAAATTCGTTCGGAACTCTGCACGCGAGTCCGACTCGCACTTGGCCAGTTTTTTTTTACTTATGCATAAAGTTTTAACAAATAAATAATAAGCGTGAATAAGCAAAACATGTTATTACATTTTCAAAGATTTTCATTGACATTATATCATATTCAATAAATTATATTTATCAATTATATTCATAGTCAATAAATTACAGTTTACTATTTCTGGTTTCAGCCTATTGCCATATTAACTTACCATTTTGAATGTAGATAAACTTACCAAATATACCTTACTAATAAATGACAAAAATCAAAACGCTCTTAAAATATTTTAATTGTCAACTAAAGGATCAAAATTGTTAACGCGATCTCTAAGCTTTACGCGCGGCCGTGTGTGCGTAAACTTGCACACAAACATGAAAATGCCTAATCTTGCGCGAGTCAATTTTATGCACGGACTCTTAATGTCCGTTAAGTCGTCAACTTCCGTTTCAGGAATGTACTTCCGTTTTCTATTAGTTTCTAAAAACAAGAAAAATCATTGCTAGTATTTTGCGACACCATTAAAAAAAAGATCTGTAACATCTACGTAAAACAGTCACTTACCCTCCATTTTAATTTTAAAAAAAAGAACACGTAGAAAACCACGCTTCTATGCTTCTATTGATTGTATTTGGTTCTATTTGTTGTAAGTAAACGAAATAAATTATTCAGGAATCGGTTGAGGTTATGCACGTGTAACTTGACCACAGTGAATATAAAAATGAAAAATACATAATATAACATAGACATCTAGGACATCCTTATATCAGAAAGGATTTTGACGTGCCTCGAGCGCCAACGACTTGATATGAAGTAGAAGGATAACATTTGGAGACAAATAGGGATGTGCCTTCTAGAACACACGTCTAATAAATTTACAATTCTTTTCTTTTATTATGGGAAATATATCCAGGTTTTCATATTGTTTTTTTTATGAAATAAAAAAAAAGGTAAATACGGTATCAGTTTTTATTTAGCTTCGTAAATTGGTGAATAAACATTAATTTCAACTTATAATATTATTTGTCGATAGGACATTTATCCCATCCCTACGTTTAACTATAGATACGTTATACATTTGTTGCGTGGCGCTGGAGGACACATCGCGTATTATACATATAGATGGGCGTCGAAAAGGTTAAAAGCAGGGTTTATCTAATTCAATTCTGGAAAATTCGCGTTCAACAAAAAAATTAATACACGTGATATTTCACTACCCATGTATTTCACTCCCTCCTTGTGATATTTTGTGATTTTTTCTCAACCCCCTTTCCCCCCTCTCACCCTTAGAGCGTCACGTGATTAACGACCGATCTTCATGTTAATAAAAGTCTGTGCACTCTCTATCAAGTCAAATAAAATCCCGACCATAAGGCAATTCATGAAGCGCCTTACAAAGCGTTTCATTGAATCCGCCGAAAAGCACCAGAACCCTTTAATCGCATCGGCTACCCGATACGCTCCCTCCAAGATTAGTAGGATTCGCCGTCCTAGGCATACCCTCGTCGATCCTGACGACCCAATCACCATCCTTCAAGAAAGCTGTAGGGAAACCAGCACGATCAGAAAAAACAAATACAGACCGCGTTCCGTATTCCGGCCTCGCCGTCGAGGCCCGTCGCGACGTCCCAGTAATGCTCCCTCCCGTCTTTTGCCTAACGAGCCAGCCCGCGCCGCTGAGCCTTTAGAGTTAAATATTCCCCAAATAAATATCATGACCCAGCCAGTCCCTTGCTGTCCTCCCCAAAACGACGCCGCTGAGCCGAGGTCCGTACCCCACAGGGGGTGCCCTCAGTGAGCGGAGTTTTAGTTTTAAGTTGCATAGCCTCGGCTGGGGGCCTTAAATTCACTTGAGGTCCACACAGGCAAGTCCGGTTAAGTAGTTGCAACCTTCCCAGGTTCGTAACTGCGAGTGGCAATCGACAAAAAAAAAAAAAAAAAAATATCAAGTCAAATCACGTATCCACCCTGTGACATAGATGTGTGCAGGCAATTATGAACCTTAAGGTGGTAAACATTTTCCGACGGCGACTGTTCATCCAGTGTCGGCTGAATGCGTATGCTCGTGTTTGCAGGGTGGAGTACGACGCATACCGCAGCGAGTTGGAGGCCAGCGGCGGCAACCCGCCCGAGCTGCTGCTCAGCAACATCGAGCGCCATCGCCGCCACTACGAGCGCCTGCGGGACGACTCCGCCGTCAAGCTCAAGCTGCTGCACGAGAACCGGGTAAGCACGGCCTAGCAACCCGCCCGAGCTGCTGCTCAGCAACATCGAGCGCCACCGCCGCCCGCATCGTCTCTGAGTCAAGTATCAGATGGCGAATAAATCTGTGCGTGTTCCAGGTGAAGGTGATGAACAAGCAGCTGCTGCTGTTCCACAACGCGGTGTCGGCGTACTTCAGCGGCAACAACGTGGCGCTGGAGGCGGCCGTGCGGCACTTTAACATCCACCCGCCCCCCGCGCCCGCGCCCGCGCCGCCCGGGCCGCAGCTGGCGCCGCCCGGGCCGCAGCTGGCGCCGCCCGGGCCGCCGGCGCCGCCCGCCCCCGCGCCCCCGCGCCCCGCATAGTGGCGCGCGGTGCTGCTGAGCGCATTGCTGCAGAGGGCGCTGACGGAGCTGCGCGGCCAGCACGCTCCGCGTCAAGAGTTTCGTTTCGTCATTTAATCAGACCCCTCGCGAGCCGCACTGACTCGGCTCTGTCACTCAATCAAGTTTTGTACTCCCATGTTTTCATAATGCGTTCAGTTATACAAACTCATAAGTTCCTCTTATGTTGTAGTATAGAAACATGCTACGCTGTACATCGCTTCTTTCTACCTGGCCACCCACACGGAAACTGGCATCATGTCTTTCTTCGAATAAGTCATCTGACAAATGCTGCAACAATTCTAGTTCATCTCCAATATTTATTTTAATCAAAATTGAATGTATCAATAGAAAACGTGAAAATAATATTTACGCATTATGTGAGATGTACGAACATCGCGGCGTAAACGCGCAGTGGGACGAGCCCGGAGTCAAGACTAGATATACGTGTGAAATGAATATTGCAAAGCTTCATTTTATTTTGTGTGATATCATATATTATACGCGCTTTTGACCAAATTGACATTACCCTTTCGACTCTCTGACTTTAGTGAGAGAACTATGCTTGGAGCGTTACTAATTACTACTTCGTCACTACATTGCGTCACTCAGTCAAGTGTTAACTCAAAGAATGATCTAATGTAGTGAGCCTATTAGCTCATAAGTATATTTTTGCACGTAACGCATTCTGAGCATATATTTTACTATGACAAATATATCTTTTACATAAGTAGGATCTGAATAATTTATTTTTGTAGTATATTATTAAGTTTGAAGACTTGTTCCGCCAAGCTTACATTATGTATGCTTGTCTTCTATTCATTCCAGTATTTATTGCTTTACGCTTGCCTAGTTATGTAGTTTTCAAAGTCCATTTAATATAAATTTTAAATAATATTTACTACAATAACTTGGTTAGTTAATAGGCACAATGCTAGTCTAATTTATTAGCTCAACGTTATCCTTCCAATGTACCCGCAGTGTAAAGCTTCTGTGTTCAATGTTATAGCCGAGCTGAATACAATGTTCTCCGTGTTAGAAACTATTTGTTACAATGTTGAATGCCACGTGAACCCCACATGTTCCCATGGTATTACATTAATTATATTATTTGAAAAAATAATCGTTAATTTTAAGCTAATGTATATATTTCTCGTTTATAATGATAATGTCCTGGGAACATATAATGGAGAGGTGTTGAACATTTAAAATAAAATTACTGTAAGTAATAATATTATCAATACCCAACATTATCACAGTAATAATCTATGAACTTTCACACTATGTACTTATAGGATATATTGTATTATTACAACTTATTGTTATAAGCGACAATTTCGTATTTAGTGGGTATAATATGTATTGTAACCTTGTTGATAATGACACCCCCACTGATTAGCAGTAAACAAACATCAAGTTGGTCAGAACGGATAGTTTGTCATAGTTTAGTGCTCTTTGTGATCTCATCTAACTATCAGTCTGCTTGGTGCATTTGAACTGCCAATGGATGGGCCCCTTAACAAAGTATGACAATATGGCACAGATTAGCTCGAGTATCGTAGGTATGTGGAGCATAGGAGTTTCATTCTAGCTAGTCAAGTTCTTGTTCAGTTGATTGTACTATCAATGTGACTTATTTAAATATTATTATTTTAGAGATCAAATTATACACTATTATTGTAAATGTAAGACAATGTGTTTATCATATTTTTTAAAGAGTGTAAATTAGATCACTTGCCACTTTATGCTGTTTCATTTGCATCTTGACAATTTATTCAGCTCAAAGTTCAGTGTTAACAAATATGCCATTAACAGAAACAAATGAAGTTATCCTCTGAAGGATCTTTGTTTTATATAATAACTTATATAGATTGGGAAATAATCCTTACTAATATCATAAATGCGAAAGTAACTCTGTCTGTCTGTCGTGCTTTCACGCTAAAACTACTGAACCGATTTAAATGAAATTTGGCACAGAGATAGTCTTAGAGCCTGAGAAAGGACATAGGCTACTTTTTATCCCGGGAGTATGTTCCCTAGGGACCACACGGGCGAAGCCGCTGGCAGAAGCTAGTAAAAAATAAAAATAATCGAAAATAATCCGCAATACGCATACAGGTAAAATTTACACTGTACGAGTCAGCTTGGCCCCAATAGGCCTCACGGATTCTGACAGTTGGAGCAATTTGCCCCGATCAGTCCTTAAGGATCCTGACACGTTAAGGTAAATAACTAATTATTTTGTACAACCATCTATTGTTGCCACATCTTTTAGTCCCTTTAAAAGCTTTTTTCCTAGAAACAGCAGGGTGGTTTGAAACGGTTGGTTAATGTAACAAAAGGACAGTGAAATTAATAAAACCAACAGGAGATTGTTCATAGCTCAGAAACTGTATTCCATCTCACAAAACCATCACAGATCTGTCTGTGGGCCCCGCTTCTCTCAGCTGGGGTCACTTCTTAGTGCTCCATCAACAACACTTGCCGCTTCAACATCTGTCCTGACCGGCTTGCCTTACGCTCTCACAGCTTCTCTGTTACTTTCTGCCTTGTGTTTTTCTTCATTTTCTGCCTTTAACTTTTCCTGAAATCACAATTTAGAAATATGTTATAGAATAGAATACATATATCAATATTGTGTACTGTGACAGCTAATCATATTTACCAAATCATAGATAACTCTGACTACAAGCGAGCAGCTCGGACAAGTTGCTAGTTCTTCACCCTCCAGTAACTCTTCCTGAAAGAAAAGGGAAGTTTTATTATAGTGTTCAGCTCAACTGCTAAAACCTATACCTAACATTTACCAGTGGCATAATATGTTACCGTTTTCATGTAGTGGACGCGAACATATCTCTGGGTGCTTAATATTGGGCTGGGTTACTTTGAATAAGATTCTTAGTAAAAACAGTTCTGTCATAGACATAATGGCATTGATTCGGGTACCATCTTTCTGTTAAGTATATTGCAGTACCATAAGCTGCCAATGGTCAGTGTGCAAGTACAAATTTTACACAAGCATGCAGTCAATTAGTTTATAAATTCTAACCTTACTTATTTGGAATCTATCGCCGCACGGACATGGATAGTAATACATGTCTTCATCTTCCTCATACTCGAAGTCTTCAATTTCTATTTCATCGTGAAATGTCGTCATTATAATATTGTTCTAGTTTTCGATGATAAAAACAACCAGTGTGAATGGTGCGCAAATGACATCATTATAATTGACATTGACAAAAGCAAAGTTTGACGTCTGTCAAAACACTGGGTCTCCGTTCCATTCATAGAGATAGAAAATATATGTCTATGGTTCCATTTGTTACAATTTGGGACCTACAATGCAAAAAAAAATTCGGGATATTTCATATATAAAACTAATTGACCTAATTTACTTGTAACCTAATGAGCAATGCCTGTGGAAAAAACGATAAGTCAGTAATGAAAAATAGACATCATTGTTGCCATTGATTCGATTTTTGAATTGTTTGTAATTGTAACATTCGTTCAGCACGTCATACCATGCGTCACGTCACACACGTCATTTGACATTTAGTTTCATTTTTGTGGGGGAGGATGATCGTGGTGGTCTTGCCGTATTTGTTGTAAAAATATTTTGAAGTGTTGCAGTGAGTGAACTAGTGCCCGTGCCGTCCGATTTATTATAATTACAGAGCGCATCAATTTACAGACACAATGTTTAGTTGGCTAAAGAAGGAAGGTGAAAAATCCGAGAGTATCGAAAATGTAGTGGAAGGGCTCAAAAGGATTTATAGAACAAAACTTTTACCGCTGGAGCTGCACTACCAGTTCCACGACTTCCACTCGCCGCAGCTCGAGGAGCCGGACTTCGATGCTAAGCCTATGATCCTGCTCGTGGGACAGTACTCCACCGGTAAAACCACATTCATCAAATATCTGCTGGAACGAGACTTCCCCGGCATCAGGATAGGTCCGGAGCCCACGACCGACAGATTCATCGCCGTCATGTACGACGAGAAGGAGGGCGTGATCCCCGGCAACGCCCTCGTCGTGGACCCCAAGAAACAGTTCCGGCCGCTCAGCAAGTTCGGCAACGCCTTCCTCAATCGCTTCCAGTGCTCCACGGTGAGCTCGCCCGTGCTCAAGGGCATCTCCATCGTGGACACGCCCGGCATCCTGTCGGGCGAGAAGCAGCGCGTGGACCGCGGCTACGACTTCACGGGCGTGCTGGAGTGGTTCGCGGAGCGCGTCGACCGCATCATCCTGCTGTTCGACGCGCACAAGCTCGACATATCCGACGAGTTCCGCCGCAGTATCGAGGCGCTCAGGGGGCATGACGACAAAATTCGTATTGTGCTGAACAAGGCTGACATGATTGATCACCAGCAGCTGATGCGTGTGTATGGTGCTCTGATGTGGTCGCTAGGCAAGGTGCTGCAGACACCGGAGGTGGCCCGGGTTTATATTGGATCTTTCTGGGACCAACCTTTACGCTATGATGTAAACAGAAGATTATTTGAGGATGAAGAGCAAGACCTCTTCAGAGACATGCAGTCCCTGCCACGAAATGCAGCTTTGCGCAAACTGAATGATTTGATTAAGAGGGCTCGGCTCGCTAAGGTCCATGCATACATTGTCAGTGAATTAAGGAAAGAGATGCCTTCTATGTTTGGTAAGGATGGTAAAAAGAAAGACTTAATAAAGAATCTGGGTCAGGTTTATGACCGCATCCAGAGGGAGCAGCAGATCTCTCCTGGTGACTTTCCCGACATTAAGAAGATGCAGGAGACGCTGGCCAACCACGACTTCACAAAGTTCCACCCGCTGAAACCCAAGCTGCTGGAGGTGGTAGACCACATGCTGGCCACAGACATTGCGCGCCTCATGGATATGATCCCACAGGAAGACGTTAACATTGTCTCTGAACCACTAATAAAGGGTGAGTTATTTTCACTATTGTATTGTAACAAGATTCTATTTAGCAGACCGTACCTATGATGCACCACATTTTACCAGTTATGTAGTGCAATATGCTGTATGACATGTGAAACAGGTTTATTATGTTCTTGGAAACCTAATCTACAATTAAAGGTTTCTCAGAATTTCTCACGTTTCTCAGGTTTGGCTTAACTATTGTTTTTTGAAGATGCCTTTATCAAATTACTTCATGTTGCAACACTTTTCTGAATCATTTTTCCAATGAAAACTGAAGTATGTGTTGAAGTGTATAAAATAAAATTTAGCAATAACTATCTTTGCGCTACAATCAACATACTTATAGTACATGGGAGCGGCACTTATCACTGTTGACAAGGCTACGAGTGCGATGCCGGGGTTCGTTGGGACCCGCACATACATATATTGTCTTCGCAAATCTGAAAGGTCTAATAAGTAGATAATAATAGTAATATAACGTTTATTTCATATTACAGAAGATATAACATAAGGTACCCAAATAGTACCTTATGAACGAGCATGTATTTGCGTAAGGTGTAAACGGCCTATAAGAGCAAGTTACACATCTGTTATCACGAGATATTGACCTGAATATGTTCTTATCAAAGTGATAACGCTTTGCCGGGAATTCGCTAACGTTGCTGTTAACTGCGTTAGGCAAGCACTATAATTAGAAATTATTAACTTATGAAGTCTGACCTCATAGTCGGGAATTGGAAATACATAGTTGATGAAGCAACTGGCCAATGTGCTGTGCAGCCATTGTTGTGATGTCGATAATGATGTGTTACGATTACGCCATACGCTTCAATATAATACTATGTCCCAATCAGGAAAATGATCCACAAGTGTAGGAATACCTACACATTGTTTATTTGTAAAGTACCTACTTTTCAAGATCCAGCTGTGTTGGAGTCAATTTGCTATCGGTAGAACTTCAATGCCGCACAGCCGCATGTCGTGGGGTACCCGCATGAAACAAGCAATATATGTTGGAAGGAAGCCTTCGGGAGACAGAGACTGGAGTGAATTTGCGTTTATTTGAATCTTTGCTTTCTCTTATCAGCTTGTATTTTTGAAAGTGAATCAGGCGCTGACACGACCTACAAAGATAATTGTCTTAATACGAGCGTTAAACGAATTATTGGCTAAAATTGACCAGCTGTTCTAAACAAAAAATACGGTTATCATAAATATCGATTTACTTCTCGATTCAGACTAAACTACTTTCGCGTTAAATCGTGTACAAATAATAGCAGTTCACATTAATGACAATGAGAAACTCCGCCACGGTGGGCGTCGTCAGCGCCTCAGCGGGTGCACTCGGCGAAAGTGTCGCCGCCGCCCGCGAGCAAACGATCCTCCGTCACGTTATCGTTGTCCACTCAAATTAAAATTAGCCGCTAACCGGCAAACACAATCTTCTAAATCTCTGCTTAATTCCCCACACGTCTGATGAGTTTCTCTTCGGCCATTGACCGCTGAGTCCTACCTCTGGATGTCTTTAGTTTTATCGATAGCGACTTACATTACTAATTCATCACCACCAGTAGCTAGGAGATACTCGTATTTTGTGCAGTATATTTAGTTGTGCTCGTACGTGACTCTGTCCGTATGGAAGGTGGGAACAAAGAGGCCACCACAGCCAACATCAACACCACCACCATCATCATCACTCGTCGTCCATCGCTAAATCGACACAGAACATTGTCTACTAATTAAAGATTCGATATCATCATATCGATCACAAATGATTGTTGCGCCACCTGGCCATTTCTGTTTTTTTTTAATTAACAGGAAATATTCTGTATTTACATACACATTCCGGAAAATGAATCCCTTGTCCTACAACGACACCGTGGTTATAATCCGAAACTAGTCAACTAGTAAGTCAGTTTATCATATAGCTATAGGTACCTGATTGAGTTCCTTGATGGAAAATTCCAAAAATAGAAGCAATGTCATGGAACCACGATTGTAGTACTCGTTGTTTGTCGCATTGATAACGAACTGATTGTAATTTGTACCTAGTAACAATAAGTTTATGAGACACGCATCGGTCGATAAAGTGGCATTGAATCAGATGGTGGAACACATTCTTCATTTCTGTGTGTTCTACCTTCCGCTGATAAAGTCACTAGTCAGCGCAATGACAAGATCAGTGATAGTGAACGCGGTGAGCGCGCACGTCTACGTACCTATTACTTAACTGGGCATCTTAATATTCTTAATGCACCGTGATATTAAGCGCTAAGTCACTGGGCCGTTAAATACTAGGAAGTGTTGCGATTCACTAAACGATTCTTAATCTGCCAGTTACTTCACACAGCCGCTGCTCTGCTAGCCGGCAGTCGGTCGTAAAGGCGCTGTTTACATCAACACATCAGTGTGTCACACCGTCACACGTTTGTGACATGTGTTGTGTGTGTGGCCCCGTCTTCGTCGCCTTCCACGGCGCACAACGGAGACCTTCAGTCCAACAGCCGATTGTTATTGATATCCAATTAATGTCTCCGTTTAATTGTCTCTTGCAATTACGGCTAATGCACAAATAATAATTAGTAATTTATCATTATGTAATAGACCCCCGATAACAAATTTTTATTGTTCCAAAAACTTGGTAAATTATATTTACCATGCGATTAATGTTATCGATAAATTGAGGACCAATGGCAATATTGGCATGAGTAACAACATAATTATCTAGGTTACTTTTAGGCCAATTTTTCCTTTTGTGTCGGTGGATTCCGCGTCTGATTTCACGATGTATTGGTTAGTGTTAGGTGTAATTATGCGGGATGACGCGGCGGTGCGGCGGCGGGTCACAGGCGCACGGTGACGAACTGACACGACGCTAATGATTCCTTGTTATCAATTGTGGCGAAGCCGCACGCTCACACTCGGCGCACGCGCAAGCAAATCACTTCATTTGCTCCATACTCGTACACAAGCGCCAGAATCCATGAGATTGTCGTTGAAATTTTCCCAACAGAAATAAATCTATATATATAAAAATGAATTGCTGTTCGTTAGTCTCGCTAAAACTCGAGAACGGCTGGACCGATTTTAATAATTCTTTTTTTGTTGGATTCGCCAAAATACAGGGAAGGTTTAAAAGCAAAAAAAAAATGGGTAGGTAGATAGGGTAGGTAGGTAGGTAGGGTAGGTACGGTAGGAATAGGGTAGGAGTAGGGTAGGAGTAAGGTAGGAGTAGGGTTGGAGTAGGGTAGGAGTTATATTATAGATGAAAATTGTGACGCAGACGAAGTTGCGCGGGTCAGCTAGTTATGAATAAAAATATATATAAAAACAGTTTAAAATTAGGTACTTAGAGTGTTGAAGCACTGGTCAACAATAAACAATGGATTGACGCACGTCCATTTAAACATAAAAAGGTAAATCCAAAACATGTAACCACTACTGCACATTCACGTGGAGGAGGGTTCCGCAGCATACAACACAACGAACATTGCGATCAACGTCCACCAGTCGATATTGATCGCTTCAAATATATCACCGCGTGAATCATGCCTCATTCTGATTGCATTACACATAGCGAAGGGTTTGTGTACAGCTAAACGACACAAGAAATCTGTGTCAATACTATAATAACCTACTTAATGTATGCGCGATGCCTTTTTTAAATGATAGCTGCATGCTTGGCTACTATGACTATGTACTGGACTATGTACTTAAAGAACACTTGACACTACTGCATTGCTCATCTTCGCTTCAAATAGTGCAGCTGCCATATTAGCACAGTCATATCAAAAAGTCTCCATGAACTACAGAGAATCATTAGCACTTCAGTCTCGTTGGCCGATCTCAGAACTGTGCCTGTCTGCCTAGCCTCGGCCGGCACTTGACCCTTGGGCTCTATATTCGGCAGCCGATTCGATCGCGTCCAATTGACTTATTCATTAACATGTGTTTACTCCCGCACCGTTTGTGAGTCGTACAATATTTCATTATATCGATACTGTGTGTTAAACATTTGGTAGCAATTCGTCCGGCGGCGGCGTTATCAGCACCGAGCACGTAACCTTCGGCGTATTACACCTAGGTGACAGTTCTGCGACGTGTTAGAACACACACTCACTGCACTACTGCAGTCTACAGCCAAAACATTTCGTGCACCAGATTTCGATTGTCCATAATCCAAACCTGAACTGGAAGTAATCCCTGTACTCATGTGAATGCTCACCCAATGCATATTCGCACAACATGGATGAGTGTGGCCGTGACGTGAACGTCGCCGTCCTTAAAAATACAGTCGGATGGAGACATAAATTCAATCGATTCGGTTCTTGTAACCAAAATATATCAGCACCTACAAGGCAATCAGAGCATCCTATTATGGACCATGCATAGATTGTAGCGTACATGAATAACTTAGTTGCATCGTTCAATACTCCGCTCTATGGGGAAAATTCCTTAGCATCATCGTGAGCTCGAAGAAGTTGCATAGTTCCGTCATTGTTGTACAGAACAAGTTTGCTTGGTGAACCCCTGGCGCGGGCGCACCTGTCCTGCGCCTGCGCGAGCGACCTTGCCCATTCTATAGCGTGCCGAATGCCATGCGCCATGCCCTTCCGAATGTAAGCAACCGCACCGCCGCGTCAGCCGCGCGCCGCGCCGCTCTAATCAATACACCAATTAAATGCTTATTTCCTGTCAGGGTACCTACTTCGTTTATCTGAAAAGCAATTCCCATGTCTTCGAAATGTTAACATACACAATTTAATTTGTGACAAAAATGGGTTAGTTTATCATCAGGAAGAGAGAAGGACTGAGAGGCCCCCGGGTGAAAGCCTACAGATATTGAAGCTTATTGTTGTGATCAACCTCTTACAAACCTAAACCCTATACAAAGCACAAGTCCGGTCCTGGCATGGAGTATTGCCGCCACCTTTGGGATGGCTCAGCTAAATGCCAGCTTGCTGCGCTTGACTCAGTGGAATGAAGAACTAAGAGGGTCACCGGCGACGTTAAACTGGTGGATGCCAAGCTACACATGCTCATAGCCGCAAGGTTGTCTGCTTGTCGGTCTTCTACAGATTGTACTTCGGTGAGTGTGCCCAAGAACTCCACGGCCTCATCCTACCGGACCCCTTTTACCATCGGACATCCAGACGCACAGCAAGTTATCATCCCTACCTTGTTGCTATTCCACCAATTTGCAATAAGCGCTTCCAAACGTCTTTTATAATGCGCACAGCAAAGGAGTGGAACTCTCTTCCTGCGTCTGTGTTTCCAAACGCTTACAACATAGGAGCAAAGAGCGAGAGAGCGAGAGTAACTAAGGAGCTTGTGAACAAGCTCCTTCTGAGTAAACTCGCTCCATCGTTGACTTAGTCTCTGTCATCTCTGACCTAGACTGACTAGACCTAGAGTCAAGAGCAAACCCAGCTCAAATAAAAAATCACTAGATTAGACTCGGGAACCCCATCGACTGTATATCGTTTAGAAATACACAAATTTCCAAGCCACACCATTCTCCTTATTGGCCATCGTTACGAGCCCCCGATATCCTACTGCATCCTTCAATCATTACTGCAGAATGGATCATCTGATCGGGCACGGCTCTGCAATTACTCGATATTGTCACATTGAGCAATTATAGTAACGTAACAAACACGTTATGCAATTACAATGTTATTGCTATCTGCTGAGCTGGTGTTATCGCAGCTAATCTATTTAGTAATAGCGATCTGGTCGGCGCCAGCTATCTCTGCTATATCGAGGCTCCGTATCGCTCGCTAACTGCTAGTGCCCACAGTTATAAACTCAAACTTTTTCTTGCTTCATTTTCTTGTATTGTGCGTCATCAGTTAGTCATCGCTAATGAAGCTAAGTAGGTTTATATTTTTGCGATACACCGTTACTGAATCAGCATTACACACACGTACTACGTGATCATGTGAAATCGACATTGTAATACCGAGTATTATATTGATTGTTTTTGCTGCCTTATCTTGTGAGTCCTAAGTATAATTATGCCGCTAATGCATGTATATTGCAAATTAGCAATAAATGATTTCCTCGTTGGGGTTATGTGAGGGTCGATGTGTAACTAAGTTTTAGTAACGAAGTCCGTATTCCAAGGCTACGTTCCTCACCGGTGCATTACTCAGCCTTATCGTTGTCTGCCATAACTCTTATGATGGACAGCTTCTGAGCCAGTCAATGTTTCCTGCCTTTGTAGATTCAGTCTTACAGTATCCTAATAGCTGATATTTATTGGATTAGAGTAATTTGGTGTTACTGCTTGTACTTACCCAGCTACATCTTTGCATCTCATTCCATATTTTCTCTATTGCTCTTAACATTGGCTTCGATGACTCTACTTTCAAATACTTGAAAGTGATTCAAAATGATTAAAAGTTAGTATCTTCGTGGTTGTCACCAATCCAAGCTCACATTCAATAAATAATTATAAACAATCAGGCAGTTGTTAAAACGTCAAGTTTGTGCGGTTCCTTACGGGCTGCGCACGCGCATGCCCGCTGACTCGTCGCGCTAATACGGAAACGTAATTAAGGGCACACTGAGTCCACAACTTGAACAAACTGCAGTCGCCCTCACCGTCAAACTCGCCACTTTGTGCTCGCTCATGAAGTCATGAAGTATTATCTTATCAAGGTATGTGTATAGGTAAGTGTTATCTATAAAATATGATTGACCGGAATTCTTGCGTCCGATTTCACGGCTGCAAAGCGATTTTGGAGTAGGTCGGAACGTGGTATTCAGTGCGAATGTCAAGGCCCTCCAAAAAGGGAGTGGCATGTATTGGTGCCGCAGACTCGGTGTCCGCGCAGTTTGCTGGTGCAGGCGCGCAGGCGCAATGGGAGCGAGACGCGGCGGCACTTTCGCCGGCCGCGCTCGTTAGCTCTAGATTAATCATGATTACAATGGAAAATGGGCTTGAGCCGTGTTCACTAGTCACCGGAGGTTGTTGTACTCGCGAGTCGCGACCTACACGCGACGTACTACCTAGCGGCGAGCTACGTTACAATGTTTGTTTCAATACTGTTTTAATCAATACTTTTTAGTATTTCTACCTAATTATAAATTGAACCTTGAAGCTTACTTAAGTTTACGAATATGTTAACATGCGACACGCATTGCATCCACCGCGATCCGGAATCAAAATAATTCGCTCGCGTGTCTGCGCGAAACTGTGTAAGCAATTCGTAGTCCGTATGCGGCTATTAATCGCTTGTGTAACTAGATCAATTTTATTATAGTTCATTAAACTGCAAGAAATGCTAGATTAGAGCCCGATAAGTGCGTCGTGGACACATCGCGTGTGTTCGCGGGAAGTGTCGCAAGTTGGCGCCGGTGCAGCGCCGCCGCCGGTGCAACACCGCCGCTCCTTCCAGTTGGCCGGCCGGGTTATGTAACCGTACATGCAGGTATCGGTTGCCTCATTAATGCACCATTAAAATCGTCCTTCACGATTGGAATTCACAAGTAATTAATTAAAATCATATTTATTCGTTAAGCAAATAAAAGTTGAGCAAACCATAAAATCCAATCCATCAATAACTTAGATTTGCAAAGCGGTTGCTTTGACGGTGACTGTTACCAGAACAATTGTTCTCACCCATACTTGAGCAAGGTTCTGTAGAATGAAGCGGGACTGCACGAGTGACAATATTCATATTGATAGTGACTTTGGCAACGAGACATACAAACACCATAATCTACGAACGCTGCCACGAAGTACTTGATGAAGTTCACCTTTTGGCTCACGAGTATGTGAGCACTGAGAGTCAACAGGATGGCTCGTACAGTGAGCTCACTGATCGCTTCGATTCAGTGACTTTGATGGATCCATGAATTTGTATACGCATAGCGCACGCTCATCACGCAGTGTTTACGTCGGATGCGCGGACACACACGCGACGCTAATTGTAGCGGCCATTGTTCCGCATCCGCTGTGACATCAGCGCACAGCGCCCATTGAGACGATCTGAGCAGCATCCATTGTGTCGGCGAGTGGCCAGCGCGACCCACTTGCCGCTCAATGGCGGCTCATTGTGCTCGCATCACGACACAACGCACCAGCTCAAGCACTCACAGACAACAATATTGGACCACTCGTTTGTTCTCTCCGCCTTTGTCAACCAATCCCGATAAAAGCGATTACATTGGATTGGATTTCCTGTGCGGAAGACCACTTACTATATGTTTCGGCATTTTATAGAATGCAAATTCAAGTTCGCTCTGGCACGCTTTCGCTTCGAACGTAAAAGTTGATGGCATTGGGTTGTGTTGTGGGGCACAAATACAAACAAATGAAATCGATGCTCGTGCTGGAGTATGATAAGTTCGGAAGCGGGCGATGTGTGCCGCGCGTGCGCAGAATGTAGATAGATAGACGCCACACGCCCTCGCCGCGCGCGCCGCCGCGATAGCCACTCGCAGGCCGCAGCACATTGATTGAGAGGCTGCGAAATGCACTAGTAGCTATACAGGTTCTTGCCTGGTTTCTGAACTATGTATTTGTAACTGGAATTTAGCCATTGTAGAAGTAACGTCTTTAGTCTCATATCTTACTTAAGTGACGCAACGGGTTCATATCGTAAAACTCAGTTAATAGGAAAAGTAATCATTTGATTCTTCGATTTGACAGCTGCTAGTCCCCACACTCCTCACTTCACGACATCCGTCGCAAAATTCGCCTGCATTTTAGTTTTTGCTCTTCTTAAGAAACAGTTTTGACAAAGAAGTGCAAATAAACTATAATAACGTTTATGATGATGCGCTGTTGCGATGGTGTATGATAATCGTAATAATGGATTCGAGGCGCATATGCGACGTGCTGAGTATGCGCACGCGCGCGTGACTGTATGCCGCCATTGTCCCTACAACCCTTGGGCCGTAATCCAGCCATAATTTGCTCTGCTTGACAATGCATCTGAACAGCCCACAGTTAGAACAACGGGACGGAACGTTCTCGTCGAATGTAGATCGGCTTTTCAAACTTCGACTTCGACTGATTTGACGATTGTATTTGGTTTTAATATGTTCCTGCAACTTCTTGGGCTATTAGATAAAGATACCTTATGGCTATTTTATATTTAAATGCACTTCACGTAAAATATATAAACGTGGTTTAGGGAGTGACACGGAATACCCTGAACATTACCGTACTTAGGTATAAGGTTAAATAAAGTCAGGAAAATGAAGTGAGTCATGCAAAATCGAATGAATTTCCTGTCCAAAACCCATTTCCAAATAAAAGCGGTCGTTAATCATCAAATAAGGAAGATGTTGGAACTCGCCATTAGCTTATTATACAATTAAGCGTCCTTCAGTGGGCACCAAGGTCGGCGTTATGAGGCCAAGTGCCAGCGGAGCAGTGGTCAGTGACGAGCGGCCTGCGTGGGAGCCCGGCGGATGCGCATCCTCCTTACCGCGAGGATACAGGTATCCTGCGCTGACCAGACCTTGAGCCACTGGGGAACACCCAAATTACTCCGTTTGGCATTTAGGAAAGACATCTCCCCCCTGCGACGGCTGAACGAATTCGTTGTAGATAGATACAAGCGGTTGCGACTGCTCTTAGTTTTTCTTGTGTGACATTAATTATGTATCAAATGTAATCTTGGGATGCGAGTCGCTAAAACCGTTACGATTCCTTGAATAGTTTATTATACTAGTGTTTGGATGTAAGAATGCTCTCACTGGAGTCTACATAGCACACTGTGATGACTAAACCAGAAAAAGAAGGAGTATCTTCTTACATTTTTTACTCTGAAACGTTCGTATTTCATAATCTCAGACTCAGTGTCATCAAGGTCTCTTCCTGGTGTCCTCGCTACTCACTCGTGACGACAGCGCCTTACTATGGGACACTAAATATTAGATGTTTGTCCAACGGCTCCAAAAGCAAAGTGCTAACTCGCGATAACCAAGTTTGCTTTGACTATGACATTGCGGTTATCTTAGCATATTACAGAATCATATTTACACGCATTATTAGATCATACATTCTAGATATTGTAAAAAAAATAACCGTCGAAACAAATACCTTCGTCGTTTACATATTTTGTGCCAGAAAGCGTAATAGGGGCAACAACCTTAACAATAAAAATTACAAATCGCCATCATCAGCGTGAGTGGCAGGCGTTGTAATTACGGCAGGCCGGGAGCATTCGCTGCGGATTCGCGGCAATCTGCGGCTACTGCTCAACGGATTCTTTATATTGTCAATGAACTCATGTTCATTGCTTTCTGCTGCAATCAAGTGTTCATTCAGTTTGTGGCGCTTTACCTAATCACTGCCTGTTGGATGTTTTATACATCTCCGTTTAGCCCTGACAACTGTTATGAGCTAACTGACCTTCTCTAATTGTCCTGGTGCATACAGGGGTACACAATGAACATTTCGCTACGCTATGACTTATTCGTTTGAAGGTTGAGCACTGAACAGCAAGGATGTAGCGCACATAGCGACTGCCTGGGCAGCGGAACCGATGTGTGGACAATGTATTGTGGACGCGTTCTTGAGGCCCCGACGGTGCTCCCAGTAGTGAGCAGTCATCGATTCGCTGCCAGGCTGCCACCCGGCCAGCCATCCACCAGCGTGTGCTGCACTTCCTGCACTTTCTCTCGCATGAAACGCGATCTAGATTACTGCGCGCCATTAACTATTACATGAGTTGTGATACACTCCGCGCTCGCAACGCGCCGGTTTCACCTCGACGTACAATTGTTAGGGCTGATGTCACTTGTCGCCGTGAGAACGGCCCACTTGCGTCGGTTGCCATCACGATGTCGTCTGCAAAACATACGCACATAATGAGAATGACACACAAATGGATTAGTTAGTACTTGTAGAATGGGCAGTAGGCTAGACGGAGACTAGAGGGACAGAGAGTTCAGAGTTCGATAATACTAATAAAATAGTATTACTTTCCCTTTATAGCAGCTACAGCTACAGCTACCTTTGCAATTCTGCATCAAACCTTCTTTGATCTGATAATCAAAAAATCCTAAAATAGGAAATATGTCAATATCTATCCTGCGGTCTTCGAAATTACTATTATAGTTTATTTTATCATTGGTTATTGGTTATTGTGGTAGCAGTGTGTCTGTGTATTAATGGTCCAATCAGTTTACGATTGTTATTGTTTTGCTCGCTGCATGGTGGGCGACATGTGATATCTCAGCATTCTTCTCATTCGCACTTATTGACTACTTACACGGGCCACTACTTGCCTACGTGTAAATATAGACCACTCGCGGCATGCCATGCCATTTGTTCTAATACCTCTCGAGTACATTATAAATCTCGCGTTGTATCTCTCACATAATGTACGAACAATACATGCTGTGTATATTTTCTTACCAGTTCAACTGTGTTTGCTATTGTTTAATAAAGTAACAGAATTGTTTAATAAATATTAGAAAATCGCTTCCTGAAGAGAACCTAAACTGTAGTGTTTTGGAGGATAAGCAACTAAATACAACAGGCTCAAGTTACTCTTGGCACGGGATCTAATGCCATGGCGTATGCCGATGTCTGGTAGAATAGAATAGGAACTTCCTAGTACACACTTATGTGCTCATCCACAACTTTTGTCGTCTTCTATACTTTTAAACAGTGTCAGTCTTATCTTCATGCCGGCGTTGATCCAACGAATAAACAGTTGCTGTTAAAAATGGAAGCGTTGCTCGAATAACAATGAGTGATGAAAGTTGTCGACTGGCATATTGATTCAATTGCGCTTTGTCGCTTTAGTAGGAGTCAGCAGTTCAGCACAGCGCAGCGGCGCGTCACCGCTTCGTGACGCTCTGATGGCGCCCGGGAAAAAATACTTAGGTACAGAACGACACTCACCTTCGCAGCACTTTTTACAAACTAAACAAAATACTGACCTACATTTACATAATTGTCGCATTAAATCCTTGAAGTAACACTCACAAGTAAGTGTGGTAGAACAATAGCAGCGTTTCTTTGCCTAATAAAAACTGGCGGCTCGCTTCGCTGAGCGCTGACACAGCAATCAATAATGTCCTCGCCTTTCATTTACAGTTATTGAGCCGATTGTTGCTTTTTATATTATGCACAATATATTATTGTTTCGCAATATCAACTTTTTATGCGCGTCTTCGTTATGCTCTTGCACTTGCTTGCTTGATTTTCTCCATGGGAGATTCCAGATTTGCCTTTAAAGTAGCTGCAAAGGCAAATCTGGAATATGGCTTCGAATATAATTAATAGAGACCGACCGGTGGTACGGTTTCGGCCCAAAAATCTAGTATCGGCCACAGTTTAGGTTTCGGCCCAAAAATCTAGTATCGGCCACAGTTTCGGTTTCGGCCCAAAAATCTAGTATCGGCCACAGTTTCGGTTTCGGCCCAAAATCTAATATCGGCCACAGTTTCGGTTTCGGCCAAAAACTGACCGAACCTTCGGCCTTGCCGAAACTCAATTTTCGTCATTGTCTTGCGTCGTTCGGCTAACTTCGGGTTGTCGTTGCCTGTGATCGCTAGTTAGGCAATTTTCAATATTAATAACGTATGCGCACAGAAATGTTTGCGGCAATCGTTTTTAGGGTTTCGAACATCCATACAAAACGGAACCCTTATAGGATCACTCGGGTGTCTATCTGTCTGTCCGTCTGTCACAGCCAGTTTTCTCCGGATCTACTGGACCGATTCTGTTGAAATTTGGTGGCAATGTGGACTTCTGTGACCCAAACACGAAAGCTTTACGTAACTAAATATTTTTTTTACTATGGGAGTCACTTCTGGGGATCAAATTAGAAAATTTAAAAAAAAAACTATCGTGTGACATATCAAATAAAAGGACTTACCGTAAGGGTTTAAGTATATTTTATCAGGAATAGGGTATATTTAAGGAAGGTATATTAAAGCACTTGTCTCAACGCCGGAAAGGAAGCGAGTAGCTATCGACCATTTTCTCGCTCAGGAAAGGGACAAAAGATATGGATCTCGTGTGAGTAAAAGAGAGACACATTAATTCATAGTCGATATCTGGCTGTTCACTCTTACCTTAGTTGATCGCAGCGCCAAGAGCTATCAAAGATTGTACTTGCTCAGCGATGCTGGCTTGGCGGTCAGAACTCACCAAACAGCGGTAATTTCTACCTATAGTGCAGGCCGGAGCGAGTATTGCGACTAAAAGCCCGTCGCATAAAAGCACTCGCTGAAAGCCGAGCGTCAAAACTATCGAAACTTTTCACTCGCTACTCGCTGCCGATCAGCGAGTAGACAAGTGTCTTAAGGAAATTAGGTATATTATTATTTTATTTATTTGTGATGGGTTTGCTCTTGACTCTAGTCTAGGTCAGAGATGACAGAGACAAAGTCTACGATGGAGCGAGCTTACCCAGAAGGAGCCTGTTCACTTTAACTTTGAAGACATTAGGGTTGTACGCGTTTGGAAACACAGACGCAGGCAGAGAGTTCCACTCCTTTGCTGTGCGCATTATAAAAGACGTTTGGAAACGCTTAGTGCGAATTGGTGGAATAGGAACAAGGTAGGGATGGTAAGATGCAGCACGTCTGGATGTCCGATGATGGTAGAAAGGGGCCGGTGGGTGGAGTTCCACCGGCCCCTTTACGCCAACGAGGTGGTCGTGGAGTTCTTGGGCACACCCACCGAAGTACAATCTGTAGAAGACCGACAAGCAGGCAACCTTATGGCGATGAGCCAAGCTATGTAGCTTGGCATCCACCAGTTTTACGTCACCGATGAGCCTCTTAGCTCTGTTCCACCGAGTCAAGCGCGGCAAGCTGATACTTAGCTGAGGCATCCCAAAGGTGGCTACAATATTCCGTGCAAGAAACATTCACATTTCTTTTGTTTCTGCGACAGTAGTTGCTATTGCAACTTTTACTTCCGGTTTTAATGATAATTGCCGTGCCGAAGGAGACAAATTTACCCACGTCTAAAATCCGCCGCCACGTCAACCGGCTCAGTGGCTTGCTATGGGTCGACTGATTGGTTGACATATTTATAACTCACACTACACATATATTTTAAATATCCCTTCTTACTGTAGGCATAGTTTTTATATTACTGTATTTATTTACGATTTAAATATGTTTATTTTATCAATATTTAATTAAGTATTCTGTTTATTGTGTCTACCTTCGTCCGTGTGTCACTGCGGGGTGCCAACTGAAAACCAGCGCTGGGTGTCTAACGCTCAGCAAATGCTGAGATGGCTACCCTTTCGGTATGGGCACGCTCAGCGCAATTATTGTGTACTCGTACCTACTATTATTTCTGTTTATTTTGTCTTTGTTGCTGTGAGTTTGTGTCTATGCTGAATAAATGTTTTCTATTCTATTCTATTCTATTCTATTCTATTCTATTCTATTCAAGATCGGATTTGTGCTTGGTATAGGGTTAAAAGCTGTCCAGTATATATATAGGATGCCCAGCTTTTTGGCCGCGGTTTGGGCTTTGTACTCGATGATGGCGCCGGAGTTGAGACTGGGTGTCAACTCCATGCCTAGGAGCTCGAGCCGATCATCACAGGAACAGATGCACCCCGAAAAGTAGGAGTTTGGTCAAAACGACTACTTTTTTTTTCATTAGGATTAAAATAAATAGTTTTGAAATTATTCAAGAAATTAGAACACAAATGACCTTATCTCCGAAACTACTGAGCCTAAAATAAAAATAAAAACTGGCTAAGTGCGAATCCGACTCGCGTGCAAAGAGTTCCGAATGAATTTCATTTTTCTAACGTGTTATTTTAACACTATAGACTTCTTATAGGTTTTCCTGTAATCTGTAGGTAAAGATGTGTTATCCTCATTTTTTTTTTCAACATTTTTGCCTCGGTAGTTTCGGAGATAAGTGGGGGAATAGCATTTTTCGTCTAATTTCTTGAATAACTTCAAAACCATTTATTTTAAACTAACTGACCCGCGCAACTTCGTCTGCGTCACAATTTTCACTATTGCTCCGCTTCTATTGGTCGTAGCGTGATGATATATAGCCTATAGCCTTCCTCGATAAATGGGCTATATAACACTGAAAGAATTTTTAAAATCGGACCAGTAGTTCCTGAGATAAGCGCGTTCAAGCAAGCAAACAAACAAACAAACTCTTCAGCTTTATATATTAGTACTAGCTGACCCGCGCAACTTCGTCTGCGTCACAATTTTCATTACTGCTCCGCTCCTGTTGGTCTTAGCGTGATGATATATAGCCTATAGCCTTTCTCGATAAATGGGCTATCTAACACTGAAATATTTTTTCAAATCGGACCAGAAGTTCCTGAGATTAGCGCGTTCAAGCAAAATATTTAGCTTTATATATTAAGTACTAGCTAACCCGCGCAACTTCATTTGCGTCACAATTTTCAATACTGCTCCGCTCCTGTTGGTCTTAGCGTGATGATATATAGCTTATAGCCTTCCTCGATAAATGGGCTATCTAACACTGAAAGAATTTTTCAAATCGGACCAGTAGTTCCTGAGATTAGCGCGTTCAAGCAAACAAACAAACTCTTCAGCTTTATACATATATTAGTATAGATAGATGGATAGATTATGAAACAAATATATTTAAATATTGTTCAAAAAACTTTTTTTGAAATTTTCTAGTTTGACCCCCAAAAGTGACCCCCATACTAAAAATTTTATTATTTACGTAACGCGTCCGGTTTGGGCCACAGAAGTCCATATGTGTACCAAATTTCAACAGAATCGGTCCAGTGGATCCGGAGAAAACTGGCTGTGACAGACGGACAGAGAGACACCCGAGTGATCCTATAAGGGTTCCGTTTTTTGTTCGGAACCCTAAAAACATGCGGATATTAGTTCTATACCTAATGATTACAGGAAAACCTATAAGAAGTCTGTGTTAAAATAACATGTTAAGAAAATGAAATTGGTTCGGAACACGTTGCACGCGAGTCCGACTCGCAGTTGGCCAGTTTTTTTTTTCACGATTTCGGTGTCGGTCCCATTTTAAAAGTTGTTCATAGCGATGAGTACAATGTGCTCTTTTCTGGTATTACGTTTATCCTGTTACATGTTGCATATGAAAAATATATTTATATTAAATGTCCATACTAGCTTTTACCCGTGACTTCGAACGCTATCACGTTTTGTCCCGTTCCTGTAGGAATTTCGGGAAATCTTAGTGCTCCTCTACACTCCCCAAGGAATCTACATGCCGAATTTCAGCTTTCTACGATCAGTAGGCTGTGCGTTGTCTGTCAGTCACTCAGTAACGTAAAAATTTTAAACATTTTGATAAGTTTCGGTTTCGGCCGAAACTGAGATCAGGCTACTACGAGTGTACCTAAGTACCTACACGGCCGATTTTTGGATTTTGTTCGTGAACCCAGTAAAATGCCAAGTAATTGCAGCGGTTGTGGTTCAATCATAAAGGATTTCTTTATGGAATGCACGAACGCAAATTGCAAGAAAACTTATGACTTAGCGTGTCTTGACATTAATGTTACGAACTTAGGGTTCGTTACAATAAAAACAGCCGATTAAACAACCAAAACTTACACTTTAATTTATAACACTAATTAGCACTTTAAAACACACTAATTATAAAACACAATTGCACTACTGAACACTTCACTTCACTATAATTCGCAGTTGAAGATCGCTCTCGAAGTTATCGTTTGTATTGCCAATTCAATACTTACTGCCGTCGCCGGATGTCCGTCCTTTATATACCGACAGTCATTTCCAGAACCCTCCTGTATGAAAACCTCTGGAAAGTTCGGGCACACACGGGTCCCGACCGACCAGGTGTCTAAACATCGAGAATGTTCTAGCACTGCAACTGCAACTGGATCGAAGGTGGCCCCTTTCACCACAGCCGTAGCACCTAGGGCTGTATCCTTTTACACGATCGCGAACTGTAATCGCTGCAACCTCCCTGACGCGGTGGGAACGATGATCTTGCCGCACAGCTTCCACCTCCAGTGCATGGGCCAAGGCGTCCTTAAGCGTCCCGTGTAGTCTGAGCCTCACTGCAGCCCTAACCTCAAGGTCGCGGATGCCGTCGATGAATGCCTGCACCAGGTTCCCTTCAATGAGCGCTGGTGCAGACTGGTACGATTTTCGCACCAGCTTCTCCACTTCCAGGGCCCACTGCTGCAGGTTCTCACCGCTGCGTTGCACGCGATCCCTTAACTGCGCACGAAACACGTGCTCCAGATGAGTGTCGCCATACCTGGCTTCCAACGCCTCAAGCAGCTGCTCGTAAGTCACCTCCTTACCGAGAGCTTCCAGGACAGTTAAGGCCTGGTCGCGCAGGCCTAGGGTGAGGGCAGTCATGGCCTGATTTTTACTCCACCCGTTAGCCTTCACGACAGCCTCAAACTGAATCTTGTAGGCCGACCAAGAAGACGTCCCATCGAACGGCGGCACTTTGAACCCACGTGGCGAAGGTGTAGTGGCTGCTGAAGTAGCAATCCCATCTCCAAGTTTAAGGTTGCCCAACTCCTTCTTCACATCCGCAATGACGTCATCAAACTTGCTGATCCTGGTTTCAGCGTCTGACAAGCGGTTGTCATGCTGAGCAACCTTATCCTTCACCTCCTTCATGTCTTTCCCGAAGGACGCGTGAAGTTCCTTCATGAGGAGCATCTGTTCTTCCTGGCGGCGCGCCTGCTCCTCCTTGTCGCGCTGCAGATGTTCTTCCAAGCGTCGGGCCTGCTCCTCCTGTCGGCGGGCTTGCTCCTCCTTGTCGCGCTGCAGCTGATCTTCCAAGCGTCGGGCGTGCTTCTCCTGTCGTCGGGCCTGCTCCGCCTTGTCGTGCTGCAACTGTTCTTCCAAGCGACGGGCCTGTTCCTCCTGTCGGCGGGCCTGTTCCTCCTGTCGGCGAGCCTGCTCCTGCAGCATCATCATCAGAGCAGCAAAGTCTGGTGCTGATGATGCCGGAGCTGCTGTGGACGGGCCGGCCTCCATGGTCGGCAGCTGACCTTCCGATGTCTGCGGCGTTGCACCACCAAAACGCCTCTGGTCCGTCTCCTGCTGGCGTTGACTACGGGTACGGATACCCTCCGTGTCGTCTTTTGGCAGAATCGGCATGATTATCCCACTTCTGACACCAATTGTTACGAACTTAGGGTTCGTTACAATAAAAACAGCCGATTAAACAACCAAAACTGACACTTTAATTTATAACACTAATTAGCACTTAAAAACACACTAATTATAAAACTCAATCGCACTACTGAACACTTCACTTCACTATAATTCGCAGTTGAAGATCGCTCTCGAAGTTATCGTTTGTATCGCCAATTCAATACTGACTGCCGTCGCCGGACGTCCGTCCTTTATATACCGACAGTCATTTCCAGAACCCTCCTGTATGGAAACCTCTGGAAAGTTCGGGCACACACGAGTCCCGACCGACCAGGTGTCTAAACATCGAGAATGTTCTAGCACGTAAATGCCTGCTACTGGATACTAGATGGCGCCAGCAGCACGCAAGTGTCTGCTACTCGATACTAGATGGCAGCACGTAAATGTTTGGTTGGTTTCCGTTACTTGATATTAAATGGCGTTAGCAGCACGTATATGTCGTTATGTAACCAGCATTAATTCTGGCGTGTAACATTAATATAGATGCGTTTCAGACATACACTCAGGCTTACAAGAAAAACTGGGTATGCCCGGAATGTATTTGTGCTAAACCGAAAAGAGGGAACAGTGAAACCCCGATCCGTAACTATACACCTGATTTAAAGATCTCCACGGCTACTTCTGGAAATAATGTAAACACTCGGCGCGGGGGTCGGGCTAATTTTTCACCCACCACTATGGAGTCTGATTCTGTCCTACTGGAGGAGTTACTACTTTTGCAGGAATCGTTAGTCAGCAGAGCAATTCTAAATTAATTAAGAAAATACCTAATACCTCCTCTTACATTAAAACGCAAAATGTAAATAAAGGTGGGGCCACGAAGTCCGCGGCATCACAGTTAAAAAGTACGGGTACTACTAGCTTACTGGCGTCTAGTGAACTGATTAATGAGGAAGTGCAGGATGATGAGACTGGCTGGACTACTGTCCGAAATAAAAAAGGTAACCGGCAAACTAAAGAGGTCACAATAGGAACTAACACGTAGTTAAAGGCAATCATAGCTACTGAACGGAAAAAACACCTGCATGTTTGGCGATTACATCCAGAAACAATTTCGCAAGCCATAATAGACCACGTAAAACAGGTATGTGGCCCAGATGTACTAATTAAAGTCGATAGAATTAAACATAAAACGGAGCGAGATTACTCATCGTTTATTGTAGGGGTGCCTGAACAATGTTTCGAGAAGTTGAATAAAGCAGAAATCTGGCCTATGAACGCAGAATTTAACGAGTGGATTTGGTTTCGCAAGTCAACCAAAAATACATCCAGTTAGTAACATCGATATTTTATACCAAAATGGCCTTCGTACAAAATTAGACCAATTTAGGATAAATGTGGAGTCACTCAACTCAGATTTATACGCAGTAACGGAATCTGGTTGCAATGATTCCATAGAAGATTCTGAAATTATACCACCGGGATATCATATACTTCGTTGCGATAGAGCGGACGGGCGGAAACAGGGAGGCGCGTTTCTAGTGGCCACACACCGGTATGAGCTGCGACAGGCACATGTGACAGACTTTTCGATAGATACCTGCGTTTTTGAAATTGTTAGTGCTACAGTACATTTAAATAACAAGTTTTTGTTTTTGTGCTCGGTGGTTTATATACCACCCGGGTAGTTCGGAGAGTGACTACATGATTTTATTTAGCATAATAGAAAAACTATGCACTAGGTATAAAGAAATGATTGTGATAGGAGATTTTAATTTACATTCGTGTCCCTTAAATGTCAGTAATAACTACGAGTATTTCTTGTCCTTTTGCGAATTCACTCAAAGTAATATTGTACCCAATTGTTTAAATCGGCAACTGGATTTGGTATTGAGTTCTGGTTTTCGCGGAGAGGTGTCGGTTGTGGCGGCGGACGAGTCGCTGGTGCCCGTCGAGGCGTCACCCGCCGCTCGCGGTGAGCGTGCGGCTGGCGTCCGCGGGGGTATCCGGCTCCGCCGGCGCTGCCGCCGCCGTTGACTCGCGCGCTCCTGGTGCATGCGCACGCACTATTAGACCACGGTGGAACTTTTATAAGGCGGATTTCCAATTACTTTATTCAAAGTTAATTTCTATGGACTGGAGTAGTATGTATGAAATGAGTGATCTGGATGCAATATTGGATTTATTCTATAGTAATCTTAATACTATTTTGGATGAAAACGTCCCCAGGAAAAAACCGAGTGTAAAGTCGCGGTACATTTATCCGGTATGGTACACAAGCGAAATTATAAAGGACTTAAGAACTAAAGCAAGACTTCATAAGAGGTTTAAAATAACTAAGCGTAGCAGTGATTATAATGAATTTTCTAAGTATAGAGCGCTTATAAAGAAATCAATAGCAGCTGCTTACAAACTTCACCAAAATAAAATCCAGAGTCAATTTGTCAGAGATCCAAAGTCATTCTGGCAATACATACGTTCGAAGAAGAGTGCAATAAGTAGGCAAATCATTATAAAGGATGGTGAGCATTTAACGGCTGACGAGTGTGCTAAACAATTTGCGATATATTTCGAATCAGTGTACAGCAGTCAGCCGCCGCGATTAGATCCACAAGAGGCGGCGGCGGCGGGAACGGGTAGCAGTGCGCGGGTGTAACTGGACTCGCTGAGTTTAAAAGATGTTAGGGGTGCCCTTGAGCGCCTAAAACCGAAGCGTTCAGCGGGTCCAGATGGAATACCAGCGTTTCTTTTTAGAGACTGTAGTCGGGTACTGGCTGAACCTCTGCAATATATTTTTAACATCATTCTTCATACTGCAACGTTCCCAACCCAATGGAAGATCACACGAGTTATCCCAGTACCCAAGGGTAAAGCGGGTTCGGACATTGTTGGATATAGACCGGTCGCCGTGCTGTCAACGCCGGCCAGGGTGTTCGAGTCTGCTGTCCAGTGCTGCTTGCAGGAGCAAGTACGTGGACAGTTATCGGACGCGCAGCATGGGTTCCGGCCGGCACGTAGCACGGCCACCAATCTGCTGAACTTTATGGCGCTAGTGGTACTTGCGGTAGATGCTGGTGTGCAAGTTGACGCTGCTTATTTTGATTTTAAAAAAGCTTTCGACTCAGTCGACAATGACATCTTACTGAAGAACCTTGCAGAAGTCGGCTGTACACCACATCTATTGCAATTTTTTGCCAGCTATATGCAGGATAGACAGCAGTATGTTGACTATAATCGGTGTGAATCTGACCCATATTACACTCGGTCCGGCGTGAGTCAAGGCAGCAACGTGGGGCCTCTTGAATTCATCATAATGGTAAATGATCTACCCAATGTCGTCAGGCATGGGTCTTGTTTATTATTTGCAGATGACCTCAAGTTGCTGCTCAAGGTTGAGAGTGAGTCCGATTGCAAGCGCTTACAGGAGGACATAAATAGGATAGTGGAATGGAGTCATGAGAACAAGCTCTATTTCAACGTATCGAAGTGTTCAGTGATGAGTTTCACACGCGCTCGTGCACCTCTACTGCACGAGTATGTGATGAATGCGCAACCAAAGAGTCACACAAGTACGTGATTTGGGGGTTTCGGTAACGTCTGACTTAAAGTTTCGCGATCACATAACGACGATTTGCAAAAGGGCGTTCAGAAACTTGGGATTTGTGCTGAGACAGACGCAACACTTCACCAACATTGCAACAGTCAGGGTCCTGTATGACGCACTAGTCAGGAGTCATCTTGAACATAGTGCGATCATATGGGCTCCACATGAGGCTAAGTATTCTGTGATGTTGGAGCGCGTTCAGAACAAATTTACGCGTTACTTGTATAAGAAACTTTATGGGGTATATCCATTTTATCCGTTAATGTATCCCACTCTGTTTGTACTGGGTATGGTCGGGTACAATCAATTGAGGGTGCGACGGGAATTCTCACTTGTCACGTACCTGGTTAAAATACTCCGTGGCATCGAACATAATCCAGGAGTATTACAGCACTTGAAATTGTGTGTATCGGACCGCTATGTATGGAGGCGGCGGCGTCCGCCACTGCTGGCCGTGCCGCTAGCCAGGACCAACCTACCGGCCAAGGCTCCTCTTACCCGGGCTATTCGGGTCATTAATAGACTCCATATCGAAGTTGATATTTACGTATGCTATTTGAGTGAATTCGCAAAGAGACTATTGTTTGTTTTGTGTTATACAGTAGATTAGGATAATAATAATTTATTGTACAGTATTTTGTAAGTGTGTGTAAAGTGTACAATTATGTTATAATAGATTTAAATATAACAGATGTAAGACTATCGCATTAGGTTTAAAAGAATCTGTAATGTTAGTTCTAAGTTTATGATAAATAAATAAATACTTTCGGGCTTAGTTGCGGTCGTATTCTACTGCGTATCACCTACGGACTTACGATTAGTCCCGAACCCGAACAAAGAATTCTTAGTGGTTAGGTGATACGGAGTTGAATATACCCACAACTAAGCCCGAAATTACGGACTTCGGGCTTAGAGAGTAGCCCCCCAGAACCGAAGGCTCGGTTTCGGTTTCGGCTGAAACTCGTGTTTCGGTCGGACACTAATAATTAGTTGGATCATTAATGAGGATCATAATGCCCTGATATAAGGTAAGTACCAGGAGCTGATACAACAGAGCTATGCAAACGATACGCGCCACGACAATTAAGGTGACCCTCGCACTAACTATGATTTACTGGAGACGCTCGTGACTTAGCAGCCACTGCAATTATTTTATTATATCCTCCACTTGTTGACACACATAGATAATTTCCCTAGCTGGCCCCTGCCATGGTCCGTGACTGCCAATTCCTGGTAATAAAATCCTCCGTCTGATGTAAACCCTGGTTAGTTGCAGATCAAATCTCATACACATGCTGAAGTGCCCTTTCAATTCCTGTTGTCACCTGTCCGTCCGTTGGCCAAGCATAGGTTCAGGTAGATTAATCTCAGAAGTTACTCGGGCAACTGCTTGACCCGGTGCGGTGGTTACCGATGAGTCACTCCCGGCGCAGTAACTGGCAGCCGATTGAGCCAGCAGTGAAATGGACAGCCGACCTTGTCGTAACTCGCGAGTGTCGCCCGCCGCCGCCGCGGCGCCGCCCGACCCGTACGCTTATCAGTGCTCTCTTGACTTGCTGAATGAAGTGCAAGGTGAACTCTTAACACGACGATAGTCATTAATATTCATACAGAAGCCGCTCGCCGCTCTACGAGATTATTCTGTTTACAATAAGCCCTTATCTGCCTAAGTTACTGCATGTTAGTGTGTACTTGTGTAATAATAGCGATAAGTATATTAATTCGGTACCAATTTAAGATGGCGTGCAAATGTCATCAAACACAATAATACCTATGGCAATCCAGAGACGTTTTAATGTGAATGTTATTGTTTTTATTTTAGAAATCAAAATAAATTAGTAGGTAGTCATTACTCTATCAGTATTTTTTCAATAAATTATATTGTTAAGTATATGAATCACTGGTTGATAAAGAGGTACGCCCCTAACATTGATTATAAATTAATTTTGGTCAATATCACTGTAAGTAAATTCGGCCACCAGTCTGAACAATACCGTCTGTACAATACTGATAAATTAATTTTAAATAAAGCCTTGACGTACACACTACACAGCACAGCTGGCCTATTGTAATTATGATGACGATGAGTTTAGTTCATGTCAGTTTTTCAATTTTGTTGTGGGTAAAAGCAATCTCTCTTTACCTGTTTACTGGTTAGTATAAATTGAATGTCTTTACCTGATTACTATCATTGTTTGGAATTATCAGGTTAAATATAAAGATCCACTTTAAAAGCCCGACACCCAATGTAAATACATAGTGTTATACACATAATGTACTTAGTGCGCGCACGTAACCACGTCTTTATATTTGATTCACATCATCATCATCGTCCACAGCCCCACTCCGTCCACTGCTGCGCACAGCCCTCTCTTTTCTTGTGCCACTCCCCACGCTCCTGTGCCAGCCTCATCCAGGTTCTACCTGCGATGGCAACAATGTAATTTCTACAATGTTCATTAATTCACATAATTAATGTAAAATATCGAATGATATCCTGATAGCTACAACCTGGGAGTCTTTAAGTCAAGAGTGAATAGGTTACTTCTAGGTTCGACCACATCATCGCTTACCAACAGGTGAGATAGTGGTCAAACGCGTGCCTATCGATAGTGAAAAAAAAATAATTAAATCATCATCATCATCATATCAGCCGAAAGACGTCCTCTGCTGGACATAGGTCTCCCCCAAGCGTCGCCACAACGACCGGCACTGTGCGATTAAATAACATATATTAATATGTTAGCACTTCCGAGCACGCTGCGCTACCAACATCGCGCACCTAATGCACCGCCGCAGTACCGCGAGCCGACTCCGGCCGTGCCGCGGGCTTAGCCCTCCTGCTTACCTCGTTGTCGGACTGAGGATGAGAAACATCTTACTTAATTACTCACGTATGTCCCACATCGTGTATCTAGATCTACCTACGTAAATCACATTCAAACACATTATAAAAAGATATCACCTAGGTATTACGAATAAGTTAACATTAAAATTGTAAGCTGTCTGCTGCTTCAATATTAGAGAATACTATTTCGAGAAAAAATACTTTAAACCTAAGTAGTTGACCAAAGTATTAACGTTGTGCCCGTAACATTCCAGGAGGTGCGTTCGAGGGTGTGGAGGACCAGGTGTCGCCGTTCGGCTACGGGCGCGGCGAGGGCGTGGACGCGGGCCACGGCGACCCCGAGTGGATCTGCAGCAAGGAGAAGCCACGATACGACCAGCTGTTCCAGTCGCTCAACCCCATCGACGGCAAGGTCACCGGCGCCGGTACGCATCCCTCTCGCTCTGACATCCGCACACTCTCACTCTTACTCAACACACAGCCGCACTTGCGCGGCCACCTCCTCGTCGACAGGGCCCTCGAGGCGCTGCTCTCGGCCACACAGAACTGTTCCCTCATCACCGACCTGTGCATGCGACTGAAAGATAGCGAGAATGACAAAGATGACGATAGCTTCGCGAAACTCGTAGAATCTCTCTCTAGTTCCACAGAAAACTGTAAATTGATCGCACAGTTCATTATGAACGCGCGTGAGGCACGAGTCGCGGACATCAGTGGGCGCGTTTCACCCGCCGTCTCCATACACAGTCTGCCCGAAACGCTAGCCATCGACGGAGCGGGCGATAGGTGCGAGTCCAGGCAATCTAGGTATCCGAACGAGGGCCTCGAAACTAAAGCAAGTGATCGTTCCAAAGATGATTCAGGCTGGAATGCTGAAAATGTTGATAAAAGTGACGACAGCGTCGACGATAGTTGTTCTGAGTCAGACTCAGAATCTGTGTCGCTGGACGTGAACGTGCCAGAGCGCGCAGGCTACTTCGGATCGTTGTTCATTGCGGTCAAGTTCATAGTCCTCCTGTCGTTGAACATCGTGACGCTGCTGATAACGGCGGAGTTCGTGTTCATGTCGCTGGTGTACGCGCTGACGGGCGAGCGGCACATCGAGTTCCGCGTGGACAGGGCGCCGCGCTCCTGGCTGGACAAGGCCAGGCTGGTGGCCTTCGGGCCGGAGCAGCAGGCCGTCCGGATCAAGTCGTTTGCCGAGTTGTTTTATCGCGACAATGTCGTCCACATACTCAAATACTTCACACAGAAGCTAACAAGCTCAATGCCAATGTAGAAAGTCTTACCGAATATTGGAAGTAGTTTGTTATATTTGCGTTGTAAGAAAGCAAGGAGTATTAGCCCAATAAATAACGTTCTAGTCTTTATTGTGATCAGTTGATGTTTGTGTTGTCTCCCACTCTTGCTGAACCTGCTCAGTAGTGGGTGTGGTGTTCCTGTATTGTATTAGACTTTTACGTCTTTAGCTTAGGTTCTTCTATAGTATTACAGGAGTGTAACTCGTCTGTATAATTAAACATTTCGCCATCAGTTTCGACATGAGTGTTATCTAACTTCGCTATCGTTTCCCAATACCGTGCTATCTCGCCTCTTTATCGTCACGCTTCTACTCACGATATAATCTTTCTCGTTGCATGATCATTTTCTAATTGTATTACTAAACTGACTGTTATATGCGTCCCTGGTTTTCTTTATTTGAGCTTTTTCCATGTGTCCTTTTTGATTCCCAAACTCTGTTGGCAACGAAAGTGGTTATGAGAAACTACTCAGTTACTTGAATGGTTCTGATACTAACAATATCCGTTTCCGTTTCTGGCTACTTTAGTCGTGGCCATTAGTTGTCCACTGTGCGCTAGCCGCGTTCGTTGCCGACGCAGTCCGCTGCGCCCACAAGCTGACCTGGCGTTTGTCGACAGCCGCCAAGACGGAGATGGTGAAGTCGAAGCTGCCGAACTCGGTGCTCGGCAAGATCTGGAAGCTGTCGGACATCGACAAGGACGGCTTCCTGGACGAGGACGAGTTCGCGCTCGCCATGCACCTCATCCACGTCAAGATCGACGGCCACGACCTGCCCACCGAGCTGCCCTCGCACCTCGTGCCGCCCTCCAAGCGCAACTGAGCGCACCCGCACTCGGGGGATTCATTCTGACACCGCACTAAGCGATACAGGTGAAACCAACTCACTTTAGGACATTTCCATACTTTACCTTCGAGTTTTGTTCTCGCATGTACGCAAAGTAGGAATTTTATCCAACTTCGATTATTTGTTAAGCTCGAAACGATTTTAACAATCGATCCATCTAGTTGTTTTTGCAATTCGTACATTTGGCAGTTTTTTCTCAAAAATGAGAAAAAAATATGGTGAATGTATTAGAAACAATTGTATATTTATAGATACAATTTTAAAGAGCGTATTCAATCGCAGAGCGATTAATTTGTAAGTCAGATATTTTTTATTATTTATAATGAATGATCGAAGATTATTTTGGCAGCGAATTTGATGCTTTTGCTAATCAGTTTGATGTTACGCTGTGTAGTTCTATCAGTCGCGTAGTGTAGGTGTCACAGAGGCTGTGTCAGTGTGTGCTGCTGTCGGCGGCCGCGCGGGACGTACTCGCGCGGCCGAGTGTGTTTGTGCAATGTTCATGTTCATGAATCATCCCTGTAACAAATAGTTTTGTGTGCGAGGGGGCCGCGCAGTTCCGATTGTAGTGCGACACGAATCATAGTGAACTAGATGGCGCTGCTCGACAGCGGAAAGTACCGTCGATCTGTCTAATCCAGTAAATGTCATGTTAGTTCTCGTTTTCGCCACGTTCAGCATGATACGTGTCGCACTGCACGCCCGTGTCTTATGACGTCACACATGGTCACACACGTCGTCCAACGCAACACAACAATGCAACGGACGCAATGTGGTGCTGTGACATAATTATAAATCAATGTGTGACATACAAACAATTATTTTCTTTATTCATTAATAGCATAATATAAAGTATTGAAGATTTATTTACTACAATTAAAACATTATTTATTTACTTACATTCAATCTGTAAGTTATTTTATTTTATGATTGAAATTAGTTCAAAATTTATGATTGATCAAACAGCTGCATCCAATGTATTAGCTTTATTTACTTAATTTACTGTTAGTCGATCACTCGCTTAAATTATTGTTTGTTAATTATAACGTTCTACTATAATTAAGTACATCTTTATTTAATAAATGTCCATCTAATTGTTTTGTAGTTGATTTGTGATTGTTATTGCGATAGATCATTCTTTATTTCTTCTTCCACCTCTCTTAATAATTGAGTATCAATGTAAAGCCTAGGAATCGTCTACTTTAATCAGTGACTTCCTTTGAGAAAGTCGATAAAATTGTCCACAAAACACATTGTAACACATCTCTATTCATATCATCATGTAACGGTAAGGACGTCTGTTCTGTAGTCAAGTTGTTCCTACTAGAGTCTGGTTAACATTATCATATGTGCGCAGTGCGCTCCACACGGCGAGGCGTTGTAATCATATTTATATTGTTCCTTCATGATATCGTTAAAATCTTCACGCTACTGTTCCACTAAATGTGCTGCATTTATATATGGGACTATCGATGATCCACGGTGCCTTTGCTTTAATATAATTAGATGTAAAGCTTCGAACGACGGTGAGGTCGCGGGTGGGGGGGGGGCGAGGTTGCACCACAACTATGTGTAGTCGAATACTAACTTACGTCTGGCACTTCGAGTGGGGTTTGTGTAAATACAAATTTTTATATCGGTTAGATGTTTTGGAATGTATTTAGCGCGTCGCCGGCGCCGCCGCTCGCTCGTAGTCGACGCTCGTGCGATCGTGCTACAGACTGCCGTGTGACGTCACAGGCCGGTATAGTTTGCGAGAGGCCGCGCTGCGCCGGCGACTCGCGCGCTATGTTTTTACATTTTGCTACTGTATGTACATAAAGATATGTAAATTGGTTACAATTATCATAAATTATACATAGAGTGTAATAAATAGTTAAGGAAGCATTCGGTGGATTTTATTTTAATGTTTTAGTACCTAGTTTCCTTTACGAACCCACACCTACTAAATAAACGGCTGCTAAACGTAGTTAATTTAACATGTATGGTATGCCTGTACTGTGCTCTTAAATTTTAATTATATGTCATGAGTGTTTGTATTTAAATTCAGTGAATCGTTAAATGTAGGTAGTTCGATTTTAGGGATACGTACACTAAGATTGGCCAAGAGGCTCCATTGGGACCATCGTATATTTCTATGATCATATTACTAACGTCGCGACGCCGGCCGCCTTCGCCAGTCTGTCTGTCTCAGGGTTACCTATATGCTAGATTTATCCAAAACTAATAATAATAAATAATTATGTATAAAAAACCGAAGAAGTGCGAGTCGGACTAGCACACGAAGGGTTCCGTACCATAAAGCTTAACCTTATGACCGCTTGGCTAAATATCGATTGCCGTGCCCCTAGCGCGAGGTTCCGCGCGGCTACAAATCGATGAAATTATAACTAGGTACAGTAAATAAGGAGGAGCAATCGTTGTATCGATTAAAAAAAATGTTTTAAATAATATAAAAGAAAGAAAAAGAGTTTATTTGCGCCAAGCATGACGCATACCAAAAATAAATAAAAATAAAATATCAATTTTTTAACGTTGGTAAGATATGCGTCACATTCGCGCAAAATGGCAAAAACCTCTATTTAATCATGGTTTTAGTTGTACCCGGAGTCAATAGGACGAAAATAGAATGTTTCTGTGAAATGAAACGCATGTTCTCTGTTGCAGAAATACGACACGAGCGGTAAGGGCACTGGATATGTGTCGCATAAATGCAAAAAACGGTCAAAAGGTTTTAATTTTTATGTTTTGTTGTTAGAGGCAATAGGAATACACAATCAGTGAAAATTAGAACTGTCTCCTTAATACGGTTTTTGTGGTACAGCCGCTGACAGACGGAGGGACAGCGGAGGCTTAGCAATAGGGTTCCATTGGTTACGGAACCCTGAAAAAAAATAGTGAAGGTTTAAAGTTACATTTATTTTTCTGAATAGACTCAAGACTTCCATCGTGTTCTAAACACTGAGTACCCTAAAAAAAATAGGTACTTATATATTTTATTTGTCAAACCCTTCGAAAAATGCCTAATAAGCATCCATCACCACACTATCTTCTTCAAACTTCTTACCCCTGAAGAATTGAGCGGAAAAGACGGAAAAAGCAACGGGGACTTCTCAAGAACAGGTAGGTAATAATTATGTGAATTAGAAAGGCCTTGCTCAGCGTGGTGCTCTTCAAGATTCATTGAATGCTGCCATACGAGACCTCGTTGATCTTCGCTAGGTCTGCTGGTCACTTGTCGACCTGCCAGTACATCATGAGCTTTCAGACGTTATCGTCAGAAGAGGCGTCGATGTGTGGCCATCACGGTGATTATTTTCTGAGGAGGATTTTGATACCTTAAAGATCGAGCACCAGCGTGCAACCTTGCTATTTGGAGGGACCTATCCTATCCTATGAGTCAGCGTAAATATCTTCAGCAGTTTTATTTTCAAACTGGGTTACCTACTCCAACTCTTTTTTGATGCATTTTTGTGATTGATTTTTTTCACTGTGAATGTATTCAGGTAGGTACATGTATACCAAATAATAAAAATGTAGGGTAAGGTTAAAAAGTAAGGTTTTTTTTGCTAGTCTGCTTTTGTGCCCACTGCTGGGCAAAGGCCTCCCCTTTCTCCTTCCAAATATATATAGTAAGGTTATTTCCAAATATTTATTTTTAGGGTTCCTTGTTTGGAAAAGGGAGAGGAGGCCTTTAGTGAGATAGTTCCGTACCCGAAGGGTAACCAACGGAACCCTATTACTAAGCCTCCGCTGTGCGTCCGTCTTTCTGTAAGCAGGCTGTATCTCAAGAACCGTAATAGGTACCTACACAGTTGAAATTTTCACTAAGTATGTGTTTCTATTGCCGCTATCACAACAAATAATATAAGTTAAAGAGAGCTTCCATACAAGAAACGTGTTTTTTACCGATTTTTGTTATGCTGTAGGTATTACAAATACCAAATTATTATTACTTTTGGATCAGCTTTTGCAACAATATCTTACGGAAATAGTGTTACTGTGGCCGCCTCTATAATGGCAAATAATAAAAATAATGCAAGCGGTTCGCACACTGAAGCTTCCTTCACTCGCATCTGACTTTGGTTTTGATCTTCGTTTTTTAACACAGTCTTCCGACATTAAGCTTACTTTATACTTTGTAGTGTTTTTTTTTATTTTTCGGTTATATTTTTTTGTAAAAAGTTTTTTATTTTTCACTTTTAAGTGGTGATATTTGGACGACGTCTTCATCTACGCAGAAATTGAAATAAGCAAAAATGGTCATAAAAACTACTACCAAACTGAATCAAATTTTTACGGGACCAAATGGCATATACCGCATCGAACTAAACAAGAATGGCACTGATTTAAAGAGGCAGTTGTAAATAGCGGCTTTGGTAAGTTAAAAATTATAAATGGCACGTTTAATAACTATAGTCCCCGTCACGAGAAGCTATAAATTTTGTAAACAAAGAAGTTCTACTAAGCTACGTAGCAACAACAAATAATCCCAAAATCAATCAACTCGAAGTAACATACATGTAATACGGAAGTAACGAGCATTTTCACTTAGTAGGGTTATATTTTATCGATATAAAGAGCTGTCGTCTAATGTTTTGTGGTACTGGAACGCGTCTGACACATGGAACAAACATTTGAAACAATTGAATGTGTGTTTACAAAATTTATAGCTTCTTGTGGCGGGGACTATAGTTCAGCGGTTAAAACTAAGCAGTAAAGTAAACAAAAATGAGTAATAAAAAATAATGAAATGGATCAGTGAATATATAATTGAGCAGGAAAATAATTAAATGGGCGGTAAAAATTATTGAACGAGCGGTTACCTGTGGGCAGTAATAAATCGGAATTTGTCGGTAAGAAATCTCATTCTAAGCAATTCTATAAACAATGAGGTGAAAAGTAGATCCTTAGTCAAATTGCTGATTACCACCTACCAAGGTAGCTCGACGGAGCTCCTATTTCTGTTTGCAAGGTTTAAAGTAACCTCGCTTCGCTCGCTCTTGCATGCGAGCGCAGCGTGCTCGGGACTTGGGGCACACCGACTCGGACAGGTTAGATTCGAAGGGGATGGCGGGGTCTGAAAGTCCTCACCATCCCCTTCGTATTAGGTTACTTTAAATTGCTGATCTGCCGAACTATTTATCGAACCGCTCATTCCATCATTTTACCGCTCTTTCAGTTATTGGACTGCTCAATTATTTTTAGAATTGACATTGTATGACAAAATAACCGACAAATTGATTTTTTATTACTGTCCATGTTTTACTGTCGCAATAATTAATTAACCGCCATTAAATTAAATAACTGCTCAATATGTTTTTCAACTGATCATAATAACACTTCGAATATTTAAATAACAGCTCAAAAAATTAGTTCCCAAAAAGAATCACACAAATCGGATGAGAAACCTCGGAGTAATCGGTGTACATACGTATAAAAAAAAATACCCGCCGAATTTTGATCCTCCTCCTTTTTTGGAAGTCGGTTAAAAATAATGCAAGCGGTTCGCACACTGAAGCTTCCTTCACTCGCATCTGACTTATTTTTTACAACCATCACACATTTCAATCCAACGGATTAATAGAAGTGGTGTTTGCGTTGGCCGAATTTTACCACTGCAACCAATACTTCTTCCAAATCTGGCCTGGAAATGCATTCGGCTTCGGTCGTCTCCAGCTTCCTCACAACTCGTGCGACTACTTCAGACCATTCCAACTGGAAAGGGTAGGTTACATACAGTTTAGTTAAAGCTGCTATGCTACAAGATGTATAATAGCGTCAACAAAAAATGTTTAAGTACCCTCACACATAAAGGTGCTTTTCCACCACAAATATGCGCGGTAAATATCCAATATGTGCGAGGGTCGCGAATGAGGAATGTGTTCCCGTGCACAGCTGAAGTCCACTAAGCATGCTTGCAACATTCAAATTTTTTTTTTTTGGATGGGAAATCATCAAAAATAACGTTTCCACATTGTTTTCTGGCAATTAAGTTAGAGAAAAGCAACCATATTGTGTTACAAGGCAACTGTTATTTGATTCTAATCGAGTTTATCACACCTAGTCGTATCATCCCGTGATATTTTCGAAAGAGCTTGTGGCTTTCCATAAAAGCCAACATCATATACTTTATGCAAATATGCATCCAAATCCTTACTAATATTATAAATGCGAAAGTAACTCTGTCTGTCTGTCTCGCTTTCACGCCAAAACTACTGAACCGATTTAAATGAAATTTGGTACGCAGATAGTCTAGAGCCTGAGAAAGGACATAGGCTACTTTTTACCCCGGGAATATGTTCCCTCTAGGGACCACGCGGGCGAAGCCGCTGGCAGAAGCTAGTATTTGATATATCTGATGTCTAGTGATAAACTAACCAGTTATACAAATGTGCAAATAGCTTCATCTTTTTGGACTGACCAACCTTGACAATTCAAAAGTGCCTGTAAATACTGAGGTACCACCGCACTGATAGCCCACATGCCACTCTGGTCTGCCTCAGCATCAGAGTGCGGGATGTGATCACAAATGAGGCTCCTTAGGACTAACAAAATCACCAAAACATTATTTAAATAAATTTATTAACAATACCAATAATTGAAACCTTAGCCTTTAATAATTTGGGTTAAATAGAAATATACTTCTCTTGAAGTTTGTCTCTCCTTTAACATTCCACACATTGTTTAAATATTATATTTTACATAGCATGTGGCAACTGAGCTTGGCCTCCATGCGACACTCCGTCCTGGAGCTACCTTTATACACTCTAACTCTAACTAGTGATTCAGTATATCGAATCCTGTGTGGGTAAATAATATCTGCTGACAAATAAATGCATATTATAATGCAACCGAGTACCTCCACTCCTATCAAATAAAAAACAACATAAACAATGTATTTCCAAACCAGTGCATCATAGCTTATTCCATCATAATATTATATACATTTCTGAGCAGGAGGCAGCCGGTGCCAATTAGAAAACTATCAATTTTACAATGAGCTGTCAGCCTAATGTTATAAAAGTTGTAGGCACAAGTAGTGTCTCATAATAACAAAAGAACAAGTCAGTGTTATCATTCCCACTATTGGTTGGAAGATCAGCAGCTGTGAATAAAATAAAATTATATTACATCTTAAAAGATTAAACAATCTTCCCCAAGGAACAAGGTGCTAGGTAGGGCGGGCGCGGGCTCACTGCGGCGGGTTGGGGCCGGGCGGGCGCACCTGGCGCCGCAGCTGCTCCACCAGCTCAGGGTTGGCAGCCTGCATGTGCTGCGCCAGCGCCTGCCCCGCCTCCAGCAGCGCTGACATGCCACCCGCGCCCGCGCCGCCGTTGGGTCCGCCACCGCCCGGCGCCGCGCCGCCACCGCCGCTCATGAGCCCTGAGATGAGGTTTTGCATGTTGGGATCGGCCAGCATCTCCGTGGCCATGTTGAGCAGCGCGGGGTTCTGCAGCAAGCCGCCCAGGTCCAGCGGCGGCCGCTCGCCGTGCGCCGCCAGCTGCTCGTCGGCCAAGCGCAGGTTCTGGCGGTAGGACTCGTTGTCGGGCTCCAGCTGCGCGGCCCGCGCGTAAGCCGCGCGCGCCTCGCGGTGCCGCTCCAGCGCGGTCAGCGCAAGCCCCAGGCGCGAGTGCGCCTTGCCGTAGTCGGGCTGCAACGCCAGCGCTGCAGTGCAGTCGGCCACGGCCGCCTCGTTGTCTCCCAGCTTGAACTGCGCGGCAGCGCGGTTGCAGAAGTACACGGGGTTGGAGGGATCGAGCTCAATGGCGCGCGTGTACTTGTCCAGCGCCTCGCGGTGACGGTCGCTCTTCATGAATTCGTTGCCCTCGTTCTTGAGCTTCTCGGCCTCGGAGCGCGTCGGCGGCGAGTTGAGCGGCGCGCTGCTGCGCGTCTGCGCGCGCACTAACTGCAGCAGGTCCAGGCCGCGCGCCGCATCCTCGGGGCCCAGCTCGAACGCGGTCTCGATGCACTGCACGCCAACCTCGACGCTCTCGCGTGAGTCCACGCTGAGCGAGTCCCCTTCTAGCTGCCGCTTTAAGAAGTTCACAATGCTCGCAGCTACTATTTTTATGTCCGACATGGTGCTGGAGGTTCTTGTTAGTCGGTAAAAACTAGTAAGTCTTCAAAACTGTAGTAATTTCTATTATTTTTAGAATTTTCGACCGACGATGACACAAGTTGACACAATGACAGATAACAAAATGAAAATGACATTCCGTGGCTTTCGGTGTTGCCGGACCTATAAACAAATTCCGTAATTTTTAGATAAATATTTTCTGTCAGAGTTACGAATGGGGGGGGGTGGTACACTAAAAGGTAGAAGCAGATGATGCTCTCGCCTGTACCTTATTTACGTCTGCTATCGTGTGTGGTTGCGATTTTCTGTGTTTAATTTGTGATTTACCTTACAAAATGTACTCGCTGTTATATTTACGTGAACTTCGAACTGAGCTTTGACGAAGAAATGCGTCGACTGCTGGGAAATTTGATTGAGAGGTAGGCATTTTAAGTATTTGAGGTTATCTTTCATATTTCTTCTTTTTAGGGTTCCGAACAAAAAACGGCACCCATATAGGATCACTCGGGTGTCTGTCTATCCGTCTGTCCGTCTGTCACAGCCAGTTTTCTCTGGACATATGGACTTCTGTGACCCAAACACGGAAGCTTTACGTAAATTATTAAATACTAGCTTCTGCCCGCGACTTCGTCTGCGTAGACTTTAGAGCTCGCACGCAACTTTTTTGTCTCATATTCTCATCCTCAGAAATGCATCTTCATGATTCTGATAGTTTGTGAGTCTTTGCAGTTATAATTTTCGTCCCCGGAATAACTTCGTCATATTTGTGGTCTCCTGATACTTGTGAATCTTTAGCGCTCACGATTCCTGCCGAAAAAATACTTTGACATGTTTCTGGTCTCCCGGTACTTTCAAATTCTAACCTCTCACAATTCCAGCCCCAGAAATACTTTGACATGTTTTTGGTCTCCTGGTACTTGTAAAACTTCAGCGCTCATAATTCCAGCCTGGAAACAATATCGACGTATTTTTGTTCTTCTGGTACTTTTGAATCCTAACTGCTCACAATTTCCAGCCCCGAAAATACTTCGAAATGTTTCTGCAGTGCGATTCTGTAAACATTTCGAAGTGCAGTCAATGGATCTGCTGGCTCCTCTAACCATGAAATTACTACTTTTCCCCCAGAACAACATTTCCCAGCTGTCTCTTCTTTCCATTTTTGCGCATCGCAAAATCTATACGCCTTATTCATACTCTCTATTTTTAGCAGCTTATTCTATTTCTAGCCCGCTGGGACGCAATAAAATGAACCTGTTGTTGAAGTCGGTGGTCCGCCTGTTTGGACGTTTCGGCCGCTCTAAGACCCGCTTGACGGCTAGCCTGCTCAATCCTCCTCAACTCGGCTTGAGCTGAAGTCTCTCGAGTTCTAGCCGCCTTCAATGCTCGCGCTTTCATAGAGCTATGCGACATATTAGATTTGCGTATTCCCTGGCATATTTTAAAACAGGGAGCAACTTTGTAACAATAAAACGTCTGTCTACGTTAAACGTCACGTTAGATGTCACTAGATGTCACACTCATAACTACGGAGTACTTTTCTATATATTTGTGGTGAATCATTTAACTACTATTGTCTCTGGTTACCACTTTTGAAACCGGTAACACTATGGTGCCTAGAGGGGGGGGTCTATGGTATGAGCACGCGAGGCGCCAAGGTTTTATTTTTCAAAAGATTGTATCAATATTTTATAATTCAAGTTGTTAGCGAGAATCTCCATGATTCGATGTGAAAGTAGTGATTCTGTGTAATGACCAATTTATTCAAATACACACGATTGTGATTCGAGCATCAGCGTTTCATTATCAAAATGCTAGGCGGACTCCGCGCCTAAATTGGTGACCCCGACGATGAAATAATAGAATATTTTCGGCGCTACAGCGAAGTGGATTCTGGTCTGGCGCAGTACAACAAGCTCACATTTTGATCTGAAACGCCAATGAAAATAAATAAAAAAATAAATATTAGTAACAGTCCAGACTGTTACTAATATTTATTTTCCCGCCACCTCGCGCGAATTGCCAGCGAACGAATCGAACAAAATAAGTTCCCAATAAATAGAGTCTTAATGCAATTACTATCATTAAGGTGTTCGGCAGTGCATTTGAGTGTCCAATGCAGCGATTGAACTTTGACCTGAAAGAGGAAAATAATTTTTCGCGCCATTTTCTTATCATCTTTTATCTGAAGAAGAAGCGCGCGAAGTTTGACAGACCATTACACCGAACGACAATAGGCTGCGTTCCAGAGCGAATTCGGTACGAATTAAAACGTAAAGGTGCGTTCCGAATAAATTAAAGTGAGTGACATCAAAATCTGTGAGTTTTTTGTTTTTTTTTTAAACTTTTGCATTCAACAACGGTATTTTCATATCGAACTATAAGTGCATAATTTTAACAAAAACTGTCTTTTTCTTTACATTTGTGTTGGTGCATGTTAGTTACAAATTCGTTGTTGTGTTTATTTTTTGTATTTACATGAATGTGCTTGCTTGTCTTATAATTTGACGCTTGTTATCACTGCTGGGCTAATGTTTTAATGCTGATACTGCTTTCCTCCTAGGGCTGCTTTTTTATTATTATTTATTTTTGTTGTGTTTTGTTTTTGTGTTGATTATTGTTTTTGGTAAGTCAACGCAATGGCAGCTGAGGGAAAAGAAGTTTTTGTCGACACCGAAACTGGAACTGGTGGTGAACAGTTAGTTGATTCTTCCACATCTAGCGCTCAAAACGTCCTCATTAATCGTATTTCCATCGCGCATTAAGCGTTCCTCCATTCTGGCCTGATCGGCCTGGTCTTTGGTTCGCGAGTTTGGAGGCGCAGTTCCATATTAACGGCATCACTCAGGAGATGACCAAATTCTACTATGCCATCAGTCAGTTCGACCCAAAATCGGCAGCTGAGGTCGAGGATATATTATATTAGAACCGCCGAAGGAACAACCCTATTCTACTTTAAAGAAAGCCCTAATTACTCGTTTCTCCGAGTCGCATGAGGAAAAATTTAGGAGACTCCTCGAGAAAGAGGAAATAGGTGACAGAAAACCCTCCTCGTTCTTGCGGCATCTTAGGACTCTCGCCGGCTCATCTTTCCCAGAACAGCTTCTGAGGACTATTTGGATGAACAGATTGCCTCATCAAATACAAGGTATTTTAGTTGCACAAAATCAGTCATGCCTCGAAGATTTGTGCGAGTTAGCTGACAAGTTGCAAGAAATTAGCTTTCAGACATTACACGCTCACGCAATAAGTAAGTCTTCACAGCCATCAAGTGATGACACTAAGGAGCAACTTAAGTTGCTCCAACAACAAGTTGCGGACTTAACTCGTCTTGTATCTGACCTCACCACTTGCACTACTAGAAATAGCCGCAGTAGGTCTAACTCGCGCTCTCGTACTATTGATGGCCAATGCTGGTACCATAGGCGATATGCTTCGAAAGCTACTAAGTGCCTTCAACCTTGTTCGTGGTACGCCACTGCACAGGGAAACTCAAGAAGCTGGCGACCACTGACTGCTCCCTAGCAAGTCTTCGTCTATTTTTTACTGATCGGTATTCAGGCTGACGATATTTAATCGACACCGGATCTGATCTCTCTTGCTTACCTAGACGGTACTGTTACATCCAAGGTAACAAACTACCACTGCCTTATGTGCTCATAGCAGCTAATGGAACCAAAATTAATACCTATGGTCTTGTGGAAGTGAAATTAAATTTAGGGTTGAGACGCGATTTTGCTTGGAAATTTATAGTTGCAGAGGTCGCAACGCCAATAATCGGCTCCGATTTTCTGGCGCACTACCACTTAGGTACTACCGGACTGTGCCCGAGGAAGACTGCGTGATGAAAAGACGGGTCTGTCAACCGAAACTGAGTTATCTTCAATCGACCAACCCAGCATTAAGGTTATTCAATTACCTAGCTCTACATATGCACATATTTTGGCCGACTTCCCCGACATATCACGTCCTCCAGGCGCTCCTCAAAACCCAAAGCACACCACGGTGCATTTCATCAACACTACTGATGGCCCACCGGTGACAGCGCGACCACGTCGCCTTGCTCCACAAAAGCTTCGAGCAGCTCAAAAAGAGTTTAGTAGGTACCGCTAGACCAGTGTTTCCCAATTAGTGGTACGCGTACCCCCAGGGGTACGTGAAGTTGCATCAAGGGGTACGTGCGGCTATCAGTAAAACCAAGAACAATTTCCAAAATTTTATTTTATTACGATCATCATCGTAAAAGCACGGAGCACCGAGCACTATGACCGACCGTGCGCTATCCCGCGCCTCCCGCATCTCGCGTCATTCGGCCGCCCCCGCCACCCGTCACCCGTTCCCGCTTCCCGCCAGTTCGGCTTTTGTCGTGAGCCGTGTGACAGTGTTTTGTTTTGATTGTGAATTAAGTACTAAGCGTCGCGTTACCTCGGCCTAATATACTTTGGAAAAAGGTAAGATAATGTTTTAAAACTACTTTTAAACTTACACTTTCATTATAAATTGCAATAGAACGTAACGATGTTTAGTTTGTTTTTCTTATAATAAAACTTCGAATAATTATACCTAATAATAATATATGAGTTGAGTTGCTTCAGTTTTACACGTTTTCGCGGTTACTGTTTTGTAAGCTTTGTAATTAAAAAATATATAAGCCGGCTTATTATGTCCAGTTGTATTTCAGATGGAAAAGTGGCTGATAAGTCGCCAAAAGGTTGCCGAGGTGTCAGGCAATACTGAACAGTCACCTGATAATGATGTGTCATCCTGTACCAGTACTCCGACACAAGAAAAAAGAAAACTTGGTAACAAGGAATCGTCTCTCAAAAAAAGGAAATATGATGATAGTTATATTCAGTTTGGTTTTACAAGCTCTGGAGACCCTGATTCTCCTTTGCCACAGTGTGTCGTTTGTGCAGAAACGCTGTCAAATCATTCGCTAAAGCCGTCTTTACTACGTCGACATTTAGAAACCAAACATGCTAATTTGAAAGACCAGTCTGTATCCTTCTTTCAACATAAATTGAAAGATCTTAAACAAAGACAAAAATCTATTGAGGCGCTCTCCCAAAACACGAATGACAACGCTCTGCAAGCCTCTTTTAGAGTGAGTTATTTAATAGCCAAGCAAGCGAAACCTCACAATATTGGGGAGAACTTTATATTGCCTGCAGCAAAAGAGATGAAATGTATGTTTGGAGAAAATATGGCACGAGAACTTGATGTTATTCCTATGTCAAATAACACTGTCTCTCTTCGTATTGCAAACATGTCAGAGAATCTGAAAACCCACAAAATTGAAACGGATTTTAGAAAGCGATTACTTTGCCATACAACTTGATGAACCCACAGACACAACAAACTTGGCTCAACTTTTAACGTACGTTCGTTATGTTCATTCCAAAAAGTTTCATGAAGAATTCCTGTTTTGTCGTACCCTTTCGATTCGCACCACCGGGGAGGATAAATTTCATATGGTCGACAGTTTTGTAAAAGAAAATCAATTGGATTGGTCAAAATGTGTGGGAATATGTACTGATGGTGCCAGAGCAAGGACTGGTCGTTTTTCAGGACTTGTAAAGCGGATACAAGATATAGCCCCAGAAGCAAAATGGACGCATTGTGGAATTCATCGAGAGGCAATGGCTTGTAAAAAAATTCCAGCCAGCTTAGATATTACTGCTGTAAAAATTGTTAATTTAATCAAGGCCCGTGCCACAAACTCTAGAATTTTTGCAGCTATTTGCAAAGAGCTTGGCAGTGAACACGAGACCCTGTTGTTACATATTGAAGTGCGTTGGCTGTCCAGAGGAAGAGTTGTTTCGAGAATGTTTGAGTTAAGACATGAAATTGAGTTGTTTTTGGTCGAGCAGGGACACGATGAGTACAAACAGATGCTGACTGACTCTTTGTGGGTGCAAAAATTGGCTTACTTGTCAGATATCTTCACAAAATTAAATGAGTTGAATTTGGGACTACAAGGCCGTGATACAACCATATTCACTATGCAGGAGAAAGTTGAGTCCACTTTAAAAAAGCTATCAATCTGGACATCTTAATATGATCAGTTTCCGAATCTTAATTTTTTTTTGGATACAACTTCTTCGACAGTAAATGATGATTTAAAATCGGACATAAAATGCCACTTGCAAAATCTGTCGGTGGCTTTACGCAGTTACTTCCCAGAAATATCGCCGCAATGGAACTGGGTAAACAATCCTTTCGCGAACCATTCCGTCGACCACCCACTCATCTCTGATCAAGAGGAATTAATAGACATCTCATGCAACAGCAGACTCAAGAGTTGTTTTGCAGAGCAATCACTGGGTGACTTTTGGGCTAATTTAAAAGATATTTATCATATCAGCGAATCAGCAATAAAATATTTACTGCCATTTTGCACAACCTACCTTTGCGAAAGCGGATTTTCGGCCATGACGAACTTAAAAACTAAACATCGTCACAGACTTCAACTTGAAGACGATTTAAGACTGAAGCTGACTGAAGGACAACCAGATTTTTAAGAGCTGTGCAAAGAAAAACGTGCACATTTGTCACATTAGCGTCTTCGCCAATACATCATATTATTGTTACGCGCCAGAATTAATGTTGGGTACATGGCGGCATTTGCGTACTGCTAACGCCATCTAGTTTCAAGTAACGAAACATTTACGTGCTGCCATCTAGTATCGAGTAGCAGACACTTGCGTGCTGCTGGCGTCATCTAGTATCCAGTAGCAGGCATTTACGTGCTAGAACATTCTCGATGTTTAGACACCTGGTCGGTCGGGACCCGTGTGTGCCCGAACTTTCCAGAGGTTTCCATACAGGAGGGTTCTGGAAATGACTGTCGGTATATAAAGGGCGGACATCCGGCGACGGCAGTCAGTATTGAATTGGCGATACAAACGATAACTTCGAGAGCGATCTTCGACTGCGAATTATAGTGAAGTGAAGTGTTTAGTAGCGCGATTGTGTTTTATAATTAGTGTGTTTTAAAGTGATAATTAGTGTTGTGGATTAAAGTGTCAGTTTTGGTTGTTTAATCGGCTGTTTTTATTGTAACGAACCCCAAGCTCGTAACAATTGGTGTCAGAAGAGTGGATAATCATGCCGATTCTGCCAAAGGACGACACGGAGGGTATCCGTACCCGTAGTCAACGCCAGCAGGAGACGGACCAGAGGCGTTTTGGTGGTGCAACGCTGCAGACGTCGGAAGGTCAGCTACCGACCATGGAGGCCGGCCCGTCCACAGCAGCTCCGGCATCATCAGCACCAGACTTTGCTGCTCTGATGATGATGCTGCAGGAGCAGGCTCGCCGACAGGAGGAGCAGGCCCGACGCTTGGAAGAACAGCTGCAGCGCGACAAGGAGGAGCAGGCCCGCCGACAGGAGGAGCAGGCCCGCCGACAGGAGGAGCAGGCCCGCCGACAGGAGGAGCAGGCCCGACGCTTGGAAGAACAGCTGCAGCGCGACAAGGAGGAGCAGGCCCGCCGACAGGAGGAGCAGGCCCGACGCTTGGAAGAACATCTGCAGCGCGACAAGGAGGAGCAGGCGCGCCGCCAGGAAGAACAGATGCTCCTCATAAAGGAACTTCACGCGTCCTTCGGGAAGGACATGAAGGAGGTGAAGGATAAGGTTGCTCAGCATGACAACCGCTTGTCAGACGCTGAAACCAGGATCAGGAAATTTGATGACGTCATTGCGGATGTGAAGAAGGAGTTGGGCAACCTTAAACTTGGAGATGGGATTGCTAATTCAGCAGCCACTACACCTTCGCCACGTGGGTTTAAAGTGCCGCCGTTCGATGGGACGTCTTCTTGGTCGGCCTACAAGATTCAGTTTGAGTCTGTCATGAAGGCGAACGGGTGGAGTAAAAATCAGGCCATGACTGCCCTCACCCTAGGCCTGCGCGACCAGGCCTTAACTGTCCTGGAAGCTATCGGTAAGGAGGTGACTTACGAGCAGCTGCTTGAAGCGTTGGAAGCCAGGTATGGCGACGCTCATCTGGAGCACGTGTTTCGTGCGCAGTTAAGGGATCGCGTGCAACGCAGCGGTGAGAACCTGCAGCAGTGGGCTCTTGAAGTGGAGAAGCTGGTGCGAAAAGCGTACCAGTCTGCACCAGCGCTCATTGAAGGGAACCTGGTGCAGGCATTCATCGACGGCATCCGCGACCTTGAGGTCAGGGCTGCAGTGAGGCTCGGGCACCACGGGACGCTTAAGGACGCCTTGGCCCATGCACTGGAGGTGGAAGCTGTGCGGCAAGATCATCGTTCCCACCGCGTCAGGGAGGTTGCAGCGGTTACAGTTCGCGATCGTTTAAAAGGATACAGCCCTAGGTGCTACGGCTGTGGTGAAAGGGGCCACCTTCGATCCAGTTGCCCTAAGCGAACTGCAGAAGGGGAAGGTAGCCGGTCTCCAGAGGGCAGGGCGGCTTATAGCACCGCCCAGCAACAGCAGGGAAACGAGTAAAAGCCAGGACTGCGGGGCGGGTGCTGGCTGATGTTCAAGGAGCCCCAAGGATTTCGATCTCACAAACCCGTGACGGGAACAGCCTTATCATCAAGGGCGAGGTCAACGGGACGTCATGTAAGCTGACGATAGACACTGGAGCCTCTCGCACGGTTGTCAGTTCCCAACTTATAAGTCGGTTCCTTGGGGACTCTGCATACAACCGAGAGCGCATAAATTTGGTAACAGCCACCGGCCAGCGCATACCCGTCCGAGGAGAAAAAGAGATGGAGTTGAAGCTAGGCAACAAAATCTACCTGCATAATGTTGTTGTGGCCGATATAATGGACGATTGCATCCTGGGCTTAGACTTTATGAGGAAGAATCGTTGTGAGATCGACGTTAATCAAGGAGTTATGAAATGTGGACAAGAGGAACTTTTCATGGAAGGGGCTTTACCTGGAAATGTGTACAACCTAAAGAAGATTGTTCTTCCTCCGAGATCGGAAACGGTTGTGCCGGTTAGTCTTCCTCGGAATCCTGGGCAAACTCATCGTTGCGTACTCGTGGAAAGGGTAGACAATGACCTTCCATGGAAAGTGGCACGAACATTGGTCAGAGCCACTGACATCTCAGGAGTACGTGTGCTGAACCTTTGTGACAAGGAGCAGGTGATAGAAAAGGGCACACTGATGGGTACCTGCGAGGAAGTGGATTGGTTGCGTCGATGCCAATATCTATCAACTGGGACCCTCAGCAAGGATGCACAAACGAGAGTGACCACACTTTTAGAAGACTGTCGCAGCGCTCTGTCTCACAATGAAATGGTCAAGGCGAAGAGGATGTTACTTAAGTACACCGATGATTTCTCTTTGAACGATGCTGACATCGGGAAGACTGGCTTAGTTCAACACAAAATAAACACGGGAGAAGAATTGCCTATCCGTCAACGGCCAAGGAGATTACCGGTAGCACGTGAAAAGGAAGTGGAAACCATGATCGAGGGAATGGTGAAGGATGGTGTTATAGAACCTTCATCCAGTCCATGGTGTTCACCGGTAGTGCTGGTAAGGAAGAAGGACGGCAGCATGCGGTTTTGTGTTGATTATCGTCGTCTGAACGACGTGACGAAGAAAGACAGCTATCCCTTGCCAAGAATTGATGACACGCTGGACATGCTTACTGGAGTAAAGTGGTTTAGCACACTAGATCTAAAAAGTGGCTACTGGCAAGTAGAAATTGACCCGAAAGACAAGATGAAAACCCGCTATGACCGCAAAATGAACAATAAAGGTTTCGATGAAGGTTCACTTGTGTGGTTACACAATCCAGTTCGCAGTAAAGGGAAATCTCCTAAGCTTCAAGCTAAATGGGACGGGCCGTACCGGATAGTGACAAAAATCAATGACGTGACCTACCGTATACAAAAAGGTACAAGAAGTGCTCCTAAAATCGTCCACGTGGATCGACTGGCGCGTTATTATGGGGCCGATAATGCTCGGGACGAGCATGTCTTAGGAGGGGGCAGTGTTACGCGCCAGAATTAATGTTGGGCCTATCTGTTAATCCAGGGTGTCAACTACCTCTATACCAAATTTCATCAAAATTGGTCCAGGCGTCTGAGCGTGAAGAAGCAACAAACATACACACACTCACAAACTTTCGCATTTATAATATTAGTGTGATTGCTACAATAAGGGGTACACAGGTTTGAGGTCTTTTTTGAAGTGGTACGCAGCAAAAACTAATTGGGAACCACTGCGCTAGACCATCCAGTAGTCCATGGTCGTCTCCTCTACATCTTGCTCTTAAGAAAGACGAGACTTGCCGTCCTTGCGGTGATTATAGAGCGCTTAATGCCCGCACAATTCCGGACCGATATCCAGTTCGTCACATTGGAGATTTTGGTCAAAACCTTTCCGGTTGCTCTGTATTCAGCACCCTTGACTTGGTTAAAGCATACCAACAAATTCCAGTAAATTCTGATGATATGTGCAAAACAGCCATAATTACACCATTCGGGCTTTTTGAATTCCCTTTTATGACCTTTGGCCTTCGCAATGCGGGACAGACATTTCAAAGGTTCATTGACGAAGTTGTGCGAGGTTTGCAGTTTTGTTTCGCTTACGTCGACAATATTCTCGTATATTCAAGGGGCGCTCAACAACATACTGAACACCTCAGGCTCTTGTTTGCCAGACTGCACCAGTATGTTGTGGTCATTAACCCAGGTAAATGCGTACTTGGTGCAGCCAAGGTAACCTTTTTAGGTTTTCGCATTAATGCTGCAGGCCTCCCGAAGACCGTATCCGTGCTTTAGTGGAATTTCCGCTTCCTAAGACCGTACAAGGCGTGCGCAGGTTTCTAGGCATGATTAATTACTACCGCAGATTTTTGCCAGACGCCACCAAATATCAGGCTCCTTTAATTGACGCGGTTGCTGCAACTAACAGCAAAGGCGCAAAACCTTTTCCCTGGACGCCCAAACTCGAACAATGTTTTGATGACTGTAAGAAGAGCCTTGCTAACGTTACGGCTCTAGCCCATCCAAATTGTGAGGCTCCTTTGGGTCTTTTCACCGATGCTTCCAGCATGCACGTAGGTGCATGTTTACAGCAAAAAATCAACGATAACTGGCAACCCCTTGCATACTTTAGCAAAAAGCTAACCGAGAAACAGTCTCAGTGGCCTGCTTACTACAGAGAACTTCTGGCTGTGTACGAGAGCGTTCAGCACTTTCGGCACGTTCGAGAGATGCAAAATGCAACAGTTTTTACCGACCATAAGCCCCTGGTGTATGCTTTTATGCAGCGCCGTGACAAACTTCCTCCAACACAGCTCAATCAGTTAACCTTTATAAGCCAATTTACTACGGATATTCAATACATAAAAGGCGTTGACAACGTAGTCGCCGATACTATGTCGCGGGTTAAATCTATTTCATTGGAGGAGGACTATCAAGCCCTTGCGGAGTCTCAAGAAACCGACGAGCAACTCAAAGAAGTAGTATTATCTACTTCAATGAAATTGAAAAAAATTGTTATTCCCGGAACTAATACTGCCATACTCTGTGACACTTCGACAGGTAGACCTCGCCCGTACCTTACCTTACCCTTTTGTCGAGCAGCATTTGATCGACTACATGGCCTTAGTCACCCAGGCGTGAGGGCAACCTTACGTTTGGTGGCTGAGCGATACGTATGGCCGCATATTAATACTGACTGCCGTAAATGGGCGACATCATGCTTACAGTGCCAACGTAGTAAGGTCACTAGGCACACTTTTTCACCGCTGATGAGTTTTCCGATCGCATCAAAGAGATTCTGTCATATTCACATCGATATCATAGGACCACTGCCATCCTCAGACAATTCCACATATTGTCTAACTGCGGTTGACAGATTTACACGTTGGCCCGAAGCGTGGCCTATGTCATCTATAACGGCGGAAGAAGTGGCAGACACGCTGGTTGGATATCCCGTTTTGGGGTGCCAAGCACCGTGACGACCGACCAAGGCCGTCAGTTTGAATCCGCTCTGTTTCGGCGTCTCTTGATTGTGTGCGCAACGAAGCGGATTCGTACAACTAGTTATCACCCGTGCGCAAATGGCATGGTAGAACGCATGCACCGTCAACTAAAAGCTTCTTTAATGTGCCATCCTCAAACGTGGAGCAAGGCTCTTCCGTTAGTACTCCTGGGCATGAGAACTGCGCTCAAAGAGGACCTGAATACCTCGTCCGCTGAGCTGGTCTACGGAGAACCCCTCCGCCTTCCTGGAGAACTAATCATGCCAGCGGAAGAACCCAGGGGCCCAAATGACATATCGGACTTCGTCACGGAACTAAGAAGCCGAATGGAAGTCTTACGCCCAATACCGGCCTCACGACACGCTCGACCGTCAACCTTTGTGTTCAAAGATTTAGCGACGTCGACTCATGTCCTACTCCGTGACGATACTGTTCGACGGCCTCTGCAACCTCCTTACACTGGCCCATATCGTATCCTGAGGAGAAGGGATAAAACCCTCATCTTGGACATTAATGGAAGAGAGGCTACAGTCAGCTCATTTTTTTACCGCAAAAAGGAGTCGTTTTGACCAAACTCCTACTTTTCGGGGTGCATCTGTTCCTGTGACTGATCGGCTCGAGCTCCTAGGCATGGAGTTGACATCCAGTCTCAACTTCGGCGCCACCATCGAGTACAAAGCCCAAACCGCGGCCAAAAAGCTGGGCATCCTAAATAGGATCAAGCGATACTTCAGGCCTGGACAGCTTTTAACCCTATATAAAGCGCAAGTCCGATCCTGCATGGAGTGTTGTAGCCACCTTTGGGATGGCTCAGCTAAGTATCAGCTTGCCGCGCTTGACTCGGTGGAACGCAGAGCTAAGAGGCTCATCGGTGACGTAAAACTGGTGGATGCCAAGCTGCATAGCTTGGCTCATCGCCGTAAGGTTGCCTGCTTGTCGGTCTTCTACAGATTGTACTTCGGTGAGTGTGCCCAAGAACTCCACGACCTCATCCCACCGGCCCCCTTCTACCATCGGACATCCAGACGCACTGCATCTTACCATCCCTACCTTGTTGCTATTCCACCAACTCGCACTAAGCGTTTCCAAACGTCTTTTATAATGCGCACAGCAAAGGAGTGGAACTCTCTGCCTGCGTCCGTGTTTCCAAACGCTTACAACCCTAATCTCTTCAAAGTTAGAGTGAACAGGCTCCTTCTGGGTAAGCTCGCTCCATCGTAGACTTTGTCTCGGTCATCTCTGACCTAGACTGGAGTCAAGAGCAACCCCATCGTCCAAAAAAAAAGCATAGATCGTGTTAAGCCAGCTTACCTAGATACCGAACAGTTTTCAATTCCCGTTCCAATCACTCCTTCCACATTAACACCTTCCCCACACTCTCCACTACACCCAACCACTTCCACTCCTTCTACTTCATCTTCTCCTAGTGCTCCACTTCCTCCAACTGCTGTCACCACCAGATCTGGGAGAAGGGTCAGATTTAGGAACATTTTAGATTTATAGTTTTAATGTATATTTTTGTTATGCCTTGAATTTCTCCGTAGGGGCGTGGTGTAGTGAACCATTTAACTACTATTGTCTCTGGTTACCACTTTTGAAACCGGTAACACTATGGTGCCTAGAGGGGGGGGGTCTGTGGTAAGACCACGCGAGGCGCCAAGGTTTTATTTTTCAAGAGATTGTATCAATATTTTATAATTCAAGTTGTTAGCGAGAATCTCCATGATTCGACGTGAAAATAGTGATACTGTGTAATGACCAATTTATTCAAAAACACACGATTGTGATTCGAACATCAGCGTTTCATTATCAAAATGCTAGGCGGTCTCCGCGCCTAAATATTCTTATACTGCTATTCCACCAGAGATATACTATGTAACGTTGCTATGGATGCGTTTGATATCCATCAATTATATTAATTGGTCCACGTAGCATAGCCCTGGTGAAAACTGATTCAACTAAGCTACGTTTTTTTATATGGATGGAGTCGTGCTGTGGTTGCGTGCTATTGATGTAGCTATGAGCAGAGCAGTGTACCTGCAGTAGGCGTGCATTTGTCAGCAAAAAGTAATTTTATAACTCGCAATGTGCAAAAAAGAACGTCGCATAGCTGGAGCTGCGCATCTTCCTCACACAGCTACCTTGCGGCAGCACATTTTCATAGCACGTTTACTTCACTCCGCTACATAGCTTAGCATCAGTCGAAACGGTCACAAAGTTTCGTAGCTTAGCTTTTACATTCTCGCCGCATAGCTGCATAGCACATCTCTGGTAGAAAAGCACCACCTTAAAACACAGATATGAACGTACGAAACCCATAGATAAGAGATAAACGGTACGGTAAAAATTAAGTTTAAGAAGATAGGGGGGTAACATGAAGTCCGCTTGAATTAAATCATGAAATCTAATTTTTGTCAGTGACTTTGCCTGCGTAAATGTCAATAGTTCTTTATTATTCTGGCCTGTTTAAGATGGAATGACAACTCACTTCATGATCACTTCACCCGAGCTTTCACTTCAGCGTGTTTACAGAATCGACCGACTCGTCTCCTGGTACATAATGAATCTTTAGCGCTCATAATTCCAGCCCGGAATAAACTTCGACATTTTGATGTTCTCTTGGTACTTTTGAAACCTAACCGCTCACAATTCCAGCGCCGGAAATATTTCGACATGTTTATAGTCTCCTGGTACTTTTGAATCTTTAGCGCTCACAATTTCAGCCAAAGAAATATTTTAACATGTGGTCTCCATTCATGTGAATCTATAGCGTTTACAATTCCAGCCAAAAATCGGAAAAATCTTCAACATACTTCAACTGGTGCTTTTGAATCCTAACAGCTCATAATTCTGCGCCGGAAATACTTCGACATGTTTCTAGTTTCTTGGTACAGTCGGTTCTCACAATTATCTGACCCACCCTAAAAACAAACGAATTTAAACCCTCTACTTGTAATATTAAGGTTTATTCAATTTATATGAGCTCGTCAGATAAGTGCTCGTGGACTCGATGTCGGAGCCACCGGCATTATATATCATTTTGTTAACCTATTTTAATCCTTATCTCGTTGACGTTAAAGTTGAAAAGCTTTTAAGTCACATTACATAATTACAACCCAACCTTTAATTTCGCATGTTATCAATAAGTTCTTGTGGCTTAGCGGTTTGATGCTGGATTGGCAACGAACATGTGGGTTCGAATTCACAGCCCACCTAATGTCAGTTTCTTTTTTAATTTGTTTTCATTTCTACAATATTGCTTGCATTATAAAAGAACGACCAATATGATTTACGCCTAGTAACTTATCTTGTAAACAGGTGGGTAAATTAAAAAAAAACTTTAAGTTCACAGAATTTATATTTACCAAGAATGGTTGGATACGAAGTAAAACATTGCTTCGTGAGGTAGATAATAAATTCATCTAGTCGATCAATCGCAGTGACTGTGCACACACATTTGTAAATCGTTTCATATAACTCGTTAAGTATTTTTAAGCAATTTGGTGTCAAAAAGCATCATGTCGCAACTTAATGACTATATCAAACACAAAATCATATTTTTACATGAGCAGAATGTTGGAATTAGAGAGATTGGCATTCAAAGACGTTTCATAAAATATCTTTGCTTTCATCAAAAGATTCCATACCAGTCAACCGATTATCTTGGACTCTGCAGGAAGTATCATCTGCTACCACTGGTTGATCGACGTAAAATTGCTGACTGTTTATTTCTGTTGAAAATCCACAACAACAATATTGATAACCCTGACTTATTGTCAAAATTTTATTTTAGTGTGCCAAGTAAAACATTCCGGTTTAATCCACCCATACGTGTACCTCATACATCTTCAAATTATAGGCGGAACAGTTATATTGTGCGCGCAAGCAGTTATTTCAATGACATTTGCAAGGAATATGATTTGGATCCATTCACAATCAGTGTGAATTCTGCGAAAAGGTGCTTAAGGCTCAAATTCTTTAAGTAGCAAGTATTTATGTAACTAAATAATTCTAAGTTTAATTTAAGCGGTGAGTTTTTTATATTGTGCTCACACCATAATTTACACTATGTTTTTATACGTGAGGATTTGTTATTGGCTTGCTGGTGACTACGGTTTCCTATTTTGTTTGTCTTTATTAGCTGTAAGTCCTCCATGTACTAAATAAATAAATATAAAATGTATATTAATTTGGAAATATATGAGCATTTACTTACTGTATGTTACCTAAAAGTTTTAATGAAATAATAAACATTTTAAACTTGCAATTGTTTAGTTTTATTTCTATACAAACCGCCGTTAGACGACGTAGGGTCTTGTCTTTTAAAACAAGACCCTACGTCGTCCATTAAAGAAATGTAAAAAAAGTGTAATAAATAATTTAAAAAAAAAAACAGCTGAGCAAAAAGCTATATTTAGGTTAAACTTGGTTTCGAACGTAGACAACGATGAACACCGCACTACCTTAGTGAGCAAAAGACTAATTCAACTCTTATAAGCCGCATTGAAATTTGATCTTAGGTGTAATACTAGACGTAATATTCTAAAGAATTTGAACCTTATAGTATACTTTCATAAAGTTTATTCTTGCACAGAACAAGCAGCCTTCTCTTAGTGCAAACAGATTTTGTATTTTAAATAATCCCTCCATGGAGACATGATAATAAAAAAAAACTACCTATAAAATAGAAAATAGTAAAGAAACGTTGTTTTTGCAATTTAGTAAGGCAAGGTAAAATATATTTGTGCGTAGTCACTGCCTTAGTAGCATTTGAATACCAGTTTTATAATGAATACGAATATTTATTTTTGAACTACCCACTTATTACAAGTTATGCGAAAATATTACCATTTTTGAAAGTTTATATTTGAAGATTATCCGTCATAGTTCTTTACAATATTACAAGAAATAGTTTTGGAATAAATTATAAATTGATAGCAAAACAATATCTTCATCGCAAGATTTGATCTTGCAACTTGATTATCTCAGTCTTATACACAGACCACGAGACCAGAATTACTTGAACACAATCATTAAAATAAGCTATTAGACTAATAATATTATAACAAGTAGTTATAACATATAACTTAATGCTGACGTTATAAAGATCAAATTTGCGTGTCTGTATTATTATTGTATTTGTTCATCGAGTCCACGAGCACTTATCTGACAAGCTCATATAAATTGAATAAACCTTAATGTTACAAGTAGAGGGTTCAAATTCGTTTGTTTTTAGGGTGGGTCAGATAATTGTGAGAACCGACTGTACTTGTGAATCTTTAGCGGTCACAATTCCCGCCGAAAAAATACTTCGGCATGTTTTTGCCTTCCTGGTACTTATGAATCTATAGTTTTCTTAATTCCAGCACGGAAAAATCTTCGACATGTATCTGATGTACTCATGGTAAAAAAAAATCTTGCTCAAAAATACTTTGACATGTTTCTGCTCTTCTGGTTCTTGTGAATCTATAGCGTTCACAATTCCAGCCCGAAAAGTCTTCGACATGCACAGTAGCGTAGCTAGCATAGGTGACACCCGGGGCGGATAATGTGGTGTCACGTGTCACCCCACAAATGAACCCCCCCCCCCCAATAATTATAATAATAATAAACATTTATTCTCAGAATCTCTTCCATAATTTGTTAGTAACAACGTAAACTTATAAACTAGTGTTAGTAATATTTAATACCTACTTATTTATTGTAACATGAATGAGGCACGCCGATCTTGGGGAATGTCTACTTGACTACGTGCAGTCGTATCCACCGCCCCAAGATCGGAGAGTCCCACCTTTCAATTAACGTTCTAAGGATGATGTTGAGGCTGGCGCGAACACGGCGCAACAGAGATGCGCACCTCTTGCGCATAATGGCCGAAAAACTATTGACGTTCGCGTCGGCGAACATGCCGGACGCGCTACTAAAACGCGGCAGCCCCATCAACACCCGGAACGTGTTGTTATGTTGTGTGCGCAGGTCACTATATGCCCCTTGTGTAAAGTTCACCCACAGGCTGCACGTGTAAAAGGATTGGCAGTAGGCTTTGAAAAGAGTCACCTTAACCTGAGCCGTACAACGTGCAAACCTGTGGGCCATCATCCCACACCGAACAGCCAGCGACCTGCGTTCCCGCTCGACATCCACGTTGTCTTTCAAGTCGTCTGAAACCCAATGACCCAAATATTTAAAATGTGCAACTCTTTTTAGAGATCTGCCACAAAGCAAAACTGGTGGAATTGTGTTATAGCATTTACTGTCTGCTTTAAATACCATGAATTCGCTCTTTAGTGCATTATATTTGAGCCCATGGGTCTCAGCGTACGATTCACACACATTAATCAGTTTCCTTAATGCCTTGATCGATGGGCTCAGCAGAACCATATCGTCCGCATAACTTATATTATTAATGAATTTACCATCAATATGACAGCCGATTCCGGTTCTGCTAAGCTCATCGATCAGATTATAAATGTAAAGATTAAACAACGCAGGCTAGGACAGCCCCCCTGCCTCACCCCACACTCAAGCCTGTACTCAGTTGTAGGTTTAAGTAGTTTTTAGTTGCCCTGGCTGGGGGCTTTAGAATCATTCTGAGGCCACCACAGGCTAGCCCGGTTAAGTAGTAACCACCCTTATAGAGGTAAACTACGAGTGGTCCATATAAAAAAAAAAAAAAAGCTGAAAAGGAGTTTGCCCATCTGACACGGTTTTGTTGATTAGCGTACCAAAATTTAAATAAGTTTATTACTTCCCGGGGTACATCCGTCTCATGCTGCAGCTTACCCCATAGCACATTATATGGTACAAGGTCAAAAGCTTTTGTTAGATCTAGGTAACACGCAAATACTGGCGTCTTTCTTGCTGTATAGTACTGCACAGTCTGCTTAAGGCTAAGGATCTGTAGATAAACCGGGCCGGAACCCAAATTGAGCATCGTTTATTTTAAGATGTTTATCAAGCTGGCATACAAGCAGACTGTCCAGTACCTTAGCAATTATCGTCGCTAAAGAAATACGTCTATAGTTTGACAACACAGACGAATCACCCGTTTTATTTTAATTATCGGTACAACAGTTGTACGCATCAATTTTTCAGGTAAATAAGAATGACCTAGACATAAATTTAAAAACATACATAAAACGCGTGGCAAGTGGATCTCAGCATGCTGCAGGTGCTCGATGCTGAGTCCGTCATGCCCGGGCGATTTTCCTCTAACCATATTCTTAATTGTAGCAGCAATCTGTTTCGCAGTAAACGTGACGTTTCGCGCGGAGCAGGCGGTCTCAGCATCGGGCACAGGCAACTGCGGCTAATTGTTTAGGGGTGATTGTACTCTGAAATGCTGCCGAAACAGATTCGCAATACTACCCTGTTCATGTACACCTTCGACGCTCACGGGAAGGCTCGGCTTATGATTTAATTTGTTTGTTGATTTCCAGAATTTACAAAAATCTTTGTTTGAGTGTTGTTTAGCAATTATATCCATTTTAATTTGGTTTTGATTTGCTTGACACCATTTTAATTTAATTTTAAATTGTTTTCTGGATTCGCTCATATTGTTAAAAACCGGACCAGAACTGGGCTTACCAAACCTTAACCAAAGCTTACAATAAAGTCGCGCCCTCTCGTGAGCGTCGCGAACATACTTATTCCAGCCAGTTACATGCCTACGCTTCGTTACATTTTTATGATAATAACTTGATTCAGCAGCGTTCACAAGAATACGTTCAATGTTATTATACATTTCATCCAACATAGTTAAGTGGCAAGAATCACTACACATCTTGTCTGCACAAGATACGAAATACGACCATAACTGTTCCGCACAAAACGAAAGTAACTCACTAGCAAACAGTTCACCCGGGTGTGCGTTAAAGTCACCAAGAATAAAAATTGACTCGACACTACTATTTTCAATTACCGCGTTAATCTCGCTTAAGCACTGTGAATTCTAAGAAATTCTCACTACAATCAGTAGGCATGTATCCTGAGAACACCACGAATGACCGATCACTGAGCGTTACTTTGACAGCTGCAAGACGCACACTACTGCAGCTGATCACTGTTACAGCAGGGAACGCACTTTTTCGCCAGAGGAGGGCAACTCCTCCGTGTGGTCGCCCCCGCAGCACACCAACCGAGGTATCCACTGCCGAAGTGCCCGTGTAGGCAAAGTTGTCATCTATGGTACCCAGAAAAGACAGATCGTGTGGCAGCAGCCATGTCTCCTGCAGCGCTATCAAATCGAGTTCTCGACAAAGTTGTCGTATACAGTCCACTGACCTGACAACGTTTTTACAGTTAAAAGAAACTATTTTGGTTGTCGTCATGTTGAGTTTTTAGTATTTGACTCGCTAACCCGTAAGTCAATTTTGTTTCTAAATTCAACAAAACGTCGGTACGCAATTCCAATAGGCCAAAAGTCGGCATTCATAAATAAATCTAACTTTTCTTTAGGCACAAAAATTTTGAAGGAATTATACTCTTTTTCCAATCTCATATTCATCTTTTCAACTGTGACATTTAAGTTCGACTTACTTGTTACATAATTAGTGATGTCACACACAGACACATCCTTCGCCACGTTATAAATATAAATTGGTACCTTTATTTCAGCCGCCTTGAAGTTCATACTTATGTCAGCCACAGCTTTCCCCCTGTTTCCCGCAAAACGGTTTCTATGTCTTCGCCTTTGGACCGTAATCCATTCTGCATTTTGTTTCTCACACTTCCATTCACCATCCTTCACTATGTCCGCCATCGTCTTGTTAACGTTATTCGTTGCAGGTTTACCGAGCGCGTTATCCGTGTGTCTCGAATTACCGGTTGTCGAGCGCACGATCAACGTATCGCTCGTCGAGCGCGTGAGCTCGGAGGCAACGCCTTTCGAGTGAGCAGGATTATGAAACCTGTCGTGTTTAGAGTAAGGCTGAGATTCAATAGTTGTTGGGTTGTCTACATTCGTTTGAATAGCCAGCGACCGTTGCGTGTTTATTGGTCTTGAAACAGAACTACCCTCAGATGTAAGTTTATTCTCCACAATTTCACAATATACTGTTTCTGGAGAAGATAATAAATGACATTTATTGCTCACTCCTATATCACCCATGTGAGTTCCCAGAGGATCCTCAGCACTTTCATCATTCGACACGCTCCACGTCGAGTGTTTACCTGAGATTTATACATGTTGATTGGGGAATTATGCTTCAACACTTCTAACTCACATTTTAAGATATCGAACTGTTCAGTAGTAACAAACTGTTCCTTGATGCGGCTGATATTATTATGTGTTGCGCCTTTGGCCTTTCGTTCTGGTGACGGCAATCGTAAGCCGTTTTTCGGAAGGGAGGGGAGAATGTGCGCCATTTTCACTGCACGTTTTTATTTTCAGGAATTTTCTTACATCATACTTACAAACAAAATCTCGAAAATAAGATTATTTTGATTTTGTTTTCATCATTATCTAAACCCAACTTTGTTTAGTAACACAAGTAAACTCAAGAACTAAAAGACGGCAGAACACAAGAGCGAGCGAAGTGAGCTCGAAAATTTTCTCAACCCACCTCGGATAGGTTTTATTTTCTTTTGATCATTCATACTTAAATAGAAATAACTTTATGGAGTGATGCAAGAAAGCTCATTAACTGTGAGAGGGCAGAACACAAGAGCGAGCGAAGCTAGCTCGAAAATTCATGCACCCCAACTCAGAAAGGATTTATTTTCTTTTGATCATTTCGAAATATTTAGAAACGCTCGAGAAAAAGAGAGTGCAGAAGGTAAGAGCGAGCGAAGCGAGCTCGAAATTTTTTACACCTGAATCTGAAGTACTAAGGCAGCAGCAACTCTAGATTTCCACTTCTTCCTCTGTCTCTACTAAGCCATGTAAGTTATTGGGTTAAAAAGTAGCCTATGTTTGATTCCAGGTTGTGAAGTATATGTGTGCCAAATTTCATACAAATCCCTTCAGCCATTTTTGCCTGATTGAGGCAGAGAAAGAAGTGGAAATCTAGAGTTGCTGCTGCCTTAGTACTTCAGATTCAAAAGTACCAGGAGAACAGAAACATGTCGAAGTATTTTTTGGCTTTAAATTGTTAGCGCTAAAGATTCACCAGTTTCAAGAGACCTAATATATGTCAAAGTATTTTTGAGCAAATAATTTTTTTTTCACCAGGAGTACAGTAGTGCGATTCTGTAAACATTAAAAGTGAAGACTCGGGTGAAGTGATCGTGAAGTGGCCTGTCGATCCATGTAATCAAGATGGCATGACAGCTGGTACTTCCCTTTCTTCTCCTAAAATTGTTTGTCCGAAAATTATTATCCATAACACGTTTGCTATAAACTTCAGTAACCATAATGTTCAAAATCCCGAAATTTTGTTAAACATAATAATCTTTAGTTCTAAAAGTATTCTGTCATAATATCGAGTACTATAATAATTAAATCTCCTAATTTTACATGACCTAAAGTCATATGTCCTAAGTATTGTTTTAAATAATGTGTATTATTCCGAATGTTCATTTGTAATAAATGTTTTAGTCCTAAAACATTTGCTAAAAATTAGGTTTTAGTGACAGAAACGAATCGCTGTAAATCCGACTCCACGCAGTCTTGTCTGCCCTACCCCTAGAGTGTAATTTAAAATCGCGAAGGCGCAGAGCAACACTTGCCGCCGCGGCTGAGGCTGGCCGGCTGGCCAGCAAGCCGAAGCTGCGGTGGTGAGCATTAAGGCAATCTGCGACGATAAACTCGCGTAGGACCGCCGGAGCCCCGCAGCGCCGGAGCCGTGACAGAAACTATGCCTGCATATTTGCTTGCAGGCATGCAGGCATAGTTTCTTTCTGCTTGCATGCATGCTGCGTGCTTGTATGCATGCTGCATGCTGCGTGCTTGCTTGCATGCTGCATGCTCGCTTGCTTACAAAAACCACTCGCACATTACACTTAGGTATATTGTTAATTTTTATACTTTTCACATACCCAGTAATATTTTTCGTTGTAGAATCGATTTTTGTCTTAAGTAAAGCCATCACAATTTAATTTTATACCACCCTTTAAAAGATCAAATTGCTGCATTTTCAATCATTTATTTTTGATACGAATATATTATAAAACAAAAACGTATTTATCCTGCTACTAAACAGAACTACATAACAAGTGAACTATCTAAAAACAAGTCGGTAGAAGAAAAAATATTGCCCGCTCGTATCTACGTAACGCCGGAGAGAAGTTCATAGCAAAAGCTTTGTTGTACAAATTTGTTCTAAGAATATTAATCAAAGTCAAATGATTTATTTCAACTGGACCAATAAAGGCACTTTTGAACATCATCATCTCATCATCTTCCTGCCCTCATCCCATGTTACTTGGGGTCGGCGCAACACGTTTTTTTCTTCCATTCTGTTCTATCAGTCGTCACTCTATCAATAAGTCCCTTTTCTTTCATATCGCTCCTCACACAATCCATCCATCTTTTTTTTGGCCTTCCTCTCCCTCTCCATCCATCCACATTCATGTTCATAACTCTTCTAGTTACATGCGTTTCATCCCTCCTCTTCACATGACCATACCAAGACAAGCGATTCCCTTTTAACTTTTCCGTCACTGGCGCCACTTTTAAACTGCCTCTAATGTACTCATTTCTCACTTTATCCATTCTCGTTACTCCACACATCCATCTCAACATTCTCATCTCCGCTACATGCAATCTATTTTCATCCGTCTTTTTGGCAGCCCAACATTCTGATCCATACATTACGACAGGTCTTATCACAGACTTATAGATTTTCCCTTTCAACTTGAGGGAAGACCTCGGCATTCGAGGGTCACAAGTTGTTCCAGTGACCTGCCGCCATTTCATCCATCCTGAGTTAATCCGTTGAGTTACGTCTCGGTCTATATCGCCATCTCCCTGGACAAGCGACCCGAGGTACCGAAAGTCGGAGCAAATCGGTATAGGCGTTCCGGTGAGAGTTATAGGCAGCGGACTGGAGAGACCGCCGAAATCGCAGAACAGGTACTCGGTTTTGGTTCTGCTCAATTTCAGGCCAACACTCTCCAATCTTTGCCACCACGTCTCCAATTTGCTCTGGACCTCTTGGCCACTTTCGGCAACCAGCACAATGTCATCAGCAAACAGCATGCACCAGGGAGCCTCTTCCTGGATGTCCGACGTCAGAGCGTCCATTATCATCAGGAAGAGATAAGGGCTGAGGGCCGAGCCCTGGTGCAAACCGACCGCCACACTGAAACTGTCAGTGGTGCCCACTGCAGACCGGACTTGAGTACTGCATCGACTGTACATCGCTCGGACATACTTCCCAGGCACACCTTTCTCCTTAAGGGCCCACTACAAAACCTCACGAGGCACCCGGTCATATGCCTTTTCGAGGTCAACGAATACCATAAGCAGGTTTTTATGCACAGCTCTATATTTCTCGCACAGCTGGCGGATAGCAAAAATGGCATCCGTTGTACCCCGACCGAACCGAAAACCGAACCGATAAAACCGAACTGGTTCTGTGAGATTTCACTCTCTTCTCTCAACCGCCTTTCAATAACTTTTTCCCAGACTTTCATACTATGTGACATTAGCTTTATTCCTCTATAGTTGTTGCACTCCAGCACATCGCCTTTGGTCTTGAAGATGGGCACCAACGAACTGTTGCACCATTCATCAGGTATGGCTTCTTCCAGCAACAACTTATTGAAGAATAAAGCTAACCGCGTCCATCCATCTACTCGTAGTGACTTCCACACTTCAATTGGAATTCCGTCTGGACCAATTGCCTTACCATTCTTTATTCCATTCACTGCTATTTTCACTTCATCCACACTGACCATTCTCACTAACCCCTCATTCACTGGTTTATTCTCTAAAACACCACTCCAGATATTTTCCTCATTCATCGGTCTTTCAAAATAGCCCTTCCATCTATCCTTAATCCTTTCATCCTCTGATAGAAGCATTCCAGCTTCATCCCTTACACATCTTATCCGACTAACGTCCTTCGCCTTCCTCTCTCTGGCTCTAGCAAGCCGGTACAGGTCTTTTTGGCCAGCTGGATTGTCCAGTGTGTCATACAATTTGTCCTGAGCTTTTGCTCGTGCTATTGCCACGGCTTTCTTAGCTTTTTTCTTTAAATCATCATACTCCCTCTTTTTTTCAGCTTTCAAACTAACGCTTTCCATTCTCACTTTCTGCCATTCCTTGAATTTATTCTTTTTTTCTTTCAAAACTTTCTGTATTTCTATCGACCACCACCATGTATCCCTTTCTATTGTGCCTTTTCCTTTTGTCTCTCCCAAAATATCCTTCGCTGCTTGCCTTATACATACAGCTATCTCATTCCAGCATTCATTCACACTTCGATCATTCATGTCTGCCATTTCTATCATTTTGTCTACCACTCGCTCTCTAAATTCCTTCGCGCAATCGTTCTTCTCTAGCATATTCCATTTTATTTTAGGGGGAGGACGCTCTTTGCTTTTTTTAAACTGTGTTTTTATCGCCAAAACCATAACCAGGAGTCTGTGTTGTGAGACCAAGTCTTCTCCTGGCAGCACTTTGCAGTCTTTGACTTGCTTTATCTTATTGCGCCTAACAAGAAAATAGTCTATTTGGGTCTTGTGGTTACCACTTTTGTATGTGACCAGGTGTTCGTCTCTTTTCTGGAACCAAGTGTTGGCTACTGCCAGGTCAAATGCAGTAGCGGATTGCAGCAGCGTCTCTCCCTCGTTATTGGAACTTCCATAACCCCATCCCCCATGTACTCTTTCATAACAATTTTCGGTTCTTCTTACATGCACATTAAAATCACCTCCAACTATCAATTCCTCATGCATGGGAATGGTCATTATAATTTTATCAAAATCCTCCCAAAACTTCTCTTTTACCCTTTCATCACATCCTACCTGCGGGGCATACACACTAACTACATTCAACATAACACTGTCCATCATAACTTTCACAACTATCAATCTATCATTAATCCTTTTTACCTCCATCACGCTTTCTTTCAATTTATTATCTAACACTATTCCCACGCCATTTCTTTTACCGTCACTTCTACAATAGAAAAATTTGTATCCTTCACCAATTTCCCTCGTCTTTGTTCCCTTCCACTTAGTTTCCTGCAAACATGCTATATTTATTCGTCTTCTTTTTAATACGTCCGCTAACTCTCTAGCCCTTCCAGTCATAATCCCAATATTCCAATTTGCATACCTCAATCTCACTTCTCGAGCTAGCTTCTTACGTTGCCCCCGCCCGGGGTGGTGCAACAACCCTAGTCCATTTCCCACAAGGGCCGGGTGCTGCCCCTGCGCGTCGCCTGTGGGGTACGCCCTAACCCTGTCGCACATTCCATTTAAACCTACCATGTTGCCTAGTGATTTGGCAGATGTTTTACAGTCGGCCGCCAGCCTGACACCAACCCTCTTTGGGAATGCTGTTGCTGATGGTTTACTCGCCACCATGCGGGTGACCCAAGGTGCTGGATGAATATGCACGGTCTCAGAAATTTTCCTTAGTCGCCTTATACGACACCCATGGGATGAAATGGGGTGGCAAAATTCTTAATCCGGAGCCCCACGGAACGTCAAAAAAAAATAAAATAAAGTGACTCTAGTCGTCCGTTCGCAAAAGGTAGATTCTTATGGAGAAGAACGGACAAGAAACTCCATAGTTACTCTTTTCTAAAATAAGCTTTACAATATTTGCATACATAAATGCAATGCGAGATACTACTCCATCGCCAACTCAATTTGTTAGTTCGCGTTCATTAAAACGACGCCACGACAACGTTACAAGAAACAATTGAATACACTTATACAATTATGGGTTACAAACAATCAAATTCGGGTTTAGTGTATCAATCTCTTACAGGTAAGCACATCATGCATTATTACTGGTTAAATTGAAGTTGTATAAATGCTACTTACAATTAGAGGGTAATTAAATACACAAATTGCAATCAGGCTCCTCAAGCCAAATTCAGAACTAAAAATTGAAATAAAACATTAAAAATCATTGATCAATCAGAAATAAAATTACAATCGAAATTAAAATCATTATCAAATTAAATCAATTCAAAATAATTAAAATTAAACATAACAAAATTAAAATTAAACATACCAAAATTAAAATTAAACATAAAATTAAAATCCAATAGAAATTTAATCAAGATGAATTCAACAGAGTCATAATTAAAAACACAAAAATAAATAAACGAAAACATAATCGAACTAAATTCATACGGATATCATAACCAAATTGAATTAAAATCACAATCGAGATTAAAATTAGACAGAAACATAATCAAAAATCAAATCAAACACAATCATAAACAACATTGAAATAAAAATTTAAAATAAAAATAAAAAGCAACATGTCACCAAAAAGAATACACAGAAAGATTTCACATGTCCATAATACTTCTTCTGAACCTACTAAGTGAGTCAGAGTGCATTTCGACCAGACTACTGCAGTTATTTAATAATTTGCACAGACGGGGTATAGGAGAGTTAGCACCTAGAACGGTTCTGCAAGGGAGGACGTAATGGGGTTATAGGAGTTCGTGGGCTTTTTGCAGGCACACGGAGTTTGAACCTGCTCAACAATTGCGGACAGTCTATTCTATAACGCAGAACCTTAAATAAAAATGTTGCATATAGTAAATCTCTTCTTTTATGTAGGGATATCATCTTAAAATGCAGGAGTCTCTCTTTGTACGAGAGTTTCTTTTTAGCTATCCCAGAAGAGTAAGCTAAGTGCCACAGAAAACGTTTTTGAACCCTTTCTAATCTAAGTGGGTGGCATAATGAGGCCTCCATTCAGTGCTGCAATACTCCAATGTGCTACGGACCAAGCAATTGTAAAGTGAGATTTTAGTCCCATAGCGTCGAAAGCAGGTAACATTCCTTATTAAAAACCCGAGCATTCTAGAGGCTTTTTTAACTACGTTTTCAATGTGGGGTATAAATGTTAACTGCCTATCGAATAAAACCCCCAAATCCCTCATCTGCTCCACTTCCTGCACTGATGTGCTACCTATATAATATGCAGATTGTGTTAAATTAATTTTTCTCGTAAATTTGACATGGTAGCACTTGTTGATATTTAGGCTCATACCATTATCATCGCACCACTTTACTAACGTATCAATATCTCTCTGCAGCAACTCAACATCAAGATCTGATTCAATAACTCTGCAAAATTTTAAATCGTCAGCATACATGAAACACTCAAAGAATTCTAGTTCATTTGCGAGATCATTAACAAATAAGTTGAACATGCCTGGACCAACATGTGATCCCTGGGGGACACCAGATGTAACCTTGTAGGAACCCGATCGGTAGCCATTGAAGGCAACAAAGAAGGTTCGACCATCAAGATATGAATTAAACCAATCAAGGAGGGAGCCAGTGATGCCGTAAGCGTTTAATTTATACGGAAGTATATTGTGCGGAACACGATCAAAGGCCCTACTAAAATCGGTGTATATCACATCCACTTGTTTGCCCGAGTCAATGGCACCAACCAGGGTCTCTGTGAAAGTCACTAGGTTCGTGCATGTAGATCTGGAATTCACAAAACCATGTTGAGAGTTACTGAGGTAAAGTTTAAAGGCAGATAATATTGAAATAGGTCTATAGTTACCTACATAATCACGATCGGCGCTTTTATGAATTGGTACCACCTGGGCTACCTTTCATAAATTTGGGAAAATGCCCGTGGCAAGTGATCTGTTGAATATTTGTAACAAGGGAGCCACCAGAGACGAAGCACACATTGAAACAAAGTAAGGGGGGATTCCGTCGGGTCCAGCGCCTTTTCGACGATCCAGAGCTTTCAATTTATTGAGCAAGGTTTCAAAGTCAATCATAGGTGCCGTCAAGGGTAAACTGGAAGCTACCATGTTCTGCATGTAATCTGATGGAGATGAATGATGAGTCACATTTTGTTGACTGTACATGGCAGAGAAATGAGCAGCAAACATTTCTGAAATACCGACGCCATCTGATGATGCTGTGATGCCGTCAGTCATTGTTAAGGGATAAAAACTAGTTCCACCTCGCTTGTCCTTAATATAAGCCCAAAATCGTTTTGGATCCTTGATTATTACAGTCTCCAGATCACTGACATATTTACTGTAACAAGAGGCAGCCATAACAGAGCACCGTTTACTCAGCAGTTTCAATTCGAGCTCATCCATCGGGTTTTTATATATTCTAAATCGCTGGCGTACCTTTTCTTTTTCTCTTAAAGTTCTTATTAAATTTTTATCGAACCAAGGAGGGTGCGTCTTAAGTTTACGTGCGGCGGGGGGATTTTGCAATGCTATAATATTGTTAATTTTGTCGTAGAACATACTGAGCATATCATTCACATCGTGCGTGCCACTAAATAAAAGGTTCCAGTCGATCTCACTCAAGCTTTTTCAAATTATATCGTAATCTAACTTGTAAAAATTTACTCTTTTGTTACTGTTATAAGGAAGTCTTGAGTCATTATTTGACTTTAAATTGATTTCAATAGGGGGATGGAAAGGGTCAATTATACTTAAGTGATTTGGAGCGGAACAAACGGAACCGAAAGTTAAGTTAGTCAACACAAGGTCAAGTATGCGTCCTGATTTATTTGTTATATTGTTGAGTTGGATTAACTCGTTTATATGACTAAAATCAGTTAGCAAATGACCAATACCCGGTGCCATATAGCCATTATCCGACTCACTTACCAAGTTCCAATCAATATTTCCTAAGTTAAAGTCACCAACTATACACATCCTCGAACCTGACTGTTCAAGTATGGTATTACAGGAGTCCAAGAAGTGTTCTAGGGCTGAACGAAGTACAGGTGGAGGCAAATAAACTGCGCACAGAGCCAGTTGACGGACAGAACTTGTAATTGAGACGTCCACGATTACCCACAAATCCTCACAGTTGCTTTCCCATTGAAACATGCGTTTTGAATTTAAACCCCTTAATACGGCTATCAGAACACCCCCTCCATCTTTTTTCTGTTACACCTATCTCGCCTGTAGACTGTAGTCTACAGGCGTGTCTATTATCAAATAGCTCTGAACTCATCACAGAATCATTTAACCATGTCTCTGTTAATATTATTATATCATGGTTTTCACAAGAAACTTGACGATAAAAATTGTGACATTTGGTGCGTAAGCCTCGAGTGTTTTGGTAATATATCTTTAAGTACGAGAATGATAACAAATTATATTTACTGTTACATTGACTAAAACAAAAATTAAAATTAACCCAGCTTATCTAATGTATCCTTATTCCTAATAAGAATGTGTTCCGATTCCTGTGCCTTCTGCATGAATATACGACCACCCCGTACCCAGACAAATTGATAACCAATTTCCTTGGCTTTGATCCTAGCGGCCGCATGGAGTGCCTTGTTGGTGGTAGACAGATGTTCTGTTATATAGATCGGGGATTTAGGCCCGGTGTATCCCAAGTGGGTCGTGTTTAATTTGTTATCTGGATTCGACTTGTTGAATTTTATCGTTGCTGCGAGGAATTGGTCACGACTGCGGGGGGAGGCAAGCTGTACTACAATGGCACGCGGGCGGTTATTGCTGGCATTTTGTTTTGCGACTCTTGTACAATGCTTAATATCGTTGTCTTGAATGCCGCTCCCTACAACTTTTGATAATTGTGATACAATATCTATCAAGTTTTCTTGCTTCTTCTCTGGCAGACACTGAATTTCCACATTGTTTGCACGGGTTTGCTGTTCCAATTGGTTTATACGTGAAGATAAATCGCTCATACACACCCTCATCTCTGAGTTTTCCCTTCGCAACTCCTTCATATTTTCCTCAGACGCTGTGCTCTTTTTTAGGAGATCTTCGTATTGAAGGTTCATAAATGTCATAGATTTTTCCATACTCTCCATTTGATTTCTAGTTGGTCGCAACTGTTGGTTCAGGGTAAGTTTCATATTTTCTATGAACTTGGTAAGCATCTCAGTTTGCGCCTTATTAACTGATTCTCGAATAAGTTGACGAATGTTGTCAGGTGCTAAGACAACTTCAACAGGCGCTTGAGGTGGAGAACCAACGGCTTGCCTCTTATTGCCTCTGGTAGTTGAGATGTTACGCATAGGAGTATTATCAGACTTGGCAAGCTTCGGTTTCAGATTAAGGCATTCAGGACAGTGCCAATCAGCAGGTATCTTATAATCATCAGGCAACGAAAGACATGCATAATGATATGCCTTAAGACATTGAACGCATTTCGCATGCTTTCCATTATCAGCCGTTTGGACACAACATCCCCATAACAGTCCAGAACTCAGCGACTCAACAGAATGATCGGCCATTATAATATGATGACTTTTCGTTGTAAAGTAAACAAACGATTGAGATTTAAATAACGTAAGGTATATGCTTAACTTTTTGTGACGATCCGTTGCTCAGCAAATGAAGTCGGTCGCGCGAAAAAGGACGTAAGCGCCGTGTGTAGTCGCTTACGCGTTTCGTTGAGTCACTTTTTAAATATAGACCGAAGTAATGGATTGTATCGTATTGCAAATGTTATTTACAAATTTTGTAGTATTAAAACACTTCACCAACTAAGTTCACAATGCAATGGTCAACAGATAACGGCTACTTTGTATTTCCAACCACAAATGAAAATATAAGCGTTTTTTAGCTATTTATAATAATATATAAACACGGAGCGAGTTGTAACGTGACACCCTTAACGAGTTCCGAACGAACGATTTTGAGGACTTCAAAGAAGAAATCAGGCAAATGTTTGCTTCCACTCAGGACAAGATGGACAATTCACTGGCTTCCATCGAGAAGAGCTTAGAGGCTATTTCTCTTCAGCACGATGAATTCCGCACTAAAATAAAAACACTGGAAAAAAACTGCCTGGAAAATCACAAATATATCATTACCCTGGAAAAGAAGGTTGAGGAGTTGCATCGTGTCTCAAAATTAACTACGGTAGAATTGAGAAATGTGCCTTATAAAGTTAAGGAAAATAAAATGGACCTTACAAACTACGTCACAAATATATCTAAGTCACTTAACATCAACGTTCAACCATCCGATATTTACGACATTTATCGCCTACCGGGACGAAAGGATTCCAAGAAAGACTCAAATAGACCGATTATTATTCAGTTATCACATCTTTACGTGAAAAATACGCTCATTTAAGCAGTCAAAGACTTGAACAGGTCCAAGCAGCACAACAAACTTAACATGAGTCATGCAGGAATCCAAGGGAATACAAGTCCAATTTACCTCACAGAAAATCTTACCGTAACCGCAAGAAAACTATTCTACCTTGCGCGCCAGCTGAAGAAACAAAAGAAAATTAAGTACTGCTGGATTACTGATGGTAAAGTGCTCGTGAAGAAGATTGATGGTGACCAATCTATACTTGTCAAATCCGAATCTCAAATTGAAGCACTGTCAAAGGAAGCCTGACTATGTCATTATTTCGTATACACCTTAATTATGTTTAAACTCTTTAATGTTTATGTTTTCAAATGTTTCTTCAGTTTTGCATTCCACTACTTATTTACGACAGCATTTTACCTGCAACTTAACGAGTTATGTTTTATCTGTGCCTTTTTACGATTCCAATATACAAAACTCTTTTATACACCACTATACTACTACACCAATATTTACACGTCCTACACTACACAACCACTCTTATCCATTGACACTCACACACTTGATACACATAATCTCACTTGCTCTCCCGCGGCCCAAAAATCTCCTACCTCCTTGAGGGAACAGGCTTACCTTAACACGGTAAATCACTCTATTTACTTAGTTCGCAACACATACTATCTACATAAACCATTAATAATACGCATTACAATCCTATGTAAAAATGGTGGATAACATAATCGAGTTAAACGATAACATTGATCAACTCTCAGTCTCTAGATCATTATGTTGTAAGCCGGAGGAATGTTCTTCACATATTAGAGACCCGTCCAAACATTTAAAACTAGTTACACAGAACATCAGGTCTATTAACGCTAATTTTGATTCTTTTTTAACGCTCTTAGTCAGGCTTAATCTTGATATTGACGTGTTCGTTTTAACTGAGTGCTGGCTGAAGCACAGTAGTTGTATTATACCACCGATCGCGACTTATTCCCAATATCAACCAATGCTTGTCTCAAACCAGAATGACGGAGTGGTGATTTACGTAAAAAAACCTTGACAACTACATTGTTTACGAACCTCAACTCACGGATGCAAGCTGTCTAGTGCTCAAGATTGGCACCGAAAGGGCTTTCGTATGTATCTATAGGTCCCCTTCTATTAATGATCCTAGTAACTTCCTAAACTCCCTTAATTCACTATTAGAGGACCTCTCGTCTCTTCCAAATATGGTTGTTGTAGGTGATATAAACCTGGATATCAGTATTAAGCCCTGCTCTCATCACATAGCTGAGTATCTAAACCTTATAGCGTTTCATGGTTTACTTCCAGCACATTCCTTCCCTACTCGTGAAACAGCCTGTCTGGATCATGTTATGTTAAAAAGCAACATGTCAACGATTGCTATCGTAATGGATTCCTCAGTTACGGATCACAATTGTGTGTTACTCTGTCTTCAGTCAAAAAAAGCCTACAAACAGCAAAGTACATTCTCCAAAATTGACTATGTTGCTCTCGACAAAAACATACACTGTCTTGACTTTCAGCCCCTTTATGCATGCAAAGACCCAAATGAAGCCTCCAACTTACTACTCAATCCCATATCTGCCCTCATATGCTCCTACTCATCTATTATAAAAGTCACTAACCACAATCGCTTGCTCAAACCTTGGATGACACTGGGTATGCTCCGCTGCATGCGTAATCGTGATGAAATGCATAAAAAACTCAAGCTATCTCCGAATAACGCTGTCCTCCAAACTACATATAAAAGATAAAGAAACTTCTGTACTAAAATCCTCAAAAAGCTTAAAAGAGACTATGAGAGGTCCGAAATAAGGGAGGCTGCTAACAGTAAAGACAATAAAAAGATATGGCAGGTTATAAAAAGGGTTACCTGTACAGCTAAGCAAAAATCTGCTTCGACTGATTTGCTTTCATCCTCATCTTCCCCCCAAGAGTCAGTAAATCAAGTAAACGACTTCTTCGCTAACATCGGGGCTAACCTGGCTGCCAAATTTCCAAACCATAATGACAGTTTATTGTCCCGTAATTCTGAAAACTCGGTCCCTGTTAGATACCGACGAGGGTGAGGTTGACACAATTATTTCAACGTTAAAATCGAATTCTGCTGTTGGCTGGGACAACATACCATCTAACTTCCTCAAGCGCTACAAACAGCTACTCGTCCCACCTCTTACGTACTTTTTTAACGTCTGCCTTCGCACTGACACCTTTCCTGAGTCTCTTAAAAAGGCTATTATCCACCCGATACACAAGAATGGGAATAGAAACTGTGTCGATAATTACCGGCCTATTGCAGTATTACCGTCCATACCCAAAATTTTAGAACGTATTATTAATAACCGTCTTATTATTTACCTTGAGGAAAAGGGATTGTTGTCTCCAAATCAGTTTGGATTTAGGCATAAAACATCAACTAGTAGTGCGGCCATGGAGCTAACTTCCCACATAGTTAACAAAATTGACTCCAAGGAAAAAGTTCTCTCAATTTTCCTAGATCTTAAAAAAGCATTCGACACGGTCTCAATTCCCATCCTCATTTCAAAGCTTGAAGGGCTAGGCATACGTGGTGTTGCGCTTGACATATTTAAAGATTATCTACACAACAGGACACAATGTGTTAAAATACTTAATTTTATAAGCAATGACCTTCCTGTGACCTTCGGCGTGCCCCAGGGAAGTGTAGTTGGCCCCTCTCTCTTCCTGGTTTATATTAACCAGCTGAGCAACCTCCCTTTGCAAAATGGGAAAATAACGGTTTTTACCGACGACACTGTCCTTACCTTCTCAGGTGCTACCTGGCACGAAACTTTTGAGGCAGCCCAATCAGGGTTGAACATTGTTGTCGAGTGGCTGCGTAAACATCTTCTCACTCTGAATGCGGAGAAAACAAAAATTCTGACCTATAGTTTACACCAATCCACACAACCACCTGACTCTCTTTCACTTGTGGCACATTCTTGCCGTTCGTCTGAGCCCGATGCGTGCAATTGTCCCGAGTTGAAACGAGTTCGCACAGTAAAATATCTAGGTGTAACACTGGATAACGGCCTCACCTTCTCTTCGCACATAGACCTTTTGACCTCAAGAATCAGGAAACTGAATTACGTTTTTAAAACGCTTCGCTATGTCGCTGAGGGAGGGATTGTCAAGAGAGTTTACCTTGCTCTTTGCCAATCCCTAATAACGTATTGTATCTCTGCCTGGGAGGGGCGCCTAAAACCATACTTCTTAAGTTAGAAAGAGCCCAGAGAGCCGTATTAAAGGAGCACCTTCCGTCCTATGCTATTCCCAACTGACGAGCTATACAAAAGTTGTGGAGTGCTCACCGTGAGGCAGCTCTTCATCTACCATACTGTAGTCTCACAACACCTCCAAACCCCTTACGTCATTGTCACCAAAAGACGTAAAGACGCGGTCTGTCAACCTCAAAGATGTAGGCTAGCTTCACTAAGAGGTTTTATTGCTTCTTAGGCCCACATTCATATATCAGACTAAATAAAATATTAAAATTTTACTTATTTCCTAGCATCACTCTAAAAAAAACTGTCACAAATTGGCTACTGGAACAAAATTATACAGACACAGAACGGCTTCTTCTTTCTGGAGACAAGTATTAGTAAACTGCTACTTTCTCACACATACACAATAAACACACCCACACTCTTCACTAACACACCCCATCAACACTTTCATGTTTATAATTGTATATCGGTTTCTCCGTAGTTCCCATTTTATTTTTATTTTTAGGTTTTAATTTAACTTTAATGTTGAGTCAATTGTTGATTTTATAAAGAGTTGTCAATTGATTATATGTAAGGACGATGCTCCCAAAAAAACACTTATATACTACTAATAGTTACAATAAAGAAATGCCAGCAGAGGTAAAACTAATAAGTTTGCTAGTAAGGGGACATAGTACTCACATACGTACCAATTTTGCAACTATTGATTTATATGATCAGTGTGTGAGTTAAATTAAATATAAAAATCAGTAAATAAACCTGTATACATAGTAAACATTAATATAATAAACAGTAGCGTAGCGAGAGGGGGCGGGTGGGGCGGCGCGCACCGGGTGACGCCCGCTTAGGGGTGACACCTGACCACTCGTTGACTGGTTTTTGTCACTATCGGGTGGCACCCCTAAACGTTTGACGCAATGAAAGCTGTCGGGAGTAGGTTGCAAAAATTTTTGAGCTCGCTTCGCTCGCTCTTACATTTTGCACTCTCTGGTTTCTTGAGTTCTTCTATATAAATCAACAAAAAACTTAAATTTCAGTATGAATGTTCAAAATACATTAAAACCCTTCCGAAATGAGGTGCAAAAATTTTTTTAGTCCTTCAGGTTTTCTGCTTTAATTTGAGGGTGACACTCGTTCGTTAACTTTTTGTTACGGTCGGGTGTCACACCTTAACGGGCGACGTAATGAATCCCGTCCGTGGTGGGTGTAAAAAATTTCGAGCTAGCTTCACTCGCTCTTACTTTCTGCACTCTCTTATTTCTCAAGCGTTTCTGTTTGTCTCAATAAAATCACTATGTTTTTGTGTGAAATGATCAAAAGAAAATAAAACCTTTCCGAGTTTGGGTGCATGAATTTTCGAGCTCGCTCTTGTGTTCTGCCCTCTCTCAGTTAATGAGCTTTCTTGCATTGCTTCATAAAGTTATTTTTATTTAAGTATGAATGACCAAAAGAATATAAAACCTATCCGAGGTGGGATCTCTTTTAGTTCGTGAGCTTACTTGCGTTACTCAACAAAGTTGGGTTTAGATAATAATGAAAACAACATCAAAATAATCTAATTTTCGAGATTTTGTTTGTAAGTAAGTATGATGTAAGAACATTCCTGAAAATAAAAACCTGCAGCGCAAATGGGATGGCGCAGGAATGTTCTTACCTCCCTTCCGAAAAATGGCTTGGATTGCCGTCACCAGAACAAAAGGCCAAAGGTGCAACTCATAATTATTTGGGGTGGGTGGGGTGTTCATTTGTGGGGTGACACCACATTATCCGCCCCGGGTGTCACCCATGCTAGCTACGCTACTGATAATAAACACAAACATATCAACCAGTTTCACTATGTCTACTACACCCTAGATTTTCCTATGGAGCAGGACTAGCATGTTTCCAAGCATTCTTATCTTGAATATAATCATCTAATTTGTAATATGCTTGTTCACAAAGTGTCTTTTTTACACACGTTTTAAATTTTCTTTCATTTAATTGTAATATGTTAGAAGGAATTTTGTTGTAACATTTAATACAGTACCCCATGAAAGATGTTCGTACTTTGGATAATCTAAAAAATGGTTGATCTAGTTTATTTTTATTTCTAGTATTAAAATTATGTCTATCACTAATTTTGCTAAAGATATGTCGATTTTTCCTTACATGCATAATATTTCCATAAATGAATTGACAAGGGACTGTCATAATATTAATCTTTTTAAAGAGTTCCCTAAGAGAATCGCGGCGACGAAGATTATAAATGGCTCTGACAGCACGCTTTTGTAGAATAAATATGGATTCAATGTCAGCAGCCCGACCCCACAGCAAAATACCATACGACATAATGTTGTGAAAGTAACTAAAATAGACCAAACGCGCGGTTTCTTTATCTGTTAGCTGTCTTATTTTTCTAACAGCATAAGCGGTTGAGCTTAGCCGCGCCGCAAGAGATGTTATGTGAGGTCCCCATTGCAATTTCTCGTCTAAAGTGATTCCCAGGAAAACTGTCTGATCAATAAATTCCAGTTTTTGTCCATTCAATATGATGTCACATTCGTTATTTTTAACATTAGGTAAAGTAAATTTAATACATTTAGTTTTTTTTTTTCATTTAGTACTAAGTTGTTTGCCGTAAACCAATCTTGAACCTGATGAATAGAGTAATTGACATCATCATGGTTTTGTGATCGTCGGTCTATCTTAAATATCAATGATGTGTCATCAGCAAATAACACCATCTTTGGTTCATTTTGAAACAATTGGGGCAAATCGTTTATGTATACTAAAAAGAGGAATGGACCCAATATTGAACCTTGCGGAACGCCCATTGTCATTTCAGACCCTAGTGAGCTTACACCGTTTACCTGTACTTTAACCTGTCTGTCTTTCAAGTATGATCTAATCAAATCAAGGGATGTATTCCTAATTTAATAAGTTTAATGCTCGAGTTTCAACAAAAGTGTCTCATGGTTAACGCAATCGAACGCTTTCGAGAGGTCACAAAAGATTCCAATGGCGTCTTGTGAATCCTCCCAGGCGTTAAAGATGTTCTTTATTAGGGTGACACCGGCGTCAGTTGTACAACGCCCTTTGGTGAAACCGTACTGTTGTTCATGAAAGATGGAATTTTTATTAAAATGTAGTCCCCTTCCCCCTTGGACCGCGATAGCGTGTGGACGTGAATTCTGTGCTCGTAAATCTATCATAAATATCAAATAAATTATTTAAATAAGTCAGAAATTAATATTTAAAGTCAACAAAAACCGACTCAAGTACCTGGAGCGCATAACCATCGTAGAGGTGACTCATCATCAACGGCCGCCCGGTAAGCTCCACCCCTCATTACCGGCTTTGGATCCGCCCATCACCGAAGCGAGATCACTAAAACGCCTGCAAAAACTTTGTTAGCAAATTGAATTAACACATATTGCTTTTTACTACAAGTTGAAGACATGTTGCGATCACCATCCAATAAGGCTGTATCTGACTCTGATCTGTCAAAAACTCAATCACCAACGCAGACTACATATGTGACTGCAAGGCCCAAGCGTAAACACGATGACGTAACAATCACCAAAGAAGATTTTCTTGCTTTCAAAAATGAAATCAAAGAAATGTTGAGCTCTTGGAAAACTGAGCAAGACCAAAAATTTGTAAAAATGGAGAATTCATTTAAGCAATTACAAAAAACAACATCTGATTTTGAAAAATCCCTACAGTTCATATCTCAACAGTATGAAGATATGCAAAAAAAGATATTTAACCTTGAAAAACAATGCAAAGACAACTACTTACACATATCTTCACTGGAAGAGAAGGTGGAAGACCTACAATATAATATGAAGAAAAATAATATAGAAATTAGAAACCTACCACCTAAGGAAAATGAAACCACTGCTGACTTAATCCAGATGGTGAATAACTTGTCAAGCGCGCTTAAGTATGGCCTCCAATTGAGTGACATACGCCACATATACCGCGTCCCTGGTAAAAAAGGAGCAAATAGACCAGTTATCATGGAGCTCAACACTATCGCAACCAAGCAGGAGATTCTCAACTCTGTCAGACGTCACAACAATTCGTATCCAACCCAAAAACTGAACACCTCCCACTTTGGAATAAGTGGCATCACCAATGCGGTGTACATAGGAGAAGACTTAACCAGTAGCACCATGAAACTCTTTTATTTGGCACGCGAGCTTTGCAAAGAAAAACAATACAAGTTTTGTTGGGTTTCCCATGGAAGAGTCCTCATACGAAAGGCAGAAGGACAATCGGCGACGGTGATTGGAAACGAAGCACACATTGAAAAACTAAGACAAGATTGACTAGGTTCTGCATGGGTGCTATCTGTAAGCTCCTGCTTTCAATATTTTTGCATGCTACAATTTTATAATGTTTTTTCGAATGTTTACAACTATACATATACTAACATAAAACAATCTACTCACACTCGAATCATCTGCACTTACACTTCAATACTCCACAACCATACTCACACAAACACATCCTAATACGCTCTCATTCCAACACTGCGCTTCTGTGTAATATTACTACTTTGCCTCCAAAAAGACTGAGCGAGTCTTATTTACATTGTTATTCTAATGTCTCAGCAAAAAGTATCGTAAATAATCTATATACAGATTACTCAGTGACGCCTCAATTTAGTACGCTCACACAAATTCAAATTAAAAATGGATAATGTAAACGAAATTATCAGCAATATTGATCAGCTCTCGATTTCTACTACACAAAATTGTAACCCCGAAGAATGCACTAGATATATCACTAACCCTTCCAAGCAATTAAAGATAGTTACCCAGAACATTCGCTCTATTTATGCAAATTTTGACTCTTTCTTAACCCTCCTTTCAAGAATAAACCTTGACTGTGAAGTCCTAGTACTGACTGAGTGCTGGCTGAAACGTTATAATGATACAATCCCAACTATCGATAACTATTCTTACTATCAAACAAAAAAGATCCTCAACCAGAACGATGGTGTAGTCCTTTATGTTAAAAATATAGTAAATTACACAGTCGAGGAACCTGACTTGTCGGACGCCAGTTGTCTAGTGCTAAAAATTGGCACCGATAAGGCAATACTATGCATATACCGATCTCCGTCTTTTAGAGACGTAAGTAACTTTCTACATTCCCTTAACTCTCTTTTAACAAGCCTGACATCGTATAAAAACGTAGTCATTGTTGGGGACATTAACCTCGATATCGCCTCTACTATATCTTCCAACCAAACCTCGGAGTATCTCGATCTCATAGCTTCCCACGGTCTGCTACCTGCTCACACACTTCCCACGCGAGAGAACGCCTGCCTTGACCACATCATGCTCAAATCTAACCTGTCGGCACTCACCGTAGTAATAAACGCCTCTGTCACCGACCATAACCCTGTACTGCTGTGTCTCAAAATAAAAAACTATGCCAAATCACGGTCATGCACCACTTTAAAGACCAATTACGAAACTCTTGATAGTGAGATGAGTACTACAAATTTCCAGTCAATTTACCAATTTACCGACGCCAATGAAGCGACAAAAAGTCTAGTCACCATTCTCGCTAGACTCATAAATAGTCACACTTCCATAATCAAGCTTCCAAATAACAAACGTCTTCTTAAGCCGTGGATGACCGTTGGTATGCTCCGATGTATGCGCAATAAAGATGCAATGCATAAAAAAGTCAAGCTTTCTCCAAACAATACTATATTGAGCATTACATATAAAAGATACAGAAATTACTGTACAAAAATCTTAAAAAAACTAAAAAGAGACTTTGACAGGAAAGAATTGAGCGAGGCTGCAAAAGACAATAAAAAGATTTGGAAGGTGATAAACAGAGTAACTTATACCGACAAGCCAAATATACCCAACACTGATTTATTGGCTTCTTCTACTTCACCTCAACTCTCGGTGGACATGGTAAACGAGTTTTTTGCTAATATAGGCAAGAAACTTGCTGATAAAATTTCAAGTCCACCTGGGAGTCATAAAACTCCAACACACCTTACCTCCACATCGTCGACTTTACAATCATTCGTCATGTTAGACACCGATGAGGCAGAGGTTGAGGAATTAATAATGTCACTCAAAACAGATTCTGCTGTTGGCTGGGATAATATTCCAACAAATAGTCCCTTTACTCACACATATTTTTAATCTCTGTCTTCATACAGGTACTTTCCCCACGTACTTCAAGAAGGCTATCTTACACCCAATTCACAAAACTGGGAGCAGAAGGTGTCTAAATAACTATCGTCCTATTGCAGTGTTACCTTCCATTTCCAAAATTCTAGAGCGCTTAATTAATAAGAGACTGGTGAAATACCTGGAAGATAAAAAGCTTTTTTCTCCCAACCAGTTCGGGTTTAGACGCAATAAATCTACTAGCAGCGCTGTGATCGACCTAATTGACTATGTTACCAAAAATATTGACAAGAAAAAGAAAGTATTGTCAATATTTTTGGACCTAAAAAGGCGTTCGATACGGTTTCGATTCCTGACTTGATAATAAAGCTGGAAGAGCTCGGGATTCGTGATCAATCACTTAACATCTTCAGGGACTACCTTCAATACCGAACTCAGTGTGTAAAAATACAAAATTACCTCAGTAGAGAACTACCAGTGACATTCGGCGTCCCCCAAGGCAGTGTGCTTGGCCCAACCCTATTTTTGATTTACGTAAACCAACTCTGTAATCTGAAATTGGATAATGGAAAAATCATAGCGTTTGCAGACGACACCGTCCTTACCTTCTCTGGCGACACTTGGAACGATGCCTTCGACACAGCTCAAAAAGGACTTAATCGTGTTCTAAAATGGCTCAACACACACATTCTCACAATCAACACAGACAAAACTAAAATTCTTACGTACAGCTTACGAAACTCCACTCAACCGCCAGATTCGTATGACTTAGTAGCGCACTCATGTTTGCTGCCTGGCAATGTGACTTGTTGTGCCTGCCCTAAATTAGAACGTTGTCGAACTATCAAATATCTCGGAGTGACTCTTGACGATGGCCTGAACTTTTCAGCACATATAGACTCACTCACAAAAAGAATCAGAAAGCTGATTTTTGTATTTAAGGCTCTCCGCCACATCGCAGAAGCCCAAATTATTAGGTGTACATATTTTGCTCTTTGTCAGTCGCTTTTAACGTACTGTATTTGCGCATGGGGTGGTGCCCCCAAAACGGTTTTATTAAAGCTAGAACGAGCTCAGAGAGCCGTGCTAAAAGTTAGTACCTTTCGGTCCATCCTTTTCCCAACTGAAGAACTTTACAGGAACTGTGAAGTCCTTACAGTCAGACAATTATTTGTGCTTAACACAGTTCTACATCAGCACCAAAAAACCTCCTATGAAATAATAATCACGAGACGCAAAGACAAGGTATGTCAACACTTCCGTTGTCAATACTCTTTCACAAGAAGATTTCCCTGTTTCCAAGGTCCTCATCTCTACAATAAACTCAACAAAAAATTAAATTTCTACTCACTACCTAAAGTGTCACTTAAAAAGAAACTAAATAATTGGCTACTAACTCTTAACTACAACAATACAGAACACTTATTGATGTCTTAAAATAACTTTCGTCTAATACTATCCTAACACAATCGCTCATCACAACCATTACCCAAAAACAAAAAAAAAAATATTACACTCTCATATACACACCCACACCACACACACACTACACACTTACACTCACACTCACACGAACACACACATACACTTTACGCTACTCCACTCATAGGATAATTATTTTTTTATTATTGTTTCCTTTTCTAAATAATTTATTTGTCTGTATACGTACTCATAGCCTACAATTAAGGTGCCTCTACTTAAGGGCCGGGCCCAGCATCTTTAACACAAGTTGTCTTGTCAACTTAGCAAGGGTGCTGGTGTCGCCATACAATTGTATACCTAATTTACCTGGAATTCAATGTACAACCATGTGTTTCATATAAAATGTAAAACTTTAAGGGGATACCTTTAGAATAAGGCCGTTTTTCGTTTTAACGTATCTTGTTAGGTACCTCGAACAGGGATGTGAGATTACGGTATATGCTTTTTGACTTTATGATCTAGTATCCAACTGAAGGAATACACGATACGAAGAAATTTTCTCGATAGAAAAAAATCACAAAGTTCGAAATATCTTTTTACTTTTTTTAGCTACAAGACGCAACGCTTTAGATTGATCCTATGAAAATAACTTTAAAGCATATAAAATAACCTTATCGAGGTTTCAACTGAACAGATTTCGATATAATAATACTTTTATCTTATCAAATCCGAAAATTTATTTTGGCACTTACGTTTTTTTATTCCGAGCTACACTTTTATTATCTTCATCTCATCTTTTGCCTTGCAAAAGTATTTGCATCTCTCTCATTTGTTCAGTTCTTCAGATGCTCCGTGGAGCTCTTGCAAGCAGGACCTGTATCACTTTTCTGCAAATCGGAGCTGTCAGTTCTTCGTAATTTCAATATATTTTTTTACAGTAAATGATAATAGTTTAGCCGTTTATAGATAAATTTAGTGTTAAAAAATGTCTGCACCATGTGAATGTGTATTTTTATGACCTTGAATAATATAAAACGCAATATTTTTCTATCCACACTAATTTTTGAATTATGTATAAAATTGGTATGAAATAATAGAGCAAAACTAAATAAAGTACAACGTCGTTGGGACTTCCTACCTGTAGGCGACAATGGACTCGTTTACCAGGAAATGAATAGCAACGGCTTGAAGAAAATAAAGTCTCCAAGTCATCACCTTTACTTGTACATACGTACTGTATCCTCCAATGTTCTCATCTCACAAATCAATATTGGGCAAACATTATGTTTTCTATATTGGAGTGTCTGTTTATGCAGCGTTATTCTTACATTTTAACTCAAGACACACGCTACAATAAATGTTTTCATTTTAGGATTGAAATACGTCAAACATCAATGTGTCAAGAATGTGTTAAATGTCAAAGGCAATCAGCCTAGGGAAAATTATGGAGTCGCGTTTGAACTGTGAAATATGTGTTAAGTAAATACTAGCTTTTTACCCCGACTTTTCTGCGTGGGTTTTAGAAGTACCTACCAGAAATAAATGAAAAATATTTAATCCTACTAATGTTATAAATCTAAATCAATATGATGTTGTAATAGTTGTTAGGCCAATTTTAATTTATCATATCATAAGGTTAACATTTTTCCGCCATTCCAACCTATCAAAAGTCTTGATAGGTATAGTTTACGAAGACAAAAACAGTACAATACAATATCAGCGTTTTACCTGAAATAAAACCAACCAATTTAAGAATATCTGTTCTAGGTAAACAACATTTTTATTTAGCAATGTTAATCAATTGGATTGAACAATTGTGTGACGTTTTGTGAATCAGTACTTCTCATTATTTCTCGTCTATAAAACTGCTGGAATGTATTAGCTGAATGCCAATTTCCACGTGCCAAGATTTCGTCGAGAGGATAATTTTGAAACCAGCTTTTGGAGGCTACACCGGACCGGGTGCTACCTGGTGTGGCTGCAATGCCAGCTTCCCGAAACAGGGTCTTTACCCATCCTGCAATGGCTGTACGTGAAGCAGGTTTAGCCACACCTCTAATCGTAATAGTTTTTTCTGTCCAGTATATAGGGTTAAGGTTAGAGCTATCGGCATTTAAAAGCAATTTCCAGCCGGATTGCCTATAATTTATATAATTAAATTGGCACAAGGAAGTATTCTAGGCCCAACCTTGTTCCTCATCTTCATTAACGATCTGTGTTCACTGCTTTTAACAAACTGCTCTATATTTACCTACGCCGATGATACAGCTCTTCTTGTCCACGGCAATGATTGGAGAGAAACAGAAAAATATGCTCAGATGGCGCTAGACATTGTCATGAATTGGTTTAACAACAATTTGCTAACCTTGAATGCGGAAAAAACAAAGCTTGTTTCTTTTTCTTTAACTAATAAGACTCAGCCAACTGTAACGCCCACTATTAAAGCTCATACCTGTTCTAGAAACTCCTACTGTACCTGTCCCCCTCTTATAACCACATCTAGTATAAAATACCTGGGCGTGCAAATTGACAAGCATCTAAACTGGTATAGTCATCTAGATAATTTAGTCACTCGTACGCGTAAACTCATTTCCATCTTTAAGAAACTCCGTGGTTCGGCTGACTCGGAAACACTTATGACGGTCTATTTTTCACTATGTCAGTCTCTTCTCTTGTATTGTTTGCCAGCTTGGGGTGGGGCTTGCAAAACATACTTTCTGAAATTAGAGAGAGCTCAGAGAGCTATTCTCAAAGTTATGTTCTTCAAGCCCTATAGATACTCTACATTAGAACTTTTTAGGGAATGCAAGGTTCTGTCGGTGAGAGGGTTGTATGTGTTACAATGTGTATTGAGCAGGGACCGTACAACCCCGGTTAAGAGTTAAGTCTTTCGAAGGGGTAAGCCGTTTATGAGGTTACTTTATCATGATGTAACTCCTTGAACGGGTTTTATACTTGAAACCCACTGAAAGGGTTACCCCTTCGTTATGATAACACATTGAATGGGTTCTATACTTGAAGCCATTGAAAGGGTTACCCCTTCATTATGATAACTCATTGAATGGGTTCTATATTTGAAACCCAGTGAAAGGGTTACCCCTTCATTATGATAACCCATTGAATAGGTTCTATATTTGAAACCCACTGAAAGAGTTACCCTTTCATTATGATAACCCATTCAATGGGTTCTATACTTGAAACCCACTGAAAGGGTTACCCCTTCATTAAGATAACCAATATAATATAAGGGTTTTGTTCAGGTTAGGAACGAAATTATTATGGTTATTAAATCAACTTTATTTCGGTAGACATCGTTGGCTTGTACACGAAACACGTGCTACCTACCAATTCGTTGCGTCTCCCGTTTTCGAAAGCTGTAGCGACCTGTTTAAATTTAAACCTGATTAAGTTAAGCAGGTAAACGGAAGGATTTAGGTTTTTGATTGGCTAACTACGTGTTTTCCTTGAAATGGAAGCTTTTATACTATATTTTGTTTGGTTTTTGTTTTCTTTTATTCATTTAAAAATGTAGGTATGTACACCTAAATCACCCTGAAAAGCCATGGTTTTATCAAATTAAATATTACCGAAAAAAAAACGTATGTTAGTTTTTTTGGGAAATATAAGGTTTATGATTTCCGATTGTTTATTTGACTAAAATATTCGATCACATTATCAAAATTGACTTCCTTGTCTATTATAATTAATAAAATCGAAATGTTACGCGCGGTATAAGATCAGCTAGTCTATTCTGTAAGAAACTATTTCGATATCGAGCTTCACCTGAGTGATAAAACTCACAAAGTGAGCTTTATTGCACACAACATAAAGGTCTTCATTTGAAACTCACTTCGAATTCTACTGTCGAGATACGAAATTGTTGTTAGAGAATAGCACTACAGACCAAGCGCAACATGAATTCATTATTTTAGGGAATTAGAAATAATTAATTGATGTCTTATGAGGGAAATTCTGTGCGCCTTTTTTTGGATGTAGGTACGAGTGACTTGTTGTCACCTTGCTGCCGTGGTGTAACTAAATTGCCGCTATCCGACATCTGGTCGATTTCTTATTTTTGATGATTTACTAATGAGAAAAAAGTATCTATCGATCTGTGTTTGCGAACTTCCATAGCTATTCAACACCTTTAATAGGCACTGCAGCTTGGTGCTTGGCACCCGGGGCAGACTAGCCCCCTCCCCCCCACTTTACGCCGCCACTGCGTGCAACGCTATCCACGTACGCATTCAGACTGAGATCGGGAGCGATTTGTAGTGAAGTGTAATAATCGGCTCTCTACCGCAGGGACAGGGCGCCCTAGAAACACACATTTTAATCACCAGCCAAATTTTGAGAACCATTCTGCTCTTGCAGATTAACAACTTCTCAAGAAAGCTATAGTCAATTCTTTAAAAAAATGTGCCTCCCATTCAAATTTCGGTCAGTTGATGAATATTCTGTATGGAAAGTTTTTTTGTTAATAATATTTTTTCAATTCTTTAAAAAAATGTGCCTCCCATTCAAATTTCGGTCAGTTGATGAATATTCTGTATGGAAAGTTTTTTTGTTAATAATATTTTTTTTTAAGAATGGGAAATCATCAAATGATTCGTACCGCCCTTGGTGAAGCAGAAGAGAGTGTCAGACTCTTACTGACTGAAACCCATCCATGTTCCTCCTAATGCCTTTTGCGTTCCTGGGCCGCGGTGACTCTTTCGAACAAATATCGGAACCCTGGCAGGCGCTGGCCCTAGCGGGCCCCGTCTACTCTGTTGAAATTTGTTTAAGGTGCGCGTGGAACACAGCGCGTCATCGACCCGGGCCTGGTTCTGATCGGACGGCGAACCACCCAATGCTCGACGTCCGCAGGCCCTCTTGTTGAAGATCCTACTATATATAATATTATGGGTTGGGTTTAGAAACGTGTTGCCTCGCTGGGTTTCTAGGGGGTTTTCTGATACCCATACAACATTTTGTTATGCCGGAGACGCCGATAGATGTCTTTTTATGAATCAAGAATCCAAACTTTTAGGTTAGGTTAGTGTAGGAACGTAACTTTTTTTTATTACATTGCACATTATTTAATAATTATTTATTAAATAATGTGCGTTCTCTACCGAAAAATTAGGATTCTTGTTAATAATTAGATTGTAAATCGTATTGTAATAGAAAAATATTAAATCGTATTGTAACAGGAAAAACATAAGAATAAAAATTTCATGTTTTTCGAGTTAAGTCACGTGAAACGAAACGCAATGGTGCCATTTTGTCATCTTAACAGGATCTATCACTCATTCCGTTCCCCTAATATTACGGCTTCACTACCGTAATAAGGCCATAATTATTGCCATATTATGGTATTGTGGCCGTAGCATAATGGCTAGTTTACACGTAATAAGCGGTAACGCGTACTAAATTATAAGTGACTTAAAATTTAGTACGTGCCCAAGCGCATTTAAGTAGTTTATGATGATTCACTCAAAATGGACGATCAACAACGCAAGGAAGTCGTACAAAGTTAAAGATGAAATAATAATTAGGAAAATAACAATAGAGATCAATATCGCGCTAGTGCCACTTAGTTTCACGAGCTGCAAATGAAGATAAAAACGTATTTCAATCTTTAATTTTAAGGGTTCCGTAGTCAACAAGGAACCAAGAAAGACAGACAGACAGCCGGATATGGCGAAACGATAATTAGTTCCGCCATGTTCAGCTGTTGTCTGTCCGCAACTCAGAATGCAAGAGCGAGCAGAGCGAGCTCTGAACTTGGGGCACCTCGATCCCGACTCGGATAGGTTAGGTTCGAATGGAGCTCTGTTTGCACATTCTCAAATATGTTTTCTCTTTTTTTTAGGCAGCATAATTTTTAACTTTTGATGAAAAATGAAAAAAATCCGAAGGATTCCGTACCATTTACCTTAATTTATATTATTTCCGGGTTCCGTTGGTTACCCTTTGCACACGGAACCCTAAAAATATCGTTACCCCCACCCTTATCTCCGAAGTTTGCACTGAGAAAAATAAAAAATAATTCAAAGTGATAAAAGTTTATGTAAAGATTATTTACCTACAGGAAAAATAAAACCATGTTACTAAATAGCACACATTTTTAAATTACAATTTTGAAATATGAGGCCAGATAATTACGTAATTTGAAAATGGGAAAATTTGTTTTTAAATTTATGTAATTCTTTCTTATTTAATTAGGTAAATTATGGTTCAAAACCGATTTTAAAGTTTAATTGGCGTAAATCGGACCACGGGTACTGAAGATATAGCAATTTTTTAGTTTTGTTAGTAGAAATGTAGGTACCTAGACTCGAAATAACTTTAATGTGATAGAAATAGGTATGAACGGAATCCTTGATGTCCGAGTCAGGTGGTTTTACACCGGCGAGGGGAGGCGTGGATTGGATGAGCGAGAATTGAAATTTTTGCTAGTACAATATTGAACTTTATCGCTGTAAGAATAGAGTATTTATTTACTGCCAAACGGATATACAAATCTCGCAACAGACATCGAGGACCGGCTCGGTCTCTCTCTGTCAAGCACAGATTCGCGCGGGCACGCGCCGCCGCGCGCCGACTCTCTCCGTTATCTTCAGCTTACAATAATAACGCATATTATTCTAAGATCGGGAGATGTTGCTGCATAGGGTAATGGCTCCAGTGAATGAACATCAAAAATAAGGAATTGAGACGTTTCTACCAGACGTAGTATTTTTTTTTTCATAATTTCAACTATACATCCCGTTTTAATTACAAAATCCGTCTCTTATGTCACAGTACATTACAAAATTGCAAGCGTCTTAAGTTATCAGTTAGGAATAGTGAAATTGTAAGTTGTTCGAGCCATAGTTTACGACTTATGAGGAATCAGTTTCGATATACTGTCTCTGTAATCTAGACGATAGTAGGTATTTTCGTTAACTTTTTTGTTTCTTTTATGAATAGTAGGTAAGTAGGTACTTATTGTTTATGAATGTGTTTCAAATCAATTTACTTACTTGGGATTTTAATTAATAACATTACGTTTTTGAGTGTTGCAGTATTGGAAGTAAAAGTGGTTATAAATTCAGTAAATGTCATGTTTTATTTGAAAAACACAATTTATTTTAATTCCACAAGGTTCATGTTTTGGGAGCTATTTATAAATAGATTTCTTATCTTTTGGCCAGTATTGGGGCTTGGGGCAGTTATTCACTCACTGAAGCCTAGACTCGGCTGGCTGGGCGGCGCGTGACAGTGCGAGCCAGCGCAAGACATCTTTGGGCGTTTTTAGGGTTCCGTGACCAAAGGGTAACCAACGGAACCCAAAACTAAGCTGTCCGTCCGTCCGTCCGTCGGTCTGTCACGAATCGTAATAGGTAGAGAGTTGAAATTTTCACAGATTGTGTATTTTTATTGCCGCTATAACAACAAATAATAAAAATTAAGGTTTATAGTATGGACCCCTTCGTGTGCGAGTTCGACTCGCACTTGGCCGGTTTTTTCCATTTACCGGCACGGCACCGGCTGCCGGGGAAGCAAAAATGTATGAATATATACCTATATGAAACGCCTATTCACGGCGACGGCGTTGCCTCCCACCGGTGCCATCGCAGGCGTTTGCTGCGTACGTATACAAAACACATGCAGTTATGCCGGCCGGCACCGAGCTCGAAGCTTGCAGTCTCGGCGCCTGCGAAGGCACCGGTGGGAGACAACGACGGGCCGTCGCCGGCGCCGGCAAGTGGAAAGAAGTGCACTATATTCATACATTTTTGCTTCCCCGGCAGCCGGTTCCGTTACCGTGCCGGTAAGTGGAAAAACGCACAATCCCATCCACGCCTCGCCTCGCCGATATAAAACCACTTTGACTCGCACTTGGCCGGTTTTTACTGGTCCGAGGCGTACGCGATGTTAGTTGGACGGACTTAAACGTGGACTGCCGAGGGCAACCGCGGGGCGCGGCTCGACAGCGCGAGGTGGAGGCGGTTAGCGAGCCGCTTGCCGCGCGGTTCTTAGATCTTTATGTACCTACTAGTTGACCCGCGCAACTTCGTCTACTCCGCTCCTACAGGTCTTAGCGTGATGATATATAGCCTATAGCCTTCCTCGATAAATGGGCTACCTAACACTGAAAGAATTTTTCAAATCGGACTAGCAGTTCCTGAGATTAGCGCATTCAGGCAAACAAACAAACTCTTCAGCTTTATATATTACTAGCTGACCCGCGCAACTTCGTCTGCGTCACAATTTTCATTACTGCTCCGCTCCTAATAGTCTTAGCGTGATGATATATGGCCTATAGCCATCCTCAATAAATAGGCTATCTAACACTGAAAGAAATTTTCAAATCGGACCATTAGTTCCTGAGATTAGCGCGTTCAAGCAAGCAAGCAAACAAACAAACTCTTCAGCATTATATTAATGTATTTAGATTTGGCAGAGCAGGCGCTGGGCTCCACTAGCGGATGGAGTGTAGGTATAGCTGATTGATAAATTACGTACCTAAAATAGAAACCTATCTATTGTAAGGTTTAACAGTGAAGGGAAATTATAACAAACTAGTAGTCACGTAGGAATTTCGGGAAATCCTCTCTTAGTGCTCCCCTAGACTCCCCAAGGAGTCCCCAAATTCCAGCTTTCTACGACCAGTAGTTTCGGCTGTGCGTTGTCTGTCAGTCACTCAATTACGGAAGAATTTTATCTATCAGGATAATTAAGTAGGTCACCTTACCTTTAACAAATTTCCACATAGATTACATTTACTTTTATTATTTGATGGATCATATAAAAAATAGCGATGTACAGCATCTCGTTTCGGTTGTGGCATTTTTTAAATATGAACTGTTCACAATTTTATTCACAAATTGAAATACTGACTAACACAAGATCGCAAATTTGCAATAGACGTCTTGACCCGCGAGCCAGCAACAGATTTCCATGACCAAGTTCCTTCCGAACGATAACTTTTAAGATGGTTAAGAGAGCTTTATTAAGGAGTTCTGTGAACGTCAGCTGCGATACGGTGGGTGGGTTAAACAGCGGAAGCCTCTCAAACACGACGAAAAAAATTTTTTTTATTAGTCTTGTCCTCCCGAATGAAGATAGTGTCAGATTATAGCCAACCCAATATCTTGCAGAAAACAAAACGTCAGCTGGCTGTATCTCGGTGGAAAGGTCGTCAGCTGGTTACACGAACATGTAATTTTTTTTCTTCAGTCATTTCCTCCCGATTGAAAATAATGTCAGATTATAGCCAACCCAATATCTCGTAAAAAACAAAATGTCAGCTGGCTGTAGCTCGATGGGAATGTAGTCAGCTAGCGCCCAAAAAGGGGCATCTATCGCCTACTTAAATTCACCAGCTGACGAGTTTTTCCTCGGCATCTTGCCAGCTGATTTATTTTATTACTTACAGGATCATATTAATGATCAGCTGTCAAATTTTTATCCGGGAGGAAGTAACTAAAGTTATTCGACTTTATGCTTCATGCTCCGACTGAAAGATTAAACTTTGGAGCCTGTATTTATTATTTTTTCCACAAAATGCACTTACAGTTTATACATATTTCGATTTCTAAGACCATTTTCAATAATATGAAATAATAATATAATCCATAACTATGAAGAATAAAAAAATCCTAGAACAAAAATTTTCAAAATTTCAACGTGACTAACTTTCACTTTACCTTTTTCCTTATATTTTGAAAACTAGATGTTCTATCGACTTGATTATTTATGTAAAAATCTTTCATTTGACACTAGTTTTGTAACAATACCTCCATAAACAAAAAATCACATTTTCAAGTTACGTAATTATTTAACAGTACAAAATCTTACTTGAAAATTCTCTTGTAAAGTATCAATTTTACAATGGACAATCAAAATAGTCCTTCAAGCCATTCGAAAGGGGTTACCTACATCGTATGGGTTGTTGATTAACTGCTTAGAGAAACCATATCAAAAACCCATTCAATGAGTAACCAAAATGGTCCGTGGTTAAGTCTTTCGAAGGGGTAAGCCGTTTATGAGGTCACCTTATCATGATGTAACTCCTTGAACGGGTTTTATACTTGAAACCCACTGAAAGGGTTACCCCTTCATTATGGTAACCCATTGAATGGGTTCTATACTTGAAACCAATTGAAAGGGTTACCCCTTCATTATGATAACCCATTGAATGGGTTCTGTACCTAAAACCGACTGAAAGAGTTACCCCTTCATTAGATAACAGATATAATACAAATAGTCCTTTAAGCCATTCGAGAGGGTTACCCACATCGTATGGGTTTTTGATTAACTGCTTAGGAAAACCCTATCGAAAACCCTTTCAATGGGTAACCGAAATGCTCCCTGGTATTGAGGAAACATCGGCTTCCTCTCATAGTAAGTACCAAACGTCGTGCTGATATTGTCTTTCCACCAGTTCGACACAAAACCACCTTCGCACAACACCAATTCCCCTACCTCAGCTATATTTTATATAATAAAATCAATAAGTTTCTCCATATCCATAGGTTAAATTATCACCAATGCAAATTCGCAGTCAAAGAGTGGCTTATTGGGAAATCGTATGACGAAACCGAAAACCTGCTCCTCCCACATGCCTGAGACAGATCTCCCCTCACACAAGCATATCTCACACACACCACACACTACACCGACCACGACACACTCACTCAACTATTTACAATTTTTATTTTGAATAATTTTTTCTTCTTTTTATACTTAAATACTTAAAAAGTCATTGTCTTGTAATGTTAGCTATGTTACTGGTGTAAACAGATTTTGTTCTTTAATGGAATCACTGGTTCTCAAGTCACAGGCTATAAACCTAGTTTGGGAGCCAGGAGATAATACCGTACGCACATTAAATTTGTATTATATAACTGTACTTGTAACCTTTGTTAACAAATTATTGGAAATAAATATATTATTATTATTCCATTTATTACATTAAATACATATAAATTTACATTTTTAAATATTTCTATAAAAAAATAAAATCATTTAAAAATATAAAAAATAGTAGCCCACCGGTATCGGGAACAAGGTCCAAGTTACCGGTGGTCAGGGCTCCCGAGAGAGAAACCTCCTCACGCGCCGTGTCCAGGAATACTGCTTACTGGATCAAGCCCTTGATCCAGCTGCCCAACGAGAGCCTCTTGAGATGTTGGTCGAGGCTCTTGGCAATTATGCCATTGGCCGTCACGACTATCGGCACAATGACTGCTGTGTTCACATCCCACATGTCGACAACCTCGCGAGCCAAGTCAAGATACTTCGTTTGTTTATCTTTCTCTCTCTCGAGGTTCTCGTCATGAGGGACTGCTATATCAATAATCATTGCGCGACGCTCTAGTCGGTCTATCACCACTATATCAGGCTTATTGGCAATAATAGTCCTGTCAGTGATAATAGACAGATCCCAATACAATGTGCAATTGCCACTTTCGAGAACTGGGTCGGGCACATACCTATAGTACGGTACTTCCGATTCCACAAGATTGTATTTAAGAGCAAGTTGCTGGTGGATAATCCTGGCTACAAGGTTATGCCTGTGCAAATAGTCTCCGTTAGCCAGACTAGAACAACCGGAAATAATGTGGCGGATGGATGATTATTATTATTATTAATTACTGCTGTCAGTTTTGGAGCCAAACCGAGGCCAAAATATTATACCGCTATCAGATGTTATGCAATGAATAGGATCAATATTCAGTAGAGTTAGATCATGTATTCGCCTACCAGAGCAAAACAACAACAAAATTCCAGTATGACGTGATGTTTGAAATAGATTATTTGAATCAATTGTGTAATTATTCAAAAATGAAATTAATTTATAAATATCCCAAACTGGAGGCTTTGTGACCTTTGGATTTTTAAGGGCAATAGATTTTAAAACATGTCTTACTAGAACGTGTGAACTTAACTGACTTGAAGTTTCAGCGTTACATAGTGTAGAAATTACCGATTTATGTAAAAGTATTGAATTATACGACAACTTATCAATTACATATAATTCACATAAAAACTGCGCTAATTGTGAACCAGTGGGATTCATTAAGTCAAGGTTTTTATTACGGCACCACGACGTCCAGCGCTTCCAGGCTACCTCGTAGGTTTTTAGTGTAGATTTTGGCCAAGAATTCTTAAGCAGTGATAGTTGTTGAGCGTTCAATGTCTTTATCGCGTCGGACCACCCCCACACTTCCAAACATCGAGGACAATGTTCTCGACCTGCGGTGGTGGGAGTTCCGTCGACGTGTCTTTTAGGTATCTCTGTAGGTTTCTCAGAGTTAAAGGAGCTGCGAGCGCTCGGGCTTTGAGATCGGCACGCCAGAATACCCTCCCCATCGAGGTACTACTAATAAGAATATTTCTATCGACTGTTTTAAGTGAGACAGGACTTTGGAGACTAGGAAAGGTGGTGAAATATCCATGCGAGCTCGTAATTCCATGGGGCACTGAAGGCATCGTGGAACAGAGCTTAAGGATCTCTCAGATGTAGGGACACGTAATTGTACACTACGTGAGCAGTCGCCGAGGCAAATAGATCTACTATTGGGGTTCCCCATTTTGCAAACACTGTTTCAACACAAGTCGGTAGTAAGCGCCATTCTGGAGGTTGGCGAAGGCGCGATAAATGGTCCGCATGATTGTTGTATTTGCCCGGAATGAAGTGTATGTTGAAGTGTATCTGATGTTGGTCTAACAAATTCAGAATTCGATAGGTTATTTCCAACAGGGATAATGTCCTTGTACGTCCTTCCTTTCGTAAGTAGGTGACCGCAGTTCTGTTGTCGCTTTGAATGAGGAGCGAACTTTGATGAAGCCATTGAACTTGGTTCTGAAGAGCATATAAAATTGCTAGCATTTCTTTTTCATTGCAATGCAGCGTTTTCTCTTCTTGCGACGAAGTTCCTGACAGAGCTAAATTGTTCGCTTGATCCGACGCATCTGTCGTTAGAAAATTTATTGGAGGAGGGTACTGAAGGGGTGACCTTTGACAATTTTGGGCCCACCAGTTTAGTTCCTCTAAGACACCTTGTGGTAGTGGGTATTTACGAACATTAGTAACTGTCGATGATTGAGCCGACCCCGAGGGACAACAAAACTGGCAAAATTTATAAGTCCCATTATTTTATGCAACTTCTTCAAAGTTAACCGCTCTTGTTCGCCTGATTTATCCTGATAGCCTGATTTATCTTTGTAATGATGTCCTGAATCTTTTGTTTTGGTATGAATTTTTTTAATTTTAGGTTTCTATAGTATCCCTAAATAAATTATCTTTTGAGGAGAAACAACAGATTTTTCGAAATTTCTTTTCCACCCCAGTTTTTATTAGGAACATTTGTACGGTTATTTTGACATGCTCGCGAAGCGTGTGAACAAAAATGGCGTGCCACTTTTTTACGAAAACTAAAAACTACCCGCAAACCCCAGGTGGTGCCACTGAGCCGGAAGTATAGAGGGGATAAAAGTACGAAAACTGGTAAGAAATCGATGGGAAACGGAAATGCCATCTCATATGAAAGCTTCCAGTGACGGTTAAGTAGTTTAATACAAGTATTTTTCCATGATTTGGTATATGTCTTGAAGATATTCCGTGGATGAAACAACAATCAGGATGAAAATATTTACTACTTAAAGCAATATGGGCCTGAGGATGGAACCAGGGTTATCCTACAGCCCCGGATTTGGAATGCTGCATATAATAGCAACGGTGCTCATGTATACTTCCGATGGAGCTTTACTGAAAGGCTCATTGCATCACATTTAGGGTCTCATATCAACCGAAAGACGTCCACTGATGGACATAGGCTTCCCCCAAAAGGGGGGGGGGGGGTTGCCATAATCGCCACGCTTGGCAGGCGGGTTGGCGATCGCAGTATATGGTTGAGTTTTACAGAAAACGCTGCTGCCCATTCTCTGGCGAGTCCCTTAGTCGCCTCTTACGACACCCATGGGAAGAGATGGGATGGTATTATTCTTTTACGGCACCATACGGCACCGGCCGACACCATACGGCATTTAGGGTCTAATACCGATTAACTATGTCCAGCAGTGGACGTCTTTCGGCTGATATGATGATGATGATGACTGGTTAACTTGGTATTGAACTCAAGTAATATGATAAAGAGTTAAAAATATATGTTTTTTTTTTATTTGTGATGAGTTTGCTCTTGACTCTAGTCTAGGTCAGAGATGACCGAGACAAAGTCTACGATGGAGCGAGCTTACCCAGAAGGAGCCTGTTCACTCTAACTTTGAAGAGATTAGGGTTGTAAGCGTTTGGAAACACGGACGCAGGCAGAGAGTTCCACTCCTTTGCTGTGCGCATTATAAAAGACGTTTGGAAACGCTTAGTGCGAGTTGGTGGAACAGCAGCAAGGTAGGGATGGTAAGATGCAGTGCGTCTGGATGTCCGATGGTAGAAGGGGGCCGGTGGGATGAGGTCGTGGAGTTCTTGGGCACACTCACCGAAGTACAATCTGTAGAAGACCGACAAGCAGGCAACCTTACGGCGATGAGCCAAGCTATGCAGCTTGGCATCCACCAGTTTTACGTCACCGATGAGCCTCTTAGCTCTGCGTTCCACCGAGTCAAGCGCGGCAAGCTGATACTTAGCTGAGCCATCCCAAAGGTGGCTACAATACTCCATGCAGGATCGGACTTGCGCTTTATATAGGGTTAAAAGCTGTCCAGACCTGAAGTATCGCTTCACCCTATTTAGGATGCCCAGCTTTTTATTTATTTTATTTATTTATTTATTTTATTTTATTAATCTTAGGAAAACTTACAGCTAATACAAAACAATATAAAGTAACAATATGTAAAAAATGGCCATTTACAAGTTTTCACATATATGTTGACTTAACAATAAAAACAATTTCACGAAAACAGCTAGCACGCTAGTAAATTCGTTCAACGCTCAAAAAAGAAAAACAAGGAATAACTCAAAAGGGTGATCAAGCACCAAAGAAACGATCAGTCAAACTTTTTTTTAACTTTTTAACACTGCTGGTAAACAAATCAAGCTCGACATCCTGACACACCATATTAAACGTACGACAAGCTCTTATCAAGTACGAGTACGGTTTGGGCTTTGTACTCGATGGTGGCGCCGAAGTTGAGACTGGATGTCAACTCCATGCCTAGGAGCTCGATGTTTACAGGACGTTCGATTTATTTTTCACTGATACAAAACAATCTCCGGAAAATGCACGGTTTCTGTGGAAAAGGCTACGTGGGTAAAGCCACGCGAAAAAAAAAAAAACAAATGGACTACTTATCTTTTCATTCGTTTTCATAACTTGTGTACATATTTCAATTACGATTAAAATATAACTTTTATACAACTGGTCTACTCCATACCTTCCGTATGCTTAAAAGTCTCTAGTACTATCTCTATCGCACAATTATGGCCATGTTCTTAAATAGTCAACTGAATTAGTAGTTTTCACTATAATTTGGGGCCATACAAAACATGATATAATTTACCAACGATTGTAAAAAATTAGTATTAAAACAAATCAATATTTTTCGTCGCTCGACATTTTATTAAATTGTATTTTATCTACGTCTAAAATCACTGTTTATAAGAGTGCTGATTTGTGTTAATATTTTGACAGAAGAAGTTTATGAAGTTTGCGTGCGGGCAACACTGAATCAGTTGGCGGTTTGAATTAATTTCATGTTGTGGCGCTACGTTCGATATTTCGGACTTTGCACATGGAAGCATGCGGGGACTGCGCGGTGCCAGGAGATGAAATCGATGCTTTCGAGCTATCATTTATTTCAAAGATACGGCCTTAATGCAAATAAATTATTATTATTATTATTTTTGTTTATACATTTATTGTTCTCGGCTAGTTGGGTAGCCGGCAAATGCTAATAGCACGGGCCTAAGCCAAGTGGTTATCAGCTGGGTTAAGATTTGAAGAGGGTAAGTTTAGGTGAGTAAGTTGGTGCGAGTTGTCTGGTTCACATTGTAAGAACTTCCTCACCAGTCTGCACGTATTTAGTATCACTGCCTTCTGCATCCTTATTATTATTATTATTATAGTAACATCTGGTTAAGCATTAACTCTTCAAACACCTTACTGAGAACCGGCAGGATTGACACCGGCCTGTAATTGTTGGGATCTTGACTATCACCGGATTTAAACAGTGGAACGACTTTACTGTGCTTCATGAGATCAGGAAATACTCCCTGGTCTACACTAGAGTTAAATATGAGAGCTAAGTAGGGAGCAATAGTTTCAATAATAGATCTACAGACTTTTACAGACATTCCCCAAAGATCTTGATGATTTAATTTTAAGATCTTTATAAGCCTTTGTAATGGCTAGGGGGTTCGTATGTTGAAACTTATTTTGTCATCTGCTGATTTTATTTTATTGCTAATAAACAGAGCTTTAGCTATTTTGCATACACTTTTAAATGTTTTTGAATATTTCGCAACATACTTAAGTCAAAGTCAAAGTCAAATGATTTATTTCAACTAGACCAATAAAGGCACTTTTGAACGTCAAATTAAAATAAAATAAAATATTATAGTGACTCTAGTCGTCCTTATGAAAGCTTATGTTATTCACATGTTGCTTTAGGCCATATAGTTCGTATAGCTTTTCTCTACTTATTCGAATGCCCGGAGTCGCCCAATCACTAAATATAAACTTAGTGTAAATACTTTTAGACTTTATTGGAAAATTATAATTAAATTGAGTGTTGAGTAATGAAAAAAAATCAGTATAAAACACATTTGGGTCTTCTATGTTATTAAAACTAAAACTTTTGAATACATAATTTACTGGCCAAAGTACTATTAAGTTTTTCTAATTTTGTTTCTGTTATTGGTCTAAATTTAATTTGAATTTTTTGTAAAGGTATGTAGGTGCAAAACGTTATTGTTTGTCCACTGTGATCAGAGGGCAACTTATTCACCATCTCTTTATGTAAATAATCACAATTGCAAAATATGTTGTCTATGCAAGTCGCAGACGAAGCTGTAACTCGGGTAATAAATACATTTGATAAATTAAATGATTTAAATAGACTCAATAATCTGACACTATTCGAGTTAGTTTCTAATAAGTTAATATTAAAGTCGCCACATATAATTATTGATGCTAGTACAAACTTTTTTTAACACATCTTCCATTACAGAATCAAACAGATAGATTCTGGTAACTTGGAGGTCTGTAGACACATACAACAACATGCTTATCCAACTCAACACAGGACAATTCAATGGCGTGTTCAACCGACAGCTTAACAATGTCTTTTCTTTCTTTAGATTTAATGTAACTTTTAATTAAAATTAGTGATCTTCCATGTATCATACATTGTCGGCTGAAATGGCTAGCTACACAATAATTTTCAAAATTAATGGATCCTACTTGGTGATCTTTTAACCAATGTTCAGTTAAGCAAACTACATCAAACTTGGTCTTTTCTAAAAACATTTCTATTTCAAGTAATTTGGAAGAGCAACCTTGAATATTCTGACTAAACAATTTTAACGTGTGTTGCCCTCCCTTAGGATTTTTACCATGAACTATATTATTACTGCCAGAAGATACCTTGTTCCTATCCACATATAATAATTGGTTATTTGAGGAGGTAGCTTCTGTTGTCTTGCAGTTCAGTTTAAAGAATTATCCGGAGCGATCTCCACAGCTACAATTGAGGAGTCTAAAATGTCTTTATGGGTTCCATCAGGAAGAGAATACTCTATCTGATGGGTAGAGGCCTCCATGAATGTTGATATTATAAGTGGGTCCTCCTCCTTCGTACAACACAAAGAGTCATAAAAATAAGTCCCTACGCTGTTAGAGCAACTAGACAACACAGGCTCGTCACTTAACCTAATCTTTGTTATATTAGCTATAACCTCGTTAATATTATATGCAATCAACATAGCAATCATATGTCTACATTTACCGGACAGAGATAAAGCTCCCTGAGTTAATTTAAAACCACTAACAAACTTATTACTGTCAAAATACAATAATTTGTCACTATGACAACATGTCAGCAAGTGAATAGTATTATTCAGCTTTAAAATATGCTTGTTTTGATCAACTGATAAACTATCGGAATAAGGAAAAGCACATAACATCAGCTTTCCTATGTTTAACTTTAATAAGGAGTCAACACTGTCCACTATGCCCTTTCTGGTAATACCAGTACTATTCCCTAATAGAAGAACCATTGATGAATAATCATCAAGATTTGTATCTATAATTCTTTTAACCATTTGTTTAAAACTTATATTATGATAACTATGGTTGGTAAAACTATGGCTTAAGTAGTTATGTAGTATTTTACCAAAGCCAGACTCATCACAAAAAAACACCGGTAGCACTCCGGGAGTGCCGGCAGAAGTGAAAACTTTAGTATTAACGTTGTGTTTAATTATAAGTACAAAAATACTATCATTTATGAGGTAGAATACAATGTTTATTTATTGCGCTATCGTACACAAATATGACAATTTACATGTTATTATTCATAATATTATATCGTTATTTATTTATATATTACATTAATTTTTATCTCTTAGAAAAATCAACTTTCATCCATAATTTCGTAATTTCGTATCCTTGGATACGCGTGCCACGCTGTACATAAACACAGACGGACATTCGCGCAATCGCCCTGTGCCGCCTAAGCGGAGCAGCACACTCAGGCACGGTAGAAAGAGTGGGAGATACTAGTTCCTCTCCCTTCCCCTCGATCTTACGCTTTTTCGATCAGCATCACGTGACCCTGACGCGAGTCCGTCTTACGCTTTTTCGATCAGCATCACGTGACCCTGACGCGAGTCCGTCTTACGCTTTTTCGATCAGGTCACGTGTCCTGACGCGAGTTTAAGATTTTATACCCATTACAGAAAAAGTGCTCAACGCCGCTAAAGAAGTTTTCACTTCAAAAAATATAGATTTATTTCCTGGTATTTTGACACAAGTTTCTAACGGAAGAGCCAACACCGGTGGAGACATGTCTAGTTGGGGCTGGGGAGATGATGGTCGGTTTACACAGCTGCATGAAAGATTATTAGTAAGAGACTCGTATCTTTCAGCATTGTACTTCACCAAATCCAATAGTTCCCCAGCCTCAAACAAGCGCTCACTCAGTTGTTGTTGTGAGGTCTCATATTTTTCAAAAATATTTTTCAGCAAATACTCCTTGTATAATAAATCATTTTGGAGGCACTGAGTGTCTTTATCATATTGTTCCCTACATTGGTCCAGCTCTTCAGTACAAAGTTTCGATCTATTTGTAAGGCAGACTCGGTCCTTTCTAAGTGAATTGTTAAATAAATTTTAGGAGATTGTGTTTTTTTATTTCTCTCCGAGACCGTTTGATTATTTTCTTATTTTTTTTTATTATTATAAATAAGCATTATGTCATTTGAATTTAGGCCTTATAACTTTTATTGAAAACGGTTTTATGTCTTTTGTATAGTATTGATTGTAACATTTATGACAAACGGATTAAGGACATATTATATTTAGGTATTTCAATTTTATGGCATGTGATATTATGTGATATTAAGTTCGGGTAAGTTATCATTCGGAAAAATGATGATTAGGACAAAAAAAGTTATGGCACTTTAAATTATGGATAAAAAAGTTAGGTGACACAATAGAGAACCATGACAGCTTCGACATGTTTCAGAATCGACCGGCTGATATATGTCGAAGATTTTTTCGGGCTGGAATTGTAAACACTATAAATTCACAAGTACCAGGACAGCAGAAACATGTTGAAGTATTTTCGGGGCTGGAATTATGAGCGCTATAAATTCAAAAGTACCAGGAGAGCAGAAACTAGTCTTAATATTTTTGGGGCCGGAATTGTAAGCGCTAAAAATTCACAAGTACCAGGGTACCATAAACATGTCGAAATATTTCCGGCACTGGAATTGTGTCCGGTTAGAATTGAAAAGTACCAGGAGACCAGAAACACGTCGAAGTATTTTCGGGGCTAGGATTGTAGCGCTCGTTATTCCAGCCCCGAAAATACTTCTACATGTATCTGATCTCCTGGTGCTTTTGAATCCTTACTGTTCACAATTCCAACCCTGGATATACTTCGACACGTTTCTGGTCTCCTGGTACATAATGAATCTTTAAGGCTCATAATTCCTACCCGGGAAAAGCTTCCTCCACATTTTTCTGTTGTTTTGGTTCTTTTGAATCCTTACCGCTCATATTACTAGCGCGGAAATATTTCGACATGTTTCTGGTTTCCTGGTGCTTATGAATCTTTAGCATTTACAATCCTAGCCCTGAAAATACTTCGACATGTTTCTGGTCTCCTGGTACTTTTGAATTCTAACCGGACACAATTCCAGCGCCGGAAATATTTCAAAATGTTTATGGTCTCCTGGTACTTGTGCATCTTTAGCGCTCATAATTTCAGCTAAAGAAATACTTGGACACGTTTACAATTCCAGCCCGGAAAAAACTTCTACATAAATATTTCTGTTCGACGGTTAAAAAAAAAAACAAAAAATATTCGAGCCCAAAAATACTTTACCATCGTTCTTTTCTCCTGGTACTTGTGAATCTTTAGCGCTCCCAATTTCAGTCCCGGAAATACTACGACATGTTTTATTTTTATTTTGGTAGGCACATCCGTCGGATGTCAAAATCACTTTTTTATATTGACAACAATATTTTTCGATGAAATCAATTATACAACTAGTGACATTGCGGTTACTCCTCCGTCGCCTTCATGCCACACATATAAATATACGTTTTTATTGTTTTTAACATAAAAAAGTATAATTATGTAGCCCTAGTTTCATTTTATAGTACTGCTCTGAAACAAGTAGCTTTGGACATAATAAAACACTTTGCATATTCATTGACACTACAATCGCATCGTCTGAAATTTGGTTAATCCCTTCTGATATACATCGTCAGGAATGTTCCCTTGTTTGTGGCCAACACAAATGTCACACTGATCTTTACGCGGCTCAAAAATATAAATTTTCGTCTCTTTTAAAATCTCTTGAAATTTTTTTCTCTTCACTGCATCCACATTATTGGTCTGGCACCAAGAAGTATACACAGAATGCATGTGACTAAAAGATTCGAAAGACTCTTCAACATATCGCACCCTTAATATTATAAGGGCTCAAATCAAAATTTTTGTAAAGTTTGATTTTGAATGCTAAGGGCAAAAAACTAAATTATCTATCGGCTACCGCTGACAGAGAGAGAAAAAGAACATTAATGACTCGGTAACTATATATGTGTCTCTCTCGCACTCCCCCCGCTCGTCTCGTCATATTATTATTTACTTTTATTGATGACTACTTATAGTCTAGGTATCGAAGAATAAATCTGAAGGTAATCACATTTACAACTAAAGTACTAAGCATTTTATTAAAAAAATAAGCTGGAATGTAACAATTCAGAATCTTTAAACACGTATTCCCAAAAAACTACTTTTTTGTTTTAAGCCTTTATATTACTATGGGTGCGATATATCCTGGAACTAGTTGCTCGGCAGTAGTGGCTTGGAACTTTCGGTACACATTCTAGCCACTTATGAACAGAATCAGATATTAGCGCCCTAGTTGTAGGTTCCGATGTATTAGGGACCTTATCTATTCTTCGAACAGGTGTTTCGACTTCACTACTTTCTGAAATATTTATATTAGATCTAATCCAAAGCTGAAACACATCTTTTTTCAAGTCAAACGTCGCCAGAAACAATTCCTTACAAACACGAAACTTGTCACCAGCGGTGCTTGGTAAATAGCAATCAAACCCAAAAGACTTTTTTTACACATCCGAAGATTTTCGTCGTCGTAATATGTTTCGTGCCTGAATCAGTCCGTTTATGTATGCTTTTTTATCTTCCCATGATGGTAGACTTTGCCAAAAATATTTGAAACAATCGTTTCTGATTTCATCATTAATTGCAGCATACAAATAACTCCTGTCTGATTTCTTTTCTGCCTCGTGATTACATGGGTTTTCTTTTAGTTGCTTGCCGCTTTTCGAAATTTCTTCTAATTTTGTAATCCTATCAACTTTCTTGACTTTGTGTCCCTTATAATGTTTTCCCAAAACCTCATCTTTTTGTTTTGCTTTCTCTTTCTTGTCTGACTTATAAATGACTCTTCTTCAGGAAAATTACTAGAAATATTCTCTTTTTCGAAACTATAGGCTCTAAGCAACCAGTTTGATCATTTAACTGATAAGATACTTCATTCGAATCACATGGACTGAGGATTCTATTGCTAGGTATTTCAGAAACGTTTTGAGTTATGAAACAGGGTTTAACAATCTCACTAATATCAACTGTTGTAGTTGTTATAGATTGGGTAGTACCTGCGTTAATTGCAACAATTTCCACTGCAGCCGTTGAAATGTTGTCTGGATGTTCAGAATGCACACTAGTAATGTCCATCGTATCTTGATCCTCACTGTTGGATTGGAAGTCAATATTACAGAAGGTTGCAACAGCAAAGCTGATTCTCTTTCGAGCTCTTCGGCCAAACGATTAATTGATTCTTCACGGTCATCTTCTCTACACAAAGATATTAGTTTCTTGCTTCTATAAAATCTTGACATATTTAAAAATATATCTGCAAGAGATAGCAAAATAAAAAGCGTTAGTACACACCACGCACCAAGCGTTACTATACCCAGATAAATAAACGCAATTCATGCAAAATACTGTGTCGGAACAGAGTAATAAATTATAACAAACCACCAGCAATTACTTCATAATAATTAACTATTATTTTACACTTAGCACATAGCATACAGTCATTATTTTTATTAAAATAGGTAGGTACTAGTTGTTCGCGGTATCACCCGCTTTAATTCGAAAATAATCCCACGGGAACATAAAATCGGGATAAAAACTATTCTACCTGTTAATTCAGGTTATAATCTATCGGTGTACCAAATTTCATCCAAATCCATGCAGTATTTTTTGTGTGAAAGAGTTATACAACATCCATAAATCCAAACAAAAAATTACAAAAAAAATAACAAAATTTAACTAGATTAATTTACTTACATTATTTCGATTTCAAACTGCAATCAGACAAGCACTTAACACAGTTTATTATAGCGCAAACAATTTATCATGCGTTCTCCTTCGGTGCTAGAATTGTAATGAACCAACGACTACAATATTAATGAACGTCGAGCGTCACTTAGAGTTTTTTGGATGTATTACATCCAAAAAACTCTAAGTGACGCTCGACCTGTGCGTTTTGTGATCGAACGGGTCTGAACTTGGTGTGTGTCAGAATAGCGGTTGCCTGTGGCTTTGGTCTATGAGAGTTGATTAGAAAATTGCTACATAATTGCTTATATTTGCTACATTTAATAAATAATTGCTACATACTATATATATTTAGAAATAACATTTTTTTTTTGTACAGCCATCCTGACGTTTGGTTGGCTGGTCGCCTCCTAGTTTAAAGCCAAGCATGCGTTTCCCGAAATGTATTGCGTCAATAATTGCTACATATTTTCTTCATTTATGTAATTTAGTTGTATCTTCAAACATAAATGTTAAATAAAGGATGTAGCAATTGTTTTAATTATCCCAAGGAAAAGTGCCTGATAAAACAATAAAGGCAAATAGTTGCAGTGTGTCTTCAGTCAACGGTATTGCTACTTTAGGAGGCTATTATTGCTACTTTATGTTATGAGTAGGTAAGTGGAAGTGGTGGCAAGTGGAAGCACATTAAAAGGATATCGTAAATAAAAACGTCGGGTCGTTCATAAGATTCATTTTAATAATATTACAATTTACTTAAAAAATATTCAACTATTAATTTACTTAATTTCCATATTATTTTTTCGCATATATTGTACAATGTGGTATTAGCTTCTTTTTACTCTTCGTAACTTTTTTCGATTGGTCATCGTAACATTTCCATTCTGAATTTCCTCTGCAATGAGCTTTGTAGTGACCAATTAGTGTTTCACATTAAGTAAATTGTAATATTATTAAAATGAATCTTATGAACGACCCGACGTTTTTATTTTATAAAAGTCGCTATGTGTAGTAAAACACATGTCAGGCGCAATTTTTGATTCCACTTTATTAAACTTATTTTAGCTATGTGAATTATAACACTTAGCGTACCTATTTATGAGGATATTTCTATGTATGAATGTCACATAGCGATATTCCGTAACTAGCCATAACTCTTTAAATATTGCATCAATCAAATAGCTGTTTTTACAGTATGTGCGTATTGAAATAAAGATTAAATCTGCATAAAAAACCGAAAATAAAAAAGACACAGCTACTTTTGCACGCGCAGCGACGATATGCTTCTCTTCGGAGCCATCGTTAATTCAAATTTAGAATTAGATAAATAAACAATTACCTACTTAAACACCACAAAACACTTCAACAAAATTAAGTTCTTGTACACTTGTCACTTTTCACCAAAAATCTTAAAGCAAACGTTTACGAAAACAATAACACAGCACCGTGACGTATTGTGTAACGTACTGATTTAAAAAACAAAAAACTGCAAAACATTTTCACAGAATCTTGTTTTGATATGCACTTACCAAGTTATTGCAACGCAATAGTGATTCTATTTGTATGGCCATAAGATTCAGAAACGCAAAACAAATATATCGACGCGCTAACTTTGACTCCTAACATCTCCGAAACTCACCGAGCTTGTGGGTAACAACGCAAGTCGCAATACTCGTCTACGCGAAAGCGCAAGTCCGCGATATCAAACTCCGTACGCCTAAATACTCGATACGCGTTTATGTGGTGCGCACGGAATAGATATAAATTACGCGTCCAGCCCGATACCTATTCCAGTAAATACGTTCACCTCTACTTCGGGGAGGTAAACTTGCGTGACAGGAACTGTACGACAGTATGCTTAGTCTGTTTTTTACAATAATATACGTGGTACGCTATAAGTACGCTCAGCAGAGAATTGCAATGTTTGAACAATATCCGAGAAAAATAAATCAATTAACTTAGTAGGTATGTTCCGAGTTCGTACACAAATCACTATCACAACAAACATTAAAATAATTATTATTGCACATTTCACAAAAAATCTCATTTACCTCACATATATTTAATACGTTCCGAAGTAGTACCTGCAGTTATTGTTTTACAAATAATGTTATCAAACATCACCTGTACCACAAGCGGAAGGTGGTCAGACAGGTATGCGTCATACAGTACGCAAACATGATTCACTATTGCCTCGGCCTAGGCAAAAAAATATCGATACATCAAAATATCGATATTTTTCCATACAATTTTCGATATATATCGATATTTATTTTAGAGTATCGAATTCGTATCAATTATGATTTTTTTTAACGCAACTTTGGTTTCGTGTTTAATGTTATTAGATACTAATGTCCATATCTGATGACTACTGGTTTGATTCAATTGTTTAGGCTCGAGCATTAATAACAAATACTATTTTCTTCTATTCTTTTTTGCATGCTTTGGGAATATGTATGAATAATCATGCGAAAACTGAGGATTAATCGATATTTTTCAATCGATAATTATCGATACTGTTTTAAATATCGATATATTTTTTTCACTTGCCCATCCCTACCTCGGCCGCCACAGAGAACACAATAATCGAGCCACCGACACGAATCGCTAGCGTCACAAAAATGTATGGTATTTGACAGTTCTTATGTCAAAGCAAGGTATAGTTGCCGAAAACACCACCAAGCGGGATAAAAAGGCAGTGTGCCTCCCCATTCCCCATTGAATCAAGCGCGTCGTAGAAGGGTAACAATTGCAATTCAAGACTCGTAATAATATCTTCTAGTGACGGCGGCGTGTTGTAGCAGGCACACCCAGTCGCGGCTCGCGCGCGTAGTGTGTGTAGGCAGTTTAAGTTAGTAAAGTACTAAAAAAAAAAATTACGCGGACGAAGTGCTACTTTGTAAATAATGATTTTCATATTTATCACTAAAGCATTTGGTTCGAGATTGATTGGGGTTTGACAGTTTCGGGCAGTTTGATGTGCTTTCTGATTCTACTAAAGTGGTCTTTTTAGACCCGCTGTTCCTATAGGACGTCTATGGTTTTGAGCGCGGTCAGAATAATGAGCGCGGTCGTTGGAGGTTTTACTCGGAACGTCGTCGCCTGAGTAGGGTGGTGAAAAATCACCCTCCTTTTGGGGCAGTAGAGGATTTAAGGATTAGGATTAAGTTGTTAATATGTAACAAAAATAACGTTAAAATAAGTTATTTATTAAATTAAAAAACGAAATGATGCTTATATACATAGTTCAGACGTCAGTATTTTACAGGGCTGAGTCTTTTTCTGTACATCGAAAAGTTCAAATTCCATCAAAGTTAAGTGATGCATCGACCGGTCCTCGTGCAGGTAAGTAAGGCACACCCAGTCGCGCAGGCGCGGCTCGCGCGCGTAGTGTGTGAGTGAGCGGTGTCTACATGTCCCGCAGGTCGCGGTGCGGGTGCGAGGGCGGCGTGTTGTCCAGCAGGCACACCCAGTCGCGCAGGCGCGGCTCGCGCGCGTAGTGTGTGAGTGAGCGGTGTCTACATGTCCCGCAGGTCGCGGTGCGGGTGCGAGGGCGGCGTGTTGTCCAGCAGGCACACCCAGTCGCGCAGGCGCGGCTCGCGCGCGTAGTGTGTGAGTGAGCGGTGTCTACATGTCCCGCAGGTCGCGGTGCGGGTGCGAGGGCGGCGTGTTGTCCAGCAGGCACACCCAGTCGCGCAGGCGCGGCTCGCGCGCGTAGTGTGTGAGTGAGCGGTGTCTACATGTCCCGCAGGTCGCGGTGCGGGTGCGAGGGCGGCGTGTTGTCCAGCAGGCACACCCAGTCGCGCAGGCGCGGCTCGCGCGCGTAGTGTGTGAGTGAGCGGTGTCTACATGTCCCGCAGGTCGCGGTGCGGGTGCGAGGGCGGCGTGTTGTCCAGCAGGCACACCCAGTCGCGCAGGCGCGGCTCGCGCGCGTAGTGTGTGAGTGAGCGGTGTCTACATGTCCCGCAGGTCGCGGTGCGGGTGCGAGGGCGGCGTGTTGTCCAGCAGGCACACCCAGTCGCGCAGGCGCGGCTCGCGCGCGTAGTGTGTGAGTGAGCGGTGTCTACATGTCCCGCAGGTCGCGGTGCGGGTGCGAGGGCGGCGTGTTGTCCAGCAGGCACACCCAGTCGCGCAGGCGCGGCTCGCGCGCGTAGTGTGTGAGTGAGCGGTGTCTACATGTCCCGCAGGTCGCGGTGCGGGTGCGAGGGCGGCGTGTTGTCCAGCAGGCACACCCAGTCGCGCAGGCGCGGCTCGCGCGCGTAGTGTTCGCGAGGCAGCGCACGCGCAGCGCCCGCCTCGCCTGCGCCCAGCACGGCGCCGCCCACCCACGCGCAAGCGTTCTCGTGCGCCGGCGCAGTGTGGAACTTGAACTCGTCGATGTGCAGGCTGGTGCTGCAACGAGTTTATTCAATGTTAAATATTTTTTAGAAATCGAAAAGGCGGGTGAGTCAGAGAGACGAGCGGATGTTTACTCGTAGGGCGGCTGCGTGACGAGGTGGCGCAGCTCGGCGGCCAGGCGCGCCTTGAGGCCGGGCAGCGCCGCCGTGCCGCCCGTCAGCAGCACGTTGCGCGCCAGCTCGCGCCGCACGTCGCGCGGGCACGCCGCCACGCACGCCAGCACGGCGTCGGGCAGCGACGCCAGCTCGGCGTCGCGCGCGAACAGCGGCTCGGCGCACAGCTCGCGCGCGGCGCCGGCCACGAGCACGCGGCCGCAGCGCACGGCGCGCGCGGGGGAGGGGGGCGAGCCGCACGCCCACTGCAGCGCGCGCGCCCGCGGGCTCACGAAACACGTCTTCACTGAAATTATACGTCGACGGACACGTTATTGAATCGTGTTGTTTCATTTGTTTCTGTTCAATATGTAGTGACCGTCGGAAGGCTGGACCCAACGAGATATGTACATGAGAACATGTGCACTGTTTAATACCTATTTAGTACTAATAGAAAAATATTTGTTACCTTTTCGTTAAGAAATATATCAAAGAAATACAAGTGGTCAGCCATTCTGACGTCAGGTTGGCTGACCAATTCCAAGTTCTCATAGTTTTGGCGTTGTATTGTAACCGTGTTGCTAACGTAAATATTTACTACCTGTTTGCTACCTTACCATATACGTTTTAAACAGCTTTAAGAAGCTCCTATAAAAAGTTTTTAATAAAAGTAAATAAAACGCCAGAACATCAACTATTTATGTTTTTAGGGTTCCGAACATCCGTAACAAACGGAACCCTTATAGGATCACCAGTAGCGTAGCTAGCATGGGTGACACCCGAGACGGACAATGTGGTGTCACCCCACAAATGAGCCCCCCCCCCCCAAATGATCATGATTTGCGCCTTTGGCCTCTCGTTCTTGTGACGGTAATCGCAAACACATTTTTGAAATCCCACCGCGAGCGGGTTCCATTACGTCGCCCGGTAGGGGTGACACCCGACCCTGACACAAAGTCAACGAACGAGTGTCACCCCTACATGCAAAAAACCTGAAGAACTAAAGAAATTTTTGCACCTCCTTTCGGAAGGGTTTTATTGTATTTTGATAATTCATACAAAATTGAAGATTTTTGTTGATTTATACAGAAAAGCTCAGGAAGCCAGGGAGTGTAAAATGCAAGAGCGAGCGAAGCGAGCTTAAAAAATTTATGAAACTTGCTTCCGACAGGTTTCGTTGCGTCGAACGTTTAGGAGTGCCACCCGATACTGACAAAAACCAGTCAACGAGCGGTCGGGTGTCACCCGGTGCGGCCCCCCCCCCGCCCCACTTGCTACGCTACTGAGAATCACTCATCCTACAAGGGTTCCGTGGGTGTCTGTCTGTCCAAAATCAAAAGGTATTTATTCAAACTAGGCTGAAAATCAGCACTTTTTGAACGTCAAAATTTACATGAAGACAGTTCCCAAATCGCCGTCACGTTTTTTTTATTATTTTCATTTTGATCACTCGAAATCAAAATCAAAAGTCATTTATTCAAATTAGGCTGAGAGCCAGCACTTTTTGAACGTCAAATTTTACAAAAGACAGTCCCCCAAACGCCCGCCCGTGACCGCATCCTAGTGTTTTAGCTGTGGAGAAGAAGTGGCCAACAAACTCCCCAGCAACACATCTGTCTGTTACGTTTTAAGAACTTGAATCTATATAAAAGTATGCTAAGTAATTAATACATGACACGAAATTTACTTGTTAGCTAGCACACTATGATACTGATAATGATAGAAATGTATATAAAAAAAAAACAACGAATTGACCTACATAGTCAGATAAATAAATAAAAAAAAAATATATTTAAACAAAAAAACACAATATTATATCTATACTAATATAATACTACTACATACTAAGCTGAAGAGTTTGTTTGTTTGCTTGAACGCGCTAACCTCAGGAACTACTGGTCCGATTTGAAAAATTCTTTCAGTGTTGGATAGCCCATTTATCGAGGAAGGCTATAGGCTATAAACCATCACGCTAAGACTAATAGGAGCGGAGCAGTAACGAAAATTGTGACGCAGACGAAGTTGTGCGGGTCAGCTAGTGAATACATATAACCTGTCATTTAGGCTAATCACTTAAGGTGCATAGTAGGCTCAGTAACCTTGAGCATCTGGGCCACACATTCATATCTGCGCCGCACACACGAACATTTCCGTAGCGCACGCGCTACCTCAAAACTATTATCAAAGATTACGCAAGGACGCGGACATGCGCGCCAAGCCGGCTTTTTTGCCTACGACTACACAATAGTATGGCGATTGTACGGCTGATTTTTAGTTTCGATAGATACATACGTTACGTATATTTTTATTCACTGGTCTCATTTTTAATACGTATGTGGTTAAACAGAAGTAAAACAATATAGGTCAGATAAAAACAATTTTGTAAAGCAGTTTCGTCTTTTCTGCTTACGATCTATATAAAGATACTCGAAACTCGAGGTCACCAGTGCATTGGTACCAGTGCACTGGTAACAGTTTGACCTTGAGTTTCGAGTATGCAGTGTACCTACTACTTTTTGTTTCTGCCTATACTACTTTATAAGTCTCATAAAAAGATTTCAAATAAAAAAAGTACATTCTAAAGTAAAGTAAAGTAAGGTAAAGTAAATGAAATAAATTTTAAGCCTATTTCACAGTTCAGCTCTACTAAATAATTTTGTAGCAATTTCATAGTTCAGCTCCACTAAATAATTTTGTAGCAATTTCATAGTTCAGCTCTGCTAAATAATTTTGTAGCAATTTCATTAACTCAAAAACTTCAGATTCTGTGATTCTTGTGAAAGTTTTAGGTGTTTAATTGATAACGTTCTTATATCGGTTTATTTTGTAAACTGGAAATACGACGATGATTGTTGAAAAAAAACCGACCAAGTGACAGTGAAGACACACTGGAGACATGTCTCTCTGAAAAGAATTACCGCTGTAAATCCTTATTTAACTACGGAACCCTGCAAATTACCTCCCTTTGCGTGCGCTGCAAAAACGATTGATGATATAATAAAATAATAAACTCGAATTTTAGAGGACCCATCAATATCTACAAACAGAAAAGACAGTGATACCAAATGCTTAACTATTATTGTATCTCACTTTTTTATTTCAAAATTAATAGATATAACAAAGCAGACAACGTTATTCGCTCCTTGGTATCAGTTTTTATCAAAATAAATCTTAATTTAATTCACTTATTTTTTTGAATTATTGAAATCGAACATTCAAAAGATATCATAATTTTATCAAAACAACACAATTTAGCCAAACGGTAACGGCGCCCACGCGCTCAATCAAGCTGGCTCCTCTGCAAAGAGCTAGTCTATGAACGCACACTAATACAAAAGTTCGTAAATATTTGCACTAACACATTCATATACGAGTAGTCGGTCGATAGCGCGAGCGGAGCAACGAGCGACACAGCCTCCCCGTTTCAGTGCTAACGCACGACTGCCGCCTTCGCCCAAATAGAGCTTTAGAAATATGGGAGACTCAATATTGAACATTTTCTTTGCAAAATATTAATAATATAATAATCTTTATTGATCCAATAACTTTGAAATTAGATCAATATTGATTGATTTACATGAGCAATGTTCACTTTGTAGTACACTTTACTAGCAATTTTTCCATGTAAAAATATTTTTAAACTTCCAAGCCGTTTGGAAGAAATATCCAAAAAATAGCGTGTTGTTAAATATTTTTTTTACAGCAAAACTATATGTCATACGAAAACAACAATTGTTCATATTGTTGTTTATGAATCTACCATATACATATATTTTTTTCCAATCTTTTGACCCAGCCGTTAATGGGGAATATCCTTTAGAAAGTAACCTTTTGACGGCTCTAAAGCAGAGGTAGGGCCTTAAAGAGAAAGAACATGATAATTATGACATTGTCTTGCGCTTAACACAGCGACCAACTATTCTTATCGTCTAAATAATCATTAATAGAATAGTATGCCTTCGAACAGAGGTTAGATTTAACTTTTGCTTTAAATGAGTTAAAAGGCAGGTCAAGAAAAGAACGTGGAAGCTTATTGTATAAACGGATACCGAGCCCCACAAATGAGTCGTGGACCTTACGAAGTCGGTGGGAAGGAGCATGTAGCTTGTGCTTGTTTCTGGTTTTAAAGTTGTGGATGTCGCTCGTTTTCTGTATAAATATATATTTTGCCTAATACAGTGAAACCTGGATAACTGGGACCTTAAGGGACCTGCAAATTTGTCTCACTTAAAGAGGTATTCCACTTACACAGTGTCTCAGATATCCAGGTATAAATAAATATCTGTCTCATTTACAGAGGGTTTCATTATTAGAGGTGAGAAAAGATGTTATTTCAGTTATAGAGGTGCAATTATTAAATAAAATAGCGTTTTTTTTCTAAACATTATATACGAGTTGTAATCTTTAGTATCAATCAAAAAGCTATTTAACAAAACTAATTAAGCACGTTTTTTATAAACAATACAAACGTTTTAGTTTTATTGTCCTTGAGAACATTGAGACTAAATTGCATCTTTTTTCAGGATGATTCTACAAAGAGTAGATTTTGGCACTTTAAATTCGACACAGACTTCATCGCGCGTCTTTCCACTTTCATAAACATATATTAACTTTAGTTTTTCACGTACTGATAAAGACTTAAGCCTTCGCTTCGGCATTTTCAAATAAACATCCGGACGATTAAACCAAACTAAAACTGGAGGTCAGTTTTACACAATTAGCCAAGTGCGGAATTTGCAGGTAGAATAAGAATTAACGAGAACGGTACACAAAATATAGTCTCAGTAACAGAGGTAAAATATACTCTCTGTCTCAATTATAGAGGTTGTTATGCCGATAAAATCGAAAAAACTTATCCCAGATATAGAGGTTTGTTTTGTCCCACTAGCAGAGGTAATAAAGAGCTAAAGTGTCGGGACCTAAGCATGAGTTCCATCTATGGAAGTTTCTCACTCATCCAGGTCCCACTTAACCAAGTTTTACTGTATATAAAATGTTTGCAAAAATGAATTGAGATGCTACCGTGAGAATTCCAATCTCTTTGAAAATTTCTCTTAAAGAAACTCTTGACCCGCGCTGATATATTGCTCGCACGGCACGTTTTTGTAAGACAAATATATTTTGTATATCAGCAGCTTTTCCCCACAATAGAATACCGTAGGACATAACGCTATGAAAATAACTAAAATGGACTAACCGAGCTGTGTGAACATCAGTAAATTGTCTAACTTTCCTGACGGCGTATGCGGCAGAGCTGAGCCTTCCCGATAGGCTTGATATATGTGGGCCCCATTGTAGTTTGGAATCAACAGTTATGCCCAAAAATACTGCCGTGTCTACAGTTTCAAGCACCTCGTCACTTAAGATTACATTGGGTCCTAAATTTCTAACATTAGGCAAGGCAAATTTTATACATTTCGTTTTCTTGGCATTTAGAACTAAATTATTTGTCGTAAACCAATCCGTAACTATTGAAAGAGCGTTGTTTACGTTATCGAAATCTTGTCTATTCCTATCTACTTTGAAGATAAGAGAGATATCATCCGCAAACAATACTACGTCACAGATACCCTTTACGAAGAATGGTAGATCGTTTATGTACACCAGAAACAAGAAGGGACCCAGTATTGAGCCTTGAGGCACACCTAAATACACTGGTAGCCCGGAAGATTTCACACCATCGACATCAATACATTGGAACCTATTATGTAAATATGAATCAATCACGTTAAGAGCTTCGCTTTGGAGACTGTAGTGACGTAGTTTACGCAAAAGCATGTCATGGTGTACTCGGGTGTCTGTCTGTCCGTCTGTCACAGCCAGTTTTCTCCAGATCTACTGGACCGATTCTGTTGAAATTTCGTACATATGTGGACTCGGTGACCCAAACACGCGTTTTGTAAATAAATAAATTTTGTGTATTGGCATGGGGGGCCACTTAATTATTAAAAAAATTCTAACTGTATCGTGTGACATGTCAAATGAACCCTTTCATTTGACATGTCACACGATACAGTATTATACACTTCTAATTATATTTTTTTCAAATAAATAGTTTTGTAGTTATTCACGAAATTACCATTCCCCCGCCCCACGGTGGGCTGAAAATCGGCTTTCATAGACTTAGGGATTTCAATTTGCAAGTGCCGGAATTTTTGCTGGATATCGCTTCTATTAGTTGTCTAATCTATAAAAATCTCGTGTCACTGTGATTGTTACCAAACTCCTCCGAAACGGGGAGTGTTTGTGAGAACAAACAAAGAACAATAAAGTATATATAAATAAACTAGCTGACCCGCGCGGCTTCGCTCCCGTCAACTGGCTACTCTACCTACCGACCCTAACCTACCTACCTACTTACCTACCATACCTACCTACCATAGCTACCCTACCTCACCTACCTACCCTACCTACCTGCCTACCTGTCTACCTACCCTACCTACATACTCATTTTTTTTTGTATTTAATTAAAACACAAAAACTATGAAAATCGGTCGAGCCGTTCTCGAGTTAGTTAGAATAGTGTTCGAACAAACCCGATTTTGAGAATTTTGCTATATTGTGAAAGATTCGACCTTTTTCTAGAAGACATTTTTATATCAGCGAGACAGAAATAAAACGAATAAACTGAAGGAAGACGGACAGCGGTGGCTTATTAATAAATAGGGTTCCGTTAGCAACCTTGGTACGGAACCCTAAAAATCGACTTGGTTCGCACGAATCAAGATCGTACGCGAAGGCTTAAATAATAGGGTCCCATTAGCAACTTTGGCACGGAACCCTATAATTTGCCTTGGCTCGCAAATCGAACCGTCTGATACTTAGCACGAATTAAAAACTTAGTTGCTGGCAACCTGGGAGTCTTTAAGACAAAAGTGAATAGGTTGCTTCTAGGCAAACGTGCTCCATCTTCAACCTCATCATCGCTTACCATCAGGTGAGATAGTGGTCAAATGTATGCTTATCTATAGTAAAAAAAAAACTACTCCGTATCACCTAACCACAGAGAACTAATGATAACACGATTTGACAGTTACTGTGAAATCGTGTTGTCATTCATTCTTAGTTTGGGTTCGGGATTAATCGTAAGTCTGTAGGTGATACGGAGTAGAATACGTCCGCAACTAAGCCCGAAACTACGGACTTCGGACTTAGAGAGTAGCCCCACCAAAATCGATCGCTCCCGTCACCGTGACCACCTTTGGTACGGTACCTTATTATTATTAGCCTTGTTTCGCAAATCGAACCGTTCGTTGTTTCGCTCTAAACGGAATCAATCGCGGAGGCTTAGAAGTAGGGTCCTGTCAGCACCTTTGGTACGGAACCCTACAGGCCTGATCCGCAAGTCGAACCGTCCAGTACTTCACAAAACTAAATCAGTTTAAGACTCTACGATAAAAGCACTTTAAACGAAACCAGCACAACTCAGAGATTTAAGCAATTTTGGCCCCTATTCGTTTAAGACCTTCCAGAGACCAAACCGAAATTCCTACGAACTACGACTGTGTTTAATAATCGTGTGAGGTCATTCTCCAGCGGAAAATCTTAACACCGCAATTCAGAAAAACGCGTCATCAGTGCAACGCCATCTATCGACCATGTAAACTGACAAAATATTTGGCAGCAGCAGAAGACGTTAAATAAGAAGTCCGTATGTAACGATAAATAACGATAAGGTATTAAAATGTTTACTTTTATTTTGCTATGTCTACGTATTAAAAGTTTCACAAATAACTCAATGAATGTGTTTTGGTGCAACATTCATGCTTTCATGCATTTTTTGGTTCCTCAATAGATGGCGCTCTGACTGATCAGAAAACAGTAGGAAGTTTCTTACTAAACTAAAAATTCAAGATATTTTGATTTTGTGTATCGATTGTAACGATAAATAACGAAAAGGTATAAAAATGGTCACTTTTATTTTGCCACGTATTAAAAGTTTCACAAATAACACAACAATTTTGAATGCTTTCGTGCATTTTATTTTTTCTCAATAGATGGCGCTCTGACTCATCAGAATACATTAGGAAGTTTCTTCCTAAACTTAAAAATTCAATATCTTTTGATTTTGTGGGTCGATTTTGATGAAATAAACGCTAAATGTTACTCGGGTTATCACTTAATATTTTTAAGTACTTAGATTTGCAATCCAATCTGTGGTTTATGCGTGATGCTCCCACAAACGCACAGACAAACAGACAAAAATTTCAAAAATTGCATTTTTGTGTTTTATACCCTTTTCCTTAGTTTTCTGTGTAATTTTCATGGAAAAATATTCAATGTACAGACACGGTTAGTCTACGATTTTATTATATGTATAGAAGATAAATAAAATAAAAATCTAAATATTTCTTAAACGAGGAGGAAAACAGTAATATCCTTACAGGTGGTTAAAGTACGAATTATTTATTATTTTTTGTCATACTTTACATCATTAAATCAATGCCTTTTTTTAAATCATCAATATATTTTTATTTAGTTTAACACATGAACCTGTCTCTTTTAAAGTTTGAGGAACACGGACTTTTAACAACACGTAACATAAAATAGCATCACCACTACATTCCCGAAGGATTAGGCAGGTTTATAGTACACCCACACTTTGACAACTATGTTTGATCAACTATATTTATCAACACAGAATGAGTTTGCATATAACCAAAATACCAAAGAACAAATTGTTTAGTCTTATAATGAGTCTGAAAACAAGTGATGAAGTAATTACAATGATTTAGTCTTCTAATAAGTCTGAATAGGTGATTAAATGATTTGCAATTCAAAAACATTAACAATGTTCCTTATCACTCTCGTCGTCGGACTCCATTCCTGAGTCAGACAGAATATAGATTAGATACATCTAAAATCTCGAACTCAGTTTCCTGAAACTGCATTAAGTCGAGAGTTTCAGCAAAAAAACTCTGCTTTCTCTTGGCATCTAACTTAGGTCTTTGTGCACTTAAGAAAGGATCCGAAGAAACAACAACCTATATTTAAGATATCTTGAACCCCACCTGCTTCTTTTCCGCGAATGATGCTCCCGGAACCTCCTAAAATCTTTGTTTCGACTTTCGAGACTCTGAGGCTTCTTCCGAGAGAGTTCCAATGGGCACCATATCATTTTTCTCGATTATGTCAGCCCCGTGTATTAATAATTTATGTACGGTTGATGACATATAGTACCAATCATATAACTCGAACGTACTTTTCGGCCGTTTCGCGGGCACAATCTTTATTGGAATACAATCTACTGCATGTTAGCGCGTCATAAGTTCATTTTTAGGGTTCCGAACATCCGTAAAAAAACGGAACCCTTATTATAGGATCAGTCAGGTGTCTGTCTGTCTGTTACAGCCAGTTTTCTTCGGACCTAAAATTTTGAATAAAAAATGCAGATAATAGTTCTATACCTAAAGATTACAGGAAAACCTACTTATAAGAATTCTGTTGTGTTAAAATAACATGCTAAAAAAATGAAATTGGTTCGGAACCCTTTGCATGCGAGTCCGACTCGCACTTGGCCAGTTTTTAATGATTTTCTTGAGTCGAGATTGAGTGAACTTCCATCATGTCACAAAATAGATTATAGCCAGCTAGTGTACCATAAAAGTGTTACCTTTGATATCCTCGAGCACATGGTCGGGCAGGCCGAGCGGCGCGCCCGCGTGCTCGTCCAGCAGGCGCGCCAGCTCGGCGTGCACGGCGCGCGCGCCCAGCGGCTGCGACTGCAGCGCGTGCAGCACCACGCACGAGTGCACCACTGCACACACACGTTTATGTCATAAACTACTAAACAGGACGAGCAAGGCGGCCCACGAACCACTTCGGTGCGTCCCGCGAGGTTCACAAACCGAAAACGATGAAATGATGTATGTAGGTAGTTTCACATTATTTAAACAGGCGCGAGTGCGCCTCGCAAGAGTTACGAAGTTACAAGACAAGAAACGCTGCTAAAAGTGGAAGTGCGGTTACACCAAGTTTTAGCCGTCTGCAACCATTTAATGATTCAGTTTTTAACACAACCTAACCTTTTTCTGTTGGTATCGGCGTGGATATCTTCATTTATGTCTTCCTGTTTGCCAGACTCCTACTGACTAATACCACCTCGTGTTCCCTCGCACACTTGCACCGGGGGCTACGGGAACGCTTAAGCAATCTTCAACGCAGCCCCCGACTGGCCTGCCTCTGCGGGCCTCGCCTGCTCAAACTGGGGTAGTGAAGTGTATAACTTCCTCTGCTACGAAGGAAAGAGGGGCGCGCGTGGAACAATACGCACCACTACCTCGGGTCCTATATGATGGGGCGGCAGACATCCCCGAGTCCGCCGTCCTTGGACCCATTTAGGGGGGCAACGCTGCCTCCCTGTACGAGCTCCTCCGGGCAGTGACCAGCGTGTCGTCAGCGTAACACGTCAGGTCCACTCCCGGCTGGAGCCCGCCCCTCAGCACCCAGTCGTACCCGATGCTCCATAGGAGCGGGCCCACGACCGAACCCTGTGGAACACCGCACGACATGGGGAGCTGGTGTCTGCCAACACGTCCCAGATAAGTGACACATACCTCTACGCAAAATAAGCCCCAATGACGCGGCGGAGGTAGGGAGGCACTCGATGATAGCGCAGTGCCTCCCGAATACAACTCCAGGGCAGGGTGTTGAAGGCGTTGGAGATGTCCAAGGACACCGCCAACATCACCCCGCCCCGGGACACCGCTTCCTCCGCCAGGACTCTCACTCGCGATATCGCCGTGATAGTGGAGCGCCCATGCCGAAACCCGAACTGGCATTCGGCCAGGTCCGGCCCCTCTCCGCTCAAGTGGCCGACGAGGCGGGCTGCGACTATCCGCTCGAACGGCTTTCCCACCTCGTCCAGCAGCACTATGGGTTTCATTTTCATCAAAACCGGGCTCGAGACTCCTTTCAGTGCTTTTCGATATTCCTCATAGTTTCGCCCACCGCAATATAACTGGGAAAGGCTAGGCAGATGATGATGATAGTTCGTCACCATTGATTTATTGAGTTTTACCAGGAATACTGTAATGAACTTCATTACAATAAAATCAATTGGAAACAAGCTTTTAGAATATAACATATTTAGATTCAGTTTGATACTCTAAGAGGCAATAATACTCTGAGAATTTTGTGCCAATGGTTTCAAATGTGTTATTTGAATGTGAGAAGAGTCTTTACCTGCGCAGACCTCGGCCTCCTTGGCGCCGATAGACACGACCAGCGCCACCGGCGTGCCCAGCGTCAGCGCGCACAGGCGCCCGCTGTCCGCCCAGATCACGCCCGACACCTGCGTATTACACATTATCATATCAACTTATTGTCGTTTCTGTAAATGCCGCACTTGAGCAGCTAACATTTTGACCGCAAACATTAGTCTCTTTTTGAACAGTCATGATGAACAAATCATTAAGTTTTTTTTAATAAGTCGCTACAGTTGCAGGAGCCAAACTCGTAGTTAAATTCTGAATCGACACAATCAAGATTGATGCCGACGAGCTATTAATAAAGAATCACGTTCACGACAGCAGGACGGCGTCGCGACGTGTTGTTGTGAGCACCCTGACGAGTGTCTCGCGGAACAGCGTGGGCGTGAGCAGCGACTCCACCACCAGCACCTTGCGGCATGCTTCATACATGGAGAGCAGTCGACGCGGCTCACCTCGTAGTGCGTGAACAGCACCCTGGCGAGCGTCTCGCGGAACAGCGTGGGTGTGAGCAGCGACTCCACCACCAGCACCTTGCGCTCCTTCGGGTTCACCAGCACGTGTCTGTGCACGGGGCAAACAATCATTGCTGGGGGAGAAGACTCATATTTTTGCTCTGAAAAATCAGTAGTGCATAATGGAATGGAAGGCAAGCAAAATATTTTGCCTCTGGATTAATGCGACTGTCCGAACTATTGGTGGTGACTCATCATTTGATTAGGGGTGGGGCAAAAGTAAGTAAGGAACAGTCGCGCCATGTAAATATGTTACGTCATGTATGTCAGCTGCATCCATTTGGAATGGAAGCCAACCTCGACGTAGTTGGGAAAAGGCTAAGCAGCCTGATGTTTTGAGTAGTGTGTCGGCGATGGGCGGCGTATACCACTATACCTGAAGTAGAGCAGGTGCAGCATGTGCACGAGGTTGTCGTATAGCTCATCCGCCGAGGCGTAGTCGTGCACGCGCCGGTAGCGCCGCGTGGCCGAGCACCAGAACTCCGAGCGCACGATGCAGCGCGGCGCCGCCTCGCCGGTGAACCCGAACCTACCATGTTACACTCCCTTACTACCGATACATACACACATTTCAGCACTTATGTAGTAATAATCTGACCAAATGGCGTAGTCTTAACCCATCCCAAACAACTGCTAGTGTGGAACCCTGTCATAGGCAATGCGTCACATCGTGTCCTTTTCAAAAGATTGTTTGCTTGGGCTTAACTACACTGAAACAGAAAACCTTTTAACAATTTACTATACACACTGATACTCACCATGACATACATAAGGTAACCTTGTATTCTTAAGTTTAGTGACAATCCTAAAAGTGTTGCATTTTCTTACCTAAGTTTTCCTTATAATATACTAGCTGACCCGCGCAACTTCGTCTGCGTCATAATTTTCATTATTGCTCCGCTCCTATTGGTCGTAGCGTGATGACATGATGATATATAGCCTATAGCATTCCTCGATAAATGGGCTATCTAACACTGAAAGAATTTTTCAAATCGGACCAGTAGTTCCTGAGATTAGCGCGTTCAAGCAAACAAACAAACTCTTCAGCTTTATATATAAGTATAGATAATTACTAGCTGACCCATGCCCACTTCGTTGGGCGGTATTTTTCGGGTTAATATATAGCCTATGACAGTCACAAATAATGTGACTTTCTTTTGGTTTAATAATTTTCGAAATCGGTTCAGTAGATCCAGATTACTCCCTACAACCTCACAAACTTTACTTATATTAGTATAGATGTAATCTGTTGGGAGAGGCTAGAACCTGCATCACTGGGTATCCTAGTGTGGGATCCAGTGTCATAGATCCTCTTTGTTTGGTCTTATGGTTTATATAATCTATACTAATATATAAAGCTGAAGAGTTTGTTTGTTTACTTGAACGCCCTAATCTCAGGTACTACTGGTCCATTTGAAAAATTCTTTCAGTGTTAGATAGCTCATTTATCGAGGAAGGCTATATAGGCTATATTGTGACGTAGACGAAGCTGCGCGGGTCAGCTAGTAATAATATTATAAAGAAAGATTTGTTTGTTTGAATTGAATAGGCTCCAAAACTACTAACCGATTTGAAAAATTCTTTTAGCATTGGATAGCTACATTATCAGAGAGTAACATAGGCTATATATTATCCCCGTACTCCCACGGGAACGGGAACTACGCGGGTGAAACCGCGTGACGTCCACTAGTGGTTTATAAAATATCTCTTAGCTCTGTGTGTCGCTTGACATAGGCCTCCTCTAACTGCTTCCATTGCATTTGCCGGGACTCTTGACCAGTACGGTCCCAGGGCCAGGCGAAGCTCATCTTCCCATCTTCTCAGTGTATGTTTCAGTTCTCTAGCACCATCCCTTGGATACCATAATGTGACCTGTTGGCTCCACTTGTTTGCTCTGCACCATAACATATGTCCCGTCCAGCCCCATTTTAGATAGTCGTTTTGGATGAGTATGTCAGGAAATTAGGTTTCTGTCGTATCTCTGTTGAAGTGGTTCTGTCGCTAAGCTTTATTACCCACATACTCCTTTCCATCGAACGTTGGCACTTGGCAAGCTTTTCATGTTGGCTTTGGATGAGCAACCAAGTTTCGCAACAGTATGTCAAACGGAAGTGGGAGGATGCATGTGTTGAACGTTTTCCATTTAGTGGATATACTCAAGTCTTTGCTTTTCATTATTTCTTTGAGAGACCAGTACTTCTTCCAACCAAAGCAGTTCTTTTGTTAACTTCCATTTCCAGCTGATTACGGGGTGATATTATTTGTCCTAAATATACATACTCGTTCTCCTCGTTAGTTCAATGTCCATTTCTGTGGAGTTGGTCATCAATTTAGTTTTGTTTGTGTTAATTACAAGATCAGCTTCCTTGCTTTTGTATGCCAGGGTCTTTACCTATATCTTCAGATCACTTTCTAGGATAAAATCCTCCAACTAAACCTTTACATTTAATTAAATAAATCAAACTTATTATTTCTTGGGGAGGGAGGGAGGCGTGTCGGATTCTTACTAAAACTCATCCGTGTTCCTTCTAATGCCCTTTGCGTTCCAGGGCCGTGGTGACTTTTAAGAACCAAGTCAAATCCAAGACTTTTTAAAGTACAAAATAAAAATCTGCTTGTTACCTGCAGGAAATGGGATTTTGTGTACCAGTGTACCTGACATTATAAGGTAATTCTACAATGTATAAAAAGCTCTTATTTATGCGGTACTTACATAGACCCATACACACAAATATGAATAACACCACGTAAATACTAGTCAAGCTAACTTTTTAAAAGGGAGAGCTTTTAACAAAACTTGCATCAACTATTTATAGCTTGGATATCTTCAACGGTACCTAGAGTGATGTGTACCTAAGTACACAACTCGCAAATGCTAGAAGTTTCATTTTTAAGATGAGTAATGAAAGGAAGACAAACTGTCGGTAAACCAACTTACTTGGTGTAGTCAGTGCCGAGGTCCAACACGACGGCCTGCTTTTCTTGTATTAACGCTATACCTTCGTACAACGCCATATTCAATCATTTATTTCTACTTTATATTATTTCATTGGTTTATTTGGTAAATGGAAGAACTTTCTGGGATAGACCACGGATGACCAAACCAAAACTATCATCCCACCGTGTTGCTGTCATCATCAATGTCAATTGTCAAGTACTGTCAATGTCAGCAGTTCGCTCTGCACCATAGACATATAAAAAGTATGGACTGGAAATACCTCCAAAAAAAAGGTGCATACCTACAATTCAAAGTGGCGCATAAAATGGCTGCCAATGCTAGGGTTGTACCAATCAGGGAATACAGTGTTACCATAACGATACAATAAAAAGTATCGATACTAATATTACATACTAGTATTACGAGTCTTACTAGACATCACGTTTGAATCAAAAGTATAATTTATATTCTTACAATCTGTTGTAACAAAACAATGAGTTAAGGCTTACTCCTTTCTGTTAATGACAGTTAATGTAGAGTTTTTTCTGCACAGATTTTAAAAACACTTTTACTTGCATCACTTTTGCGCTTTCGCTTATTTTATATCTGGTCTGTAGCTTCTGGTAGGTATGTGGACTAGGTTTGCCAGATACAGTCATTTCATTTCCGGGACAATTCGAGGGATACTAATTTGGTGTGTACGAAAATAGATAGTGGTCTTTGTAAATTGCATTTCTAGTAATATTTTACAAACGTACCAATACACCTATTTCAAAAACAAACTTACCAGCTTCCATTGCTCATATAATGCAGATTATTTTTAAAATATTAAAACATAACCATAAATTGTGCATCGCACCTCGCTTTTACTTATTCATTAAATAAAACTTCGGTAATAATCAACATAAGTGTTTTATTTATTCAATAAACATTTGATATGACACTTTGCACTTCCTTGCACTTTAATTTTTAAACAAATGCTTCTTTCGTTAATCCCGGTTCCCAATTTGCATGCTGGTACCATTTGCTCAAAGTTCTTGTGTGAGTAAGCATGTATTGTAAGTTTGCCTTATATAATTATAGGCGGGGATAAAATTGCAACGTTAATGCGAACTTTCGGATTTCTTCAGAGTATCCTTTCGTCATATTTTTCAGTCTTAATTTTTCCAGTTTGTGCAACCTGAAAAAGATAAAAAAAAACTACTTCAACCCTTAAGTTATAGCGAAAACGCTGCTTTGTAGCCGTAGTTTAAACCTGTCTGTAGAACCTCTACCTACAGAACAGAGAGGTTAATCCTTCATTTTTAGGAAACCTATAAAAAGGTTAATATTTTTATCAATGAATCATTTGGTTCGAGTTGTTAAAATACGTAATTAAAAAATTAAAACAAATAACAAAATGATGTCTTATTTCCGGATCTTGTATAACCAATCATCATAAAAGTCTGGGGAACGATCTCTCAGTGCTGTGAACAACGAGCCGGACCTAACAAGGTCACTCGAACCGATTAGAACACGTATTATACCGATATTGTATCAGCGCAGCGAAGGAACTAGTATCGGAAAATATTACGGCAACGGTACTACACTATTCCATCATGACATATATTATTGTAAACAAACGAATGAAATTATGAAATTAAAAAAAGGTCTGTTGGATGAGAATAAGCCCAAATATGAAAACTACAACCATAAATATGTGGTAACTTAGCATTTTTTTCATCGAAAATGTATTACTATGTGTAATATTGCATGAAAACCGGTTACTAACCTGTGCAAAGACAATTGAGGTTGATTTTCCTTCTTTCTTGCACCACACTCCATAATACAACGCACAGGCATCTTGAATGGCTGTTTTCCATCATATACGTGCAATTTGAAAGATAAAATTCTCGTAATTTTCTCACAAATCACAATAAATACAAAAGTAAACACTTATCTGACAGCAGAACTACTACGAGACTTGGCGCATAAAATGGCGAAAACGGCACTTACCTACAACTGTCACAACGTCACAAGAAAATGTTGCCATTATTAGCAACAACTGAAATGCTGTTGTCTCTTTTATCAAATACGATCACCACATTAGAAAGAATGATACAAAATGATATTTCACAATCTGTTTCGTATTTCACCCATATTTGTATAAGCAAAGGTAGATATAGATTGTCGCGGCGCCTCCATATATTTTCTATATCTATGCTCTGCACTGTAATGTACTGTATTGTGATTAGTAGATTTTCCGGCTGGAAATCGACTAACAAAAATGTCTTTTTGTATTTCGGCGTCTTTTTGCATTGATTTGACAATGATGTTTGACCTTCTTCAAGTTACAAAAAAAAAAACAACAATACTTTGTTTTGAAGTTGATGGCTTTACATTTGTGAAATGACATGTCGTAATAATTAAATAAAAAGAAAATACTTACATTATTATTCCTTTTGGACTCCTGTTTTGGCTAAACAAAAATGAATTCATTTATGTTATATTTAATTTTTTAGTGATTTATTTTGTATTATTACCTACATATCTGTATGAGTATTTTTCTCGTGCAAAGGATATCAGATGGCGCTTTCCGGTATAATTCTCATTTTATTTATAAAAGTATCTAGACATTAATTTATCCATCATGATAAAGTAACGTACATATTCATAAACTTATCGCCTTTTTCCCAAGGGATTGATCCTAAGGCAGTCCTTCAAATTAGCCGCAAAGTGCCGCGCGGTGGCAGCGTGGCTGCAGCGCTGCTGCCACCGCACTCCAAGCGCTAGGTTCGATCATCATAGTGTACCTACATTTAGTTTCACGATGGACTCTGACGACGAAACACTGCTTTTAGTGTTATTAAAACGAAAAAACGATTTTTGAAAAAGAAACCTAAGACCGCAGCGCGGGTGTAGTGCTGCAGTCGCGCGTTGTTTTATTTATAAGGATTAACATAGCAGCGCAGCGGTAGTGCTGCAGCCGCGCTGCCGGGCGTTCAGGCTCAAAATGTCCCTTTCCCAAAATGTCCCTTGGTTTCAAAAAGTCCCTTTCCCGAAATGTCCCGTCCCCATAATGTCCATTTCCCAGAATGACCCTTTCCCGGAACGTCCATTTCCCAAAATGGGCCCTTCCCGAAATGTCCCTTTCTCAAAATGTCCCTTTCCCGAAATGACACGTTCTCAAAATGTCCCTTTCCTACGACAGCTACGCGTTAAACTAGGAATATTTAAATAACATAAGCCAAGTAGTCAATCAACTTTTAATCACAAAATTAAAATATAAAAACGCAAAAACCAATAATTATCCACGTGATGCCTAACTGTTAACATAATTGTATTATATAATTTCAAATAACATTATAGAAATCAAGAAAGTCTTAGTAATTAATTTAAATGATATACTGTATTTTCAAGAAATAATCACAATCAATCAGTGGTTGAGGTCGACCGCGGCGAAGGTGGTGTGGCGATCTCATCATGTTTGCAGGACAAAATTGGCCAGAGATCGCCCAAGACCGAGAGATTTGGAAGGAGAAAGGGGAGGCCTTTGCCCACTGCTGGGCAAAGGCCTCCCCAAAAACAGGCTAACAAAGGGCACAAAAGCAGGCTAACAAAAAAAAAAAGCACAATCTCAAAAATATTTGAGTTAAAAACTGTGCCACTGTGATATGTTTTGTTTGTAATTTTCGTAAATATTTTGTATATGTCGAAGTCGATGTCTCTCGGCCTTCTTCGATTTACCATAAATTTTATTAAATAAAGAATTGTTAATACGATTTATGCAAATAATGGGCTTTTATATAATTTTCAATTTAAAAAAATAACTGATTTTTTTCATATTTAGTACTCATATTCCCGATTGTGATTATTTCATGAAAATACAGAATATCAATTAAATTAATTACTAAGACTTGATTTCTTGATTTCTATAATGTTATTTGAAATTATATAATACAATTATGTTAACAGTTAGGTATCACGTGGATAATTATTGGTTTTTTCGTTTTTATATTTTAATTTTGTGATTAAAAGTTGATTGACTACTTGGCTAATGTCATTTAGATATTCCTAGTTTAACGCGTAGCTGTCGTAGGAAAGGGACATTTTGAGAACGTGTCATTTCGGGAAAGGGACATTTTGAGAAAGGGACATTTCGGGAAGGGCCCATTTTGGGAAATGGACGTTTCGGGAAAGGGTCATTCTGGGAAATGGACATTATGGGGACGGGACATTTCGGGAAAGGGACTTTTTGAAACCAAGGGACATTTTGTGAAAGGGACATTTTGAGCCTGAACGCTGCCGAGCGTCACTTTGTGGCGAATTTGACGGCGCCCTAACATAGGTAGGTACTCCTTTTGCTTCATTTAAATTCATACCTTAGATTACCTTTTATAATAATCAAACGTTATACACGCACGTCGTTTGCGAGTAGGTACTACGCCACTAGAGAGTTCTGAATAACAATATACAGCGTATTTATTTATTTAGATTTTATGCAAATAGGTACGAAGGTGAGTCCACCTTTGAACCGCTCTAGGGATTTTCTACCAGTCAACCAAGGGTGTTGAAGAGATAAGTAACATAGTGTATGTCTCTCTGTTCTAGGGTATCCTCTCCCAGCGTTTCCCCTCTCGTCTAAGTCACCTCTCTTTCATCCTCTCAATGCGACTAAACTGTCTAAGCATATGATTCTTAGCAGGGCCGGCCTTAACCATCTAAGCGCCCCGGGCGAGTCATGCATTTGGCGCCCTTTTATATCTATGCTTCTATACTCATCACTTATCTATACTGATACTAATCTATACTAATATATAAAGCTGAAGAGTTTGTTTGTTTGCTTGAACGCGCTAATCTCGGGAACTACTGGTATGATTTGAAAAATTCTTTCAGTGTTAGATAGCCCATTTATTGAGGAAGGCTATAGGCTATATATCATCACGCTAAGACCAATAGGTGCGGAGCAGTAATGAAAATTGTAACGCAGACGAAGTTGCGCGGGTCAGCTAGTAATATATAAAGCTGAAGAGTTTGTTTGTTTGTTTGCTTGAACGCGCTAATCACAGGACCTACTGGTCCGATTTGAAAAATTCTTTCAGTGTTAGATAGCCCATTTATCGAGGAAGGCTATAGGCTATAAGAAGCTGCAAGAACTTTTGTAACCATATTTATTTGCAAATAAATCTTTGACTTTGACTTTATATATCATCACGCTAAGACCAATAGGAGTGGAGCACAAATGAAGAATCTTACAAAATCGTTTTTTTTTTCCTTTTAGAGTTTCCGCTGCGTGCGCTGCGTAGACGGTTAAAGTTTCGCAAAAATTATGTTGAACAGAATTGTTTCCCCTTTAAAAGTTCGCGATAGCATAATTATTTTTATCTTTTAAGGTTGGCTCACTATAACCTTTTTTATGTTAACCAAACTTGTTCCAAAATAATGCGTTATTTGCGAAGGTGTTTTTAAAATACGTTATCCATCACAAGCATTTAATTTAAAACAAAATTGCGCTTTACATCATTCGATTTCAATGAATATCTTAGGAGATATCGCAGTTTTAAAATAACATCGCATCAAAATAATGATCAAGTACTGCGCGCGCATTTATGATGTGCAACGCCGCATATAAAATTCTTCCGTTACTGATGACTGAGTTTAGGGAGTGACTGACAGACAGCGCACAGTGACAGCCGACACTACTGGTCGTAGAAAGCTAAAATTTGGCATTTAGATTCGTTGGAGAGTGTTGAGGAGGATTTCCCGAAGTTCTTACGGGAACGGGAAATAACGGGACATGCGCGTACGAAGTCGCGAGCAAAAGCTGGTTTCATTATAATTAAAATAAATTATTTTCAATTTTGTGCCATATTTCATCAATATCATCATATCAGCTGAAAGACGTCCACTGCTAGACATAGGCCTTCCCTAAGCGTTGCCTGCCACAACGACTGATCCTGCGCGTCTCGCATCCATCGGCTACCCGCGACCTTCACCAGGTCATCGGTCCACCTTGTGGGAGGCCTTCCAACATTGCGTCTTCCGGTACGCGGTCGTCACTCCAGAACTTGTCGGCCCCATCGACCATCTGTTCTGCGCGCAATGTGCCCTGCCTACTGCCACTTTAGTTTGGCGATCCTTCGGGCTATGTCGGTAACCTTAGTATTCTTGCGGATATCATCATTCCTGATTCGTTCACGCAAGGAAACTCCAAGCATTACCCTCTCCATTGCTCTTTGAGTGACTTTAAGCCTTTTGATGAGGCCCATTGTGAGCGACCACGTTTCAGTTCCATATGTCATTACTGGCAACACGCACTGATCATAGACTTTCGTCTTGAGACACTGTGGTATGTGGGACGAGAAGATACCACGCAACTTCCTGAACGCCGCCCAGCCGAGTCGGATTCGACGATTGACCTCTTTCTCGAAGCCAGCCTACCTAACTGGACCGTTTGTCCCAGGTAGACGTACTTGTCTACAACTTCGAGTGTGGAGTTTCCGATCTTGATAGAAGTGGGTGCTACATGGGTATTTACCATGATCTTGGTTTTGTCCATATTCATTTTGAGACCCACTCTTTCGGAAGCTCTACTGAGGTCATCGAGCATTGTACCGTAGTCTCAGCCATGACGACTATCGACGGCATATCGAAGGTGGCTGATGTAGTCGCCATTGATATTAATGCTTAGCCTTCTCCAGTCCAAAACCTTGAAGACATCCTACATTGCAGCCGTGAACAGTTTCGGAGAAATGACGTCTCCCTGCCTCACACCCCGCTGCAGGGGGTAGGTTTCGAGGTCTGATCCTGAAGTCGGACTGACATGGTGGCGTTTTTGTACAAACATTTCATCACCTCGATGTACCGATAGTCGAGCTGGCACCGTTGGAGAGACTGCAGCACAGCCCAAGTCTCGACCGAATTGAAGGCTTTATCGTAGTCCACAAACGCTAAGCAGAGGGACAGATACTCTTCATATACTCTTCAGTCTTGTGTATAACCTTCCGGAGCGTATGTTTTTGGTCTACAGTGCTGAAACCTTTTCGGAATCGGGCTTGTTCGGGAGGCTGGAAGTCGTCAAACCTGCGCGCGAGACGGTTCGTGATGACTCTGGAAAACAGCTTGTAGACATTGCTCAGAAATGAGATGGGCCTGTAGTTCTTAAGCATGGCATTGTTACTCTTCTTAAAGAAGAGTAACACCACACTTCTATCCCCGGTATAGTGCCGGGTCAATCAAGCTGTTGGGTTAGCTAGATCCGTAGCGGGTTTCGTCATTGGCGTGTATAACTGTCCATAGAATGTCTCGATCTCTCTCAGAAGCTCTGATTTGACGGATATGGTTCTGCCATCGGCGGTCTTCAGTTTCGTGAGCTAACTTATATGCATTATTTATTATTGAATTAATAAAAAACTACAAACATATAGGTATTTATTATTATTAATTAATAATACCTGCAACGGCAAGGCGCAAGCAGTTGACTCAGTGGCTTATGGTGTGGTGTGGTGAGTACGGTGGCCTCTGTGATGCTTTGGCGGCACTTCTCAAAAGCTTGCTCTGCGTCCGCTGTCCACTCGATCGGCGTGTTGTCATTGCGCTTTTTGTTATGTAGGTACTTGTTAAGTTCGTTTTGTAGTTCAGCTTGTTTGGGGAGACAGTCTCGGTAAAAGTTGATCATCCCCAAGAATCGTCGAAGTTCGAGAATGGTTTTGGGTTTCGGGTAGGTAGATATAGCTTTAACTCGTTCCGTTGTTGGTTTAATGCCGGAAGTCGATACTTCATAACCAAGAAAGTCAATTGTTTCTTTTCCGAATTCGCATTTTTCTATGTTTAGTGTTACACCGTACTTGTCCAACCGCTGTAGAATTGTATGAAGTAGCTGCTTGTGTCTGTCTTCGTCTTCTTCGCAGAGGAGTATATCGTCAATGAAGCAGAAGCAGCCGTCTATGCCTCTCAGTACCTCGTGCATGAACCGTTGGAAAGTTTGGCTGGCGTTGCGTAATCCAAAAGTCATGCAATTGAACTCGAACATTCCAAAAGGTGTTGTGATCGCCGTTTTTTGTGCGTCTTCCTTGCTGATTGGTACCCAATAGTAAGCCATTTTTAAATCGAGTTTCGAGAATATCTTCTTATTATGTAGTTGGTACGTGAAATCTTGGATGCGAGGTACGGGATAGCGATCTGGCTGAGTGACCGCATAAAGACGTCTATAATCACCACACACGCGTAATCTACCGTCTTTTTTCTTGACAATATGAAGTGGGCTGGCCCATGGGCTTTTTGATGGCTTGCAGATTCCCATTTCTATCATGCGGTCAAACTCTTCCTTGGCTGCCTTATACTTGTCCGGGGGCAGCGGGCGGGGGCGGGCGTAGAGTGGGGGGCCGGTAGTTTCGTTATGGTGCACAACGTCATGTTTCGGTGGTTGTTTCAGCGACATGGGACGTACGACATCTGGATATTGTTTCAATATACCGTAGTATACTTGATTGTTGCTAATGATGTGAACGGAGTCGGTGTTTGTAGAAACCTCTAATGCGTTGATAGATAGTTCGGTAATCTTATCTACTAACTTTTCTTGTCCAGGTCCACCAGCAGTTTAAAATGACGGAGAAAATCCGCCCCCAATATTAAGGTTTTGACGTCTGCAACGATGAATGACCAAACAAAATCTCTTCGTAGTCCAAAATTTAACCTGATAGTTTTCTGCCCATAAGTCTTGATTGGTGTGTTGTTTGCCGCGTATAAATTGTAGGCGCTTGCAGTATTGTTTTTTTTTATGATTAGCCGCCAAAACGGAAATATCTGCGCCTGTGTCCACGAGGAAACGTTCGTGTGTGTTACGGTCGTGTACACAAAGGCGATTATTGGTGTACGGGACACCGACGTCCGCCACGGTCGGTGTCGCCTCTAGTTTTCCGAGGGCTTCTTCCTTCTGCAACATGGCGATTCGCAGCGCTTTGCTTTGTCTCCGAATCGTTGGTGGTAGCGGCATTCCCAGTTTGGATCTCCTGGTTTCGGTCCGGGTCCACGTTGCGTTGACTGCGAGCGTGAACGGGATCGAAAGCGAGGGTTGTGCGTGCGGCGATAGTGTCTGTGTGGTGGCCGTCCTCGACGTAGTTCGGCGATTTCGAGCGTGAGCTTCTCCACTTGCTTAGCCAGAGTTTCCAACTGTGTCATGGATGATGTAGACGACGAGGATGGAGCTGGTGCTGTGACTGCAGCGACGCTGGGACTCTCTGCGTACTCCAGCATCTTGTCTGCCATCGCAGCTAACGTGTCCAACGATGATTCCTTGTTTACGGACAAGACGACTCGAACTTGTGCGGGTAGGTGATTTAGCCATTCTATTTTGAGACCTTCTTCGGTAATCATGCCGCTTGCGAGTTCTCGCATCTTCCTTAACAGCTGGGAGGGCTTCTGATCTCCCAACTCTAGTCCACTGATAAGTTTTTGGAAATTCTTGACATCTGATTTATCGTAGGCTTCGAGCAGGCGTTATTTTACTTTTTCATATTTTCCAGTTGCGGGTGGATTGTAAAGTATGTCGGTCAAATGTTGTAAGTCGACCGCTTGCAGCTGTTGTAGTAGATATCGAAACTTCTGGTCATCTGAGGTCTTCAACGGGTCAATCACGGCTTCGAATTGGATGAACCAGGCACGTGGAATTTCTCTCCAGAAAGGTAAGAGCCGCGACTGCACGGATACTGCGCCCACGTCGTAATTCATGTCGGTTTGGATTTTCGCTTGTTGCTCTTCTGCCATGGTAGCTTGATCCACATAAAAAGATCTTCAAAAAAAAAACAGTGTTCCGTTTTAAAATTCGGGGTCACCAATTGTGGAGGCTTGCACCAGAGGGACGAATTGAGTAAAACAGCTGACAGATTTATAATGTGATTTTATTCGCCGACCAACCCGTATAAATACAAATGTTAGAAAAGGAAACCAACACACACACAACGCGACTTTTGTCTCGCTCCAACGCTTCGTTCGCGATGTAGGCGGCAGGGCGCGCGCTGCACGCCAGCCACAGATGACGCCAGCCGTCCGCTCCTCGCTGCGCGGCCGCGCGGGCAGGTTGCGATCGCGCTGTTCGAGACTCCCGTATAAACTTAATGGCGGCGCGCGCCAGCGGTCATTAAGTTTAGATCGTATTGTAGTTAGTCCGGCTCGTTATGCATGTTCTGCTCGAGACTCCCATATCGATATGGGAGTCTCGAGCATCCTGCCAGCGTGGCCGCGCAGCGAGGAGCGGACGGCTGGCGTCATCTGTGGCTGGCGTGCAGAGCGCGCGTCCTGCCGCCTACATCGCGAACGATGCGTTGGAGCGAGACAAAAGTCGCGTTGTGTGTGTGTTGGTTTCCTTTTCTAACATTTGTATTTATACGGGTTGGTCGGCGAATAAAATCACATTATAAATCTGTCAGCTGTTTTACTCAATTCGTCCCTCTGGTGCAAGCCTCCACAGGCTGGTGAGCGCTACTGTGAGTCGGGCTCGCGTTCACCTCAAAAGGCCTGCTGAGGCCAGTAAATTTGTTGCATACTGTATTGTATTTATTGGTTGGTGGTAAAAACACTGAAAACAATAACTACTCATGTAGCATTGCACTATTCTGGCAGCAAAGTAGTGCTGAGACAATAATTAAAACTGTGCCCCAAAGGCGCCCCATACACCACTGTTATATATGTATGTGTTACCATGGTGTATGTGTGCGTGGGCTGCGTCCCCGCCTGCTCTAACACAATCAATATACAGTGTGCTAATAGCTGTCAGTGGTTTCACTTGTGTTCCTACATACTTACCTACGTACACAACAGTGGCGACGAGTTTACCCACAACTGTAAGAAATAATCGAACAGTTGAAAATGGCACAGTCATTCTGTGGAATATTAACAACGTTCGATCATAACGTTAATGACTGGAAGACGTACAAAGGACGTATTACGCAGTGGTTCATCGCAAATAGTATCAATGCCAAAAATGATGCGACGGGAACCAGGAGGCGAGCCATACTACTCAGCGCACTCAATGATGGTACCTACAAATTGGCAGCAGACTTAGCCCTGCCCAAAGACGTACAAGAGGTGCCATATGAGGACCTAGTGACGTTATTGGATAACCACTTCACTCCAAAACGTTGCGGTTTCAGCGAGCGGTACAACTTTTTTGCAGCTTCGCAGCAAACGGGCGAGACATATACGCAATGGGCAGCAAGGCTTCGTGGATTAACGGTGCATTGCGGATTCAGCAATGTCGAGGAGGCGATGCGTGATCGCTTTGTGATGGGGATGGTAGCGGGTCCTGAACGGGAGAAACTGTTTGTTTCAAAATCGCGAAAAGACAAAATAGTGCCAACCCGGAAACTAGTGCCGCGAAAGAAAAGTGTTCGGTGTGCGGTCGGGCTAATCATAAGTCGTCTCAATGTCGGTTCGCAAAGTATAAGTGTAAAAAGTGCAACACAGTAGGGCATTTGCGTAGAATGTGCAATAAAATTAACTATTTGTTAACGGGGGATGTGAGCGAGGACGACGATGGTAAGTCGCATTTTGTTTATAACATTAGCTCAGCTCGGGGGGAACCTTTGACAGAAACGGTTACAGTAAATGGCCAGAAATTAGAATTTCAAATAGATAGTGGATCAGCTGTGACAGTCATATCTGAGGGTACATATAAAAGGTTATTTTCGAGTATACCCTTGCATACGTCTCACAAAAGATTTTATAGCTACACGGGAAACACGATGCAGTGTGTAGGGTATGTGCGTTTAGCAGTAACATATTTACAGCACACCCACACACTTGATATATTTGTTATACGTCACGGCGGCCCACCACTGCTAGGTCGCGATTTCATATCAATATTTAAATTAAACTTAACTCGAGTCAATTTTCTTAACGACGGCCAAAGCGCAATTGAGCGGTTGCAAATACGGTTCCCTCAGGTATTTTCAGACAAGCTGGGTGCTTTCAGGAACTACAAAGTAAAATTAAACTTAAAAAACGATGCAAAGCCGGTATTTTTTAAAGCACGTCCAGTTGCATTTGTTTTGCGCGATAAAGTCGATAAGGAGATAGAACGATTACTAAACTTAGGAGTGTTAAAACCGGTTAAACATTCGGACTATGCGTCACCTATTGTGCCCGTACTCAAACGTGATGGTTCTGTCAGATTATGTGCCGATTATTCAGTGAGCATTAACAAACAATTAGTGATAGAACAATATCCTTTACCGACAGTTCACGAATTATTTTCAAAATTACACGGTGGCCAGCAGTTTTCAAAAATAGATTTGTCCATGACCTATAATCAATTTTTGCTTGACGATGAGTCACAAAACATAACCTGTATCAACACTCCCCGGGGATTGTTTAAATACACACGTCTTGTATTCGGCTTGTCAAGCGCACCGTCGATTTTCCAGCGCGCGATGGAAACCGTATTGTCCGGATTAGACGGAGTGTTATGCCTGTTAGATGACGTGTTGATAACAGCAAAAACGGAAGATATGCATATGGAAAAATTATACGTAGTTCTTAAGAGACTTCAGGACGCGGGGCTAACATTGCGAAAGGACAAATTTGATTTTTTTAAAGATGAAATAAAATACTTAGGGTAAGTTATCAACAAGAACGGACTAAAGAAAGATCCGTCAAAAGTAAAAGCTATTGTAGACGCCCCCGTTCTTACTAATGTAAACACCTTGCAATCATTTTTAGGACTTGTTAACTACTATCGAAATTTCGTTCCTCGGGCATCGAGCATACTTAGTTCTTTGTATAATCAATTAAAGAAAGGAGTTAAGTGGCAGTGGACAGCAATTCATCAAAATGCATTCAATGACATAAAAAAAGCTTTGCTTTGCTTTGCTGCAAATGCTGGAATTTGGGTCAAAATTAACACATTTTGACCCAAATTCCAAAATAATATTGACGGTGGATGCTTCCCCACATGGGTTAGGCGCTATTTTATCGCAAGTGGGTAATGATATGTTGGAACGACCCATATCATTCGCATCCCGCACGCTCACGTCATCTGAAAAGCGATACTCGCAAATACAAAAAGAAGCCACGGCGATCATATTTGGTGTTAAGCGTTTTCATCAATGTTTATATGGCAGATCCGAACCATTTATATTACGCACCGACCACAAACCCTTGATTACTATTTTTGGACCTTATAAGGGCATACCAGAGGTATCGGCAAATAGGCTACAAAGATATGCAATGTTTTTAAGCGCGTATATTACACGATCGAATACGTACGAAGTGCCGATAATAACGCGGATTATTTGTCACGAGCAAGTTTACGTCATAAACAAGAACAGGCAGAGGGGCGGGAGGACAGCGGCGCTCACGCGGCTGCAGCCGCGACGCCTATCGACCGCGCCACTTGTGTTAACTTTGTGGTTGAAGGCAGTATGCCAGTTACACTAGACGAATTGCGCGAAGAAACAAAGTCAAAGTCAAAGTCAAATGATTTATTTCAACTGGACCAATAAAGGCACTTTTGAACGTCAAAAGAAAATAAAATATAGTGACTCTAGTCGTCCATTCGCAAAAGGTAGATTCTTATGGAGAAGAACGGACAAGAAACTCCATAGTTACTCTTTTCAAAAATAAGCTTTACAATATTTGCATACATTAATCAATTGATTATATGTAAGGACGATGCTCCCAAAATAGCACTTATATACTACTAATAATTACAATAAAGAAATGCCAGCAGAGGTAAAATTAATAATTTTGCTAGTAAGGGGACATAGTACTCACATACGTACAAATTTTGCAACTATTGATTTAAATGATCAGTGTGTGAGTTAAATTAAATATAAAAATCAGTAAATAAACCTGTATACATAATAAATATTAATATAATAAACACAAACATATCAACCAGTTTCACTATGTCAACTACACCCTAGATTGTCCTATGGAGCAGGACTAGCATGTTTCCAAGCATTCTTATCTTGAATATAATCATCTAATTTGTAATATGCTTGTTCACAAAGTGTCATTTTTACACACGTTTTAAATTTTCTTTCATTTAATTCTAATATGTTAGAAGGAATTTTGTTGTAACATTTAATACAGTACCCCATGAAAGATGTTCGTACTTTGGATAATCTAAAAAATGGTTGATCTAGTTTATTTCTATTTCTAGTATTAAAATTATGTCTATCACTAATTTTGCTAAAGATATGTCGATTTTTCCTTACATGCATAATATTTTCATAAATGAATTGACAAGGGACTGTCATAATATTAATATTTTTAAAGAGTTCCCTAAGAGAATCGCGGCGACGAAGATTATAAATGGCTCTGACAGCACGCTTTTGTAGAATAAATATGGATTCAATGTCAGCAGCCCGACCCCACAGCAAAATACCATACGACATAATGCTGTGAAAGTAACTAAAATAGACCAAACGCGCGGTTTCTATATCTGTTAGCTGCCTTATTTTTCTAACAGCATAAGCGGCTGAGCTTAGCCGCGCCGCAAGAGATGTTATGTGAGGTCCCCATTGCAATTTCTCGTCTAAAGTGATTCCCAGGAAAACCGTCTGATCAATAAATAAATTACAATTAACAGCCAAGGATACCACTTTATCAAAAGTAATTAAGTTCATTCATCTAGGCTGGCCCAGACAATTATTGTCGGATTTATGTATTAAGCCCTATTATTTGTATAGGACACAATTTTTACTCGAAAATGGATGTGTTATGAGAGGACATAAGGTTGTTATTCCGAAAACGTTGCGCTCAAAACTTTTACACGAGTTACATAATTCGCGTTTACGTCATTTGAATTTAGAAATTTTTGTTCAAGAAACGGCATCAATCATATGACATCACCAGCCTACAATCCAGAAAGTAACGGGCAGGCGGAAAGTTTTGTCAAAATCTTGAAAAAAGGCATTAAATCATGTGTTATTTCTTCGCGCAATAAAAGTGACTGCAAGTTAAAAATATTGAAATACCTTTTTGACTATAGGAACACCGTTCATTCTGTCAACGGGGTCCTCTCCGGCTGAGCTAGTGTTCGGCCGCAAGTTGAGGTCACGCTTAGATTTAATCAACCCGAAGATGCCGGCGGCCTCACTCACAACCCCCACTAGTAATGTTAACCATCAACAGTGTTCGCAAATTAAATCACGCGGAGGACATAATAAACAAGTGTTCAAGCCAGGGGATGAAATTATGTCCAAAAAATACTCAAATAATGTAAAATTCCATTGGAGCAGAGGCATTGTAAAAAAGAAACTGGGTAAAGTACTTTACCTTATTCAGGATTTCAGTTCATCTTGTAACGTTAAAAAGCATAAGAATCAAATAATATTATTTAAGGGTGGCAAGGGTTCACAACAGTCGCAGCACTATTATGACTTTGACGACTTTACCAACTGCCATACCGAGCCCTCAGCTGACAAGTCTCAGGTGCAGCGTCCTGCGGGGGAGGACACTGATGAGACAAGTCTGCAACCACCATCGTCAGTAGACGAAGAAACAGTGACAGATCCAATTTCAAGGAACCCAGATAGACTATTGAGGAACATTCCCAGGGTGGACTACAAACCTTTTCTGTAATCTCTTATGGTGCATAATTTTGTAATATTTTGTTCAAATAAGGGGAGGAAATGTTATATATGTATGTGTTACCATGGTGTATGTGTGCGTGGGTTGCGTCCCCGCCTGCTCTAACACAATCAATATACAGTGTGCTATTAGCTGTCAGTGGTTTCACTTGTGTTCCTACATACTTAACATTTTTTTTTTTAAGGATGGGAAATCATCAAATGACTCCTCCCGCTCTGGGTGAAGCAGAAGGGAGTGTCAGACTCTTACTGACTAAAACCCATCCGTGTTCCTCCCAATGCCCTTTGTGTACCAGGGCCGCGGCGACTCTTTCGAACAGATTCCGCGGCACCGGCAGGCGCTGGCCCTAGCGGGCCCCGTCTTCTACGCTGACAGCTCTTTAAGGCGCCCGTGGAACACAGCGCGCCGTCGACCCGGGCTTGGTTCTGATCGGACAGCGAGCCACCCAATGCTCGCCTCCTACATACTTACCTACGTACACAATAACCACAAACCTCGATTTCCTTTATTTTTAACACTGAGGCGCCTTAATCCAGAGCCAAAGCTTTGGTTTAGCATCAGCAGTGTAGCATTTTGTTTAGTTCAATCTTGCTTGAAAAAGTGACTTGTTTGCAAACTTTTAGTGCGCGAGAAATATAACCCTACTGGGGCGGTCGGGTAAAAATAGGAATTGGGAGACGCAAAATTCAAATCTTGCCAGGTACGCTCAGGACCCTACCCCCCTGCTCATACTCAGTCACTCCTACGAAATAAGATTATAAAAGTGAATACGGTGAATTTAGTAATAATCATATCAGTTTTTCTTAATATTGAAAGATATAGGTAGGTCTGCAAATTAAGTGGTTAAAACAAGCCAGCGCGCGCAGAGCCCTGTATGTACCGGCGCCCCGGGCGGCCGCCCGGGTCGCCCGGCCCTAAAGCTGCTACTGATTCTTAGACAGTTTAGTCGTGCTGCTATTTATGCCACTTTCATTTCTTTTGGGCACCACAACACTTTGTTGTGAAGAGCGAGTCCAGCTTGCTTGGACATGTTCTGGTTGGTCACAACACAACACATGTTTGCACTAGGTACCTTTAGTTCCTGCATTCACTTTCCTTTCCAAGTCAATTTCCCAATCATAAATCTCAAATATAGAAGTTCATTTAGGTACTTGCTGTGCTCTTTCTCATCGTCTAAAGCTACATTCATCTTTATATTCGAATTGCAGTGAGTTCAGTCAGTATGTCCAGTTTAAAAGAGTGGCCCAGCACATATTGGACAGGCGCGTGACGCCCCCGCTGACCCAGGTGGCGCGGGCACCGCGGCTTCTGCCCGCGGCAGACACGCGGAGCGCTGCTGTCATGCTGCGCCTGCCCCGCTCCGCCACAGCACCGGCACGCCGCCGCGTCATCGTCGGGTGCATAGCTAAAATGCTGGACTCATTCTTTAACAGTTATAACTCATAACTGATGTCGTTAATGACTAAAATTAAGAACAAACTGCTTTTAATATAGTTTTCTTCTCGTAACAAGGTTTTTTTTTTAACTAGTGTGCCACTTTGCTCCAGTGCTGCCCCGGGCTATGCTTCAGGCCGTTTGCTTATCGCAAGTGAATATTATTGCATCCTCCTTTTTTTGAAGTCAGTTAAAAATGCACATAACACGTAGATAATTGTTGTAAGATTCCGCCATTTCGGCCCCAAAACATACACTGGATCACATATTTTTCGTCTAAGTTTTGTTTGTTTGAATTGAATAGGCTCCGAAAAACTGGACCGATTTGAAAATTTTTATATATTATCCCCGTACTCCCACGGGAACGGGAACTACGCGGGTGAAACCGCGTGATGTCCACTAGTTTCATCATAATACTCGTATGATAGAAAATAATATTTGTGTCGGAACACCGATAGCTTAGTTCGAGGCACACACAAGAACAAACGCTAAAATTGAGTTGTGGCTATTGTGTCTAAATTTGGGAACAGCACGCGGGCACACTTGTGTTGTGACTGTTCCTAAATTACCATGAGCTGATAAAATTTACGCATTTTCTAAAAAAATCCTACACTTAGTTTTAGAGTTGGCTTCTTCTACGGGGAAGGAGCTGGCTCCGCCATCCACTTTGCTCTGTAGCGCTCGTTACCAAGCTGGTCACTCTCTCACCGATTGTACGTATTTCGTACAATCGGTGAAAGAGTGACTCCCAAAACTGCCTTGTGGACCTTAAAGTTGTCTCTTAATACATCAATAATTACTACGTAAAATTTATACCAAAATACACCAAAGTTTATAAGAAATGAAATTTTAATAAACCCTAAAATAAATGTAATTGCAACTGTCTAATTTCTATATAATGCGCCGTCCACACACGAGGTAAATCGGTTACATACGATTTGTAAGGACTTGCTCACACATATCCGTGTCAGGAGGTTCCGGGTCGTCAGTGTCCCGGAGCACGCACGGATGCACTGACGCCCTGACAGTACTATCCGATTTTTATCTCAGTCCCGGCCGTGTCCCGTCAGGGATTCAAGAGCACGTGTGCAAAATGAACACAGAAAAATTAATAGAACTTGTCCGACAAAATAAAATTAATTACGATCTATTTAATCCACATTATTTAAATAGTTACAAAAAAGAAAATGTGGACACTGGTGACGGACGGCCCGTCCCTGACGGGAATTCGGATAGCCCTGACCCGGAACTCGGACAGCCCTAACCCGGATGTGCGTGGACGCGATGCGATGAGTTTTGTGAGTGAAAACGCAATTTTGTGATAGGGCTCTTAATAAATAGTAAGTGCAGGCGTTATTAACGTCTGCAATGATCAAGTCGGGATTCCGTCGCCGTCATCGACGAGGGGTCATGTAATTGGGAGCCGCGAGTAAAAGTAAAAGATGACAATAATTTAACTATTTATTTATTTTATACAAATTCCGCCTATAATACATATTTACAAACGTAAAAACGAATCGAGAATATCGCGGTATAAAAAAAGCTTGAGCAGGAACGGCGGCGGCGCCGGGCGGTCCGCGGGCCGCGCCACGCCGCCGCCCCGCGCGCCCGCCCGGCGCGACGCGTGCGTCACGCGGCGCGCGCGCTCGCGGCGCAGGCCCCTGTCGCCCGTCCGGCGCCGGGCCCGCGCCGGGCCTCTACACTACTACCTACACTAGGATATTGTTCTACATGCTCACGCATTAAATGATGGACGTGATCAGTCGCGCCTTGAAGTTGACTATTCTTTCGGAGGTCTGCGCGATACGCAGGATGAGGTCCTGGATGAGGTTGGCGATTCCGCGGTTGGCAATGATGAACAGCCTTGTGATGGGGCCGGGCACGCCCTCCGTGAGGTTGTCGCCCTTGGCGGCGCCGGCGTCTTCTCCGTCGCCTGCGCCCGCGTCGCCGCCGGACGAGCCCGAGGACGAGCCGGCTACCAGCTGCAAACAGCACAACACACGTTAATACAACGATCGATCTCGCGGCTGCCACAGATTCACCGTCCTACATTGTCCACAAATAACTCGTCGAAAGCACACGCAATGCTCCCTTACGTACCAGGAATTTGACCTTTTCTTTGTAGCTGTAACTTCCGCACAAGTATTTTATTCTCACGACAAATATTGAACATTACGTGAACGCCGACCGACGAGTGTACTGTAGAGTGCAAAGTATTGGTCAGTCTATGGCGCTGCCGAGCGGAGGCGGTGACTACAGCCGGTCGATTTTGTAAACATGTCGCAGTGAAGGCTCGGGTGAAGTGATCACGAAGTGGGCTGTCAATCCGTGTAACCAAGATGAAATGACAGCTCACCTCGTGATCACTTCACCTAAGCCTTCACTTCGACGTGTTCACAGAATCGCACTGCAGTGTATGTACAACACGTCGGCCACTAGGCGAGTCTTCTGCGCGTACTGCAGAAAGCCTCTGAAAGCATGTGACATTCATCAACCGTCCCCAAATGTTCCGCGTTGAGCTGACAACGATGTTAATCTACAAGACTAACTACAACAACCGCATGATGCGACGCCGACGACACGCTGCGTCCACGTGACGACACTCATCTTATGCGCTACGTGTTAGTATTACCTTCGTTATCTGTATGTGCACTCTAACTTACTGGGGAGGGAGAATAAGGGATGGGTTTCACGGAAATGGGTGGAGTGGGGTTGTGTGAGTCGACTGTAACTACTGTCACTACTGTGTACTAAGTCGACGGATGATCGTCGACTAGCTATGTTCTACGAGCAGTGTCGTTCGCACCACGTCGGCCAGGCGACGCTGTGCGCGACCCCCGGGGATCAAGCGGAACAACTGTTTGTTGATGCGCTTCATCTCCGGGCGTTGCAGAGCCCGGCTTGGCACCGTAGTGCGACGTGTCTACGTTCTGGCGTGTGTCGTCTATGTATGGTGCGGAATGTGGTGTGTATACTTGTGGGTCGTTAGGGTCCAGGGTGGCGGTATGCGAGGCGGTCAGGCCCACGTTTAGTGAGTCCGTGCCCGCGAACAGACGGAACGCCGTGCCGGCCGCGCGGGCCATCGCCTCCGGAGCGCGCTGCAAAACAAACCTTCTCACTCGCAACTGTCACACAACTGTCGTGCAACTCTCGCGCACTGTAGTGCACTTGTCCATGGCGAATATTACAGAACTATTGATGTTTATGTGTAATGCTAACATCGTATAAAAGTGTTATCAGTGAATGTTATGAAGGAAAAGTTGTATAGTAAAATAGAATAGATAATGTGGTATGACCAGCGACGCGTCTTACCCTGACGATGTCGAAGAGGAAGTTGCCCGAGCCGCCGCCGGAGCCGCCGCCGGCGCCGCCGCCGAAGCTCAGGAACCTGCAAAATTCCGCTCGTCAGATAGCTGCTGCTGTCGTCGCGTGGAACAGTTGCATGATCGTGCGCCGCGCGAAACTAAATCGAAACGTGCGAACATGATCGCAAAAACCTAGAGCTAGGTAGGTACAATAGCGGCTCTCACTGCGAGTAGTGAGTAATGTGCGAAGTAACGCAACCGGCGCCACAATATACCGCGGCTGGTTCAGTAAGCGGTTAAACAATTATGAATCGATTATTGACAGTAATATATTATATTCATATATAGTGTCAAGCATTGGGTTTCAAAAGGTTCTGAAATATTTTAACCTTGGGATACGGAACATGCCAGTTACGGACTGGCTAGCGCGCTAGCCTAGGAAGACAGTCAAAGTACAACATTCGTTTATTTATTTAAACATTATGTACAGTAGTATATACCTACGCGGAATTAATGCAACAATGGGTTAAAAGACTACACTCTACATATTAGGTGTAAAACAAACGAATCATTTGAAATATAAATTATTTAGTATTCATATACATATCTAGGTATGCTAAAGTAATATATTAAGGCCGCTCCGTGGCTCACAGCTCACCTCTTGTTTCTGTTTTCTTCGCTGTTGTCCGCGTCGTCCAGCGTGATCTCGTCGATGCTGGCGGCGTTGGTCTGCGCGGCCGTCTGCTGGTCGTCGCTGGCGGCCACCTGCTGGTCGGCGGGAGCTCCCTCGCCGAACGCCACGCGGACCTCCGCCTGCTGCGACTCAGCGCCTGACAGCAGCTGGTTCTCCTCCGCGATGGCGTTCTGCAAGGGGAGCGAGGGTGAGAGGCGGCGGTGGTGGAGGCGAGGTGATAGTTAGTGACGTGACGTGGCCATGCGTGAGTGACGGTGACGATGCGATGACGATGACGATGGAGGCGCGCGGTCTGCGCGCGCCCGCACTGCCGTCTCCGGGCAGGCTGAGAGTGCGCATAGTCCAGGTCATACCGGCAGGATGTACAGCGCGCGCCGGCGCCGCAAGCCGGCGACGGGCGACGCGACGGTGGTGGTGCTGCTGCTGACGGGCTCGTCGTCATCGTCATCGTCGTCGTCGTCGTCCAGCTCCACGGTGCCGCCGCCGCTGTTGCCGCCGTTGTTGCGGCCGCCCAGGAACAGGCGCAGCACCACGGGGCCCAGCGTCGTCAGCAGCATGCTCGTTAGTTGCTGTACCTTCTGTTCGATTATCTAGAACATACACCGGCCTTAGCGTCGCCGCCGCGACCACACAACACACGACGGCACGCGGCACACGCGCGCCCTGCGGACCGGCCTCGCCGCCACTTGCTCGACTGCTCGGAATGGCTCCGAGGGGCCAGATCAGTTCCTGTGTTAGTAGAGGGGTCTAACTACTGGTGGTTAATGGCACTAAGTGTGTCAGGAGGCGACCGGAGCCTGCGCGTCATACCTGCGTGAGAGAAGGGAACAGTTGTCGCAGTATGCCGATGGTGCGCTTGTTCCTCTCGCTGAGCTCGGAGCCGGGCGCACCTAGGTTCAGCGTCGCCAGCGTCTCCTGCAACACGAAGCGGTGATACATTACACGACAGTTCTTCATCAGAACACAATCATTTGTGCTACAAGGACATGAGGACGTTCAGGTGTCAAAGAGTCGCGTGCTTGTGACGCGTCGCCATGGCCCCCTCGACCTCATCGGTGTCGAAAAGTCGCCTCGGCGTGGGCAGAAATAGACAAATCGTTCATTATTATGAACGTTAGGGGTCTCGTCGCGTAAACAAAGCGATGCAATTACGTAATTATATTATTATTGATGGATCGCAGTAATTAGGGTCACGCGAGGCTCTGACCCGTCCCTCACCCCTCGCCCCGTCTCTCTTTACATTGAGTTGCGATTGTAGCTACTATAGGCTGTAGAGGCGATCGTTGCTTGAACGCACGCACCGGCGCGCAATGAGGACGTCTGGCTAACGATATTCATCACCTTGTAATAAGACGATGCTCTCTCATCCCTCTGTACAGTGATGAGGCCTCGGTGGGCATGCAGCTGTATGTCAACATAGTGGTTACCTGTGCGCTGGCGGCGGGCGCGATGATCTCGATGATCTCGGGTCGGTCGTCGGCGCTGGGGTCGGGCAGCGCGGCGGGCGCCGGCGCCGCCTCGGGCGCGGGCTCGGGCGCCGGCGCCGCGTGGGCAGCCACCAGCGCGCACAGCGCTACTATGTACACGGACGTCCTCATTCTGTTGTATCACTGGTCTCGACTAGCACACACTTCCTGTTCGATCTCACCGTTGCAAACTATCTGTTGGGACCTGCGGGACACACACACAGTTAGTTCATACTACCGTCGGGGTGGCGCTGGTGTCGCCGCCCGTTCTACTCACTCACAAGCTTAAAGCTTCCGTGTTTGCACAAGAGCAGAACAAGCGAGAGGACCAGCGGACCCCGATGTACATATAATATACCAAAACAGAACAAGCTACAGTCGCAGCTCGGTACGCCCGCACGATGGTGTGTGGTGGTGTGTGTCTGTCTGTGGGTGGTGGCTAATGAGTGCTGGTTGTGTATGCAGGGCGCGTCGGGTTGCGCCGCACTGCGCGACCTCTACTCTGCTCGCGATCTGACAACTAATCGCTCACTTAGCCACTCATTACAAACTTATACAAACATTCGTTATGTGAATAATTAAAACAAATTCTAATCATCACCTCATAATATATGAATAGAAAAACGGCGTGAGAGAATTGTTAAGCAATCGATTCTGTGAGAAAAGCAATCGATCGCAGCGCTCGTCTCACGCGCGCAGCACACACTGTTCTGTGAGACTAGACTTCATCTACAACATAATGCACTGGTTCACATACTTGTTTTCAAAGTAAGTGGTAGGTACCTAAACATATCTACCTACGCCTAAGTGAAGACAATAGGTAATAGGAATATAGTATCGACATAAAATGTACTTGCGTTGGGAAACCAGTAAGGTGCGAAAATTCCGACCAGCGATAATAGCCGTGTAACACGACAGGTTCAGTCGTTAAGTGACCGTTCAGTATTGTTGGCAGTCGGCGACTCGGCGCTCCGGCGCACACGTGTGCGTGAGTGCGTGTGCGTCTTAACGATTGCCTCACGAGATGCTGAAATTAACTCCTAAGAATGTAATTAAATTCAGCAGTACATAATTTAAATACCACGTTTATGATTAGTTTCACGATATCTTGGAATTTTGAATGTTTATTTTGATTATAATATCATAATTTCGGCGGGAAGTAGTGTGTAATGCGGACGCGGCAAGGGCGCGTCCTTACGATACGATACAACCCACGGAGCGCGGGGAGCGGGGAGCGGAGCGGAACATTACCTCCGACAGTAATTAACTGTTGCAACACTCTGCTGCTGGTCAGGCGGCAGGCGGCAGGCGGACACACACTCAATGTGTTCGAGGTTAAGGCGAAATTGTTCCTTTGACTAATGATGTGCGCCTGTCGGGAGCCAAAGGGTTTGAACAAGCGCGCCAGCCGAGGTTGCGACCTAAGGCTCCCGTACACCGCCGGAGCGCGCCGCGCATATCGCGTGTGTGCGCGCGCCTTAATAGCTGTTGCTTCAAGTAATGACGGTAAAGTATCGTAATAACGTTGGATACATTGTAACTTGTAACGAGCTTCAAACTAGCTAATCTTAAGTATGCAATTATTTTGTAAAATATACTACTTCGAAATTATGAAACAACTTCGTGCAGTGAGCACTTTGTGAACGTATCATTATAATTACACGTATCTTTCCGTTTATCTAACATAAGTGGTCGTCGGTCATCGCCGCGCACACTATAATTTTAATTACAAGTGACCTTGATGACGGATCTAAGAGATGGTATTATCTCCACAAACATTGGTAATGCTAGGTTATAGGCGTTAAGTAGACAGTACAGTAATAAATGTCCTATGTTATATGATGTGAGCAGCCGCATGCCGCGCCGGGTGCCTCGGCCGCTGGTGTCGCAAGTGGTTGTACACGTTGTGCGACTGCTCCACTGGTGACAGTCACTCAAGGTAAACGGATTTTTGGCTTCGTATTGTGCAAGTAGTACGTATTGGTCACCTAGCGTTGGTCGCTTTACGTATAAGGCGCTGCCGCAGTGACTGCAGTCCGCCGCCGTGGCGCGCGCGAGTCAATAACACCGCCTCAAGGAAATGTTGCAGTTGACCTTCAAGTATACCTGAAAGTATATGCACAGAAATGAGTTGTTCACGCACACTTTGCAAAACATTCACCATTTTAAAGAGCACGCTTTACAACTCAAAGTTACTGCCATTTTTTTACGGAAACATGTCAAAAATTGACGTGAATATGAAAACCGATAGCATGGCTTCTTTCCAGATTTAATAATATAAAACATAATGACTAGTTAGGTAGGTACTTAGACTGAATGCACAAGCGTCGCATGCGCTGTTTTAAGTCTCAAGTTGTAGCATTTCTGTTTATTGGGTCACGTCAACACTATGTAAGGTAACATTTGAATTTTAAATGTATGATATTATATTTCGTAAGCGCGGTCAAACTTGCTCAATAGCAACACTTCACATTATGCAAATCAGTTCCATTCCGGTTGATGTCGAAGTTATCAGCAGCCTTGCGCACAGAATAACCAAAAGTGGATCAAGTGTTACATGCGACGCGACGAAGGGGACGACGCGTGGGCGACGACGCGGGGGCGGCGATGATAACGAGGGTGACAGAAGTGCAACAGACGCGTACGACAAGAAAGTAGAGTCATTAATCAATTCCGCTACGTACCTACATTAAATGCGAATTGACAATAGACAGAAGGTAATACGGACGCACAGGGCCGGTTGTTGTGGCGGCGCTTGGGGGAGGCCTATGTCCAGCTGTGGCCGTCTTTCGGCTGATATGATGATGAGTAGGTAATAAAAGCTGTTTCAAATTCCTCTCCGACTCGCTGGAGCCTTTGACGGGAACAGAACCTGAACAGCCGATCTACTCTGTCAACGGCTCACAGAGCGAACTGCCAGCTCACTCCATGTTCACTTCACCTGACACTACACGGTGACATATGTACAGAACCGTTCTGCAGTACTCAGTCAGTAGGTAAAGAGAGCGCTTGTTAGTGTTTGTTTAACGTTGCGCGCTGCAGCGAGGGTCGCAAAGCGATGCGTTTCAAGCGGGCAATAGATTCAACGAGTTAATGAAATGATCTGCTGTGAGGCAAACACTTGCGCAGGCGTGAGGTGCCGACACAATTGACGGGCGCTGATTGTCTATCATGCAGCTGACACGACACGCCACGACACGGCACGACACGGCATTACACGAGACGATCGATCAGCGATCAACAGCGCAACATCTAGATACGACTTCTAGTCGCCAGTGCGCGGCGGTGGCGGATGTTGCGTCAGCTTCCTTTTCGGATATTAGACTTAATGTCGCGGTGATCTGATGCTAATGTTTCAAGCTGATTTTAATGGTTTTATTTATTCAGCTTCTGTTCACATCTCCCGAAGCTCGCGGCTCGCCTCAACATCTGATTAGAATGTACCGTCTTCATGAGCTCGAGGTCGATTGGCAACTGTTGATATATGTTTTAAGTTTTTGAAATGGAATGTTGGATCACGGTCAAATCTAATCGCAATTCACACTTTCATTAAATCAAATCGAAATAAAATTTATAACACTCCTTATCGATCTTGGAAACAGTTAATGCACCAGAATCAGCAGTAGGGTTGCACTGGCGTGATGTGTGTGATATCGGACACGTGTGTGTGCGGCGCGGCGCGGCGCGGGCGACACGTGCTCGTTTGTTTACCAACAGACGCGCCTGCGCATCTTCGCGAATCACGAGCGAGCTATTACATCGAGAGAGCAATTATGTCGAGTAATAAATCGATTGTCTGCGCGCGAGCACGCACTGTCTCCGAGGTACTCGAGCTACACGAGGTACACGCGGCTCTCAGCGGTCATCATGTGATTGTAAGCAGATTACAAGCATTTTTTATTTTACTGTTATTAAACTAATAAATGGTGATTGCTTTGATTGTGTAGCAAATGAAAGCAATTTTACAGTTAGTAGTAGTTAGCACTACACGTTGTGAAGGATCGGTAAACGGTGATCTAATTGTAAACACGTGCGAAGTTTACAGAGCACCGTGAGTGGCGCCCTCTGCCGGGAGACACGTGTCACTACCGGTAGCGGCCACCAGCAAGCTTGCATTATATTCGATGAATGACAAGGTTTTACATTTTTATTAGCATTATGAAAGAACTCAAATTAATTTATTGTACTCGACTATGCGATATTTCCATTGAAAAGAATTTCTTAAGAAACACCATATTTATAATTAATTCTATTGACTAATAAACAGACAGTAAAGCTGACAGTTTGCACAACTTCCAATCAAGCTCATTTACATAATGTGTGTTTAGTTGCGCGAACGCTCGTAGCGCGGCGTAGCGCGTAATGCGTAGGTACGTAGCACGTAGCGACTGCTACGGAATGTGCTACGAGCCATCCTTGCCGACGCGTGACGGACTGAATAGATCCCGGACTATTTGTGTAGGAATGTGATGATGTGTGACAGTGTGAGGTGACGTACCGGTGCTGTGGTGGCAAGGGTGTCGCGCGGTGTGTGGCGACGCGCGCCCGCTCTACGTATATATGTGGGGATTGTGTCTCGTTGGGTAAGCATCGCGGCGCGGGTGCCGGCGACGAGGGCCCGCTGCGTGCGGCTGACGCAGCCATTACCGTAATGTGCCGCATTACCCGCAATCATCTACATTACGTCTTCCAGATCCACATCAGCGTTGTCTTCACAATGAGTGTCGCAACTCGCGACGAGGTGCGTATCGGTATCCTTGCACTAACGACCGTTCGCAATTACCTGCCATTTGTGATCGCAACTGCCACTGTCGGACCTCATTACTTGAATCGATTTAAACCCAAGATCCTCAATTAAAGACAGTAAATATTTATCAATTGGCTTCTGAGCTGTGTTGTTGAATTAATGGTTTATACAATAATAACACACAATAATATTACACTGGCCTAAAGCTACAAGCGGCGAACGCTGTGTAATTAATTCGAATCACAATTCAAGCCAGTAAGATTTCATCTCAAGTAGTTCTTAGAACTACAAAGTGCGCGCTTGAAATTAAGTATATCTCATAAAAAACACAGTTTACATCTAAACTAATATTATAAAGAGGAAAGATTTGATTTTTTGTTTGTTGTTACGATTTAACTCAAAAACTACTTGAATGATTTTGAAAATTCTTCCACTATTAGAAACCTTAGTTATTAGGAAGTAACATAGGCTATAATTTATTTAAAAAAATAGAGATCCTTAAGGAAATTACAATAATGTAACCCAGTGTAGAAAAAAATTGCCTAGAAAAAACATTATTTGGCGTGCGCTGAGAAAACTATTCATGATACATAAAAATAATGTACTACATGATTTAAGTTTTTCATAATTGTCTATAAAAAAGACTGTGTGGCTATATATCTAACTATTATGGTTAAGTCACAATGACCGCTTTTTGTTCAAATTATGCTATCAAAACCCGGGTGGAATGGAATAGTGGTGATTTTGGTATCACGATATTAATCCTTATCCATTTAATTTTTTGATCATTAAAGTTGATTATGCACATGTAATTTACACTATAAATTATTCAAATCGGTCCTATCGTTTAAAAGTAACGACGGGAATAAAAATGCTTTAAGTAAGAAAAATGTTGCAGTTTGAGCAAACTGCCCTATACGTTTAGTCTATTGAAAGTAATTTACACATTACACTGTATACAAGGTAGAAGGGAGATGAATTTCGTGGAGTACCAACTAAACCCGCACGGACGACCGTGGGCGAAGTGCTAGTTAGAACATAAATCAATTTTCAAATAAATGCGAAAACAATTTCCGTGGTGCCCTCTAAACCGCGCAAACTATCTTCATTCTTCTGTCCTTTTATAAATGCGACATACGAGGACATACTTTGTAAGATAAATAAATGCGGAAGAAGGTCGTGGCGATGCGGCCGTGAACTTTGTACACGTTAGTGAATGAGCTTCACAATGAGAACGATTGTGACAAATGATCGCCCGCAATATGTCAGGCAGGCAGGAGGAGGCATTACCCTATAATTAACACACTAATGAGGTCACTCATGTGTGGGGTATTGTGTTCGCTTCAAATAGTAGGTATTTCAAATACGGCGACAAAAATCCGGGCCACCTGCAGTCACTGACTGATCTCGGCGGCTCGCAGACCTGTGCGCTTGTTGAGCAACGACAATTACCAGTGATCCGAGAGTGCGCACATAATGTAATGATATGCAGTACAGTTTGAACATTATTACCTCTCATAAGATTACTTAACAATGCAATAACTAGTGGAGCCGGTTATTATATCGCACGTGATGTCTTCATCTTTTGATCGTTATGTAAGTGCCACAGAAACGACACACGCTCTGACACGGACCTGAGAGCACAGCCTCGCACTGCTCTCGTGACCCTGCGGGGTGCTAGCACTTGATGCAAGCTTCGCATTCCTCGGAACGTTGGCATGTTCTTGTGGTCCCAGGAGCGTGTGCGAAACCGTTGGCTCCGGTTAGTGTGACGGGACGAGCTCACGGAGCGACGCGACAACATCTAATAACGTGTAATGATCACAATTACTCAGATTGTGGAGAATGCTGGCACTGTGCACAATGGTCGCGAGTTCCGCGTCCCGCTCCCTTCGCGCGCACGTAACGTTTGCGAAAGTGACGATTGTTGTGCGCCGCCGAATTGGGCGCTGCCGCGTGGCGCAGCTAGCAAGCCTCGTCGTGTGCGCTTCACGACCAAACGATAATATCGAACTTCCTCGTTGGCCCACTGCGGTCATCTGCTCCCAAATGATATTGTTCCACGGGCGAGGAGGTAGCGACACGTTGCATCAGAGCAGATAGCAACATGTTAGGCGCTTCAGAATAGATAGCATCATGAGAACGGTGTTACGGTGCACAATTACAATATAAAGAATTTACTACGATTACTATCGTATGTAATGTTAGTATTGTGATACAATGAGCGAGTCTGTGGGAACGGAGATGACACGTGTGTCGCTTGTGTGTGTGTGTGTGTGTGTGGTAATACACGTAATGTATGCGTAATGACAGGCTTCTCCGGTGCCACGCGCGCCACGCGACGCGCCCTCAGCTCGTGGACACTGTGGCACATTGTATTTGTCTCGATATTTACTAATCTGGCAGAAGATCGATTGTAAGCGAGTCGGATGTTATGTTCGGTCAGTTCGCTACTGAGGTGAGGGTAACATCGGCGACAGCGGAGGCCGCGACCTCGCTCACCGCGCGAAGGTTCGCACTCGACGCCCCTAATAGTAAAATAATAACTAATAATAACGCACCACTGATTTCTTTAACTGCTTGATTATGTACTTTTAAGCGCTACAAATTGGGTTAAGTGTGAGCCGCGCTGCGGTCGGAACGTTTCCATAGCTGTTTGAGTTACTACAGCATCTGCGTGTGTCAGTGGAGTTGCGACAATCTGATAGCTGGCTTTGTTTTTTCGTAATATTGTTGTTGGAGTGTAGTACGATGTTCTGAGCATTACAGCACACGTGGGGCGTGACGCACCGTGGTGCAGCGCGGTACGGGCAGGAGACTCCCGCGACACAGCAGGCGCGGCAGGAAACACAGGCTCCGAATTCGAGGACCAATCTGCTCGATGTCGCGCGACAAAGCTCAATGTATTTCGATATTGCACGTGTCGCACGGTGGAGAGTGCAACTCGCACAGGCGCAACTGCTATTACAATAGTGTCAGAATGGTCTATCATTGATTTCATAATGGTTGATTTTGACAAGATTCTAAGCCATTTCTTTCAATGGAGTGTCAGTGGTTGACCACTGGATATAAAAGCGTCATTATGACTTTCCAGTGGTCAACCACTGACACTCCATTGAAAGAAATGGCATAGAATCTTGTCAAAATCAACCAGAGGGCACAATAAAGACGCGGGGCATTACGGCCACATGTCATATGGTAATGAGCTGCAGAGCGACGGAATCAGGTCGAATCACACTGGCATTATACTCGCCGGCTGCATTTAAATGTAGCATGCTCACAGATATCATTAACGCAATGCGAACCAAGCAATTATTATAATTGTTCGTGTCTGAGACTCGTGCGCAGGCGCAGGGGCACGTGACTCGCCAGTCCCTCGCCCCTCGATACTCATTTTATTTAAATAAGTATATCTCTAGTGGGATGAGGATGTCTCCGACTTCACGAAGGGAATTGAAATGAAAAGATTCATGAGAACGTGTATGAAACTATCTGATATCCGTACACGCGGGCGCATGAGTCGGTCTTGTACGCACAAATGTGTGGCTGTGTAGGGATGCGTCGCTGGATGAAGAAGCAAGTTCACGTTGTCATGCGAAGCCTCCTGTTTGTATTGTTATGGCGCGCGGGATGCTTGCAGCATTCGCGCGAGCGTGGTGGGCGATAGAACCCACAGCGTATCAGTGCGGCGGCCGAATGCATGCACCATAATATGGTGTCGAAACGTTGCCGTATGTGCTAGTGTTATTGCACCGGGTCGGCGGAGACACTACACGGAACTCCATAAATTAATTAAAGTACGTACGTGTGAGGTGTAGGTAGCAGTAACACACGTCGCGTTTAAAGGTTTCTACGTATTATTGTGTTTCGGCGGAAAAGTATGTTCAAAAACAATTACTCACTACACTTCCTTATGTTCGTGAATGTGCAACAAGCGGGAAATATATTTCAATATGACCTTAAATTATGAATATTGTTTAACCTTAGCGTGTCGCCACCAGCGGGCGCGGCCCTGGGGCCCGGGGCCCGCGGGGCATTCTCTCGTCCATCGCCTAACGCTTCCTATTGATGTAACTGACGCGCAGTTTGATAAGCGCGTGCATCTCTTGAGTTACTTACTTCTTGCAGTCATTAACTGCGATCTGAACATCTACGAGTGCTGCGCTCTGTGTCCGCGCACGCGAAATAGCTACTCGTATCTAGTACTACATTACGTAAGCTTGTTGCGACACACTCAGCTTTAGCAAGCTCGGGCGATCGTCTCAAATATGTCCAGTTTCGCACTCGGCCGCTATCGACCGGCGTTTATAATGAGTCCTCGATTCCATTGTATTATATTCGCATTAGGCTTTGAGTCGTGTCGGAATTAAATCGCTGCAGCTGCGAGAGTCGCGTGTCGTCATGACCAGTGACTGTAGACAAAGCGATATTCTAACTGCGAAACTGTTAAACAATAAATCATCATAAAATCCATGGGATTGGCAAGTGCTAAATATCAAGTGCACAATCCTTCTGTTAATCGTTATCGCTAATGTCAGTTTGCGTCTAGCCGCCGCCGCCACCACCATGCCGTGTCGTGGAGGATGGGTGTCGGCTAGCCGCGCGCGCCGGACGCGATGAGGGCAACTTCCACCGCCGCCGAAAAGACCGGGACCTTTGCTCAATGGCCATTACCCACTTACTGCAGTGCGTGTAATTAGCGGCGGCTGGTTGCACAAAGCGGGTCGCCGACCGCGTGCCTGTGCGACACGCTACGCGTAGATCAAGCGAGACGCGCGACACGTGCTCTTAGCACAGTTATACCTACTAAACGCGCAGTTTATGTCTGAATATTTAATTGTTGTGAGTAATACTCAGTTAATTAACTTCAGCTACAGTCAAAATTCTCTGGCATAGTATTAAAAGATCTTGTATTCAAATATTTGTTAAATATGAAGCGGTTTATAAACCCGATCTCATGTTACATCACAGGCCGGTATCGCAGTAGGTACCTACTGCGAACTTTATATTGTGGCTATAAACGCAGGCAGTGCAAGTGTTGCGGAGTGCACGAGGGGCAGGGGGGCGCAGTTGCGGGCACTTTGCACAACACCCTTTCACCGCATGGTGGCGGTGGAGGTGGTGCTGACTCATAAAGGAAAAAACCGGAACCCGGAGAATGTTACCGTCCTCGAGCGCCCTTCGACGACGCCCACCGCGCTGCTGTGTAGGACAACTCGAGTCCCAGTGACGTCACGCCTGGCCCGAGCGGGACGCCGATGTATCGACGTCTCGCAGTTCACTACGTCGTGGACTCTACACAAATTCCTATGCACCTACGTTTACTTGCAATCAATACAAACAGCTTACGATGCCCTCAAGTATGTTAAGTAACAAACAACTAGTTCAGCGCACGGAGGACACAATTAATGCAAAACGTACGAAGCTACTCACTATGTTTAATTAATACAATTCAGTTTGGGTCACTGCTGAGGGGTATAAGATTTTTATGTAGACGGTTCGCGTCTGGTGAGGTGACGGTCACCCTCTGTCACATTATATATTCACAGGGGCAGGGTGGAGGAAGGAGGGGGGGATAGCGGGAAGCTCTCGAAGGCGTGCTAGACGTAATGGTAACCTTTTACTGGCGACGACGAGGAGTTTGTGTCGGGTCGTGATGCAACTCTAAGTAGATGCAATTACATACAAATATAATACGATCAGTTTCAGTACTTTCTAAACGGAGCCGCAGTTCATCGGCGAGAGTGTGACGTAACCAACGCGTCGATAACACGAGTAGGGAACACTGTGCGGCGTCGCCGGCCCTGCCTGTCCTGAACACACGTGAATATGGCAGGAGTGGCGGCAACAGCCGACGCGGCCACGTTAAGAGATTGAGACTGGTCGTAACGTCCGACGATTTGAGCACAACAAACAAAGAGCACGTTCAGTTCGTGTTACATTCTCGTCATAGCAAAACATCCTTGCTAGATTTGCTTTCGCCAGCGGTTTCGCTCGCGTGAATAATGTTTCAATCCGTTCGGCAGTTAATTGATTACCAAATATCCCAATTCCTTACAGATTTAGACGTTTAAAATTTTAGTTTAAATACTAGGAGTTTCGCTGTTAAGACATGACGATGAATAAGGTTTTGTGATTTTGACGAAATCATTATGAAATACTAAAGCTGTAGTAGAAGTGAACGTCGTGCATATGTTGTGGAGGTGTTAACGGTTCATAAAGTTTATTAATAAAGTCGGTGTGGCAACACCGGTGCGTGCGGCGAGTGGCGCGCGAGCGTGTTGCGCAAGCGCCGGATGCACCGGGAATGCGAGCAGTGTTCACATCACTAGCCCGGCTCTGTCAGATGTGAGTCAATAGAGTCCACAGCTCACCGGACACATCCCCTCAGCGTCACGTGATCGCCAGGTGACCTCGAGGCAGTCACTCGCGCCCACACTGTTACAGTTTTAGCGCGTGTTAATACAGATATATTTCCAAAAAGGTGGAGTGAGCGGCGAGGTCGGCGGGACAGGTCGCACTCGTTCGCATTGGAACATGCGAGGGACGCAACACGTTGCTGCGACATTTTACGGCAACATCTGCATGCGGGACTCTCAAAGTTCAGTCGTTCACGTGCAGCGCTCACCTCTACGTGTTGCGTCACGCGCGGCGCAGGGGAGTGTACGCTACGTTTTGCACTCGTGGTGCATGTAAGTACCGGTCATCTGGTTTATTGCAATTGATTTCAACTTTAGATTGAAAGTGAATAACCTCGCAAGTTTGAAATGTTGAAATGTTTCTTCGAAAGAAATAGTTATTAATAGAATAGACATGTTCTTGAAATAAACATGTTGAAATGAAAACAGCTTAAGAAGTATGTTATAGTGCTGGGCACAGTTGTGCTGTTTTGAACTGTCGAATAGCGTTGCTGGAGGGCTTCTCACAGGCTGGCCGGTTGAGTTCCCACACTGCAACGACGCGACGAAAAACGTGAACATGATTAACATGTATGCACAATGCGCACGCGCACTCGCGACAAGAACTGCTCCCATTGCACACCGCCCCTGGCGCCGCCTGCGCTCTCACACGTGAACACAAGCTTGTCCGATAGTATGGTTCCGATGACAAATTGTACAACATTTTGCTAACACAACGTATTTTGTAGATAAAACGGCAAGTTTAAATAAAAGCAAGCCTCAACAGTGAGACTAGAACAGAAATCAATTATAGTCATAAGTATTTAGCGCCGACCGACGCGCCCTTGACATGAAATGAACGCACCTAATGAAAACCTAGTTTTGCTAAGTGAATTACGATTAGTATTTTTTTTTATGGATGGGAAATCATCAAATGGCTCCTCCCGCTCTGGACGGAGCGAAAGGGAGTGTCAGACTCTTATTGACTAAAACATATCCTTGTTCCTTCTAATACCGTTTGCGTTCCAGGACCGCGGTGACTTTCGAACAAATTCTGGAAAACGAATAGTTTTTTAGGGTTCCGAAAAAAAAGGAACCCTTATAGGATCACTCGGGTGTCTGTCTGTCTGCCTGTCTGTCTGCCTGTCTGTCTGGCTGTCTGTCTGTCCGTCTGTCACAGCCAGTTTTCCCCGGATCCACTGAACCGATTCTGTTGAAATTTGGTACACATATGGACTTCTATGACCCAAATACGGACGCGTTACGTAAATTGTTAAATTTTTAGTATGCGGGTCACTTTTGGGGGTCAAACTAGAAAATTAAAAAAAAAGTTTTTTGAACAATATCTTGTGACATATCAAATGAAAGGGCTTACTGTGAAGGTTTTAATTATATTTTTTCACAATTTTGAAATAAATGGTTTTGAAGTTATTCAAGAAATTAGAAGAAAAATGACCATTCCCCCCCTTATCTCCGAAACTACTGAACCTAAAATTTTGAAAAAAATAGAGATAATAGATCTTTACCTAAAGATTACAGGAAATTGACCTATTAGAAGTCTGTAGTGTTAAAATAACATGTTAAAAAAAATTATTTCGTTCGGAACCCTTTGCACGCGAGTCCTACTCGCACTTGGCCAGTTTAAATTCATATTTATTTATTGTCTCATCAGTTTTAACAGGTGAACAATTGTATTGTGTGACATTTTATCATTAACGGATTTATATGTGTAATATTATTTTTAATCAATCAACTTTTCTTCAAAACGAAAACTGAATTGCTACAAAATCCATCCCACCCGCACGCACAAAACGCTTTTGAAACAAATTCATAGTGCGTACAGCTAAGGAGTGGAATTCCCTGCCGGAGTCTGTGTTTCCTGATATCTACAACCTGGGGGTCTTTAAGTAAAGAGTGAATAGGTTACTTCTAGGCAAGCGTGCTCCATCTTCGACCACATTATCGCTTACCATCAGGTGAGATAGTCGTCAAACGCGTGCTTATCAGTAGTAAAAAAACACAGAACTCACTCTCCGTGTAAAAGACATCAACGCGCGGCCAGCACCTTTCGTAGCGCCTCCGTAGCACGAGCTACGAGACTACTTCGCTTGTATCTCCGCGTCAAGCGGTTGTTATATTAGTTTGATAGTGAGTTGTGATTTGTGAGTAATATTAGATCATGCGTGTAGGAGATTGTAGAGCATTACGTATGTAGGCCAGCTACGGCGGGCTACGAGCTACGGCGTAGCGCGTAGCTAACGAGCCTTTGTGAACAAACTATTGACAATACCTAGCCACGACACGCATCATCATAACTTTACTTTATTATTTTGCCTTTTACTGAAATCTGTTAAAGCCTTGAAGGACTTCACTTAAGAGAGAGTTAACTGTTGCAAAACATTGTGTGAGCGCAGCAACAAGTTGATAACATTGAAAGTGAACTTAACGATTGAAGCCAAGGAAATGTTATTTAAATATAAATTAACGAAAAGCGACAGCTTTATGGTTCGCATCGGAGTGTTGATTGATGTTATCTTGACATTTAAGTTTAATGAGTGCTTATTTAAGAACCTACTTACGGCAATTTATAAGTTTTCAATCGAATAAGTAACGAACTGATGGCTGAAGGCCACACGTTCATAGACTAATAAACTTATCGTAAATTATTTTATGTTTGAATTTTATGGAATGTCAAATCAATAATTTGTTTTTAGAAAATGTGCAATGTAAACTCTGAAAGAGGCTCTATCGCTGTAGATAAACTGAAAACTTTAAAATCATTGACACAGAAACTGTGAGGTACCATTTTTCAGTTCAATAGACAAGAACAATGTCGCATATTAATAAGGCTGTTGTATCAGTTAATAGTGCTCTGCGCAGGCCGGTCAGTGGTCAGTGGTCAGCGGTCAACGATCAGTCGTGAGCGAGAAAGCGCAAGTAATTGTTGAGCGCGGCCTTGACCCGTTCGCTCCACAGCGCCACAGAGTAGCTACGAGCAATCTCACTGTGCACCTGACACTGAGCCACGAGCACATCTCTCACTGTGTACCTGACACTAAGCCACGAGCACAGTCCCACTGTGCACCTGACACTGAGCCACGAGCACAGTCCCACTGTGCACCTGACACTGAGCCACGAGCACAGTCCCACTGTGCACCTGACACTGAGCCACACGCTAATTATGTGATAACCATTCCTTTTTTTGGTAGCATATGTACGCGTGAAAAAATGGTACCGTTATAGGATGACTCGTACTTACTCTGAATCTAGTGGACCAATTCAGTTGAAAGGTACACGTAATATGAACTAAAGACTGAAACGTAAGGTAAATAAAGACATTTTGAAAATGAGGGCACTTTTTGGGGACAAATCATACAATTTTGTTATAAAAAAATCATAAAATTGTAGTTTTTCAATGTATAGTGTGCGTCAATCCAAATGGAAGGACTTATCTTGGGGGTAATATTTTGTATCCTTTGGGCCCTAAACTTATGTAACTGTATCATAGGAACCAGAAGTCATGTGAACAACGTGTTGAGAAGCTGGGCGCAGCTGTGTTCAGGAGGCAGAACTCGCGCCACAGCCTTCACACAAACTATTCACATTAACGCTTTGCGGAAAATAAATGACACACCGTTTTATTTTCTTACAGTCCATAAAGAATTGTGTCGCGTTGTCTAAGTTTTCAGCATATTAATAAAAATTAGTGATGAGCATTTAATTTTAATTCAGTATGTTGTGAGCTACTGGTGACTATAATCACGAGCACCCAGGGTACGCAGAGACTAGCCCTGCTGCGCGTGCGCGTGACATTCACCTCGGTGCGGCGCGACGCGATGCGCCACTTAAGGGCTGATCACGTAACGAGCGAGGCTGCGCCGCGTCTGCTTCCGCGCGCAGCCTGTCTACCTGCTCCTGTACTTATGTATCCTCAGTGAGCTGTTACCATCGCCTATAGACATCTGTAATAGGTATTCGTTGATTTGTTTATTAAATGTGGGTCCCAGGCTTGGCTTAAAGGTCACAGTAGTCGCGGTTGCACAAAAACTTTAACGTTACGATATTTTTAGCTTGAACGTTCTCTGGAGGTCAAAGGGCATATGGCACAACACTACGACGTTTGTGAGACTGACAGGACGGCACGTCTGTCTTATTGCGTCACTTATGTAAATGTAGCCAACAATATGAATAGGTACGCTTAGGTAGGTTAGTTTGTTGAACGTGGCGGGGGCTGAGTGTAGGTAACAAATCATCAGTGAGGATCCCGCCAGAGCAGATAATTATCAATTAGCTAAGTGCAGTGGAATGCTTACTGTTATCCAAGGTAACATCGCTTGCTTCACACACAGTCGCCACCTGCGCCGGCGCGGACCTAAAGGATGATTTTCGACGAGCATAGTGGCTCGTGCAGTACCAAGTGCCCGTGGAAGGATCGAGCTGAAGGAAGGTGCAGAGAAGGAGGTGACGTCACACTCATACTCGCTGCTCCACTGTCATCGACTTACTGACTAGTTACGACTCAGTTAGTACGCGGTTTACATAATCTAAGTATTATTTTAGTACGTGTTACATTTGCGATTTTGTGTAGTCTATGAACTATCTAGTTTTATTTTTAGCTAGGATTCATAACAATCAACTATGGAGTTTTAAGAGGAAATGTTGCCAAAAGTACAAGATAATAGACAAGTTTATGTTCAGTGGGGTGCAGATTGGTCTAAATAGTCGTAGCGAGACCAATCCTGAAATATTTGTGTTTCATATTAAAATTAACAGTGATTGTTATCTTGTTTATCAAATCGAAGTGATCCGATGGAGGACACTCACAACAGATGTTGCATAACAGTTCGTGAAAGGTCCACGCGGTAATGTGGCACGTTGACCGTCATCAGACACGATGACACACACACAGACACAGTGGCCATACATTAGTGGAGGCGATTGCGCGTGTTATGAGATGTGTTCGCAAACTTAATGCGGCTATTTAATACACGTAACTCCACGTCTCCGTGTGCACTGTGTCGGACACGGCGCGCCTGTGTGTGTATGCGCGGACACTGCGCCTGTGTGCGTTTCCTTTCGCCGCGCGCGACCTCCTTCCGTAGGCGAAAGTGGCGCACGCGCGCCGCAGACTACACACATACAGTTGCTCAACTCGCAAGCACTAATATTGCTCTCAGATTCACATTCAAACCCAAACCGACCTAAACGAGTCCACTGACACGTCACAAAGGTTAATGATGTTCAATGATGGAGCAATCGAGAAGAGCAAACATTAACAAGCAGCCATTTAATTGATCAATCGATCACTAAGGAAATGATTTACACATTTCAATGGATATGACAAAAAAATACGTAACTTCCAAATTGCAAAACTGGCTATGAAATCGTGGCCTCTGAGGTAAAGTACTTCATCAAATATTTATCTGTGTCATGATGATGAGTTTTACTAATTCGTGCGACGGGTCACTGTTCCGTGTCAGCTGACAGTGCGACTTGTGTTACTGCGTCCGCTAGGCTGTGGCGCGGCGCATACAGCCTGCAAACTTCGTGCTCTGATTACAACTGGTTCAATATTATGTGTTTAAGTTGTAAATGCATACTTATCACGGTTTTATTTGTTCTGATGTTGATAAATCAATTAAAAATTGTATAATGTATTAATTAACATTATGTAAGACATCGATTTCTGACATAATTTGTTTGTAAAAGTAATGACAGACGGTCTGTGCTTCCGTGAAGAAGTTTGTATGAGTGTTGAACTGGTTGAATAATAGGGAGCAAAACAACAGTTGCACGGCGCGGCGCGGCGGCGCGGCGGCCGGTGATATAACGAGCGGCTTGTTTTTATCAGCGCGCTCGACTTGGGAGTTGGGCTGCAGCGAACAGCGGCCGATAGCTGTAGCTACTCAGAGCTCTCTCACTTACTATAATTGCATTTAATTTCGCAACTGCTGCCTAGATCCGGTCGAGAACCGCGGGGTGACGGGGGAGCACTTCGTTATGCTTTGTCGACCTGCACAGTGGAATCAATGTGACCTGGCTCATGATGGTCGCACACTGAACTGACACTCGACACCCATTCAGACGCCCAGACTCGGATGTTGTGATGTGCTCGAGCTCGAGCTCGACCGCAGCGTCGCCCTCTCCGGCGAGACGCGGACGTGGCTATCGTTGTGATGTGATTGTCATCGTCGTCGACGTCACGTCTATCTCTCACGTAGTCACTCTATAGTGGACTTGCTCTCTTGGTCATAACTAACTTCTCTGTACAAGATGTAGCTTGCGTATACCATAAGAGCGTGGCTGTGTCATCTCCATGGACTCCATGGCTCATTACGAGGACCACTAATGTCCGTAACGAGTAAACAGTTGCTCGATCTGCTCAGGAAACGCGTTCTGTCAACAATGTCTGCAATCTTGAGTGTTTCATTTGAGTTTATCTATTTACGAGCACAGCGAGTACTGTTCGGAGTATTATTACTCGTTTTTATTATAGAGTGTACTTCGAACTTTGACAGTAATTGATGAGAGCGCGACGCCGCCTCGCTCTCATCGGATCCTACTGTCTCAACATTATCATTCAACGCTGGCGATGCTCGTGGAACTAACCATCTGATTGTAATCATCGATAGCTCTGACGTAGACGGAGCTGAGCTCTGACGTAGACGGAGCTGAGCTCTGACGTAGACGGAGCTGATCTGTTCAACAACTGAGCTAACTAACGTTCGGACGCTCGATTAATTGATTCGAGAGAGAAAAAATATTCTTTGGCTATTTTAAGTTGAAAGTTTACGCAATAAATGGAAAACCAGTGCAAACACTTAATTGAGGGCCTTGAACCAAATTAGTGTTGTCTCTCTCAGCAGTTATTGTAAATTGGACAGGTAACAGAATTACAAATGTTATTACTTATTTATTACCAATAGGAGAGTTATATTGAACGGCGGCGCAGCGGTTCCGACTCGCGGCAGGAAATACTAATGTGCACAACTATATAATAGTACAGACAGTACGGAGAGACCGAGCCATGTGCCGCCATTTCATTACGAACAGGAAGTCATCGCAGCTTCCAGATTATAATTATGAGTTTCGCATAGTATATTACATAATAACACTTAGCATTTAGTATTCCGATTATAAAGGTCAAAGTGTAATTTGGTCGTTCCGAAGAGTCTGGGATTGGCGGGTAGTACACGAGTAGGTGTGTGTGGTGTGTGCGCAGGCAGTTAGCACGTCGCGTCGTCAGATGTCGAGAATGTTTGCATGCCGCGAATGTTAAGTAGTTAGCGGAGCGAGAAAGTAAATAGCGAGTACGTCACGCTCAGGACGAGCGCGACATGTGCCCCCGCCCCCCGCGGTGCGGAGTGAGGTGCCCTGACCAGCCGCGCGGCGCGCCTGCGGGAGCGTTGACGTCACAGCATGCGACGTAACGACGGCTATCCTACTGCACACACCGCGCACGCTTCCATTGAGATTATTGATTACTTATCGAGTGGCTTTATGTAACAGCTGATGTGGTGGTCATGCCGGTGCCGGGTGGAGCCACTCGGAGCCACCTGCGCCGGCTGCTGCGCGCGCATCTATCACGTGCTGGGGCGAGGCGAATGCTCTATGACGCTGTGCCACTAGCACGAAAGAGAGGTTCGGTACTGCACAGCGCTGACACTCGCTCCGGCTCGCAGATGAACCGATGCAATCCTGATAGAGTCCTGACGCCTTCTCTTTTTTCGTTTCAACACTAAACTCCACCTACCGGGTCCCAGTAATAAAACTTGCATCTTTCACATTGCATGTAGCGGTCATGTCCATGGCCTCCTCTACTTGTATGGATGCTGTCACTTTCTCGTCTGAACATATTCGTTTTGTTTGCATGTCCAGGCTACTGGTGCAGTGTCGCAACAGTGACAAATATCGCGTGCGGCGGAGGGCTTGTCGTGCGAGTGTGGTGACACGCGGCGTACGTCGGTTGTGAGTATGGTGACACGCGGCACACGTCGGTTGTGAGTGTGGTGACACGCCGCGCAAGTCGGTTGTGAGTGTGGTGACACGCGGCGCCCTTCGGTGTCGGTTGTCGCCGCTCAGATTGTTAACAGTTGCACGCGGTAATTATTTTACAAGCGCACAATCCGTATTATTAAAACATGTCAATCTCGGATGTATTTCGGTATGTTCCCACGCGTGTTTCGCAAGTAGTATGTCGCGCGTTGCGTCACACACACACTCGTGCGTCACACACACACAACATCAACAGCCACAATGTGGCATTTTGAACATGTATCTATTCTGTCTGAGCGACATTCACAAGATTGATCGATCGATTTGTTCTCGTTGGCCAACAAAGTTGCAACATTAACTTCAATGCGGTTTATTAAGGTAATTACTAATAATGGACACCTAATGAAATTGTTTGTATCTAGCACCTTCGGCTTGACTTGCGCGACTAATATTAAATTGAGAACAAAGTAGTCCGCGCGAAACTGTTCCAAGTCTTAATGTTTGAGTACTCAGCGCGGTGCGGCGCGGTGCGGTGGTGGGCGCGGCGGGGGAGGATGTCACACGGCCCGCGACAATACCGCGAGATGCGCAAGTTCAAGGGCGGCGCGAGGTCGGCGCATGTACACACTCACGCCACACACGACAGCGCCGCGCAGAAGGCCCGACGACCCGGCGCTGACGAGGCAAGCATATCCACTGCGACACACAACATCAAGCGAACAATGGCGCGAGTTTGCAAGCGCTTCTGCGAAGTCTCTCTCTTCCTGTATGTTCCACAAGCTGTCTTCTGCTTCGCACAGAGTCGTACTTCTGCGACTTGTGCGAGTTGTCTCCGCGTGCTCGTCGCATCTCAGCACAAGGTCGCTACAGCTGGCCACCGCACACACGCACGAGTAATGATAACGGTGCTCCGCGAGCATGCGACTAGTGCTCAGTGCCGAGGTCACTGGTCACGTCACGAGTTCACGACTCTTCACTTATTGTCAGATTGTCAAACGCAAGGACGGGTCCACTTTTGTCTGGCTATGTTATTTATTGACTTTGTAGTTCCTGCAATGCAAAGTACAGATGATGATTCTAGTTCCGCTTGGTTTCACAACCTGCAAGACTTGGAACACTCTGGAAGAGGCAAAGTTAAGCTGTTTTCGATTGATTACTGTAATCGAGTTGCAACAATTATCGTTCGTTCATTATTAAGATTTCTTTTCAGATTCAGATTTTGAGCCACACCGATATTTCCCTGTTGAGCAAGGATCAGTTTGTTTCAGTATTATGATAGTCACTGAAGATTTGTCGTTGCTCACAAGCAGCACAGACTGCTATTGTTGTGTTACCACTGGCTTCTCTTCTGTCATAACTTCAGCTAAGGTCTGTCTCTGATTGGCGTCATATTTGCAAATAATACAATACACAAATACAATAGCTGCACATGACATGACTCATGTTTTCCGGAAATAGTTGTACATACAATAATACAAAACAATAATTAGGTTACTACACAATACAAAGGTTCTATGAAACAGTTAAATGAGTTGTAGGTAATAATAATAATTGTAGTTACTTGAGAATGTTCTGTTTTGTTGTGATACTGTTCTGTTCGCGGTAATAATGTTGATGCAATCGCTACTCTGTGGTTTTGACACGCGCAGGTAAACCATACAAGGGAACTCTGACATGTGCCACGAATGTTGATCGATGACAACACATCGTGACATAGAGCACAGTGTGCGGAGGCGGCGACTATTTGGAACACAGAAAGAAGTTAAGGAAGTGAATTTTGTTAGGACTGCTAATAGAGATGTGTGGAAGAACAGTGAATTAGAACAACAGTTTCTAACGACAAGGGATATGATGGTTAGAACTAATGTTGTCTGTTTTTCATCCACTTGCAATACTGTTTCCACCATTCCAAAGAATGTTTTCATTTTTCATCAAAATTGCACTTTGACCATGTTCTACGTAAATGCACTAAAAGCATTCTCTTGTAAGTTTATTTCCAGAAACGATTACTACACACGAGGTCGAAGCAATCATGTGTCACTTTTACATAAAACGAAACATTTAAGATACAGGTCAACAAGAGATCAAGCACGCACGAAACTATTGAAAGGCTCAGAATGTCGACCACTTGTGAGGGCCAATTCTACTATTATTTATTAATTTATCTGAGATGCGCATGCGAACGTTGTTTGGAAATGAGTAGACTTGGCACTCCGATCTCTAAGAACTTGAGTTGAAAAGAACTTGGCAAAAATAAGAAAGTGCTTGTACGTTGAGTGACGTTGCTACCGCTAGATGCGACCCCCGCCCGCGCCCGCTGCGCCGAGTGTCAGCGCTCGCGGACTGCGCTCGATATCCTTGTTCTCGTTTCCACTTCGTTTATTGTCCGATTAATGAACATTGGCAATGACGACTGCCCCCGAAATGAGAACATTTGTGCTGACCCCGGCTGACCCAGCTGACCTAGTGCGACTGCACGGGTGTCTATGAGTGCGTCATCACAGCTACGTTTGACATCTTTGCCGGCACTTCTTCAGTTCTTGTGTAAGAGGTTTTGCTGTATACCCTAATAGATATCGTCATCTTACACATTTCTGTCTCAAACGCCGTGTAACTGTTTAAAGTTACCATCGCTATCTCACATCTCGTCTGCACAAAAAGTCGTATATCTTTCGTTTGTGTAATTTGGCCACACAGATCTCAAACTATTAAGATAGTTTTATATGCAGATTTTTATGTCTGTGATAATAATACTACGAGCATAATATTTCGTTTAGTTTGCGGCGTGCGTTTATGTCTTTGTTACCGCAGCCTATCGGTGCCAACGACGACATATGAAAAACTGTACATAAAACTATCTTAATAGTTTTATGTACGATATTTCATATGTCTGTGATAATAATACTACGCTATTAACATAATATTTAACAGATTTCGTTTAGTTTGCGGCGTGCGTTTATGTCTTTGTTACCGCAGCCTATCGGTGCCAACGACGACATATGAAAAACTGTACATAAAACTATCTTAATAGTTTTATGTACGATATTTCATATGTCTGTGATAATAATACTACGCTATTAACATAATATTTAACAGATTTCGTTTAGTTTGCGGCGTGCGTTTATGTCTTTGCTACCGCATCCTATCGGTGCCAACGACTCAAGTTATTCCAATCGTTTAGTATTTATCCATGGTTCACTACTGTGGGCCGATGATGATTCAATCAATACGAAGAACAAAAATGCTTTAGTCTGTTCTGTACTACTACTATTTTATTTTTATATTACTTTTATACTATTATCTATACTAATATTATAAAGAGGTAAAGTTTGTGATGTTGTGAGGTTGTAGGGGGTAATCTCTGGATCTACTGAACCGATTTTGATAATTCTTTTACCAATAGAAAGCCACCTTATTTGTGAGTATCATAGGCTATATATTAACCTGAAAAATACCGCCTAACGAAGTTGGCACGGGTCAGCTAGTATATCATAAATTCGAAAGTTTGCATGAATGGGTGTATGTTACTCAATCGCGCCAGAACGGCTGAGCGGATTTGTACGAATTGTGGCACAGAGATAGATATAGTCTGGAATAGCACATACAGGCTCTCTTTGTCCCGGGAGTGTGCTCCCTTGGAATACTTTTGGACTTTCACACGAGCGAAGTCACTGGCAGAAGCTAGTTTCTACGTACATGTGCTGTCATAAAATTTATATATGAGGTTGATGGTAAAAAATATAATGGATAATTTGAACTTTGTAATTAGCAGACACTTTAGTAACTGTCATAATTAGACCTCGTATGACTGTAAGTATGAGCTGTGAGCCGGGTACAACTGCGCGGGTTGGGCATAGGGCAGAGGGCGTAGGCGTGCGCGGCGTGTGAGATACGTCTGTAGTGCGACACGGGGGAGGGAGGGAAGGTATAACCATTGAACCTTCTATCTGAACGCAACTAACATGCTTTAATGACTTATTTATTTATTTATTAAGAGTAATGCCACATCACATACATATAACATTAAAAATATTATAAAAGTTATCATATAAGTGGTCTGATGCATGTGACAATAACGGCGTACATAGCATTGGCAATTTTTCGGCTCGGGGATAAAACACAATTATTTAAAAAAATATATAGTACTATGAAAATTGATTTAAAGTTCTACGACGAATACAATATAAATGGCCAATATAATATCCTAGAAATGTCCAATACATTTTAATAGAAATGTCAAATAAATAAACTTAATATTGGATAAACATGTGTTCTATTCTTTCGTCGTGAAGGATTTACGTGAGGGGCACTCGTTACTATTTGTGCTCGGAGGCAAAGTCATCAAATCATCGGCATAATAGGATACATACAAAGACTGATAAAGAAAGTCCATTAGACTAAGTAAACGAAAAACAAAGATTGTGCATTAGGTAGAGTGGCGTAGAGATTCACACCACAGCGTCGTCCAGCGTTGAGAGATGTAAGATTAGAGCATATCATTTGTGTGAACATAGATCTACAGAAAGAACAATGACGTCTGTCACCAACTATCCCTTACACTATTTAGGGAAAACTGTATTGAAGGCGACCCGATCCCAAATAGAAAAGCTCATGGAATTTTAACAATTTTTAACTAATTGTATGCACAATGCAAATGATAAGTTTCAACTTTTCAACATATAGATCTCAAAGGTTTGACACTAGTTAATATTTAAAAAGGATTGGTGTTCAACTTTGATCAATATACTAATACACATCTGCTGGATTCATTTGGACAAAGATTCTGATTGTGACGATTTAAGAGTGTTAACAAGGTTAAAGAACTGTGCGAAACGAAAAGGATCAAATGAATCAAAAGTATGGGCGACATGCAACGCGCAATGCGCACCGTTGGCGACATCCTCCGTTAAGTGGATGTTACGGTCAACGGTCAAGAAAGGATCTTAATTCAATTAACTAAATTAGTTTTGCTATCTTGTTTCGCAGACGGCGGTCTTAATTTTGTCGCGAGGGCTGAAGCGGGGCGGCGTGTAGCGGGGTGGGTGTAGGGGGCGGGGGGGGGGTTTCTAGCGCGGGGTCTCCCACTGGGGTCACGAGTTCACGACCTTGACCAAGGCGGCCGCACTACTTTCCTTCCAAGTCTAAACACACTTTTTTCAAAGCAAAATATAGAATGTTAGATAAGATGACATGAAATCATTGGATCGCTCGACCGTCCGTTACATAATGGTCAAGCGACCCAGTTGTGTACGCGGAAACCTATCGCGTTGTGAACTTGTGACTGTCTGCCTGAGTGTGTGTGTGTTGCGACCACCACGCGAGTGACGTCACACACGCCAGCGACATGTTTGTTTACATCTCAGTAACAAGCGCTCCCGAGCGCGGCAACAACATACAGCGAACGATCTGAGGTCTAATGAAATTATCGTCTATCACGCTCCTGTTCTTAATAATACATAAAAATTAATTAAATAAGCGACAAACTGGAAGGCAAAAGCAGTTTGGCTCAATGTTATCGAAATCGCTTTCAATCGTGCGATAGATCGATATTGTGTGTCGAAACGCGCCCAATGTCGGACGGCGAGGTTGCGCCGCACCGGTGAGGCAACGGACTTCAATTGCACTACATTCAGTTCGGCGACGATTCGCCTCAGAGTTAAAGAGGTCCCGGCGCGGCACCGGCACCCGGCACAACCCGGCGGGCGGCGGCTGCGCCCTGCTGCCGGAGTGGCGGCCACTGTGCTCACTTTTGGTTTCATAACGGGTGGTGAGGCGGAAACATCGCGCTTATGCAAGCGCGCGTGCTGTGTTGAGTGTAAGTGTGTGTGCGGGTACGTTACCGAGCGACGACGGCGGCGGCGACACGTACGGGAGCGGAGCTGCTGGTGCGAGAAGTCCGGGGACACGAGCGATCGGAGCGGGCGCGCACGACCGAGTGCCACAGCGGCCGGCGCAGGCGCCGCGCCTGCCCGGCCCCCCCACCCTCTCCGCCACCCGCGCCCGCCAGCCTCTCACCGGGCGCTGCTGTAAGTTTTCCACGGCGGCGTGTGGTTTTTCCCGTCCGCGTTCTCTACACATAAAGCTTTTTGGGTACCGCAAAGGGCGCTCTACGTTGAATCATATACTTATCATTAATAATAAAACAAAATAAAGTACACTTGCAAGAAATTTTGTGGAATTGGCGTTGTGTGCATAAATTGAACCTTTTTAAAGTATTAATGTCACCAACGCCAAAGAAAACTGTGAGTAGGTCAATGTAGTAAGGCTTTTGATCGAATTTACCATCATATTAAGTTATAGAACATTAAAAATACGTAAAGACATAAGCGGGTCCTTCTCATTTACAGAGCAAGTCCAAGCCATAATATAGATGTATTAAAACTAGTGGAGTCCGTCAGGGTCAATTTCTGGGTCCACTGCTGTTTATAATATATATCATTGAGATATTAATGGTTTGGCTAAATCAAGTAAATGCGTGGTTAATGATGTTACCAAGTGATGGTACGCGATTGTTTCTAAAGGAAAACTGTGGAATGAGAACCTTCATTGCTATTCCTCAATACATTGTGAAAAAGAATTGTCATCCCTAGTTGTGTGCTGGTTGAGATTTTACCAGATAATTTTTTTTTAACCGACTTCAATCAAAAAGGAGGTTCTCAATTCGACTGCGTATATTGTATATTTTTTTTCATGTGTGTTCGCGGATAACTTCGTCGTTTATGAACCGATTTCGATAAAAAAAAATATATGAAAGGGTATGCTGCCGAGGTGGTTCTGTTGCCACCACGTCAGGATCTGATGATGGAAACCCTGAGAAATCGAGGGCGACTCTCGAAAATTATAGGCACGTATCTGGTAAAAACTAGATATTTGTGTGTATATCGGGTGATATTACAAAACAATGAAGGTTTGGATCAGACCTGATGATGGAGACGACAGCGAGTCAAGGGAACTCCACATCGGTATGTAGGAACTACCAAGAGTTTGAGCTTATTTCATTCGTATTGACGATACCTTTCTACCGAAAGCACTAAGTAAGTTTTATTAAATAGGCCCCAATTCATAACATAACATCACGCCGGTACGCTGTGAATGGGTACGCAGGTACCACTAAAAAGTGAAAAATAAAAAACATTTTTACAAAAAATATAACCGACTTCAAAAAAAAAAAACACTACAATGTATAAAAAAAACTAAAATCTCGAAAGTCGGTGTCAAAAAACGAAATAACCAAAAACACCGATTACATGGCGATCTGTGGGTATATGGTAGAGAGTCTTCAGAACCAAAGTACAACATTTAGTTACCGTCATTGACGATAAGTTGGACCACATTGGAGATCTTCAACATGCGACTTTCTCAAACAAAAAAGATCAGATTTCGTTAGACTGTGTTGTCGTCAAACTGTATGCATACAATAAACATACGCCTTATCTTAGTTAGGATATTTTATTTTAAGTGTATATATTTAGTACTTTAATGCTGTACCTAGTTTATAAACATACATAACAAACGATGTTCCAACTATATTAATATTTACGTACTGATTGATTGATATGAGTTGTGTATCAGTTAGTGTGAGGAGCTTCCGTTGCGATCGTGGACTAGCTCCATGTGCGCACAGACACACACACCATCACATGTGCACAGCTGTCATGATGTAACACTAGTAAGTAGGTCTGTTTAGAGTGGAGCCTTTTTTGTGCGTCTAGTGTACCATGCAGGCATTTGTAGGTATTACTATACTCTTACATCATGATGATTCTATGTTTAGTATTATATACTAATTATCCAGTTAAAATCATTGAAAAGATCGATTGCCAACTGAGCGACCTGTCGCGATGATTTGAGGTAAATAACCAATTGATACTATTTTGTTACACGATCCGGACTGGTTAGGTACCTACATATATAAATGGAGACAACCGACTCATAGTCCCGGTTAAGAGACCATTTCAGCACGGAGAGCAAGCATTTGATAAATGTTTGGTGTCCGTATCAGATCCTGAAGACTATAGCGGGGAGGTACGACATCCTTGTCTCTAAATCTATACTTCTATACTAATATATAAAGCTGAAGAGTTTGTTTGTTTGCTTGAACTCGCTAATCTCAGGAACTACTGGTCCGATTAGAAAAATTATTTCAGTGTTAGATAGCCCATTTATCGAGGAAGGCTATATATCATGCTAAAACCAATAGGAGCGGAGCAGTAATGAAAATTGTGACGTAGACGAAGATGCGCGGGTCTGCTAGTAGATTTATAAGTTTACTAACATAGGAATAAGTTGTCTTTTTGTTTACTAACCTATATGGATGCTGCTCATCCGAATTAAAGATTATTTTATTTTATTATTTTTTTATCAGATAAAGCGCGTCGCACAGCTCTATAGCATTCGCCTGTGTTGCCGTCAGTGGTATGTAGCTCTCACAGCGTTGAGCTCGGCTTGTTACGCGCGTTTGTTGCTAGCGAGTGGAACTTCTGCGTGTGTACTGTGCAATGCCGTGTGTCCGGAGTGCAGCCACTCACTTGCTAAATAAAATATTTTAATTTTATGACCCTTTGTAACTTTGTATATTCGACCCTGCCTAAGTAAGGCATCGTAAATCTTTTGCCGGACTACGCAATAATTAGCGAATGTAATGAACACGTCAAGTATAGACGAGGCGGCGGGTCGCAGGTCGCGGGGCGCGGGTCGGCCACGCACGCAACAGGCGCTGGTGACGTGGCGCTTGTCGCCGGCGCGAGTAGGCTGCCGAAGGTCCCGGCGCGACATTTGTGGCGCGTATGATATGTCAAATCAATTAAGGTAGTTGTAAAGCCACGACTAAAAATGACGCGCAGCAGTGCGGCAGTGCAGCGCCGCCGTGGGACAGGTGAGCTGCAAACACGACGTGTAAATAAGAAGGAGCCACAAGTCCCGCATCACGATGCCCGAATAGAAAAAACATTTTTACAAAAAATATAACCGACTTCCAAAAACAAAACACTATAAAGTATAAAATAATTTTAATTTCGGTAGTCGGTGTTTTTGGTTATTTTGTTTTATGACACCGACTTCAGAAATTAAAGTTAGTTTTTAGTGGTACCTGCGTACCCATTCACAGCGTACCGGCGTGATGTTATGTTATGAACTGGGGCCTATTTATTAACTTAGTGCTTTCGGTGTAAAGGTCTCGTCAATACGAATGAAATTAGCCCAAACACTTGGTAGTTCCTACATACCGATGTCACCATCATCAGGTCTGATCCAAACCTTCATTGTTTTGTAGTATCACCCGATATACACACGAATATCAAGTTTTACTAGATGCGTGCCTACAATTTTCGAGAGTTGCCCTCGATTTCTCTAGTTTCCATCATCAGATCCTGACGTGGTGGCAATTGGACCACCTTGGCAGCATACCCTTTCATATAAAAAAGATTCATCGAAATCGGTTCATAATCGACGAAGTTACCCGCGAACACACATAATATACGCAGTCGAATTGAGAACCTCCTTTTTTTTTAAATCGGTGAAAAAAGAAGAAAGTTTTATATTATTTATCACAAGCATTAATTGACCTCTAAACTAATCAGATTCGACTATTTATTATATACTTTATTTATATATATATGTAAAAGGACGAGCCGTGGTAAAAAGAAAAAGTGGAATATTTGTTAGGGTCTCGCACCAAAAAAAAAAAAAATCTAAAATTTAAATCTATACTAATATTATAAAGAGGAAAGATTTGTTTGTTTGTTTGTTTGAAATGAATAGGCTCCGAAACTACTGTACCGATTTGAAAAATTCTTTCAGCAATGGATAGCTACATTATCAGGGAGTAACATAAGCTATATTTTATCCCCGTACTTCCACGGGAACGGGAACTACGCGGGTGAAACCGCGTGACGTCCACTAGTCTTCTACACTATATATTAATAATTAATAATATAATATTATAAAGAGGAAAGATTTGTTTGTTTGTTTGTTTGAATTGAATAGGCTCCGAAACTACTGGACCGATTTGAAAAATTCTTTTAGCATTGGATAGCTACATTATCAGGGAGTAACATAGGCTATATATTATCCCCGTACTCCCACGGGAACGGGAACTACGCGGGTGAAACCGCGTGACGTCCACTAGTACTCAATACTTTTATTACACTCCACATGTAGGTACTCTTGGTGGTTTCATGATACAGTATAAAGCCATCACAAATTTAGGCAGTAAAAAGGCGAAGATTTGACAGGACATGAATTTTGTTGTGAAGTTTGAATGACATATTTATTTAAACATACCAAGTTATTTTCGTTTAAAAAAAACACTTAATTTAAAGTTGTAACATCGGAGTTGGATACCACGTAGAGGCGTTCCTGCACTCATAATAAGTGGTTTATTGCAACCATTCCCACTGCTGCAACACAACCCGTCAACGTCGCCATGTCGCGAGAGCGCCCTCGTAGTGTTACATGTGAAGTCATCTGGTGCATGCTGTGCAAGTCGTTAGCGGTGAAGAGAAAAGTCGTGATTATGGACTAACAGCTGTAACAATAGCGCAGCGATGCGGGGGGCGCGGGGCGAGGGGTCGCTCTCCCGTCACTGTCACCGGCACATGTATCATCAGCCTCTTGTTGTTACATATGCTTACTTGCTTAGGTTTTTACTCGACGCTCGTCGGAGATAATATTTAATTTGTGAGTGACATCGTCATTGTATGTCTCAGTTTCACCGCCTGCTCTCTCTGCGGCCCTCGGCTGCGAGCCGCGCCTTGGCTTAGTTTTCTCGGTCTACGCCCAATTAATCAGAGATAATACGAGTAAATGCTTTTTATTTATTTTTAATAGGTTAAATCAAAGGGGGCAAACGAGAATGCGGTCTACCTGCTGCTGACTGTGTGCAGCTCAGAAGACATACACTACGGCTTCACGTGCCATGTCGGGTTACGTGAGCTAAAGAATGCGGTCTACCTGCTGCTGACTGTGTGCAGCTCAGAAGACATACACTAGGGCTTCACGTGCCATGTCGGGTTACGTGAGCTAAAGAATGCGGTCTACCTGCTGCTGACTGTGTGCAGCTCAGAAGACATACACTACGGCTTCACGTGCCATGTCGGGTTACGTGAGCTAAAGAATGCGGTCAACCTGCTGCTGACTGTGTGCAGCTCAGAAGACAGACACTACGGCTTCACGTGCCATGTCGGGTTACGTGAGCTAAAGAATGCGGTCCACCTGCTGCTGACTGTGTGCAGCTCAGAAGACAGACACTACGGCTTCACGTGCCATGTCGGGTTACGTGAGCTAAAGAATGCGGTCCACCTGCTGCTGACTTTGTGCAGCTCAGAAGACAGACACTACGGCTTCACGTGCCATGTCGGGTTACGTGAGCTAAAGAAAACAAAACATAAATAAAACATTGAAGCCGTTGCGCGCAGGTAAAAGTTTCCAGAGTCGTTAAGTAATTCATGTGAATGTAAACACCTTCAAACTTACCGGTTTCACGGATCTGACGTCTTACAGTTCAATGTGAAAATAATTAATTAGTTCGACAGAAGTATTACATGCCTCGGATATGTGCGCTAAGCGCTAATTTACGGCGGTTTAATGATATGTGACCTCGGCTACTATCTCTGCTTAACCTAATTTATAGTTAGCAGGTTGAAGGTGTCCTCGTAAGTGCCCGTGTCACCGCGTCACCGCGTCACAGCATCTCCAACACACAACTCTACATAAGTGCGAAATATCTCTCAAAGTTAGTTCTTAAGGGGTATGTTTAAACCATTATAATAAACTTACTGGATTAAGGAACAGTCATGAGCAAAGTTTTATGTTTTTTAACGGAAAGAATACGAACCTTCCATACAAACTGAGCCGTCATAAATTATCTTTTGGACCCCCAAGTTTGAAAATCGAATAATGACAACTTTTATTCAGTCAGTCGCAAAAATTATGATATTTTTATTATCCACTCTGGCCAGTATTCGTACCAAGTTTCAAATATATTTTGCCCAAGAAATAAGATATTCATACATTTGAAAATGTATGAATATCTTATTTCTTTCCCAACTTCGACCCCTTAGGGAAAGACAACTTCCAAAACTCGTTTCTTATCGGATGCCTAAATCATATAAGGAACTAGCTGACCCGCGCAACTTCGTCTGCGTCACATTGTTCATTAATGCCAACAAAGACCAATGACGGGCCAAGTTTTCAATTTAACTATCACACAAAAACAGATTAATTGTAGACCAGAGTGCAGATTGATCGCCAATTTATGTCAGTCCACAATTTCTCGGAACGCCGCGTAGATATTATAGAATACAAGCTTTTGATTCGTTCTAATGTTCGAACTAATGTTCATTTGACAATTTATCGAAAGCTTATAATCTCACAAGAAGTTTTGTAATCTAACGTCGTTTGCAATTATCCGGTGATATATACCTATAAAGATTATCTTGATGACCATATCGAATAGGACGGACGGCCCTATATGGAAGCATTGGACGAGATCGATTGTGTTGCCGTGCCCAGAAGTAGTGTGTGTAAATTATTATTAGAGTGTTATTGATGAAATAATAATTATTATTGTTTGTGACATGTTTGTTTTTGAATTTATTGATTGACAAAAGTAAATAGACTAACACTAGTTTGTAAGTTGTTTATGTCCTTACTAACAATATTGGACTGTACTGATCCGACAAATAAAGGAAATAAAGTACAGATACAAATCTACAAACAGCGGTTTAGGCTGTGCGTTGATCCGTCAGTCAGGACAAAGCATTTTATATACACGGCGCCATTTGAGTCGCCTTACGACGGCGGCCCACTTCATCCATCCAATGACTCTACATTCATTATGAAAAAAAACGATATTATTCATTATCATGACGCATGACGTAGTTTGAAACATCCAGGAGCGGAATGGAACGGCGACATTCTTTTGATACATAAATATTATTAACAGGGTGTTTCATGATTCTAATGCATTTTTTGTTTTATTTTACCTATCATCTTAATGAATTATTTTAAAAAATTATCGCGCCTAGATGTAGTTTATGTCGGGTACATTAAGTGGTCTTCCTTTGTAAGACGACTAAAATTACACCGTGTTTAGAGGAGATAAGAGTAGGATATACTTAGCAATTATATAATTATAGCAAGAGGATGAGCGTTGCCATACAACGTGGCAACGCCGCCAGTCTTTTGGGCTCACTTCCAGTCGACAGCCATGCGGACGAATTTTTTGACGCCTTATTATAGTTAGGAGTTTTATTTTCTATTTTAAGTGTTTATAGTTTATTATTTTAATAAATACTGGAACCATCTTCTTAGCAATTAATTTATCTGATAAAGGATGAGGTACACCCCTTAGAGACTGATCTCTGAAGAGTTGGATATGTATTTTGTTCGTGCGTGTCAGGAAGCGTCGACTATATGCGCTGGTAATGGTATGTAAGAGTATGAGTAGCGTGTCGTGTGCAGCAGGCTCGCTCAGCCGTCGGCGCGCACTGGCCTGCGCGCACCACTCGCCCGGCGTCGGCGCCGGCGTGCACCTCTGCTCGCCACTCGTTCCAGTTAGCAAGCATGTCGCGACAAAGTCCTTTCCCCGATGGCAACATGGCAACATATGTCAACGAACAATAACCACTCAGCCAACTTTTGACTTACATAAGTAATGAGCTCTTTGACGCTATTATTTAGATACGTACATGATAGGTACTCGTACCTATCTGTTCTGAGGTGTAATGTTTGAATCGGTTCGCAGTGTAATCCGTTTGCTAGTGGTCGTTGTTTAAAACTGCTCTGCCTGCCTGTTCCTGTTCAATTTTCCGAAACACACATCCCTAATGGTAACATCATTAGGCCCTAATGGCAACATTAGGGCCGTGTGACCCGTCTCCAACCGACTAGAATTTGTTTCCCAAGGCTTGACAACCCTCAACTAGGACGTGTCTAGGTGTGCCTGAAGAGGAACTAGATAAAGCCTGTCGAGTAGAGCTTGGCATGCTCAGTGCGCTGGCGCACAGCCGCATATGTGACGTCCTCGTGACACAAGTGTGCTGCAGTTAGTGTCCGTTGTGGTTGCAGCGATATCGTCGCGTGAGGTGGAGAGTGGGCGCTCTGTGTCCGCGCGCCCGCGTCCGGAACAGTGCCCTCGATCACTCGATGACTGGTACAATTCCATCTCACGGGCTCCACGTAAGCGTTATGTCACATGTGACTGTTTAATTATGAGGATACCTATTGTTTGTGCAAGTTGCCAGCCGCAGCTCTGCCGGCTCCTGGCGCTGCCCGCTGGTGGCGTAATTTTCCACACAGAAGGTCAGACGTGCTGGCTGAGCATGTGGACATCGTCACTGCTGACGCTAACAGATGATCTTATCTTAATCTTCTTATACAATTATGACACACTTGCTAGATATGAAATGTTTTTCTATTTTAGGTATCTGTGGTATATTGCTTGCGGGTCGCGGGTCGTGTCGCGGCGCGTGTCTAATGCGTGACCCGCGACAAGGTGCCGCTTGTGAAATGTTTCACTAAATAGATAATTAGAACAAAACTTCGTCGCACGCTCCGTCCGCCAGCACACAGGTCATCGCAGCACGGCGCGAGGCGAGGGGCGCGAGGGGCGCGAGGCGCGGGGTCGCGGCCGCTTGCGACATCGACCCCTAATCACGCTCGTTTATAATCGACCACTGACGCCTCCCGCTCACTGTGCTGCTAGCCACACAGCCACACCTCGGACTGCACTATGCGCACTTCCAATTATGCTCTATAATAATCTGAAATAAGTAGGTACTACAAAGTAAAGATATATGACTTGTACCGACCTTTGATGACTTGCATTCCATATCCTGTTGGTAATTGTACGGTAGCGAAACAATGATGTAGACAATGAAATTGGGTTTTCCAGTTCGCACCCACGAATGGCTACGGAAAGTGTTATTTTGAATGGAATGTTTTAGCAGAACTGAACCGACTCGGCAGACATATGTAGCTGGTTACGTTGCTCTCGGGCACTGCTTACTTTGGCAGTTACCACACAAAACAATTTGTATCTCCCAACGTATAAGAATCAGTTATCTCTCGGCTTGGCTGTCGTCTAGTAAATAACATCGATACAAGTTTGTCAGATTGTCGCTATTCTAATAGGATTATTCATTTCCATACATGTCTATAAATAAATACTTAAAATTAATAATTCACTGTCACTGTTCCAATGTCCATATTTCACAGTAAGCCTTCTAATGAGGTACTCATACATAAAGATTTTCAACTAATACAGAAAGTGTCTTTAACCCCCGACGCAAAAAGAGGGGTGTTATAAGTTTGACGTCGATGTCCAAAAATAAAAACGAACATGACAGAACAGACAGAAGCTAATGCAGAAAAAAATCCTTTGGGGCTGCCATTCCTTGCGCTGAAATGGAATAAATGATTGCAATTCAATTCTACAGATTATGTGAGCAATCATTGTATTTTGTAACTCCAGGACAGCAAATGGCAGCCCCGATGTATTTTTTTCTGCACTAGCTTCTGTCTGTTCTCAGCGGTAGTTATTATTTTTGACTTTTTAAATGTTCGTTTTTTTTTCTTTTTTTTGCGTTGGGGGTTTTTAAATTTTATCAAATCAAATCAAATCACATCAAATCACAAATACGTTTACTTGTGTACACAGGTCAAAAGGGGAGGAACAATAAGGTGATGGGTCTCTGTGTCCTGCCGCAGGAGGAATACAAATATTAATTTATTACAAGCAGAGTGTGTTATTATAACTACCAACAATTGTCACAGATCTACAAATGACAGCCGCTCCCAGTTGCTCGCAGATGCGTTCCCAGGGACCGAGGAGTCTTGGCAGCTGTTCGGTATTTTCGTATCTGTGAAATACCCAACTATTATCAGCGATTAAAATAATGAAGTAATTTTCCTTGTTCCTTGTGAATGCTAGCGCGTGGCTTCCCCGGGGCGGTGAGTGTACGCTTGCGCCACGCGCGTCCGCCTCGCGCTTGCGACAGCGCCCCGCTGCTTCGGCCCCGCTTTGGCGGGGAGCATTCGAAATGTAGTTAATGTAGGCGCGAGAGCTGTACCTGTTTTTTAAGGATGGACTCAAAGGAGTCAAAGGTAGCCAAAGGGAGTCACAGACACTTATTGACTAAAACCCATCAGTGTTCCCTCTAATGCCCTTTGCATTCCAGGGCCGCGGTAACTCTTTCGAACAAATTCCGTAATCCTGGCCCTAGCGGGTCCCTTCTTCTATGCTGACATCTCAACGAGGCGCGCGTGGAACACAACGCGCCGTCGACCCTGGCCTTGTTCACACAACGCTCGCCGTCCACAGGCCCGCGCGATTCCCGACATCTGGAGCGTGTTCTTCTGTTTCGACGGCCGGGGCGTGAGGTTTCCCTCTTTATCACACGTCCGGCCTCTTGATTCGCGGAGGTGACCGCTTCCCATGCCTCTTCGCTCCGGACCATGGATTGAAGCAGGGCCGGACACGAGAGGTCGCCGTCACCAATCGCCTCGACGAAAACACGGCGGTGCTCCGCCTCGCGCAGAGCAGATCTCCACCGTGGCGAGAGCTGTGCCTAGCCCTTCAGGAAGTTATTTTTAAATTAGCTTCTGCCCGCGCTTTCGCTTGCGTGAATAGTATTTTCTTGGGGTTTAATTTTTTTTGCATGGAACTTTAACTTTCCTGTTCCTAAAATAAAAGGAGCTGAGTTGAGTTAATCCTTATAATATCAGCTATTTGCCAGTGGGTGATCTTGTCAAAAGCAGTCCAACCGTCTGTGGTCAGACGGCACAAACAGACAGACAGGGAAAAACATTGTTTTTTTATAGGAATCGTATACATAGAAAGCGAATACTTTTTTTTAAATTAATGTGTTTCTGAGTGTATGTCATGTATGTATAATAATGTATAGTAATATGATTGTACAATATGTGTATTTAAGTATATATAAAATGATGGACTTGATCTTCTGTGTCTTACGGCCTGTGACCGGTCGGCGGGCGCTGCGCTGACGTCCCCCGTCCTCTCCCTTCCCCCGTGCAGCGGTGGTTCCCCCATCATAGACCTCCTAGCACTGAGCTATAACATTATCGACAGCCGGTTCGCCTGTCCCTGTCGTGTGACAGGTGTCAGTGTCGGCGATGCGCCAGCATTGTATCTTAACATTTGCTAAGTCTTCGTCGAGTTGCCACACTTATGTCGCAACACTGTTAGCCCAAGGTGCTTCTCTCACGCTGCCAGCTTAGCTATACATAAAGACGTTCCTAAGAAACATCGAGATATAGGCTACTGCATTGTTTCAAGAGTGAGTGACCCAGTAGTAATGAATATAATTTTGAACCATACACAACAAAGTTTGTATTGCAACATGAACACGCGCTGCTAGCCACTATAGCCGCTAGCCTCTAGATAAATGTTAATCACTCACGTGTACTTCCTGTCAATCGCGTCTTAAACAGGATGAAACAGTGACCATCAGCCCGCTCGGGAGCAGTATCGAGGTCGCCTGGAGCTCGAGACACGCCGAACTTCTATCAGCGACAATGACGGTCAGAATTCCAAAAAGTTTGAGACGCAGCCCGTGACACTTCAGGTAGCACATGGTAATCCTATACATGTCAGGTAGCTCATAGTAATCCCATAAATGTCAGGTAGTGCATGGTAATCCCATACATGTCAGGTAGCGCATGTTAATCCTACACATTTTGGACTTTTTGTCAAACGTTATCGTTGATAGAATGTCACTATACCAACTACTAGTATAGCTGACTTTAATTGCGAGCGTCTCTACGTACGTTGATGACGAGCCAGCGTGAGGACAGTCAGGCGCGCAGTCGCCCCATCCCAGGTCAAACGCTGGACAACTTGAACTATATTCTTGATGCAATGTTTGTGTGTTCCTAGGTGGCTGTGGTGCGATGTGTACCGGGAATTCTTATGTGTAATGTGGAAGAAAACACCGATATGTGTATTCACCAACCCACTTTATTGAACTAAAGTTTATTACAGTAATGCGCTACAATAATGTATAAACATAAGTGCATGTGATCGCGGGCGTCAGCATAAAAATGTTTGTGTGCTTTTGTGAGGGTCCTATGATGGTTTAGATTCCCAATTTTTTTTGTTTTCTTAAAAAAAGCCTAAGTTCAGGCAAGACAACGTCTGTCGGGACCACTAGTTGAGTATAGATTGCTTCACCCGTCTCTGGTCCAAAGAGACAGGTGGACAGCTGCGCCTTTGGCAAGATTTAGTGAGCGGCGCGGCTGTCGTACGCAGAGGTGCTGTCAGTATGTTATGTAGGTTAGCTGAGCGAGTGCTCGGCGGTGTGCACATTGTCGAGTGCAGCGCGGTACCACGTAACATAGGAAGTGCGGCGAGATGCACCGCACTCGCCGACGCTCTTGTACTCGCATACGCATGTACGACTCCGGCTCTTGTGCTCTATCGGCGACTGTGTGCCAAATTCATCGGAACCAGTGTGGCTCATTTGGCGGAGTGTTACAACAGCCCAACTTTCTCATTTATAATATTGGGTGTATACCTAGTTAGGATTACCCGATGCTTACGTAATGAGTTCAAATCACTACCGAGAAGTGAAGATGACGTGTCGCACAGCCGTGTAATGACGGCCAGATTCTATTAACTAATGTGGCACACTCAGCGTTGCGTCAACAATAATTTATTAATAAGTTAGTCGTAGGATTGGGCCCATTTCCTGAACGTTTCGCGTCGCTATTGTAACACATTATCTAACAGAGGTGTACTAGCCGCCCGCCGCCGGCTGTGGATCGACGATGTCCGTGAGGTCGCCTGCTCCGCTGCTCTACTACTACTACTAATCTAAGTAAAAGTCCCGATCCTTCAGACTTCTCAGAATAAAATTAAAACCAAGTTCATTTTCAGCAGCGCGTTTGGGTAAATGCGTAATTTTAGTCAAAATCAACATTAATTAACAAATAACATCATCAAAATTATTTAAATTCTTTAAATGACTATTGTTTAATGTTGTATAAAATTACAGTTACATTTCTATATCTATACTAATATTTTAAAGAGGAAAGATTTGTATTTTTGTATGTAATGAAACTTAAAAAGTACTGGACCGATTTTAAAAATTCGTTCAGCAATGGATAGCTACATTATCACTGAGTAACATAGGCTATATTTTATTGCCGTACTCCCACGGAAACGGGAACTACGCGGGTGAAAGCGCGCGACGTCCGCTAGTGTTTGATAAAATTTAATTCTACTACTATTAAACAGACTTAAAATTAGTACAAACTCTGTATAACAAAATAATAATACGCCTGAGGAGGCTCTCGTCAGGCAGCTGGAGCAAGAGTTTGAAACAGAAAGCGGTACTTGTGAACACGGCTCGCATTGTTAGGAGGTTCCTCTCTCGCTAATCCTGTAGCTTGGACACTGTTCCTGATACCGGTGGCATACTATTTCTTGTATTTTTTATGTTTTTTTTTTGACGTGATAACTTCTTATAAATAAATCGATGAACGCCGGCTGCACGCACGAAAAAGCGCCACGTTCCGCCTGAGCTGAGCGTGCAAGGGAGAGTGCGGAACAAGTGACAGAGAGGCACGATCGGCCTAAGCATTCGGCTTGTTTGTTAAGAATTAAATTTTTTTCTTATGACATTATTCTCAGACCACGTAAACTTTTCGTCCGTAAACCGACTTACAACCAATTTTTTGAAATAATTAATGACTAACCAACATAAAAGTATTTACGGCTCAAACTGTGATCTATATAAATATTGTAAAGAGGAAAGATTTAAGTTTTTGTTTGTTTGTTACGACTTAACTCAAAAACTTATCAATCTTTACAGAGTAACATAGACTATATTTTATCCCCGTATTCTCACGGGAACGGGAACTACGCGGGTGAAACCACGGGGCGCTGCTAGTTACCAATAAGGTTACAGTATTTGCACCTACTCACCTTTCAAGGCACAGTTGTCATACCATCTGGCGTCTTCCTATCGTCACATAGGTACCAAGCTGCTAGGTTCTAATACCGCAGGTACTTCGGCGGTGACAAGAGTCCGATGAATAATATTATCATTGATGCTGGTGTGCCGTGCTATGCGGCCTGCGCTCTTGCAGCAAGAAAAGGCATAGTGCCCGAGGCTGTCGACAGCTACTCAGCAGTGACACCGATGCGGAGCAACACAAGGTGCGCCTAAGCGGAGACTAATAGCGAGCCGAAACGATGTGTCACCCATCATAGTGCTTATGGTGGATGACAGGAGTGCTTGAAGCCACAAACCCGACTCCCATTTCCCTACAGCAAGCAGACGTGCGCGCTCAGTAGTATTCGATGACGCATGAATCAGGTTATTCCGTAAAATACTGTTGAGCAGCATATGCTGTCGTCTCTGGCCGGACAGGTTGCCGGGCTGTCCGTGTTGGGTTGGGATAAGCCATTTTCCAAGCGTTCAACGCATCGGTCAAACACAGTATCTCAAAATGAGTGAGGATGATAGAATATTTTGTGTGTATTTTGTTTTGGAAATACTCGTAGTAAGTTTAGTTGAAATAATTAAAAATAAAATTGATATGTGTGTATTAATTAATGAAATACAGTGAGACCTTAAGAGGCCATCGTTAGGTGTCTGAATCAAGGACTTGATTTCGAAAGCGGTACTTCCGGTAAGTTCCACTCTCGTATTTTTTTATAATTCTCAATGGAATATTTGGAAATGGTATTTATATGTTAATTTAAATTAATAAATTAGAATAATAATACCTACAGTGTTAACACAAAACGTGCAAATTACTGAGGATTGTTGAGTTTACAATGTTACGTATGGGATATCGAAGCAATCTAACGCGCTCTCAACAGAGATAAAATACATGTAGAGGAGTTAATACCGGATTATAATTTGACACGTTACTTTTAAACCAAAGACGTATATGTAGGTTGGTTTTGCTGTAATCTATAAAAAAGAAAAGAACTATTTACGTAAAGAACTATTTCCTGTTTTTTTTTGTTCAAAATTTTAGGCTCGTTATTTTCGGAGAAAAGTAGGTAACCTTTTTCTAATTTATCCCCCAAAATTGACCCTACAGGTACTCGAAATTAATTCTTGAGTTACGCGGGACTCACAAAAGTTGATATGCACTGAATCGGTCCAGTAGAATCGGAACAAAGCTGCTGCAGACGGACAGAAAGACACACGATGACACGAGTGATCATAGCAGGGTTCCGCTTTTTGTAAACCCAATTACGCGAATTTATAATCCGAGCAATAATATTGTATTACCTATTTCATAATTGAATTTCATCTTGACTTGATATGATTGAATGTGTTAATAATGTACATAAACAAAGCAATGTGTGGTAAGAGTCCTTGTATGTACCGGTGAATAGTTTTCAACAGTTTGCTGGTAATGCGATAATAGCGACGTAATTAATGTGATAAGCCACGGTAACAGCCGATGCACTGACAAGCACGCCGCCGCTGCCGCCACCGCCCGCGGCTCCGTGGAAAATACCAAGACCGCTGCGCTTGAGTGCGCGCGCAGGCTGCCATACAGGCTGACAGCCATGGAGCTGCGGAGCGATTCTGTAAACATCTCACCTTATAAGCTTAGGTGAAAACTTGAAGTGAACTATCAATCCTTACAAACAAGATGGAATGACAGTTCACTTCACGCTCACTTCACTACACCTAAGTTTAGACGGTGAGATGTTGACAGAATAGGCCTGTTGTCGTCTGTACCAACAGAGCTCCGTACAATGTGGATAATCTAGTAATCGCTAACACCACATTGCAAGTACATCGTCCACGAGTATCTACCAAATTAAGAGACGTCACGTCTTTTGGTAAACAAAAAATCTGGCTAAGTGCGAGTCGGGCCCGCGAGCAAAGGGTTTCGAACTAATTCCATTTTTGTTACATGTTATTTTAACACTATAGACTTTTTATTATCTTGTAATCTGTAAGGAAAGAAATATTTTATGCATTTTTTTAAACATTTAGTATCAGTAGGTCAGAGATGCCTTATGGTCATTTTTGTTCTAATTTCTTGAATAACTTTAAAACTATTAATTTTAAAATTATGAAACAAATATTATTAAAACCATCATAGTAAGCCCTTTGATATGTCGCACGATACAGTTTGATAAACTTTTTTTTTAAATTTTGTAGTTGACCATTTAAAGTGACCTCCATACTCAAAATTTATTTTTATGTAACAAATTTCAACAGATTCGGTTCATTAGATCCGGAGAAAACTGGCTGTGACAGACGGACAGACAGACACCTGAGTGATCCTATAAGGGCTCCGTTTCTTACGGATGTTCGGAACCCTAAAATGCAATTATTCTGCTTCACAAGCGATGCGATGCGTACGTGCGTGTTGTATGTACGTGTTGTATGGTTGAGAAGGGGTCGTTATTGTACCTCTGTTTTAAAGCTAGACTAAAAATAAAAAGTTCAATCGTCTTCCATTCAGGCCACCTCTCGTGCTGAGGAGTCACGCAGAAGGACAGACATACATTCATTCTAAATAGTAATTCGCGATCTATTGCTTAATTGCTGATAATGTTTGAACGCTATTTATCAGTAAATCATACGTCTTATATTTAATTATAAAATTGAAGTCTGTTTTAATATCAAAATAATAGCTGTTTACCAAACGCATATGAAAGTAAACAACGTGTTACACAATACACGCAATACCTGGAAAGGGGTCATTGTATAATTTTATTATGAACAACTTTTACTGCGGACCGAGCGCCGAAATCGCAAAAAAAAATCAGCTGTTAGTGCATTTTGTCGAGATGGGCAATAACTGTATGGTGCAATCGATTCACGAAAAGTCGATCGACGAAAGTGGTTCATTGTGATGAGTACAATGACCCCTTTACAGGTATTGCGTTTGTTCTGTTACACGTTGTATACGACAAATAAAAAAAAATTGTCTGTTTGCTTATTCCGGCTGATCTCCGTAAACAGCCGGACCGATTGGTCGGGACTTTCACTGGCATAAAACTGATGTTATAAGGAGTAAATTACGTTTTTTCATTCGAGATAAAGTATTAGGGTTCTGTGGAAAAAAATGCAATCCCATGAAAATTGTTAATAGACGCGGGAAACAGTTATTGTAAGGTCTCTGTGCGTGCTGCACCCGCGCCCTGCAGCTCGGCTGCCCCCGCACTCTCCGCACTCCCTGCGGGCTGGGAGCACTCCAACACCCGCCACGGGCAGAACACCGCGCCGTGTTAGTCAGTAAGAGTCTGACAGATCCCTCAACCGCCTAGAGCGAAGGACTTCCATGAGGATATCCGCGCAATACAAAATCCCTGGGGACCTGTTAATCTCCGGGTATGATGGTTAGTTCCAACAATGTGGACTCGACAGTGCTTAGGTGCCGGAGCAAGAATCCATGGACACGCGTGTGTCGCTCACCGCTCGGACTGGCTGCCCTGCGCGCTGCCGAGCGGCGCGCGCGCTCTTGTGGCGGCTGGCGGCTGTGGCACGCTGCTCCGTGGATACTCGCCGTTCAGCGGATTTAGAAAGGACGTTTCCTTGCGCTTTACGTTGAAAGCGAAGTGCTGCGACCTTGCGCCGCGTAATGAGCACCTTGCTATAACATACGCCGCCGTTACATATCGTCTAATGCATGCATTACTGCGCACCATTATCGCCGCCGGAGGACGCGCTTGCGACACACACTCACATCCGCGCCCTATACTCGTAGTTCTCACACGCGAGAAACTCCCATGCAAGTTTTCCATTCTCAACAAGCGCCTGCACTTCAAGTTCCGAAGGTGTATCATTTTAGATTAAGTGACAATGAGCTCGACCTCAAGCTATGTTTTTTTTTACACTGAAAAGAAACTAAAAAGCCGCCAACCGTTCTTATTATTTGCTGAACAAGCAAAATATGCACCAAGAGCATGCTCGCTACAAAAGACATCAACGCGCCGCGACCGAGTCCCTCGACGAGTGCGTGACGCGAGTACATTACAGTTGCGAATAAGTTACCGCGACACCCATCAATGTTTACAAGATCGAAAAAAAAAATGACACACAACTGGCCAAATTACTTGCTTCATTGATCCAAACTCAGATTTAACGTAAATAGGTGCGTTTACGAGCACGCAAGCGCGCGGCGCGCTTATCTTGTACTTAGATGTTATCAGATTGTGTGAGTATTGTGACTGTAGTGTTCAACGCCGCGGTAAGCAATGATAAGTGTCGTGTGCCGTAAATGCGTTTTCAATATTGTACCTCCGGGTTAGGGTATGGTCTTATGTCACGGGCACTATTGAATCCCGAGTTAGGATCAATTCAAGACTTAGCGATAATGTGCCTCGACCCATGTGATGACCTAGCTCCTGCCGGTGGCTCCGCTCGCGTGACTGTCGGGAATTATCCGAAGTGAACAAACTGCCGGTATATAAAAATGTGCTATTCCAGACCATAAACGATATTTGTGCTAAATTTCATCCAGATCCGTTCAGCCGATCTGGCGTGATTGAGTAACAAACAAACATTCATCCAAACATTCGCATTTATAACAGTAAGGTGCATAGTCATTCAGAGTTAGCCCTCGCAGCCTCGCAGCCTCGCAGCCTCGCATGCAGAGAGCAGAGAGCTCGCCCAACATAAGGATACGTTTATTAGTTAGCCCTCGCAGCCTCGCAGCCTCGCATGCAGAGAGCAGAGAGCTCGCACAACATAAGGATACGTTTATTAGTTAGCCCTCGCAGCCTCGCAGCCTCGCATGCAGAGAGCAGAGAGCTCGCACAACATAAGGATACGTTTATTAGTTAGCCCTCGCAGCCTCGCAGCCTCGCATGCAGAGAGCAGAGAGCTCACCCAACATAAGGATACGTTTATTCTCGAGGAGTATACTCGACTTTCACTCACCTCTCACTTGTACTATGCGGCTACTACATACTAAAAAGCGATTCGATTTTTAGGTAACCAACGGAACCCTATTACTAAGTCTCTGCTGTCCGGTCGTCCGCCCGTCCGTCTTTCTGTTTGTTAGTGGGCCGTATCTAAAGCACCCGTAATAGATAGACAGTTGAAATAACAACAAGTAATAAAATTACATTTAATTAAAATTTACAGGAGCTCATATACAAGAAACGTTATTTTTTAGGTTATGGTATGGAACCCTTCGGATGAGAGTCCAAAAAACCAGTCATGTGCGAGTGCACATGACTGGTTTTTTGTTTAAATTTATAGATCACTTTATTGACCAGCTACAGTGAAATATTATTAACGGCCGTACCCCCAGAGCTATAATGTCCTTTCAACTATAGGTTTGCAGAACATATTACTTAACATTATAGAGGGTGGTAGAGTGGTGAAAAAAAACCATAGCCTATTCTGTATTTGATGCATATTGACCTTCAGTAAACTAGGGTTCGGAGGTCATTCGCGCCAGTGTGTCTGTATGAACAACACCTTGATGTAAATGAATCCTGTAGCCGTGAGCAGCGAGCAGGACCACGGCGCGGGCGGTGGGCGCGCCCCACCCGCGCGCGTGGGGTGCGTGGGGCGGCGAGCGGCGCGCGCGCAGCTCGGAGCGTCAGTACACTCGCTCGCTCGCCGCACGATGGTCGCCTCCCGCTCGCTCTCGACGCTCGCGCTGCTGGCGCTGCTGGCCGCCGCCGCCGCCGCGCCCCCCGCGCCCGCCGCCCCGCACGACGCGCGCGCCCTGCGCCTGCGCCGCCAGCTCGCCGACGACGACGCCCTGCAGCCCATCGAGGTACACCCGCGACTACGCTGAGCTAGTACACACATTCAAGCAAACACGCAGCGTTGGATAACACTCAAACAACTTAGACTCTTTACGTAAAGCTGAAGAAATAATGTTGAACAACAATCTCGCCGTATGTGCAAGTATCGCGCTCTTGACCCGCCGCCGCCGGCTTCGAACATTGTGTGTACTAGATCAACAACACTGTATTATAATGATTATAAATACGAAAAAGCTTGGGTTTTCTGAGACTACGGTGGCGGTGGTTTCATGACGACTGATAATGAGGATCGGCCGTCATGAAAACAACGACACTGATGTTTGACTTTTGTAAAAACGCTTTCTATAAGTAGGTCAGCCCTTACGGCTGCTGTGAGTCAATGACGCTCGTAAGGAAACCCAAGCTTTGCCGATCATGATATGTGCAAATACTGTAAAATACTTTAGTGACGACTATCGCAACAGGCCACATGTTAGCACATGGCTGACCTGGCGCGACCCGCGGCTCTTTACTAATGCTTACTATTTACTACGACAAACCGCGCACCCCCCGCGGGCCCTGCTCAGTGTCACATGTGCTCAGTTGTCAGAGCGCCGGCTGACCGGGTTAGTAGCCAGTGTGACGCGGGCAGAGCAGGCGGCGGAGCTGCAGCGCGTGATGTAACGCGACCGGCACGGCTTATGTAACGCGCGCCCGACATTGCCCCGGTTCGCACGCGTGTCGCGCCGCTTCGTGTCGCCTTGTTCTGTGTATCTGTTGCAGCGCGCCGCAGTCTGCGCCTCGCTCGACTCGCTTCACTCATAATGCTTCCATCTCATCTAACACTCCCGACACACTCTTCTGACACACTAACTCCCGACAGTCTGCCGACCACGCTCGATCCCCTGTACAGTACATACACCAGCGCGCTGTGCGCCGCAGCTCGCACACGAGTGCGTGCTGCACTCAAGGACATCATCTCCGTACTAGATACATGATTGCTTTACATTAGCATAAACTGTAATAATTATAAATACTTTATTTTGTTCCTAAAACGGAGCACTAAAACTGGGAACTAGGGAACGACACAGGAACACGTGCTATGAAGTGTTCAAGCTGGTCTCTTTACAACTGGGACAGTATTATTCGTTTATGAAACTTTCTCAAACCAACAACAACCCTACATATTAATATTAGCTGAAATCCTTTGAAAATATAGGTACCTAAGTCACCACAGACCATCTCGTACAAATACACTACACGGTATTCAGGGCCCTAAGTCCCGATTTAGGGTGGTGTAATAAGAATTAGGGAGTCTAGTTAGCTCCCTTACTACCGGGCAATGTAATAGCGTTTAGGGAGTTAAAGAGCAGTGTTGCCAACACCAATTTAACAAATTCCCCCAAAATCCAAGTTAAATTCCCAATTTAGGGACAAAAAATCTACTGATTCCCCAAAAGTTCTATAATTAGAATAATATCAGAAGAATAAAATCGATATTTAGGATCTCCGCATTTTCCCCACATCTTGCCTACCTCCAATATATCCCCAATGAACTTGACATTCCCTGCAGTTTAGGGAATTCCCCACACGTTAGCAACGCTGGTCACTTCACAACTGAGTTAGGGCCGAATCGATCTGCTAGTGTAATAAGCGGCTCCCTAGTTAGGGGCCACGCCCACCCTTGCCACCGGGCCCTGAATACCGTGTAGTGTAATAAGCGCTTTATTTTTCGACAAGTATTCAAACTATAATGCTGGTGACTTGTGAATCTTAAGATAACGATCGAAGTAATCCTAAAGAAAGCGCGCGTTATAGAGGATCCATACGATTCGGAGTTTTGTTCAGACATCGACTCTGAATAAAAAAAAAATCAAAGTCTGTGCTGACAAAATTCTGTATCGTGAGGACGCCGGACGGTCCGTTACTCTCTAGTACGGCGGTCACCGAGAGCAAGTTGCTATCTATTCTATTCTATTCAGCCAAGTGCTTCTTTTTTTATACAATCCATTTCTCTGTAGAATGCGCTTCCCCAGGAAATCAGGATGGCAACCAACCGATTAACTTTCAAAGTTAAGGTTCGAGAGCACATTCGTAAGAAGTTGGCAGTAGTATCGTCACAGCGCTAATTTTCTTTTTATTTTTTTTTTCTCTCATTATTTGTTTGCATAAACTGTTTAAGTATATTTGTGTATTAGTTTATTAATTTGAGTATATATTATATTGTATGTATAGTTTATATATATTTATCTTTGTATTCATTTTAATCGCGTTTCTGGTTTTTTTTTTCCTCATTGCACCTTTTTTTTTTTTTTTTTTTTTTTTTCCTCATTGCACCTACCACTATTATTCTCTTCATCACCCAAAGGTTGATTGGTAGAAAATGCCTAAGGCATTAAGTCCGCCTCTGTACATCTATGTGCGTAAAGTATTAAATAAATAAATAAATAAGTCGGACTCGCGTGCGTCTGACCTAATATATGTCATATCACTTAAAACCACTGATTTGTTATAGGTATTCTTATAAATCTATATCTATAGATAAGACCTATTCGGTATTGGTATTTTCAAAAATTTAAGGCCTTAGTAATTTCGGAGATAAAGGAACTGATTTTCGTAAATTTTCTCTAATAAATTCAGAATGGATTGTAGAAGAATAGACCAACGTCAGCAGGCTGCTGAACTGCTGACTGATGGCAGCAGGAGGTACTCACGTCATGCACTAAGCAGCGCGCCGCGCGTGCGTTCATACATCCACTTATACTATACAAATGTACTCGTTATTGCACACAACAGAAACGATATACAAACAATGCACATCTTACTTAATATTTATTTTCTAGCTAACAAGTAACAACATTACATAAGCATCATGTTCTCTTCCTTAATATCATCGTCATTGAACATTATTTGGCCACAGACATGCGAGTACATGAATTAAGTTGTATTACGAACGAGGGCGGAGACGAAAATGAGGTGTCTATTCAAAGATATGAGCTCAGTATTGCTGTCACAGCAATACTGAGCAATTATTGTATAGTAGGCCCTCATCGCGCCTCCCGGTGCTTAACGACTGCTAGCTCTAGAACAGTCGAAGTCTTGTCTGTCACGGATCTTTTGCTTTTGAAGCAATTGCTATTATACTAACATTCCGTCCTTATAATCAATATTTTGCCAATGAAGTACTCGATCAAGTAAACAATTCACTTTCTTGTGCCTGTTAATAATGTGGATATAATGTCCGTCGGTCCGTCACGTGTTCGTGAGAGTGAGCGCAGAGGCGCGGCGGAGGACGCTCGCATTAGCATGTGCGGCGGGTTGCCAACTTGCCGACTTGCCGCAGCGGCTCATTTATCAATTCCGGTCACAGAAACGCTCATTACAATAATTTACCAGTATGTAGGCGTCAAGTACTAGTCAGACGCTGTGACCAGGTGTCAACACATGTGTGTGTTTGCTCGCCAGGAGCGACACAGCTCCTAAGAATGGGAAGGAGTCGGCCCCTACCGTCCCACTCTCGCGGGGTCACCGTCTTCTGACTGCAGTCGTGCCCTGCGGTCGCGCTGTGAGCAGATCAACTGATGCTCATCCTCCAGTTCGTGCGAATGTGGTGAACTTGCTCCCAGCATCAGTGAGCGGTGCTCGGCATCGCTCGGTCACACGTGGCGGTGCTCGGGCACGCTCGCACGGTTTGCGTGGCTTACACGGTTCTTCTGGGTATTGCTCAACAGTCAATTGTTACAATTACAACATACCGGAGCCAGTTTTATTGTTTTTGCGCATTTCGGAACCGCAAATATAAGACCGACATTATGGAACCAGCTTCTAGTATCGCACGCCGCGCGCTGTTCTTGCGCCGGTTCCCACGGGGTCGCGGGACTCCCCCTCGCTCCCCCACTCCCCTCGGCCACTCGTTTTATTGCTTCCGCCTCTGGTTCTCTCTCCGTGTTGCATTGCAGTAAGAAGCGCTGAGTGCATACTATTATGTTTTGTATCTCCGCTGAACTGAACTCCAACAAATTAGAAAGGCGCCAGAGTCGTCCGCCTCGACTCGATGTCGATATACGATATATCATGTCTCCGTTGTGCAGCGCGTTTCGTCATTATGTATTTCAAGAAACAGGTAGATGCTATGACAGCTTCTAGTCGTTGCGGTAACCTTAGGAGCAACGTTGCATCTTATCTGTCGAGATTGTGTGACCTCCGAGACGTTCACTCGCAGAGGCGTCGCACACTCGAGCACGGTATCGATAGCGACCACAAACCGTGCTCATAGAACGAGTGGTTTGTGGAATGACACGATAATAAGATGTTGTCGCGGTGCTAGTGTAGATTAGGTGTGATTACGTTAGCATTACATTGGCGCGAGGGCCGCGAGAGGCGGGCGGCCTCGACCCGCCGCCGGCGCGCGCGCCCGCCAGGATCCGCGCGACACGGCGAGTCACCGAGCTGTGATACATGCCATAACAGTCAGCTTGCAACATCGCGCCTTGATCTTTCTAGCAGCCATGCAACGTAACTCACAAAACCCTTTGCGACTCACCAGTGTTCAAAAGGCAATGAATGTCGAATATTCAAGATTTGTCCTTAGTGAACCCAAGATCCTAACTTAGCTAGTGTACAGTATTTTTAGTCTGGAACAAAACTAAAAGTAGTGCGTCTTGTAGACAAGACAATCTGTCTGGTCGTAAAAAGCATAGCTTTGTTGCGTCAGTATTTGCGTGGAGATCTCGATATCTGAGATGTTCCTTACGACAGCGATACAGATGGTGTTACTCGCCGTGTGTTCGCGGAGCTGAAACGGCGGCCGCAGCGCGCTTGTGCAAGCTTCTCCGCGCTTGCGACGCATAATGCGATCTACGTCATAATATACATCAGATATTCATTCATCACTATACAAATAAACCCCAATCACAATTGAGCCTGTCGCACATTTCAACGAACTGAAATTATATTTTAAGAATGTTGCTATTTCGTTTTCTTCCTGCACGATTTATTTTCTTGGACTTCAAAATCATACCAGAATTTGTGCTCCTTTTGTAACCGTCTGTACATTTTTTCTGATTTTCGTGTTTCCTCATTCGAAAGAAAGTGTCGATAAGCGAGTGGCCCACTCTATTGTATGAATCAGTACAATACTTGGGGTGTGCCACTTGTCTAGTTTGATGTTCAGTAACATCGGAGTACTTGTACTCGCGCGACACTTGTGTCTCGCCTGAGAGGAACTGTCAAGTGCCATCATCTCAACTGTCACGTGTCACGTGTCGGAAATTCTTCAGTTTCGAGTCTTCTTCTTCATTTTGAAAATATGATTATTATTTATTTTTAAATTTATGATTGAATTTTTATACATATTCTCACTCGTCTGAAGAGCTGCCATCTGTGGAATGTGACTACACCGGCGAGAATGCTTCAATGAAGAAATGTTGCATTGTCCTTGCTTACTTTCAAGCGCCGCTATAACAACGTGAAGAGGAAGAAACGCGCCCAAGCATCTGTGGAGTCGTTCCGACTTGCCAACGTGACGGCTCTTCCGCGAAACTCTAATAGTAAACCCGCGAGTTGGCACCATCCATAAGTTAACACGGTGGAGCGGCGGTGGCAGGCTATGGTGATGGACTGCTTTAGTGTAGTGGTGTGGTGTGGTGTGGTGTGTGTGGTGAGTAGCGTGTAGTGTAGTGTAGTGACGGTGTGTGTGTGTGCAGGACGGCGCCGGCGACGAGCAGTCGCGCGAGAAGCGCAAGCTGGAGGGCGCCACGCAGGCCAAATTCGGCATCAAGAACGCCGTGCTCGGCTTCGTGTTCGGGGTGAGTAGCGCGTCCCCCTCTCCCGGCATGCACCCCCTCACTGCTGCACGTGCGTCACTCGCTGTCTCTGTTGTAGAAAATCAACTCGCTGATTGACGCGAAGACGCGCTTCGTGGACACGCTGGACCGACAGAATATCGAGCTGAACAAGCAGTACGGCATCGAGGCGCCGCAGAACGGGCTGGCGTCGCTGAGCGGCATCGTGGGACAGGTCATCGGGCCCAAGCTGCAGCTGCTGGGGCCCAAGATCCAGGCGGTGACGGGGCTGCTAGGCGGCGCTTCCGGCGGCGGTAGCGGCGGCTCAGGTGGGGGCGGGCTCGGCTCCATCATCTCGCTCGTGACGTCGCTGTCGGGCTCGTCGTCGGGTGGTGCCGGCGCTGGCGGCACGGTCGAGACCATCGACTCCTCCGAGGAGGACGACGCGTGAGCGCTCGCTCGCTAGCTCTCCCTCACGCTCGCGCGCGCGCAGTCTCTAGCGACGGCGTGGCAGGCCCGCGCTCGAGGCCAGCGCTTCTCTTCGGTTAAGCATTGCGCCTGGATTAGTGGCCGGGACTGCGTTCGCGCGAGCGTGCTCCCCTCCGCCTCCCGTCCCCCCTGGCCGTCTGTACAGTCCGCGGCAGCTCCTCTCCTCCTCTCCTTCCCAAGCCCCAGAGCCGGCGGCGCGCCGCCTCTCTCTACGTTTTGTATTTATATTGTAAATAGGTTTTAGGTGAGCGTTGGTGATATTAAACGATTCTTCGGAAGATGTGTTGTTTTACTGCACGCTGCACGTCGCATGCCTCACCCGCGCCAGCGCGCCCCCGCGCCCCCCTCCCCATCCTGTACATAGTAGTTACACGCCCTGCGCCCCGCGCGTCCCGCATGCTGCATGCTCGTCCCGCTGTGTCAATGTAACATTTTGCCGTAGAACAGTCATAGCATCGAGTTCTTGCCACTTAGCATTTATAGTTAGAACCCCTCTAGTCGCGCTCTGCCGCACTCCGGCCAGTCTCCGTCGTATCTAGTCGCTGCTTGTCCTTAGCTTTATTTCCTAACCCGTCGCTGTAGAGTAGTGTCCAAATAACATAATATACCAGATGTATGTGAGTGTGTGCTGGTGTGTTGCCTCACCGCACAAGGTCGCACACGCGCCGCTCGCGACCTCTGCTCACTTGGGCAATACGCACATGGATATTAGCTTTTTCACAACTTGCTATAAATGTGCACTTACTGAATGTGTATAGTCATGCTGCGCTTGCGCAGACCACAGACATGTTGCCTGAGCGCAGCGGAACGATGCTCTGTGTGTACCATACACAGCACTGAGTCATTCGACGGTAAATGTAATCGAGGCTCGCTTACACCACCAAACATTGAATACGAATTTAAAACGTCGTTGTTTCCGTCAACTGTTACTCGTAGACAGGAACAGAATTACATTTTGCATAATATGCATTTTATTATTAGTGTTGTAAGCGGGCTTACGGCTGCTTTATCTATTTTATTCATCGATTTGATTAAAGATCTATGAAGCAACAGGTTATTGACGAGTGGATGAGTGATGAACGTTGCACCTTGTGTGTGTGTGTTCTATTAGTGAATAAGTTTGTTCAATATCAGAACAAGCGCGGGCCGTAAACTTTTATATGGCCTCATTATCTGAAATGTTGGCCTGGTTGAAATAATGGCCTCAGCCTAGAATAGGTCAAGACAGAATACAAAGGTTCCTTTGAAATTCTTTATATGAGCAAAATACTAAACATCTATGTATGTAGTAAATGTTTTAAAGATTTAATACCACATCACTTGTTCTTTTGTGGTCCTACTAATCTAATCTTTCTAAAAGAGAACATTTTATTCTATTTTGCAGCACTTACGGTATGAGTGTGGCAATTAAATTAAACTTTTGATAATGTGATTGATAAAAGTAGCAATAATTATATTTAACTTACATATGTTTTCAAGGGTAAAACCACTATTGATATATTCAAATAAATTCACAACTTACTATTACTAAATATATTTAAATAAAATTCTCTTGGCTACCTAGAACTAAACTAAAATATGGCGTTGATAAATTGACAAAAAAAGACTGGCAGCATTGCCACGTTGCGTTGATACATTTAATTTAAGGAATAATTGCTCTACATTACGGCTCTGGTTTTCTTGAATAAAGTAACTGATAACCTTGCCACAGGGGAACTGGTTTGAAATACAGATCTCTTTATTTATTATATAAAATATTAATCCTACAGTAATATTGAAATTACAAGTGTAAAACATATTCTGTAAGGTTTTGTTATTGTTCAACTCTTCTATTGGATTACGTGGTGCAATGCGCCCCGCGCCCCGCGCAGGTGGCGTGACTCGTGCTGGTGCCCTCGTGCAGTGTCCGCATTGGCTTCGACAGCGATACGGCACGACATTTCGGTCACTAATTTACGTTTTAATATATCCGTTATCATGTATTGTAAATAAATAAATAAAATACAGAATGCTCGAGTATCCGGCCTCTAATTACAAACACCCGGTGTAGCAGTAGTGTCAGTCAGTAATATATACCACGTCACGTCAAGTTGTCCTCCGATGTCCATGCGACGTCTCTTAGCCCGCGTTCGGTGTCTGATTTGATCTACTGAGTGTCACAGATTATTCGCAACGTGCACGATCTGTCCGTCTGTTGAGTGTAAATAAGTACATTTGTATAAAGTGTGGTGTGTAGTGAGGTTGTCTCCGGTGGCGGACTGGCGCAGCTCGCCGTGTCACACAGTGTCGCACCGTGTCATACAGTGTCGCACCGTGTCGCACAGCCAGGAAAGTATGATACAGGTAGTAGTAGTAGCCGCGCGATGTAGTCTCGTAGTACGTAGCCTGTTGTAGCTCGTAGCTCGTAGCCCTCGTAGCGCCGTAGCGGCCGCACGCACACACACGCACCACTTTACTGTCACTTCACCCATACTTGCGATACTGTACCACTGTTTACTTCGTTTATGTGTGTGTAATAAATGTCAGTCATACGTTATTTTGTTTCAATTTTACTGTCGTACCCTTGTAGCTAACAATGCTCCACAGAGGACTAGTATTAACGCATATCGCTCATTTGTTGCAAGGACAACATAACAAAATTTATGATTTTTTAATCAATCATCCAGTTGTGTTGTAAAAGTTGCGCTTCATTTACGTAAAACCTTCATTTCTCTGTGAGGGCCCGTTCCTGACGACGGTCCGGCTGAGTGGAAACTGGCACTGAATATCTGCGAGTGAGCTTGCTGAGAAAAAATACTTCTTTACAGTAAACGGTGTGCAATTTTTTTAACAAAACTATCATTTACTAAATTAAAAATTAAAAAATCATACATTTTGAGATATGTCGCAGCAAATGAGTGCTATGTCAACCCCATAATACCCAATCGGATCCTTTGCAATTCGTCAGTTCCTTGTGTGAGTTAGGATGTTCCTTGAAGGTGTTCTTAATCCTGTCAGGATTGCATAATATTTATAGTGAATTATTTGATGATTGAGATTGTCTTATTTATTTACCATTTTAAAATTCGTATAAACAAATGAAATGGGTATCTGTATGAATATGTGTATTTTATGTTTGTAACTCTTAGCAAGCTTGCCGTAGATATGACAGATCGAGCGGGACTCACCTCCCAGCCTCCACGCGCGCTGGTTGGTGACCACTTCGTCGTCCACGTCGTGTTTTGATAGATGGTACATAGTAATGAATCCATTAATGTACAACATACGCACGACACATGCAGTCCACACTAGTGCCTGCATTCAATGAGGAGCGCGCGCGGCGTGGCCGAACAAACTTGACTGAACATCATGACCGCATTAACACAACTCACACGCTAACAACACACACGAGCCAGCGAGCGAGGCGAGGGTTGCGGCGCGCGAGCACTGGCTCACCGCGCACCTGGCGCCTGTCGCAGACTGGCACTACGTGGAGGCGCCGGGAGCCGGCCCCGCAGCGCCCATCGTCGTCGCGGAGCCCTGGCCGCTCGCGGAACCCTGGGCCGCCGCGCCGCCTGCGCCAAGTCGCGGTACCCGACGACATCCCGGTGTTCGACAGGAACAAGGTCAGCCTGGACCTGCCGGGCAGCCTGTTTGGCCCGTCCGTGTCGCTGCTCATCCGCACTACTAAGATCGTCGGCGACGTCATCCAGGTGAGTGCGGCTCCTCGCTGTCTGTATGTCTGTCTATCTGTTGCCCCGTGTGCATAACGGCACGTCGTGTTCCAGAACTCGGCGGTGCGTTACCAGACGTTCCTGCGCCTGTTCCGGCCGCTGTTCCGTGGCCCCTTCGAGATCAAGGGCCTGGACCCGCCCACCACCACCACCACCACCACCACCACGGCGCGCACCACCCCTGCTGCCGACGCCGACAACGAAGTGCGTCGCCGCTGACATGTCGCGCTGCGCTACACTCTACATACGTCGTCGTGCCATTTTATCGTCTTACAATTATTTATAGTATCAAAAAAGTTACGCAATAAATATGATTTGGTTCCAATCGCTTGGTGATATGTGGCATTCCGAGTTTATATCAAAAGGGTTTTTTATTTAATGGTACATGTACTAAATAATTAGTTTTATTTACTATTACAAATAACTGTGGAAAACTAGGCTAACTAAACTTATTTGGAGTAATGGCAAGAAAGATACATTAAGGGGGCTCGGTGCAGTTGTAAAACGATAAAATTGGCTCCGTGTTGACCTGACTGTTACTGAGCACAGTCGCGTCGGGAGTTACACTGCTGCAGTATTGCAGTACTGCACTCCCGACGTGCTCCGCTGCACTGCAGCTGACTGCAACGGTGTGCTGCTGTCGAGCACCACCCTCACTTACAGCTGTTGATGACTAACTCAACATTTGTACCTACTTACTTCTGTCAGAACTAGACAAGTCACATACTGCACTTACGATGCACGAACTCAAACATGTGAGTGAGTTTAATTAAAGCCAATCAAAAGACTGTAGATACTTTGTAGGTTACTTAAACAAATTCTAGGATAGAGTCTCAGATTGTGGTAGTTTGAAAGCGTTTAGGGATAAAGTAAATTTAATATGGTTTGTTAACAATCAAGTAGCGCACGCACGTGGTCACGTGGTGTGCGAAAGCACTACTCGCTAGTGCATGGTGACGCCACAGCGAGTCGCACGCCCACTCGAGTGACGTCGCACACTGTTCGTGTTCACGTATCAATAGGGACATTATTTCATTGCTCAAGGTGTTCGTGGAGATCTAAATATACGATATTGTTATGAAGTGCGACTTTCATTTACCCGCCCCCTCCCCTCCGCCCCAATTATACAGGTTTTTGCTACAACTTTAAAAATAATTTGGTACTTAGGTATAAAATATTGTTTTACATGAGTAGTGACCGTTCAGTAGACTTGTATCAAGTGGCTACATTAATAATATCCAACCATAGCAGACGACAACTACAAGGAAAGTGTTCGTGTGTTGCCGTCGCACCGACACAGTATTGAGATTACATACAATTCTCGTTTGTAACATCATGTCATAATGATCAGTCTTCACCACTCAGTCAATTCAGTATTCTACTTGTAAAGTGACCTTGAAAATATTTTTTTACACTGTCTTGTCTTGAGACTTATTGAATGCACCACCACCAAAGACAACGCCTAGTCACAGCTGCTAGCGTCCACTATTCCAACTAGATGAACATACAGTAGAACCTAACCTTAAGTTACAGACATTTTTTTTTATTTCTCACACAATATTCATAAATAAATTATCTTGCATTGGTCAGATTCCACGGTAAAACATAACTCGGGTAAGTATATACTGTGGGAAACTGGTGCTCGAGCTAGGCTCGAGGCCTGTGTTTCAGGACACCAGGATCCCACCCCTTTACATTTTCATTTTATAAATAAACTAGCTGACCCGCGCAACTTCGTCTGCGTCACAATTTTCATTACTGCTCCGCTCCTATTGGTCTTAGCGTGATGATATATAGCCTATAGCCTTCCTCGATAAATGGGCTATCCAACACTGAAAGAATTTTTCAAATCGGACCAGAAGTTCCTGAGATTAGCGCGTTCAAGCAAACAAACAAACAAACAAACAAACTCTTCAGCTTTATATATTAGTATAGATCATGTAATAAGCGCGTTGTCAGAATGTAGTAAGCTTAGAATAATAGTAGCATAGTAAGGTATCATACGAAATTTATAGTTTTATTTATTTTGCCTAATATATAGGTTATGCGAGACAAATGTTAGTAGATGTGTAGTACCTATGGGTGTATGAGTGGGTGTGCTGGTGTGTGTGTGTGTGTGTGTGTTTGTTTGTCGTGTGTTTAGGTTTTTATAAGCATGTTTTCAGTGTCATTATAGTTTAAATTTAGTTGCCAGACAGTTAGCCTCTTTTTGCATTTATGCTTTGTGAGACTAAATATATTTAACGCCTTATGCGTTTTATTGTATAAGTAGCCACGATAGCAAAAGAAACGTTTTGCAAAACTAGTTTTGTGACGTAGATGATGGCGCTCCACTGGGTCATAACGTCTTTTCCCCCTGGACAGCGTAGGGTTATAAACCAGGCGAGTATGCTGCTTCAACAAAGTGTGCAGTATAAACAGTTGACGCACTGTTAGAACTTTATTTTCTTTGTACAACTGTTCAGTAGGGTAGCGATAAGGTCGAAAAGACGACACTTTCAGTATAGCTCTTTGGGCTCTTTCAATTTCTATTAGGGTAGTTTTCGAAGCTCCACCCCAAGAGGTAATGCAATAGCATATTATAGATTGAGCAAGGGCATAGTACACTGCTTTCATAATATTTTTATCGACTACAAATCTTAGGTTTTATCAATTGTTATTCCCAGGTATTTTACAGTCTCAGCCTTGGTGAGTGACTCACAGTTACAACTACGGGTGACATGATGGTGATGTACAGTCTCAGCCTTGGTGAGTGACTCACAGTTACAACTACGGGTGACATGATGGTGATGTACAGTCTCAGCCTTGGTGAGTGGGTTTGTGCAAGAGTGAGCTACTATAGTTTTAGGTAATGATTGAGAGGATCCATTGATTTTCATATAGAAGGCTATATAATTGGTTTTGGTTGCATTGAGGGTCAGGAGATTCTCGCGTAACCAGTTGGACGCCATATCAAAGCCCAGCTGTGCACGCTCATAGACAGCTTCCCACGAGCTCGCACTGAACAAGAGGGCAGTGTCATCCGCAAAACTTTCCGCAAAACTAATAATTTTTCCATTGGGGATAGTGACTAGTTGGGGATAGTGATACTCACTATCCCCAATGGAAAAATTATTAGTTCACCTTCACTATTCCTCATTTATATCAATGATCTGGATCGTTTGTGACGTTGCATTTTGTTCGTTCGCGTTTGCCTTTGACAAATCAATTATCATAATTAAATATAATATTTTATGTAATATAAATTTAATCAGTTACAGTTTTGAGATGTGACTTGGGAATATTTAGTCGATTAATTTTCGAGTCGACGGTAAGCCTAAGTTGATCGGATGTCAGAGACAATGAGGAAGCCGTTGGTCTTTGATTTTACGAGTGGTCGGACCGAGGATTGTCTTTTTCCATCCGGGGCCCGCGCCGAGAGGCCGGCCGCGGTAGCTGTTCGCATCCCAGGTGGGAGCTTGCATTGTGGAGGAGGCGAGTGTTTGGCGCTTGAGGGTCTCGCAATGGCGAGAGCCCGTTGCTCGCAGCAGTTACGGACGAGATGGAGTAGCCAAGTTACTGACGTGGGCTCTGTTCCCGAATATCCCGAGGTAAGAGACCACGTGGTTGGCTTTTTGCTTTGTCCTACTCATGGTTGAGTTCTTGTTCTGATTAGGGGGGATATTGTTTCAGGTTTGGAGCTTTTAGCTAGCCTGAAGACGGTCGATGATGGACGAGACGTCAATCTAGTGCGCTGACCGCATGGCAGGTCCATAGCAGCGGTGCCAAGACGGGTGCGGTGGCAGTGAGACCGACTCTTGAGGCAGTAGGTCCCACATATCACCACTTTGTCCAAGGAGCCGTTGCGAGGTACAGACGTCTTTCATTTCTTGGTTCCGGACCAGTATCCAGTATCCCGTAGATCTCTCTTCGTGAGGGGGTCAACGCTGTATGGTGTTTCCCAATGCCGAGGGAATTTGTTCCGCTAACTAGAGTTGTAGAGCTAACTAGAGTACTAGAGTGAACTAGAATATATTTGACTAACTTTGCTAATTCATTATGGTTTAACGGTCTGTCTAATCCCGTTATTCAACTATTGCGAGAGAGATTGATTTATTAAGTTCACGTTCATACAAAGTGTTGAACGGTTGCTAAATATTATTGTTGCTAGTAACTCTAAAGTTAGAGTTTACTGAGATTATTTTCTACACCCAGCTTGACTGGATTATTGTTTGTTACGATTGAGCTATCAGTTGCTAGCAGTTCAGCTCACGGATCTTCACAAACGACCCTGAGTTTTGTATACTTTTCTCATGCACATGTTCCCACTGTAGCACCACGGAACGGAGACGTGGATCACTGCAGGTGGAACACCGTGCCTTAATTGGGGGTTAGGGACTAGTTTGTAAGTCTACTAAACCAGTGTTTTAGCTATAAGTACCTACTTAGTGCTTATTCCTAAATAAACGGAAATTGTTTAACTGGTACCTACTTGTTTAATTACATTTTATTTCCTAAATTTATATACCCTCTAAATTTACTATAGCACGGGTAGGAGTGTATTCGAGCACACCCGCTGGGTTACACGTTGATATAAATGAGGAATAGTGAAGGTCCGAGGACACTACCTTGAGGCGTGCCGTAGTTAATTGTTTGTTCGTCACTGATGAATTCATCTATCTTTACTCTCTGGGTACGCCCACTCAGGTAGTCTTTAAAAAGGTCCAGTGGAAGTCCTCTGATTCCCAAGCGTTCCATCTTACTTACAAGAATTGGGACAAATTCTTGAGCAACTTGTTTGCTATCGCTAATAAGTCCATGAGAAGTCTCCAATCCGTGATCAGTGTTATGTATTTTATTCCTATTTGTTTCATTGTTTATAATTTTCCAAACCGTCTTTATTTTACTGTCTGCTGTTTTTACCTTATTGCTTTTATAATATAAAGCCTTAGCTACCTTACAAGTGTTTTTATAAATTTTTGAGTAGGTAGCTACATACTTATTAAAAGGCCATACAGCACATAAAGTCTTTCCCTACTTTTTCTGAGTCCTTTAGTTGCCCAGTCTCTAAATAAAAACTTAGGGCAGATAGTTTTAGTTTTCATTTTAAAAGTATTATTGAATTCGGTTTGGACTAAAGAAAAAAAGTCTGTATACAAAATATTTGCATTTTTCATTGTAAGGTTCCAATCACTTAACTTCCCGATTAAAGTGCGGTTAAATTACCGGATGTTATTGGTCTGGTTTGTATTTGCACTTGTTGAATTGGTATGTTGGACTCAAAAGATACCAGTAGCCCGCTGTGATCAGAAGGAAGGTAATTTACAACGGCTTTCTCTAAGTAGTTGCCACAACAAAAAACATTATCAATACATGTAGCAGTAGTTGTAGTTGTACGGGTTGGTTCTATGAACACATTAGACAAATTGAATGATTTAAAGAGATTTAATAATCTACAGTTATCTGAATTGTTTTCTAAGATATTAATATTAAAGTCCCCATAGATAATTACTAGTTTATTGCCAGTTGCAAGTTTTGCCAATACATCTTCCATCACTAACTCAAATATAGCGTAGTTCAGATAATTAGGGGTCTGTAAACGCACACTATGATCTAGCTCAACACAGGACAGTTCAATGCTATGTTCAACAGACAAATTAACTATATCTTTACGAGTTTTAAATTGAATACATTTTTCTATTAAAATGAGTGAATCCCCACGTAGCATTGTCTTTCGGTTAAAAGAACTTCTCACACTATAATTTTCGTAATTAATCAACATTTCAAAATCCTTTAACCAATGCTCAGTGAAATAAATTATGTCAAGCATTGTTTTTTCTAAAAATTATTTCCAGCTGTTTTGAAGAAAAGCCTTGAATATTCTGATGGAACAATTTCAAGGATTTATGCTTAGCCCCTTTATTAAAAGTGATGGTCCAAAAATGTATGGACCAAAAACCCAGAGTCGATTTAGACAAATCTGGTATCAATAGCTTTATTAAAATGCACAATTTACCCCAACGAAAAAATTATGCTCATATCCATGGGATATAAAAGTTATAGGCTAACAAAGAATATTGGAAAAATCATGAATAACTGGTAATTTTTACCAGTTTTTGTAACAGCAATATATTAATATTGAATAACTTGTTATTTTTATCAGTTTTTGCAATAGCAATATATTAATAATGAATAACTTGTTATTTTTATCAGTTTTTTCAACAGCAATATATTAATAATGAATAACTTGTTATTTCTATCAGTTTTTTCAACAGCAATATGTTAATAATAATAATCATACTGCTTTCTGGATCAAGGGCTTGATCCAGAAAGCAGTACTCCTGGACACGGCGCGTATAGTGAGGAGGTTCCTCTCTCAGGAGCCCTGACCACCGGTAACTTGGACCTTGTTCCCGATACCGGTGGGCTACTATTTTTTATATTTTTAAATGGTTTTTATTTTTTTATAGAAATATTTAAAAATGTAAATTTATATGTATTTAATGTAATAAATGGAATAATCATAGGACAATAATAAATATAAGTAGCGATTATATGAACCTATCAAGTTGAAATCTTATATTTCACAGCTTGTAAATCATATGTCAAGATTCTTTTGTCGTGAAATCTTTTTACAGTTGAATGTGCCCATTTTGTCTCAGATTATTTATTTTTTCAGTCGCTTATTTAAAAAAAAAAACAAATACTGTGGGAAAAATATTTATTTCAATTATTTTCAATGTCTATTAATATATCATCTAAGAACCCAGCAGGTTGCATAAGGTTGTCTTGGTACCTGGCCCAGGCCAGATAATATATAATGCTTATTATGTGGGTACAACTGCCCAATTTGCGGCGACCATGAATACAGCTGCAACAGTATTCCGAAATCCTATTCGTGTTATATAAAACACAACAGTAATATGTTCTTGTCCCGACGTGCCTGGAATGGATTCGACACCTAATTAATGTACTTTCTTCGTTATTAATATTTATCCTTTCGGGGTGTCTAAAAACTTCAATTGAAAAAACCCCAGTTCCTCTAATATGTTCGCAACAGTAGGACCTTGCAAGTTTTACGTGGTATGTGCCTATTGCGAACACAATTAATTGGTCATAATCCATTTTTGGAAAATCCGATAGATTGGGGTGTGTTGCATCCATTCGGGTAAACACAATTCTTTGTCGATCCCAATGATGTTCATCGACGTAATCGGCTAATAGGTTCGGCCTGTCCCTATTTCTTTCAATCATCTCTATAAACTCTTCAGTAAATCTGCTGTCTTCATATGTTGGATGAGTTGCATTGGTAAGCGCTGCAGCTATTCTATAATCTGTCATTGCGTTGCCTAGCGCTATATTAAAATATTTGTGTCTAAATATTTTGAAATCTCTTTTTATCGTGCCATTAATGGTTTCCACGACCCATCTAACCATGGTTATCAATCTGGATTTATTTGCCGCTATTGTACTTAATTGTCTTTCATTACGTCCTACAGACGGTGGCATGTAAGCGTTATAACCACATTCCTCTAGATCCGGCAAACAGTCTCGGAAACCCCGATCCAAAACAAATACATCATGTGGGTGTAAAAACCATCGCATTGGAGCTTCTTCCATGGGACCATCATTGTTATCTAATATTAGTTTTACTATGTCGGAGTCTGAAGTTCTGGCGCCGTAGGGTCCAGTTACTTCTATGATATAGCCATCAGCACACACAATCATGAAGGGCTTAATCAAGTTGCTATACTTGTGTAAGCTATAGCTTAATCTTTGAAAGAGAAAGTTGGCAAGATTTTTGAATAAATAAATAAGTGCCGTCGATAATTAAAATGGCCTTTGTTCGCTCTTCATTACCAAAAATATAATTCGGAAGTGTCGTATTCCTTTCGATCACTTCATGTCGGCTGATGTGGTCAAACCCCAGATGCCGAGGAAGGTATTCATTTTTGAGACATCGTCTAGCCTGCTTTAACATGCGTTGTAAAGACGTTTTCGATGTGTTTATCAAAGATGCCAGTCTTACGTGAGGTTCACCTGATCTAAGTTTACATAGGTATACGCCCAATACAGTATTGCACTTATTAGTTTGTCGTAAAGACGGTGTTTCTTGTAAGATACTCTCAAACTGGTTATGGTTCATTCCAGTCCAAAAATGGAGATCTTCTTCACTTATTTCATGAAGCCTTTCAAAGTCAACATTACCTTTTCTTTCAAGCACTCGTGTATACAACATAACTATCTCGCGTAAGTTCTCGTCTCTGAAATTATCTTGGCGATTACTCACATTTACAGAGAAATCCTCAAATGATGAATTCATTAAATGAAATCGACAGACTCGTGCTAGTTCTGGTATGTAAAAAGAATAATCTACACTAATATTATAAAGAGGAAAGATTTGTTTGTTTGTTTGAATTGAATAGGTTCCGAAACTACTGGACCGATTTGAAAAACTCTTTTAGCATTGGATAGCTACATTATCAGGGAGTAACATAGGCTATATATTATCCCCGTACTCCCACGGGAACGGGAACTACGCGGGTGAAACCGCGTGACGTCCACTAGTAGCTTAATAAGTGCGCTTTTATACTGTCGGGCACTTGTCGAAGTTGCGTTGAAGTACAATTGTCGAAGAGACATCTTGAAGTATTCGCGGCACGTGTAAATCCAGTTAAAGAAAACGATTGCGGTGGTCTAGCTTCAGGTGTTGATGGTTGCCTCAATGCATATTCAATGCGTTGCCAGCAAGGATGACAAATAGATCTTGACCCATCAAAGATGATCTGAAATCAACGAGACATAATATTACACAATGAAACGATTGTCAAACGTTTATTTTATTATCAACCTAATATGACCATTTTTGTAAGTACATAGATAAATAAATATTTGTGGTCAATTGCACACTGCGCCATCTAGTCCCACAGTAAGCTTAATGCTTGTAGTATGGTAACTAGACAACTGAATAAACATACTTAAATACTTTTTTTTTTAAATACATACACATTATACTTTAACACTCAAACCAAGACAAACAGATATTTTTGAAACTACGGACAAATGTTTGTCTTCTGCGGGAATTGAACCCGCGACCTCGTTGAATCGAGATGAATCATTACTTTACTCGGTGACCTATATTATCATTATTATTAGTAAAAAAAGCTGGTAGGTAGGTACTATGGCCTGGTCCCCCTCTTCATGAGAGGAGGCGATGCCCCTACAGTGGAGCGTTTACACATAGGTATATTGGCTGACAGTGCAACAAGTTTATGACTAGCTTAATTGCACCACTTGTAATCATAAAGCCTCTAAGTATTGTTATCATCCTATACATAAACACACATACGGGTAATGTCAGACACTATGTGTTAAGTTTATACTACCACGAACGGGTAACTAGACTTGACTTAAGACTTACTTCTTGTGGTTGTCCATGATTCAGTAGGTGCTCCACGACGATTCGATGTGACTCCAAAAACTGAAGCGACAATACATGACGTTGTCTCCGTAACACAGAGCGACTACAGTTCACACAACGATTGTTCACCTCCATATTAGCAATGTCCAAAACAAAGAGTAAATCGGTGTCCGGTGTAGAAAAAGCAGGTCAAAAAAATCCAATAATGAAAATCGGTGTCCGGTGTAAAAAAAGCAGGCCTTAAAAATCCAATAATGAAACGCACAGATCACAACGGTAGCAAAGCAAACGAAGGACTGCGTCGGCGCCGTTAGAACCTCGATTCAAGTTAAGGAACAAAAGAATAGAAAATGGCGACTGGCGTCCGTCGGCGCGCTCGCGCTCCTATAGGTAAGCCTCTCGCTCACTCAATAGAGCGAGAGGTAAGATGAACGCATCATATTCTGAAGTATTTGTGTGTATTTGTTTAGCGAAAATAAAATAATGAATAACAAAGATAGGTAATTATGCTAGAGAACATTAATAAAAGACTTTGAACTTGATAGTTGCATATGATCGCTAGTTATATTTATTATTGTCCTATGATTATTATTATTAATATAATGCTGTTGAAAAAAGTGGTAAAAATAACAAGTTATTCACGATTTTTCCATATATACTTAGTTCGTCTATAACTCATATACCCCATGGATATGGGCAATTTTTTTTTCGGTGGGGTAAATTGTGCATTTTAATAAAGCTATTGATACCTACTTTGTCTGAATCGACTCTGGGTTTTTTTTGGACCATCGCTTTAGCTATGTGAGAGCAAGAAGATACCTGGTTCATGGTAGAATTGGTAGATGTAACTATACTGTTATTGGTATCCTCTGTTGTCGTACAAATTAGTTTAAAGGAACATCCGGAGCGAGCCCCACGACTCCCATGCCATCACTCGGTACCAAGATCCTGCTACTTGTGGACCCCACATTAAAAGAATTGTCCATAGTGACGCACGGATTCTCCTTCGTACAATTATTGTAAATATTTATAGCATTAGTGCTACAGTTAATTAAGGTATCCACCTGTACATTAGTATTATTACTAATAATTGCGGTGTTAATTATAGTATAAGACTTCGACATACTACTTATGTCTGAGTTTATATTATATGCTAATAGCCTAGCTATTTGGTGTCTAAACCTAATAGACTTTAATTTATCAACATATAAGTTGATGTCCAGAAAAACATGTTTTTCGCTGTGATGACTAACTACTAAGGAATTTAAAAATAGAATTTGAAAAAACAAGAAATCAGAAAAGCTTGAAAAAACACTAATCAGTTATGGTCGGCTATAAATAAAATCTCAAGCAGGTCGACAAGGACAGACAACAATTACTAGCGTCATCAAGTACACCGCAAAATTCCGTAAACCATGTCAATGATTTTTTTGCCAAAATTGGTGAAAATCTAGCAAAAAACATAAAGAGTACACAAACAAAAGCTACAAAGGGAAACCTAAATAACGGAACGCAATCAATCGTACTGCTCCCAACAGATGAAGAAGAGGTAGCCGGAATATTAATGTCGCTCCGCAATAACTGTGCCGCGGGATGAGATGGGATTTCCGGTGACCTTTTGAAAAAGCATGCGGCCGTAATTGTGCCTCCGTTAACTTACATATGTAACCTTGCTCTTTCCACAGGTAAATTTCCATAATACGTCCGATCTACAAGAGTGAGGACAGCAGCCGTGTTGATAACTACAGACCTATGTCTGTGCTAACTGCATTTTCCAAGATACTGGAACGGGTAATGAACAGCAGACTTGTGAGCTACTTAGAAAACATGAATCTTATCGCACCAACGCAATTTAGGGTTTCGCTCAGGGGAATCCACTTCTGACGCGGTCCATGAGTTAACAGACTATGTAGTCACAAACATGGATGGTGGGGATAAAGTTATGGCCATATTTCTGGATCTTGCCAAGGCTTTCGACACGGTTTCTGTCCCAATTCTTGTAAGTAAGATGGAACGCTTGGGAATCAGAGGACTTCTACTGGACCTTTTCGTCACTGATGAATTCATCTATCTTTACTCTCTGGGTACGCCCACTCAGGTAGTCTTTAAAAAGGTCCAGTGGTAATAATATTAATGTACAGGTGGATACCTTAATTAACTGTAGCACTAATGCTATAAATATTTACAATAATTGTACGAAGGAGAATCCGTGCGTCACTATGGACAATTCTTTTAATGTGGGGTCCACAAGTAGCAGGATCTTGGTACCGAGTGATGGCATGGGAGTCGTGGGGCTCGCTCCGGATGTTCCTTTAAACTAATTTGTACGACAACAGAGGATACCAATAACAGTAGAGTTACATCTACCAATTCTATCTTGAACCAGGTATCTTCTTGCTCTCACATAGCTAATTTTAATAAAGGGGCTAAGCAGAAATCCTTGAAATTGTTCCATCAGAATATTCAAGGCTTTTCTTCAAAACAGCTGGAAATAGAGTTATTTTTAGAAAAAACAATGTTTGACATAATTTGTTTCACTGAGCATTGGTTAAAGGATTTTGAAATGTTGATTAATTACGAGAATTATAGTGTGGGAAGTTCTTTTAACCGAAAGACAATGCTACGTGGGGGTTCACTCATTTAAATAAAAAAATGTATTAAATTTAAAACTCGTAAAGATATAGTTAACTTGTCTGTTGAACATAGCATTGAACTGTCCTGTGTTGAGCTAGATAAGCATGTCATAGTGTGCGTTTACAGACCCCCTAATTATCTGAACTACGCTATATTTGAGTCAGTAATGGAAGATGTACTGGCAAAACTTGCAACTGGCAATAAACTAGTAATTATATTACGTACGTTTCATTCTTCAGATAAATTATGCTTTGCAGCTTCATTCTTTGCAATTTACGTTTAACATGGTGTAGTAGCGCCATCTACCGTAGGCCCTGCACGATGGTTTAAAGTCTATGATTTAAAAAAAAAAAAAAATTGACATTGGCCCCACCACTGCGCACCGCTGTCGTAACGGACCGTTCCGACATTAATCCTCATTCTGTGTTATCGTGCTGTAGCCTTCGCACGCATTCGGTTACCCTGTCACTGCGTTCTTATTTTTTTTAATAGTTAGTGAGGTAGTGAATATAGCAAGATGGGAAACAAAAGGAAGCAGCGAGAAGAGGAAGAATATAGGATCACAAAGAAGATTAAAAAACTCGAACGGAAATTACAGCGCCGAAGGCGCGTTATTTCATCGGATGATAGCAGTAAGTAAAAACAATATTATTATAATCGTCGTTGACGTGTTACTATTGCTACTGATTTTAAAATAACAAAATTATTATACCGTCGTTGGCGGATAATATTTGAAGTACTTAATTACCGTCGTTGGCGGTTAATATTTGAACCTATTACCGTCGTTGGCGGTTAATATTTGAACTTATTACCGTCGTTGGCGGTTAATATTTGAACTTATTACCGTCGTTGGCGGTTAATATTTGAACCTATTACCGTCGTTGGCGGTTAATTTTTTCATAGTATAATGCCGTCGTTGGCGGTTATTTTTTTCATAGTATAATGCCGTCGTTGGCGGTTAATTTTTCACAGTATAACGCCGTCGTTGGCGGTTAATGTTTGAGTCTACTAGAGATACCGTCGTTGACGGTTACGTGTTGAAATAACATAGTATTTTTGATTTTTCACACAGATTCTGAAATCGATGAGCAAGTTTTGCCCGTGATGTCACCAAGACAGTCACCAACCGATCTTGGAGCTTCACCACTCAACCACAGGAATGAATCCTTGGATATGCCTGGTCTGATTTCTCCTATTCCACAAACTTCACTGTATGAATCTACTAGTTTGGAACATACCAATGCAGAAGCTGTAATTTTGGAGCCAGGACCGTCCTCTCCTCCCGATCCAGGTTTGTCAAACGTACAAGAGGAGGATACTCAGCTAGAAGAAGATATTCTTCAGATCTTAGGGTACCACCACAGCCAGATATTGCGCTGGGTAAAAATATTCATAAAGATATCGCATTCCGTGGGCAATGTATCTTAGTTAAAGGCTTACCTAGAGAACAAAAAGAACCGCTTCTCAAAAAGTACCTTATACCGGCTAACTGTAACTTTCTTGTAGCCCCGTTGTTAAATCCCGAAGCTAAAGCAGCTACCTCAGATATTCTATCCAGGAGAGACGCTAATTTGTTGCAAAAGCAAAATCAAATTGGCATCGCATTAGCCGCGTTATCTCAGCTTACTGAAATGATTACACGTAATGAAACCTCCAAGCAAACACTTCTTCAGCTTCTTAGTGATGCTTGCCGCATTCTATGCGACAGCCACTGTATTGAAAGTAGAACCAGATGTAGCATAATTATGAGTCCTATTAATACCAGCTTACGCGTTGCTCTTGCTAACACAAATCGTGACAAGTACTTGTTTGGAGAAGATTAGACCGAGAAACTAAAAGCCGCTAAGTTTGTCCAAAAAACAGAAGAATCACTGCAGAAAATTAATCCTATACCGTCCACTAGCAAAAGTAGTTCGAACTTCAGGGGCACGCCAAGAAACCGGAATTTAAACTTCAGGGGCCCAATACAAAAGAAACCACAGAACAAGACAAGCGAGGCGTCGAGAGGACGACAGCCGGCGCGTCAGACGCGCGGCTCCAACTATTCGCGTCAGCCGCCACCTCCGCCGAAGACGTCTTCGCCGACCAGGAGGAACTATCGCAGATAAATACTCAGGTAATGAAATACGCTGGACGTTTGCAATATTTCTATTTACAGTGGTCTCAAATTACGGATGACCCAACCTCACGATCTTGGATAAAGGGATATAAAATCCCATTTATATCCACTCCAATCCGATTTGATAGTCCATGTTCTATGCCTAAATCAGAACAAGAGCATCACGATTATGTTAAAACAATTAAAAAGTTAATTGAAGTCAATGCTATTTCACAATGTTCACATGAGGAGGGCGAATTCATATCAATTATATTTCTTGTACCTAAGCCAAACGGTGAAAAACGCTTTTAAATACATTTATAGAAACTAATCATTTTAAAATGGAGGATTACAGAACAGCCATTAAGTTAATAACTAAAAAATGTTACATGGCTTCGATTGACCTAAAAGATGCATATTTTTTTATTAATGTCGCTAAATGTCACAGAAAACATTTGCGTTTTAGTTATAATGGAACTCTTTTTGAGTTTAATTGTCTACCTTTTGGATTATGCACCGCCCCGTATGTTTTTACAAAAATTTTGAAGCCTGTGATGGAGTATTTGCGGTCAAGGAATATGATTTCAGCTGTTTATTTAGATGATATATTTTGTATAGGAAAAGACTCAAAAGACTGTACTTTTAATGTTAAACATACTTGTGCATTTTTAGAAAACTTAGGGTTTATTATAAACAACGATAAAAGTTGTTTAGTACCAAGTACTCAGTGTAAGTTCCTAGATTTTGTTTTCGACTCCCAAAAATTGATCATGGAATTGCCCTCTGATAAGAAAGATAAATAAAAAGTACCGTTCAGACTCATTTAGACGTTCGTAAATGTAAATTACGCGATTTTGCTAGAACAATAGGTCTTTTGGTATCTGCGTGTCCTGCGATACAATATTCTTGGATGCGTATAAAGTTATTTGAACAATTAAAATTTAATTCTTTGTTAAAAAATGTTTGTTACAATCAAACAGTTTTATTGCCTAACTTTATTAGGGAAGATCTTTAGTGGTGGTTAAATAATGTGGCTTTTGGTTATTCTAATATAAAAACCAATAAATACATAAAAGAAATTTTTAGCGATGCTTCATCCACCGGGTGGGGTGCATATTGTGATGGTGATGAATCATACGGTCATTGGAAAGAAAATGAAATGAAATTACACATTAACCAGTTAGAGTTAAAAGCCGCCTTTTCGGATTAAAAGTCTTTGCCAGTGATTGTTTTGATTGTGAGCTGTTATTAAGAATCGATAATGTTACAGCCATTTCATGCATTAACAGGATGGGCAGTGTACAATATCCACATCTCAATCATGAGACTACGAGTCTCATGATATTTGGAAATGGTGTGAAAGGCGACGTGTTTCGATTTTTGCATCATACATTAACACTAAAGATAATCAAGAAGCTGATATGTTGTCTCGGAAAAAGTTTCAGGATACAGAATGGGAATTAGGAAATTACGCATACGAGCAAATAAAACACAAGTTAGGATCACCAAATATAGATTTATTTGCCAGCCGTTGTAATTCTAAATGTAATACATACGTTACCTGGAAGAATGATCCTGGTGCGTGGGCTATTGATGCGTTCACCATTTCTTGGAAAAATTTACATTTTTACGCCTTTCCACCATTTTCAATGATACTAAAAACGATTCAAAAAATTATATCCGATAAAGCGGAGGGCATAGTTGTCATCCCATACTGGCCAACCCAACCTTGGTTTCCATTATTTTATAAAATATGTAAATCTGAAATTATTTACTTTCCACCTGATTGTAATTTGTTAAAATCTCCTTACAGATCAACCCACAGTCTGCATCGAACATTAACATTGGCTGCCGCGAAATTATCCGGCAGACTCTATTAAACAAAGGTCATTGGGCGTATCTGACCCACTTTGCGAAGAGTGGCGGACATTAATCAAAATAGTTTTAAACTAAGGGGAATAATATCACCTTTCATTGTATATAGTTATTTATTTAAAAATCGATGGAGAAAAATGTACAGGATCGTTTAAAAAAATAAAAAACAAACGGTTTCAGAGGATTTTATTCCATCATTAAAGGCATAAAAGAATTTCGATAGCATACAGCATGGTGCACTGATGAGCCGAGAGGCATGTATACGCTGTTTCTTTATCGATAGGTAACGAAGGACTCACCGCCCTCTGCGCAGTCCTTCGTTACCTATCGTTGTGACCTGTACGTTTGTCTGATTTGTTTTGTTTATTGTTTTATCGACTACGTTAGCGTGTTTTATGGACTCTGGTTACTTACTTTTGGATTGGATTTTCGTTGATATGGAAAGACAAAACAGTTGTGTGTCGTGCAATCGATCTGTGTTACGTCGAAGAAAACACTGTCTTAATGGAGTGTTTCTCGAAAGGTACCGGGATCTTGTAGTGTTGTTATTACAAGAAATCATACCACGTGAGGTAAGTACTCTGTCAGTACACCGTCTATCTATCTATTTACTAAGAAAACAGGCAGGAGCAGAGCGGTAGGAAGCGAGTCTTTATCGACCGATTTATTGTTTATTTATTTATGCTTTGTTTTACACAATCTTAACTATTATTGTACAGAAGCAAACGTAATGCTAATTATTTTACCTATACCAGTTAACCTTACAAAAGTTCGAGAACTTGTAGTTTATGCATTAAGAACAGCAATTAAGGAATTCAGTGCAATAAAAATGACTTTTCGAAACTACTTTCTAATAATCTCGTTGTTAGGTGTTTAGTTTTTATATATATGTGCAGAATGTTTTATCTTGTTTCAGATTTCGTTTGACGGTACAAGATCTATATGCCACCCTTGCTGGCAGAGATATGATCGAGCATTGCAAAACCAGCAATTAGATAATGTGCCACCCGAGCCAATACAAGAAGGCGCAAATCAAGGAGAAGTTGGAGAGGCGGTCCAACAAATAGAAGTCGGGGATCAACAAGGTCCTGGTTTTATTACTGTTACTGGATATAGACGTGTATCAAATACAGCGAGACGCTGTATTTTTCTAAACTGCAGAGGTATGACTACACATCGCGTGCCAACCTACGCCAAGTTCTATCTGTTGCACAATCACAATTTATACATACCGGAACTTGCACGAGTTTGCCACCCGCATTTAGTTCAAAATGATTGGGAAGAACTTGTGAATGCCCCGACAATACATGAAAGCTTTAATAATGCTCATGTACTTGACATAATCAATTTGTATAAATGGGGATTAGAAAGCAGGTCTGAAATGGATTTTGAAAATATTGATACAATTGATGACAACCACTTCCATTTTTGGACGGCTTTAACTAAAAATCAGTTCATGACTATTTTAGACACAAACACCGTCTCTTCGTAACAGGTCTGATCGTATTTGACTAAAATAAGAACTGGTCAATCTGATGAGCGCTTAGCAACGAAATTCCAAATATCTAGAAGAACATTAGAGAGGAAGTTAAAAACAGCGAGAGAATGCTTAGCTGAAGATTTTGTTCCACGTTACCTGGGTTTAAATCATATAACTAGAGAAGAAGTGGTGGCACGAAATCTTCGTATCCCAACTCATATTTTTGGTGGTAGCCAAACTGAACCGGCAGCTATTCTTGTGTTCGACGGAATATATATTTACCTTCAGAAGAGTGCGAATTTCCTTTTCCAAAGAAAAACCTACAGCCTACACCAATTCCGCAACCTGGTAAAGCCTTTTCTGATCGTATGTACAGACGGTTATATAATAGAAGTCGTAGGACCATATTCAGCGACTACTTCGGATGCAACTATTATGCGCAGCCTGATGCAAGAAGATTCAGCTTGGCATTGGTATCTTAGACCTAACGACGTGTTTCTGTTGGACCGTGGCTTTCGGGATTCGATCCCTGCAATTGAAGAACGTGGATATAATCCCCACATGCCGCCAACTAGAGGAAGAGGAGAACAGTTATCAACAATTGACGCTAACAAATCTCGATTAATTACAATGTGCCGTTGGGTAATCGAAACAATTAATGGACGATTTAAGAAAGATTTTAAAATATTTCGACATACATATTTTAATGTTGCGATGCGAAATATGATGGCCGATTTCAAAATAACCGCGGCAGTTATCAACGATTCTCGACGGCCATATGAAGATAATATATACGCCGATCAGTTTGTTGATATTATAAATCAAAATATAAATACAGAAAATGAGTTAGCAGAATACGTATCAACAAATAACTTGAACAGACAAAGAGTAGCATTCGTGCCTCTAGATGGAAACAGTCCAGACTTTGAAGATTTTCCACAGCTGACCTATGAAGATTTAATTTTGATCTTATTCACGTTGGGCTCATACCATTTGAGAATCGCAAGGTCTTATTGTCACGAGCACATAAGACCAAACGGGGATTATTTAATAGAAATGTATCGACATCAACATTTAATTGATAATAAGATTTTGATCAGAGGGCGAATCCAGTCACGTCATATCCGATCGAAACAGTACTATACATATATTTTGTTAAACCCAACACAACACGGACGACAAAGTATAGAAGAGTACTACTGCTCATGTATACACGGCCGCCGAACTGTCGGGAGCTGCGCCCATATCGCTAGCATAGTTTATTATCTGTCTTGGGCCAGACATCAGGAAGCAACAGACGCACCTGCTGCCTTCTTAAATGATCTTATGCTTGATTTGGATCAAATTGAATAAAAACATTTTTATGAACTAGCATTTTATTCATATTCCTCATATCAGTTTATAACACTTGAATTTTTCAAGATTCCCGTGGCTCACATTAATGTGACTAATGCCATAGTAAATTAGAGCCTTATATCATTACACTCTACTAATTTCATTTGTGTCCGCCATGGATATGGTTTCCATACTAAGGTGCCCAATGACCTTTCTGTCGCCAAGGTCGGTGGAAATAATGTTAGCATCCTTGTCAAGTAACACTTATAAACAATACGACGGCTGCATAAAAGCCTGGATTATTTACAATTTTTTGTCAAAAACATGATTCTGATCACACTTGTGCTTCAATACCGATAGTTATTTATGATTAAACGAACTTACCTGTATGTGAAGTTCGATCATAATTATACGATGGCTTCGTCCGAAGAGATTAGCATAAACACAATATAGTAACACGTACGGTGTTGCCTTTGCGCACTGAAAGTAAAAAGCCCTATACCTAAAACTAAAAAACAAAAAAAAAGCTTTTTTAACATTTTTATGTGAGGGTAGACACAAGACACATTTCCTATACTCGGTACCCTGTTCTATTGCTCATTTAGTTCAAAGCTTAGATCCTTAATTCCTGTTTTTGATATTTCAGGGAATTACATGGGATATTTCATTTTTGGGGAAAAATAAATATGGGAGGGTGGGTTGCTAATCTTTTCGGACGAAGCCATCGTATAATTATGATCGAACTTCACATACAGGTAAGTTCGTTTAATCATAAATTATACTCAGCTTCGTCCTCGAGATTAGCATAAACACAATGTAGAATTTGAGAGCTACTGAAATATCAATGAAACACTTTTGTGTAACAAGACAATTACTTTTAATCAGTAGGTATGAGTTTTAAATCATAATTGATGCTTATTTAATTCTAAAATAAGTTAATCACATTTCTAAGACAGTAATTAATTAAATTAATAGTTCTGATTCTAATATAATTTCCATTAGTTAACTCAGTTGAATTGAACTTATAACATTGTAACAGTAATACATGGACGTATTTTGGCTGAAGTGACGAGTATCGAACGTAATATAATTATCATTTACTTAGTTGTTATTACAATCGCTTAGTATTGATCTTGCAAATAAATCATCTTCCTCTGCAACTTGCACGTTTCTATTATAGAATTTCATAAAAACCTGAGACGAACCGCTCCCTCCCGCGGTTTTTTGAACCGTTTCTAAGTTAATTCCTAATTTGTGGGCCTTAGATGTGGCAGCATGTCGGGTGCTGTGAGCTGTAAAGATAGATATATCTATACCGCACTCTCTTAGCGTAGTCTTAACCCACCGACTCAATGTTTGTGCCGAAACTAATTTATGTGGTTTCCTTACACCGATAAATAGGCTATTTACATTACCACGAAGTGAACTAGTCAAATCTAGATAAGCTAACAAGGTCAGGACTGGGTATATTTCTGGTTTTTCGTGAAAAAATGGTAAAATAAGGTTTGTGTTCAGGGTAACGAGATCATAGCGCCATCTTTTTGAGTTTAGAAAAGTTGAACTGTTAGTTCCCTAGATGGCGGTAAAAGCGAGATAGATCGCGCTATGGTTTCGTTACAAGCATTTAGCTAAGTAATTTTGTGGAATCTTTCTTTGTGTGTGTGAGCAGTACTATGGTACATACTAGAGATGAGATATACCTGCCATTCTCCATACCCGGCCTTTAAGGTATGGGTATCACTAAATACCTGGTACAAATACCAGGTATCAAAATACGTATTTGGGTGTGGTAGGATTTCGATAAGTAAACGTATGCGATAAGTATGGTATGCCTCCAATATAATGTAGGTACGACGTTTCAAGTACCTATACGTAATTATGCATTATGAGATATGAAATCTTTCCTTCCTACTTTACCAGGCTTAGGACTGTCGGCTAAGAGTATGACGATGGTTATTAATGAATTCTAGTTATTTCTATATAAATTACACAACGTAATCAGACAACGTAAACATTCAAACACGTAATAATATTTCCTAACATAAACAAACTAAGGAACTCAGACACGGAAGCCATAAGTACTTAAGTCAATTCTTTTTGCATGCAAAAATTTTACAGGAGACGGTTTAATTCGATTGGTATGAAAAAAATGTACTACAGTTATTGTTTTTATTATTTATTATTACACAATTATATACTAGTTACATATCAGAGTATGGCTATTTAGGCTTTATTTATTATTTACTGAAATATCTGACTTAAGTTTCTTTGAACATCAAGAAATTGTGACTTAAGTGTTTATTAACGTACTATAATTACTTGGCTTATTTATTTTATTTTATGATTTAAAAACAAAGCATGAATAATTACGATTATTAATTTAAATTTTATAATATAATGCATGCAATAAAGTCAAAAACTAACAGTCACTCTCTTCAGAATCTCGTATATCTGGATCAACATCCTTGGTATCGTCAGTGGTTACTAAATTTAGGTAAAAATTATGGAAACATTCTGGTATTAAACACAAAAGTGATATTATATCACTTTTTTTTTTCGACACTTATTGGTACTGGCTTGTCAGTAATCTGCATTAAATTAAATTCCTTATCACGCCGCGTGTTCCGTTTAAAATTAATACTTTTAAATGATTCTTCTCTAGAAAGAGATGTCTTGTATTTTATGACGCCGTACTCAGAGTCATAACTCAGCCACTTCACATCATGCCACTTGAAAATATTTCCGTCATCGTCTTTTTTTCGGGCTACTAAAGGACCTTTCAATAAGCTAGCGAAATCAAAGAAATCATTTTGTCGCATTTCTCTAACGGTAAATTTTTTGCTACTCGATCTTACTGACTGCATCCAATCGTGGGGGTGATAAATTTGTATTTCGGTTTTTTTCTTTTTTTTGAAGTGAAAGCTTCTTTAGCGGCGTTGAGCACTTTTTCTGTAATGGGTATAAAATCTTAAACTCGCGTCAGGACACGTGACCTGATCGAAAAAGCGTAAGACGGACTCGCGTCAGGGTCACGTGATGCTGATCGAAAAAGCGTAAGACGGACTCGCGTCAGGGTCACGTGATGCTGATCGAAAAAGCGTAAGATCGAGGGGAAGGGAGAGGAACTAGTATCTCCCACTCTTTCTACCGTGCCTGAGTGTGCTGCTCCGCTTAGGCGGCACAGGGCGCTTGCGCGAATGTCCGTCTGTGTTTATGTACAGCGTGCCACGCGTATCCAAGGATACGAAATTACGAAATTATGGATGAAAGTTGATTTTTCTAAGAGATAAAAATTAATGTAATATATAAATAAATAACGATATAATATTATGAATAATAACATGTAAATTGTCATATTTGTGTACGATAGCGCAATAAATAAACATTGTATTCTACCTCATAAATGATAGTATTTTTGTACTTATAATTAAACACAACGTTAATACTAAAGTTTTCACTTCTGCCGGCACTCCCGGAGTGCTACCGGTGTTTTTTTTTTTCAATAATTGCATGGTCTAAGTCAACCTCCATTTGTGTATGACCAGGTATCATAAACTTGTGATGTATTACCTTTATTGAAGGTTTAACAGTCAAGAACTACGTGAACATTGCAGCCACGTGAGTGTTCTTGTTTTGTCCTCCACAAGTGTCAGAGTACAAAATCACTTCTGAGATTTCTTCCGGTTGTTCTCGTAAATATGCATACAAACAAGAGGCTATTTGATTAGCACCGCGACCCGAAATACCCTCATGCCACTTGTGGTGCGTTGACATTCCAGTTGCGTTATCGTGAATTGTAAGGTTGAAGGTCCAAAGTTGTCTTTTATAAAAGGCTATAGATGATTGTAAAGCTGGGGTTGCAAGCATTGCTGTAGGTCAAAAGTCAGGCATTTGATTTTGTTATTTTTAATGGCGACATTTTTATCACACTGCTTCTCTTTGTACGCCATATCAGCGGCTAGCAGATGAGAGTCGCGTTCTTTTTCAAGGGCTAATTTTGTGATCTCGTCCGTAGCAATGTTTAATTTCATTTTAAACAAGTCGCATGTGTGACAAGTGTCCACTTTTGGTTTTTTGAAACTTAAGTTTAATTTATGAAATTCTTTGCGGTATATCTTATCACTCACAGGATTTTCATGTGATTCTGAATAAAAAGAATACATTTTCGATATAGTCAAATGCGATGGTAAATATTTGCGGGTGCTTCTACGTCTAGTGTAATGACTATCATATAGCGGAAACGAATTGATATGATTAATCACCTCTTGAATTTTTTGTTCGGAATGTTTGTTTGCTGGTGTATTCTTTCCACGTTTGTCTGTTGGTATAATTCCACTCGAGGTGCCGCGTTTCTTTAAACCGATTAGTTTTACAAAATTGACACTTATTGATAGGGTTTTTAGAAAGCAGCCTTGACAAACGGATATTTTTTCACTATTGGCGTTAAAATGATACGTATAAGTCCACTGTCTATTTTTTTGTAAACTAGGATCTTCGACCCGACGACGCTCGGTTTTTTTCTCTCGAATGGTAATCAAAGATGAAATGAACGCTGCCCTTAAATCATAAGACCCAAGATTCCAAACCTCTTTGTGAATTATCGCTCGTTGCTCATCACTTATTTTTTGACGACACTTATTTCGACAATTCGGTAGTTCCTTCATTTGACGTTTGCCGTACGTGGTCCCATAAACTCAGATGCAGAGGTAGCTCAGGAATTTGAAAACTTCTTTGCTGATATTCCAAGTAAAACTACACAAGCTCTTAACTCGTCACCCGCGCTCTCTGCTGCCTTTTTAAGGAAGAATGTCAAGGTATGCCCATCAGAGTTCAAGTTTCAACATACGAACCCCTTAGCCATTATAAAGGCTTTTAAAGATCTTAAAATTAAATCAACAGAAGATCTTTGGGGAATGTCTGTAAAAGTCTGTAGATCTGTTATTGAAACTATTGCTCCCTACTTAGCTCACATATTTAACTCTAGTGTAGACCAAGGAGTATTTCCTGATCTCATGAAGCACAGTAAAGTCGTTCCACTGTTTAAATCCGGTGATAGTCAAGAACCCAACAATTACAGGCCGGTGTCAATCCTGCCGGTTTTCAGTAAGGTGTTTGAAAAGTTAATGCTTAGCCAGATGTTACTACATTTTAATAAGAATTCCATCTTTCACGAACAACAGTACGGTTTCACTAAAGGGCGTTGTACAACTGACGCTGGTGTCACCCTAATAAAGAACATCTTTAACGCCTGGGAGGATTCACAAGACGCCATTGGAATCTTTTGTGACCTCTCGAAAGCGTTTGATTGCGTTAACCATGAGACACTTTTGTTGAAACTTGAGCATTATGGGATTAGGAATACATCCCTTGATTTGATTGGATCATACTTGAAAGACAGACAGGTTAAAGTACAGGTAAACGGTGTAAACTCACTAGGGTCTGAAATGGCAATGGGCGTTCCGCAAGGTTCAATATTAGGTCCATTCCTCTTTTTAGCATACATAAACGATTTGCCCCAATTGTTTCAAAATGAACCAAAGATGGTGTTATTTGCTGATGACACATCATTGATATTTAAAATAGACCGACGGTCACAAAACCTTGATGATGTCAATTACTCTATTCACCAGGTTCAAGATTGGTTTACGGCAAACAACTTAGTACTAAATGAAAAAAAAACTAAATGTATTAAATTTTTTTTACCTAATGTTAAAAGTAACGAATGTGACATCATATTGAATGGACAAAAACTGGAATTTATTGATCAGACGGTTTTCCTGGGAATCACTTTAGACGAGAAATTGCAATGGGGACCTCACATAACATCTCTTGCGGCGCGGCTAAGCTCAGCCGCTTATGCTGTTAGAAAGATAAGACAGCTAACAGATATAGAAACCGCGCGTTTGGTCTATTTTAGTTACTTTCACAGCATTATGTCGTATGGTATTTTGCTGTGGGGTCGAGCTGCTGACATTGAATCCATATTTATTCTACAAAAGCGTGCTGTCAGAGCCATTTATAATCTTCGTCGCCGCGATTCTCTTAGGGAAGTCTTTAAAAAGATTAATATTATGACAGTCCCTTGTCAATTCATCTATGAAAATATTATGCATGTAAGGAAAAATCGACATCTCTTTAGCAAAATTAGTGATAGACATAATTTTAATACTAGAAATAGAAATAAACTAGATCAACCATTTTTTAGATTATCCAAAGTACGAACATCTTTCATGGGGTACTGTATTAAATGTTACAACAAAATTCCTTCTGAAATATTAGAATTAAATGAAAGAAAATTTAAAACGTGTGTAAAATACACACTTTGTGAACAAGCATATTACAAATTAGATGATTATATTCAAGATAAGAATGCTTGGAAACATGCTAGTCCTGCTCCATAGGACAATCTAGGGTGTAGTAGACATAGTGAAACTGGTTGATATGTTTGTGTTTATTGTATTAATATTTACTATGTAAACAGGTGTATTTACTGATTTTTGTATTTAATTTAACTCACACACTGATCATATAAATCAACAGTGGCAAAAATTTGTACGTATGTGAGTATTATGTTCCCTTACTAGCAAACTTATTAATTTTACCTCTGCTGGCATTTCTTTATTGTACCTATTAGTAGTATATAAGTGTTTTTTTGGGAGCATCGTCCTCACATATAATCAACTGATTAATGTATGCAAATATTGTAAAGCTTATTTTTTTGAAAAGAGTAACTATGGAGTTTCTTGTCCGTTCTTCTCCATAAGAATCTACCTTTTGCGAACGGACGACTAGAGTCACTATAATATTTTATTTTATTTTAATTTGACGTTCAAAAGTGCCTTTATTGGTCTAGTTGAAATAAATCATTTGACTTTGACTTTGACTTTGACTTTGTCGATAATTTTTCCAGAAGCTGTTTGATAGGATTGGCCTAAATTTCTTTTTATTTTGTTATCTTTCTTCCTTCTTCTACAGGGCACTGGTTCGTTTTGTTGTTGTGACGTATCTTCAATACTTTCAGGTATTTCATTTTGTGGTGATAGCTGGACATCTACTGAAGCATCATAAACAGTAGTGTCCATCTCATCTTCATGTTGTGTAAGCAAACTAGGGCTATCTGGATAGTAGGTAGGATCAGCAACAGAATCGTCACTAGAATAGTCAAAAGCAGCTTCATCAGAAGTAATTTGTTTTTGAGTTTCAGATGTACTTGGTTGCGGATTAGTAAATGGGTCTTCATCGCCTTTAAAAAAGTGAAATATATTTTTTTTGTTGTTATGGGTTGTAATTATTATATAGGATTATATATTATATAGGTAGATGGAACTTTCCGGGTAGATGGAACTTTCCGTCACAAAAACATCGAGCTCCGTTATTATTGGCAAAGAAATATATAAAATACAGTGAAATTTTAATAATTTTATAATACGCGTGAACTATATAGTATAAACAACTAGTGAATGTGTTATCTCAATGTTACTGAAATGCAAAAAAAAGTTATTACGTGAACAATACCTGAACGTAATCTGAGTTAAAAACTGTGTAAATATTGTGTTAAAGTGACTATAATGTTAATATCAACATAGCGAAACTATAGTTAACAAATGGTGAACAGCAGTGTGCTAATCAAACTCAAATATAAAAAGTGAATAAAAAACGTAAACAACAAAGGTCACACATCAAAGTTTTTAAACCTCATGTCAACTTAACGATATTTTTGCGTCAATCGAGAAACGGAACAACAATTTCACATAACCGATTACTCGAACTTTAGCTCGGTAAGTTAAGGCGCCGCCGTGAGGATTAACGAAGCCCGAGTTCGATCCTGACCAAGGGCAGGCTCTTTTTGTGATCAATTATTTAAGTGCGTGATACTAAAATAAACTAAAATGTCTACTTCTAAAATGCAGACAAACTCCCAAAGTAAGATGTCAGCACTAGTAGTATGCTACAAATGCAAAAAAACTGTTGACGCAAAAAATACTGCACTGTGCTCTGTTTGTAACAACAGATTTGAGCCCGACTGCGATGGCTACCCCGAACAAACATACCGATTAATGAGTCAGGAAGCTAAGAAGAAATGGCGCTGCAAGAGGTGCACGTGCACTAAGAAAGTCGTTTCTAAAAATACAGATGTGTCTAATGTAACCACTAGGAAAAAAACGATATATTCAACGAAGCAGTCTTTCCTTGAACGGCGCACCGAAAATAAGGAAAACTCGTCTCTTACTAACGACTCCCACATACTCACAGATTACGAAACATCAGATGAAGCTGATAACTCGCCAAATAAATTATCAAAAAGCTTAGACGGTACAACAATGAACACCTCGATAACAGAAATGCAAGATACGATAGATCAACTAACCGAGAAATTGAAGAGTACGGAGAATGAACTGGAAAATGTTATATTGGATAATAACAATTTACAAGAACAAGTTAAGAAACAAACCGCTGAAATTAAAATATTAAAATCTCTGTGTTCCTCGTCCGCAATTATAGAAAATAGCCCAATAGATTCGACTAAAAAGAAAAAGCGATCGCTTCAAAATGTGTCCTCTACGCCAACCTCGCCTGTACCTACATCAAATGTTGACTCCAGCAGAAACATAACATATCTGAGCCTAACGCAAAAAGTCGTAGCTTTACAAAAGGACTTGAAAAATGCAGAACAAGAAATAGCAGCGCTCACTAAACAAATACAGGCCCTGACTGCAAAAAAACCTGAAAATTATGCAGCTTCAACCTGTATAATAAAACCCAGCTGTCCAAAACAACAACATCATGAATATGGAAAAAGAATTGTGATCTTCGGCGCCCAACAATGCGTAGGTCTGGCTGCAGCCCTTATACAATCGAGAATAACTACACAATATGAGAAGTATAGAGTCCTCGCCCTAACGATGCCAAATGCACCCAGCGATGTAATAATAAGAAGCTGTATGAATTTCAACCTACAACCGCATGACAAAATTGTAATATGTTTAGGGGAAAATGATTATAACATGAAACATGTGCTATTCAAATTAAAATGCATGATGAAATTATTTTATAAAAATACTATTATTTTACTAAATGTTCAACAAAGTTACTACCTTGATGTCGTGAAATTAAATTATCGTTTAAAAAATATTTGCCATTATTATAAAAACTGTCATTTCACGAACTCCCAATGTTCCAATTTATCTGATATTTGCAAATCCATAAATTATGTCCTAGATTGTGAATACTATAATGCGACATTTTTGAATCCTGCTGAAATCAAAAAACGACTGGTGAGTAGCAGAACAAGTTTTTTAACAAAAAGTAAGGAGCCTAAGAAAGGGACAATACCCTTTTATTTCAAAAGTTCTGCAAACAAAGAACTGGAACTTCAAGATACTTGTGCTCCCGCTGAAAAAAATGAACACATAAAAAAAGGTACCATACCATACTATTTTTTCCCATTAAAAAAATCTGACAATTTATTTCGATCTTAAAAATACGTCAGCTAACACATCTTCGTTTCACCAATTTAGGATTTTACATCAAAATATCGCAAGCATTCTATCTAAACAAGAACTATTAGAAATAACATTACAAGAGATGCGAGATACTCATAATGACCCACATGTAATCTGCCTTTCTGAAACATTTATTAAAAAAGGTAATGAGAGCTATCTTAAGTTGTCAGATTACATAATGGCAGCCAATTTTTGTAGAGAAAAAACCCGAGGTGGAACTTGCATCCTAGTTAAAAAAGATCTCATTTTCAATGAATTATCAATAGTTAAAAAGTATGCATCAGTAAATACATTCGAAATTTGTGGCATTGAGTTAATAAACGAAAAACTATTGATTATATGCATTTACAGAACCCCCCAGTCCGACCCCAACCTATTTTTAACTAATCTGGATAGTCTTTTACATGATATTCTCAAAAAATATAAACCTTCTACTCGCATAGTTCTAACAGGAGACTTTAACATTAACACACTAAAAAAAAATAGAATCACTAACGAATTCCAAGACTTAGCAAACAACTATAATTTAAAAATTCATATTGATGAAGCCACTCGCAAATCCTCTTGTATTGACCATATATTGAGTAATATCCCAGATGCAGATACAACAGTACTCCCATTCTATCTCTCTGACCACGAAACAGCACAAATGATAGGCTTCCCCTTAAAACGCCAATCGATAAATGATGCATTTTATTACGTTTACAAAAGAGATTACAATGTCCATAATACAGAAAAGTTCAGGAAATGTATACAAAATTTGTCTTGGTCAGAAGTATATACAGAAAAAGACGCAAATATAGCATTTAATCGTTTTCATGAATTGATATGCCTTTTTTACTATCTGTGCTTTCCGAAGGTAAAGATAAAGATAAGTCTAAACAAAAAAGTAAAACAAACATGGATAAGTAAAGGTCTTAAGAACAGTTGTAAAACTAAGAGATTTTTGCGTTATCAATATTATAAGAAGAAAACTCTCACCAACAAAACTAGATACATTAAATACTCAAATTTGTTACAAAAATGTATTTTTCATGCCAAAAGAAATGCTAATATAAAATTTATGAATAAATATAAGAACACATGTAAGGCTACGTGGACAGTAATAAAAAATGAAATACATAATTCTAGTCCTAAAAACGACATAGAGTCAATAAAAAATAAAAATACTATACTTACGGAACCGACAGAAATAGCCTCCGCCTTCAACGATTTCTATCTTAACCATAATCCCATAAAGCAAACTACGAATAGTCATTGTAATGAAAACCTAATACCTACCTCAATGTTCCTAGCTCCAATGTCAGAAAGTGAAGTAGAACAACAAATTATGTTATTAAATAACTCTACCTCAGAAGGCTACGACGAACTTAGCACTAGAATTATTAAGAAATGTGCTAAGGAAATACGCAGTATTCTAACGCATCTTATAAACTTGTCTTTTGTTCAAGGAGTGTTTCCAGATAAATTAAAAATATCAATTGTAAAACCACTTTTTAAAAAAGGTGAAAAAAATGATGTTGACAACTATCGCCCAATAACTTTAATACCAATTATGTCAAAAAATTACGAAAAATGCATGTATAAAAGGCTTATTAATTACTGCGAGAAATTTCACATTATAAAGAAAGAACAATTCGGTTTCCAAAAAGATAAATCAACAACTTTAGCTACTTTTTCACTCTTAAAAGAAGTACAGACTAATATCAACAATAATCAACTGACCACGGGCTTATTTTTTGATTTATCGAAGGCGTTCGACCTGGTTTCCCATAACATACTTCTCCAGAAATTAGAGTCTATAGGAATTAGAGGACCTCCACTGCAGTGGATATCGTCGTATATATCCGACAGACAGCAGTGTGTTACTATAGCTAGTATAAATGCCAATAAGGATATGGTTTCACACCGCTCCGAATTTGTAAAAACCAAACGCGGCGTTCCTCAGGGCAGTATTTTGGGCCCGATTTTGTTTCTCCTTTATGTGAATGATATTGTTGACGTGACTAATCATAAATGCTTTTTAAATTAATAATTGATCATGAAACTGATATTAATAATACAATAACAAATCTTATAAATTGGCTTAATAATAATAATTCATCTATTAATCTCAATAAATTAGTATATGTCCAATTTAATAAATGTTATAATAACAAATTTAATTTTACATTGAATATACAAAATCTTCAACAAGTATCACAAACTAAGTTTTTGGGAACGGTCATAGACGAACATCTAGACTGGATAGCTCAAATCGATAGTGTATGTAATAAAATCAATAAATTCGTATACGCTCTTAGGCGGATTAAAAATGTTACAAACATTACAACAGCAGTATTGTCATATCGTGCATATATTGAGTCCTCTCTGCGATATGGGCTAATTGTATGGGGAAATAGTACCGACCATAACAGAGCATTTATCGCTCAAAAGAAATGTGTTCGAGCTATTCATGGCCTTCCACCGGACGTATCTTGTCGACCAATATTTAAAAAACTCGGTCTGCTACCACTACCTTCACTATATGTATATGAAACATGTATGTTTGTACAGAAACACAAATATTTATTCAGGACTGCAGCAGATGTATGCTCTAGGAATCGGCGTGACAAATTTAGGCTTGTTTTGGGTGAAATCCCACGATTAAAAAAATATAATAAAAGCTGCTTGGCGATGGCTGTACGTATATACAACAAATTACCATGTAAACTTAAATTACTAAATAGCAGACTGTTCAAAATTCACTTGTTTAAATGGCTAAATGATAATAACTTTTATAGTATTAAGGAATACCTAGAACATAAGTTGTGTTAACAATTTTGCATGCTTTAGTCTTAAGCAAAACATGTATGATCTTTCCTTTAACTCATGTAACACCTTTGTATACCATGTTTTATGCAAATAAATAAATTGAAATTGAATTGAAAATTGAATTGTGTCAACATACATTTTTTTTGCATATTGCATAAAAATGAAAGGAAAATATTCAAAACTTACCTTTATTCCCATTATTTAAGGCGAGATTTACTAATTTTCTAGCTCTTGAATCCATTATAAATACAGTTAATGCACAACACCACTACGACCGTCACACCAAAACACTAGGAACACTGAGGAAATACGTATTTAATTTTACTTCACCCACAACGGTCGTCAACTTTTTATCAAGAACTACAAAAAAGAGAGTTAAGTGAGGGTAGATACTTGAAAATATTATCGACAACAAAATCGGATCACTGTTACCAAGTTACATAAGTCAGTCGGTATAAGAGTTGTCATGCCGGGAAAAAAAACTTAAGTCAACTTAAGTGGTTTATGTCGCCGCTTGATTTGTTGATACGACTTAAGTTTTATAGTACAGTCGACTATTACGACTGAATTTAGCGACGTTGACTTACGTGCTTATTCCAGTCAACGGATAATACAAAAACATGGGTGATGTGACTTTTTCAAATTTTGAGCTAAAATTGACTTAACTTTTCACGTTGTAGGGTGCAAATGCAAATACACCTTAACATTTATAATAATCATTGTCAATGCAAATGTCAGTGAAATGTAGAATGCAATGAGTGCCAGCGGGCTTGAATCCAGAAATAAAAATGCAAGTTGTCCGACTCAAACCACGTCTATTGGAATACTAAATTGAATTTAGATAGAAAACTGCACCACCCATGCTCTGCATGCTGCTGCTGCATGATCGTCATCTTTTACTAATGTAGGTCGCGCGTGTAAGTGTAAAGATGCGCATGCGACTTATTGCACAACTCATCACTTACTAAACATTTTTAAGAATCATGTACGTGCACCGTACACACGTCGTGACAAAAAATTTAATTATGCTATTATGTTCCTTATGCACGTAAAAATAAGTACCCATTTTGTCTAACTAAATTAAATCAACCGAATGTTCATAAAGCACGAATGACGTTTCGGGTCCCTTCGTAAGCTGTCGGGTAGCTTCGGGTTGCTTCGGCGTACCGAACTACCGATAAAACTGGGCGCTACCTTGTGGTAGCGGTTCGTATCGTACTATGCGTCTGACGTCATACCTTCAAGGTATTTACCCAGTATTTCGGTCCGTACCCGGTCTATGTACTGGGAAGCACATACTTGGTATATATACCTCTACCGGTATATACGTCTCATCTCCAGTACATACATTGTGATTCGGTACACGTTAATATACGCGTTTAGTAACCAGTCCAGTGTTTGAATTAGCTACCCCTCTCCAAGTCGACCCGCGGTATATACATGGTCCTTCGAGAGCCGGATATGGTCAGGAGTGTTTTTGGTGGTTTCCGGTGGTGGTAGAAATTACCACCCTTCGCGACGTTACTGGGTAGTGGATCGCTGCCCAGAGCATCCCCTTCAAGCGGGGTACACCAGGTGAGAGGTGTCAAGAGCTGGAGGTGGATCCGGTTTGGAGCAGGGAGCAGCCGGTGGGTCGTGGTGCAGCGCTACCTGGCGGCAGCTACAACCGGAGGGACGGCGCAAGGGAGGAAAAGGACGGCAGATCGTGGGCAAGCAGAGGGCGCCACTTGCGGTGCAGTACAGCGCGCCGCCGCGCTGTTGTGGTGCAGTGCAGGGAGACATCATCAGTGGTTAGTGAGTGAAATTGGGAAAATATCGTGAGTACAATTGTTTCCAATCTTAGTATACAAATAAGTCTTTATTAATGCTTATGTATTGAAGTCAGTCACCGCCCTTCTCCCAGTTACGAAAGTAGCGAAGATAGAATGGGTAGACTTGACCGACGATGATTTGGCTGATCCCGAATACCACAGACCCAATAAAATTGATATTTTATTAGGTGCTGAGGTTAATAGTCAAATCATCCAAGAGGGCATTAAAAGGAATATAAGTGGAACTCTACTAGCGCAAGATACCACTTTGAGCTGGATATTATCGGGCGCTTGTGAAGTGGATAATGAGTCAATTATTCATTCACACATTACCGTGATGCATTCCAGTGTCCAGTTTGATGATAACCTATTGAAACGATTTTGGGAGTTAGAAGCGGAACCATCTGGAAAAAGAAATTACTCACGGACGATGAAATTAAATGTGAAAACATATTTACAGCTACCACAACGCGGAATAACATAGGTAGATACATAGTGAAACTGCCGCTGCGTGATGCTGACCCGGTCAGCAAGGTTGGCGAGTCTAAGTGTATTGCTGAAAAAAGACTTAAGAGTTTAGAGACAAGGCTAAGAAAGAACAGTAAAAGAGGATGACATGCCTTCTGGCAAGTGGTTATTGGGAAAGATTGAGCAGAAGCATTGTGGACCTGACGGAATTACTCGGGTAGCGACTTTACGCACGAAGGCTTCAATTGTTAAAAGGCCGATATCCAAATTATGTGTCTTGCCAGTTGCCCAGTAACATTGATTAATTTAAGGTAAATTAAGGTTTTATGTTGGTTGTACTTAATTATAAGTTTATATGATTAAATTCAAATTGTTGAATCGTTTGCCATTATTTTGTTAACAGATATTTTGATTAAAGATACTTACTATAGGACATTGTATGCAGTTTTGTGACATTGTTATTGTTTTGTTCTGGCTATGACCCTTTAGCTTTGGCATAGTGGGCGGCCTTTAATAAGGACATTCTGCATCATGTCCTTGGTGGGTGGAATGTTCAGGGTAACGAGATCATAGCGCCATCTTTTTGAGTTTAGAAAAGTTGAACTGTTAGTTCCCTAGATGCCGGTAAAAGCGAGATAGATCGCGCTATGGTTTCGTTACAAGCATTTAGCTAAGTAATTTTGTGGAATCTTTCTTTGTGTGTGTGAGCAGTACTATGGTACATACATTGTGATTCGGTACACGTTAATATACGCGTTTAGTAACCAGTCCAGTGTTTGAATTAGCTACCCCTCTCCAAGTCGACCCGCGGTATATACAGTTTGGTTGGACGGTTCCTATCTTTGACGTTTTTATAATATCGGGTATTTTAATAGTTATCTTATCAGCATGGATTTGAATGTTGTTAACATGAATTTTCGTTAAAGTTTGCATTCGGTGTGCAGTAACCAAGGATAATAAAGTAACTAATTTACGTGAAAGTTTATCTAAACCCAAGCTATCATTAGGATACCAAGAGGACAACATGTTTAGGACTTTAGACGTATCCCAAGTTGTGTTATACTTGGGTAGGGATGGTCGAAGTCTAAAGACACCTTTAAAGAAGCGTTTTACAATTTCACTATCGCTGATTTTTTCAATCAGAATTAAGGCTAAAGCTGATCGACAACTATTTAAAGTCCCATATTGGGCACCTGAATCAAACAAAGTTGTTAGAAATAAAATCGAATCATTGATTGATGCTCCGAAAACGTCGATATTTTTAGATAAGCAAAAATTATACCATTTCTTTAGACAGGTGTCGTATTGTTTTATCGATGCATCGGAGAGGGAAGCCAACATTATGTCAATTGCGGGTGACGGAACCTTTCTTCTCAGCAACGAGTCCCGGACAAGAGACCGGCAGCCAGGATAAACCGAGGGTGTGGTTGGTTGTTGCTGGAAGGTGATAAAATTATTTCTTTACTTGGATCAAAATATAAAACAGATGATACAAGAAGTTTCATGTATAGAGGGTACCAAAGGTTGGGTGGGCCATAAGGGGACCACAACAATACCAGTAGCTTTGTCTTTAACGATTTTTCGTAGTGTTTTTAGGACCATTGAAACAGGGGGGAAAGCGTAAAAGTACATTTGTGACCATGATATAGTAAATGCATTTATGGCCATAGCGTCAGGATCTCTGAACCAGGATATATAGTTGTGACATTTTTTGTTAACACGACTTGCAAAAATGTCCACATCAGGTAAACCAAACATCTTAGTTATTTTGTTAAAAACTGAGTCACTCAATTCCCACTCAACATCTGGATGAATTCTACGCGATTCCGCGTCGGCTACTGTATTATCTGCCGAACGAATGTATGAAGCATATACAATAATACTCCTAGATTGACACCATTCCCATAAATCTTTTGTTATGCGTGTTAGATGTGGATATTGTATGCCTCCCATCCGATTTATGTAGGATATGGCAGTAGTGTTGTCAATGCGAAGTAGTATTTGACAACTTTTCATTGTTACTGCAATAACTTTTAAACCAAAAAAAGCAGCAACGATTTCTAAATAATTAATATGATGAGATCGTTCTTCATCCGTCCATGCCCCACTAGCTGTCTCTTTCCCACACGCCGCGCCCCACCCCGTAGTCGAAGCATCACTAAAAATTTCCAGGCAGTATTCATCATATTTAATTTTACTCCTAGGGTTATCTAATGCATTAAACCACCAATCAATATCTGACGATAAGTATGACGGTATGTTCATATAATTGTCGTAGTTTAATGGGTCACCTTTTAGATTTAAAAATTTGCATCTTTCAAATTCTTTTGTGTATAGCCATCCGTATTCGACGGCAGGACAAGCAGAACACAATAGACCTACTAAACTTGCAAAATCTCTTATTTTACATCGTATCATATTTCGCAAGGTTTGTAGTTTATTTCTAATTTTATTAGATTTTTCTATCGGTAAACTGATTTGAAATTTTTTTGTATCAATTATGTAGCCACGATATGTACATGATGTCGAAGGTGATAAGTTGCATTTATCTTTATTCATAATAAATCCTAAAGCTGACAATAGTTGTTGAGTTACCGCTATGTTTTCTAAACAAACATCGTAAGTATTTCCCATAAGCAACAGATCATCTAAGTATAATACTAGACACATAACCGCAGGATCGGAGCAGCCCGACAACCGGTTTCATTATCTTAGTAAATACAAAAGGTGCCGTGTTTAGACTGAACGGTAACACATTAAATTCATACAAAACATTGTCAAATTCGAATCTAAGATATTTTTTACAATTATCATGAATTTTTATTAAAAAATATGCATCTTTTAAATCTATCGTGCCCATAAAATCATTTTCCGATATAAGTTTAATTGCTGTGCGTAAATCTTCGAGTTTAAAATGTTGTGTTTCTATAAAATGATTAAGGTTTTTTAAGTTAAGTATGAATCTATGTTTACCGTTGGGCTTAGGTATCAAGAATATGCTTGATAGAAACTGCCCTTCGCAAGGGTTACAATGAGAGATAGCACCAGTGCATATCAGTTCATCAATACATCTTTTGAAGTTTTGTTTTTCTAATGTTGAGTGGATTTTTTTATTGGGGATAGTATACTGTATAACACGAGCTGAAAACGGTATTTTATATCCAGAATTCCATGAAAGAACAGTCGGATCAGAAGTAAGTTCTGACCAAGTGTCATAAAAAAGTGCCAGTCTACCAGCATAATTCCTTACCCCGGTAGCTTCTAGCGACGACTGCGGTAGTTCGCCCGTGTTGCAGGCGTTGTCTGCTGCCGACCTCGAAAAGACGCGCGCGATTTGGTCGCGGGCGGATTTCTCTGTGCAGGCTCCCTCGTCCTCTGAGTCCCCGTTTGCCTGCGACTCGGGGGAGGAGCCCGCCAGTTTAAATTGTTCCGTTGCTGGAATGTCGATGGAGGCGGAGGGGGCGCTGTTTTCATTCTATTGATGGGTGGCCGAAATACGGTTGATTTTAGTTCTGCTCCTGTTTTTGTTATTGTTGTTGCAATTTTTAATGTTTCAGCTAAGTCCGATCCGAAAAGGTGTTTGTCAATTATTGTTTTTTGAAGTTGTTCTTTAATCTCCTTTTTTAAATTGTTTAAAATAAAGTTTCGGCGGAGTGTTGAGTCTGAATGTTGATTGTCACAAAGAAGGCGTACAGTATTCATCATCATTTGTATTAATTCTGTATCCTTGTCCTCTTTAGCAATCATAAGAGTAATAGCATTACTTAAGCATGAAATGGCACAACCTAACTGTTTTTGCTTTATCTCAATACCCTTATCTCTTTTTAAGACAACTTCCGATATGGCTGCCTTTATTTCTAAAGGAGATCCGCAAACAGTCCTAATAAATTAGGCCTCAATAAACAAAAATGAAATAATTTGGGTTTTCAAGGAGTAATATTAGTCTTTAATCCTGTGTAATTAGTTTTTTTATATGACATGGGATACGAAAATTAAAAAATAAAAACTTTATTTCAGACAGTAGTCAATAAATCCCATTAACATATTTGTTTCCGCTCTTTTATTAGGTAATGAGTTTTAGTGATTTTAATATGAGGTGAAACTTACAGAATGTTGAATTTAAATTCCTTAGTTGCACATGGTCAGGGATTTTAAAGAAAAAAAAAACCAATTCAAGTTAATTAAAAATATTTTATTAATTGTTTTCCACATCATCGGTTATTAATATACTATCGAGATGCTGGGCGGGAGGTACCACATTGTCTTGGTACCTAGCCCACCCTAAGTACCATATTATACATAAAATATGTGCACAGCAGCCTACTGTTCTCTTGCCTACATTACAATTGCAATAGTGTTGTAGTATTGCGTCCCTACCGTTAAGAGAGCCGTCGACCAAAATATAAACAAAGTATATTTTACGGCCTACATGGCGCGATTGTATTTTGCCTCTTAGTAGCCAAACACTATTTTCAGTCGACAGCTCTCTCAGTAGACTGCTGTCAACCTCTCTGCATACCTCAATTGTGAAAGATCCATTGGCTCTTATGTGCTCGCCGTAATAGGAACGTGCCTGTTTTATTTGGTACGTTCCTAAACACACCAATATCAGTTCATTGTAGGTGAGCCGGGGAAAATCACTGACATTATTGTCATCCACATTTATTCTTTGAAAATTCGTTCGTCTTCTATTTAAGTTATTATTAATAACTACAGTACCTAAACTATTTTCTGAGTACATTTTCTGATTTACTATATTAAGAATTTCCCCAGCATCATTCCTGTCTTCGATAAGAGGGTGAAAGGCATTAATCAGGGCAGCAGCTACAGTAAAATCTTTCATCAAATTGCGAGATGCGGCATTAAAATACTCTTGGCGAAAAAGCTTAAAGTCACGTTTAAACCTACCATTAATCACCTCTATGACCCAACGACATATTGTCACTGCCCTGGAACGATTAGCCTCTAGTGTAGATAATTGTGTTTCACCCTCTTGAACTGTGGCTGGTGTATAAACACTGTACCCACAATTGTTTAGTAATGACAGAGTCTCTAAATCTAAAGCCCCTATCCAGTATAAAAACATCATTTGGAGCAAAAAATCTTCTTAATGGTTGATTTTCATCACGGAATTCTTTTAACGTTATTTCAGCATCTGATGTTGTTGCTGGATAGGGGCCAAGCACTTCGATAATATATCCGTCTGTGCTGACAATTATAAACATTTTTACAAGGTTTCGATACTTGTGTAAAGAATAAGTATTTTTTTGATATAAATAATTGGAACTCTTTTGTACATAAACATAAGTACCATCAACTATCACAATTGCACTGGTTCTATTGTTGTCTCCATAAATCCCATTGGGAATCATAAGATTTCTCTGGGCAATTTGTTCTCTGGTTATGTGATTTACACCTAAGTGCAGAGGGACGTAGTCTTGTACTAGGAAATCTCTAGCACGTGATATTAAAGAGGATGTTGTCCTTGTTGGTACTTGAATTAAAGAAGAGATTCTTTCAAATGAGTCTCCTGTTCTTAATTTGATTAAATATGCTGCTAGGGCAAGCGATCCATTACGCATTTGTGAGAGCCGAGGTACTTCATAAGTATTTCAGCAAATTGCTGTTTAGTTCGACCAAACCAATAGTGGACTAAATGGTCTGGCATATTCTCAATATTATTAAAATCTATACTTAGAGGACTTGCATTTAATGTCATCAAGTCCTGTATTTGTAAAGCAGTAAACATGTGGTTGCTATTGTGAGGGGGATTATTCAAAAAATCCCATGAACCATGACTTACATGTCTGGAACATACACGGTTATTCATAGGAACATAAAAATTGTAGTTTTTTAGAAGTAATTGTCTTAGAGAGAATGGTATGGTAAGACGTTCAGTGCGATGGCAGCCCGAGACAAAGCAACGACTTTGTGACTCTGCAGCTCTTGCATATAAAGGCATCATTATGTGATCTCGAACATTTGGTGGTACCTCAATAGTAGGCTCAGGAATAGGATTGTCACTGGATTCTCTTGATGTTCTGACTACATGTGGAGCTCTGTCAGCGCGCTGCCAGCATGGATGACAAATAGAGCTTGTAGAAGTTACCTATAAAAAAAACATGTTTTATTTATATTATATCAAAAATCCTAACACCAACTCAGAAAAATAGTAGAATCAACGACTGCAGTAGAAAAAAAAAATGAACTTGTTTATGTGGGAAAAATAACACTATGCAAACAAAATGACTATTTTGAAAATCAATACATATTACTATGGAAAAAAAACATTGAATGTAATTCATTTATGTGGGGATTAACAACACTGTATAAACAAGCCAGGACTAGAAACTTGTTTGTTACTCTTTAAATAGCTATATGTGCTGTCAGATTATTAAGTACTTACTTGTCGAGGGTGAATCCATTCTGTTATAACATAAAAAATATGGCGTTCACGCTGTGTTGAATCTTGTGTCAGTGTATGGGATCTCATGCGCAATAAAGATCTTCCACAACTAATGCAAACATGACGATGGCCAACATTCAAGTTAGATCCAATATTCGAATCAGCACTGGTTCCTGGCAATGACTGTGTAGCTACCATCCAGCATGAGTCGCACACATGGTCCGATGCAGTGACCTGAAATATAGATTAACTATAAATATACAAACGCTTCATTGCTACATATCTTTGGTACCAAAGTGATAAGCACCTGCGTATGCAGGTGCATAGATGGTGGTGCATTATTTGTTGTTTCCTGTTTAACAAGCAACACACAAAATGTAAGTATAGGTGGTGTTTTTTACTTGCGTTCGTTAATAATGCAAGCTTTATATAAAATTAAACAAACCAGTATATCATTTTATCCAACCTTGCAATGAGTGTTTAAGTCTAATAAGTAATTAAAATAACAATAAAATAACACTTACTTGACGTGGAGATATCCATTCTCTAATCACCGATAGTATGTCGATTGAGTTTAGCGAGTTCCTTCTCATGCGAGCAGTGGATATGCCACAATTGATGCAGCGGAGATTATCCATCGTAAACAACAGGTAACAATGTCAAAAGGCAAATACGGAGTCCAAAATGCGTGCAAAGTTCAATCGGTATTTCTGGAAGAACGGAGTCCAAGAACGCAATAGGGTCGGTCACAAAGGCAGTCACAATCGTCCAACAACACAGCAAGGGTCGGTAATTAAAAGTAGCACACAAAGTAAAGATATAACGTAAGTCCACAACACGAGCGAGAAACGTTATGACGCTATCCGGCAATCTGTTGTTGACAACAGATTGTTTGACAAGTGACAGCCGTATCGAGTGTTGTAGTTCGCAAAAATGCAAATCGATTTTTCTAAAAAATCAGTAAAATAAGTTAACAACAACAAAAAAATACTTTATCTCTAATAATTGTTTCGCAATAAACTTATAAAAATACTTTTTGGAGTGAAAAGAAATATTAATCGAACATTATAGTACAAAATCTTTTACTGCAAAAAATATTTTTATTTAAAAATGGCTTAATATGGTAACATCGGTTGTTATTAACAACTGCAGCACGAGGAATACATCAACTGACTTTTCTTTTTTATTAATTCCTTATTCCTAGGGTTTTTCGAGAAATGATAGAATAAAGTAGGGCTTATAATTATTTAAATATTTTTTCGAATGGTCTAATACTTTGTCTATCGAGGCCATGGCTCGCCGATCTCCTTTAGTTCCGGTGAATCAATCAGCTTGCAATTACTAGGAGGTAAGTATCTTTGCATCAACTCCTTGCGAAGTTCGCTAGACAAGCCTTTGGTAGCCAGATGCTGTAGCCGAACAGCCAGGTCTGTCTGAATTTCTTTGCCGTAGATCTTTTCCACAGACGGATCTTCTCCAAATATTTCTAAAATTTTTGAGTCAGGCTCTATCATCGGAGGTGTGTCAGTTGCAATTGGGACTTCAGTCTCCAAGGGAAGGGCCTGTGGCTGTGAAATACTTGTAGATGGAATTGGGTCTGTAGCGGCAGCGCTAGTTGGAGGAACTGGATCCAAGGCACTGATCGAGGGGATTGGATCACCAGCGCCCACGGATGGCTCATCATGATAATCGGATTCCAATTCCACTACTTCCTCAAAAGATCTTTCGTCATGGTATCGATATCGAGGAGAAGGTGTGTCCTCTGTAATGTGCAGACGTGAATGTGTTTGTTATTTAGAATTCAAAATCAATCCTCATTGTTATTGACTTGAAAAGGACTAATGAATAATTAATGTAGGTATATCGACAAGATAAGCGCGCGCCGGTGGGCCTGTGCATCTATCGATGGCTATAGATATGTACCGCGTGCGGCTTAGTATTTACATTGAAGTGACAATCCTAAAGACTGCCCGCATCAAACGTATAGCTTCACGTATACTAACAAGGTAACAGTTCTTATAACTGATCGCGATATTAGCCTTGCACGTGATATAAAAAAAATAAGTTAGTTATTACGTTTATGAGTCCGAAGTGTTAACCGCAGCGACTTATGATAACGTTATGCGTTTAAATTATTATGCAACGTTCTTAATGTAACACTTTAACACAATAATAATATGTGACACTTGACTAACCTCAATAATGCGACGTCGATCCTGTCTCGCGTTGAAGTTTCTGCTCCTATTTCCTTAACTTTTTTGTGATATACTCATAATCGCGTTTACGTTTTCGTTTTCCCATGACACTTTTAAAATTTAACAACACTTATATTTAAAGAGAGATACGTGCGCTCCGGCAGAGCACTGAACTGTGAATGAGCAATAGAACAGGGTACCGAGTATAGGAAATGTGTCTTGTGTCTACCCTCACATAAAAATAATAAAAAGCTTTTTTTTTGTTTTTTAGTTTTAGGTATAGGGCTTTTTACTTTCAGTGCGCAAAGGCAACACCGTACGTGTTACTAAATTGTGTTTATGCTAATCTCGAGGACGAAGCTGAGTATAATTCATTTTTTAACAAAAGTATTTGACAAGGGTGCGAAATATGGGACAATCAACTCTTACAAATCTGCTTTATCTTTATTATTAGGTCATAATTTAGATGATGAAAGACTTGTAACGATTCATGAAGGGTGTTTTCAAATTAAGGCCAAATAATCCAAAGTACAATATAACTTGGGATCCTGCCATTGTTTTAAACTTCTTAGCCCTCCAATGGCCTAATGAAAACCTAGATTTGAAAACCCTCTCCAAGAAAACTGTAACGTTAATTGCTCTTGTGAAGGCACATCGTGTACAAACCTTATCTCTAATTAAAATTAACAATATAATTACTAATTCCAATGAAATCATTATTAAAATTCCCCATACAATAAAGACAACCAAATTAAATTCATTTCAACCAATTTTAAGACTTCCGTTTTATAATACACGTCCAGGAATCTATCCAGCTAGATATTTACGAGCATATATGAATAAAACCAAGACATTGCGTAAGAATAACAATAATAGTTTATTTATCAGTTTCAAAAAACTACACTCAAACATTACTTCTCAAACTATTAGTCATTGGTTAAAGAATACGCTACTAGAAAGTGGCGTAGACACTTCAATATTTTGCGCTCACAGTACACGACATGCAGCCACATCATGACGGTTTGAACATTGTTTTTGCTTCGGGTAGGTATATAAATACAAATGTAAGTATTAAAGTAAAGGAAAGAGGTAGTAGTACACGCAATCATTCAAAATCAATTCTTGATTTATTTTAGTACTAGCACTTCGCCCGCGTTTTCGTCTGCGGGGACTTTAGAGGTGGCGCGCAAATTCTTTGTCCCATATTCTCATTCTCGGAAATTCATCGTTTTTCATAGTTTGTGAGTCTTTACTGTCCGTACTTTAAGCTCCGGAACTACGTCGATATGTTTCTGGTTTTAAAGATAGAAAAGAAAGAAAGAAAAATAAATGTTTATTTGGGACTCGCACAAGACATATATCGCGCATATTTAAACTTTAGCGCTCATAACTCCAGCCCAGAAAAAAATTCGATATGTTTCGGTTGTCCTGGTATTTTTAAATGCTAACCCCTCACGAATCCAGCCCTGAAAATAGTACGACATGTTTCTGATCTCTTGGTACTTTTGAATCCTAACCGCTCACAATTCCAACCCTGGAAATACTTCGACATGTTTCTGATCTCCTGGTACATAATGAATCTTTAGAGCTCATAATTCCTGCCCGGGAAAAACTTCCACAATTTTCTGTTGTTTTGTTACTTTTAAATCCTTACCGCACATATTTCTATTGCAGAAATATTTTGACATGTTTCTGGCCTCCTGGTACCTTTGAATTCTAACCGGTCACAATTCAAGCGCCGGAAATATTTCGACATGTTTATGGTCTCCTGGTACTTCTGAATCTTTAGCGCTCATTATTTCAGTCAAAGAAATACTTCGACATGGTTTTGGTCTCCTGTCACATGTGAATCTATAGCGTTTACAATTCTAACCCGGAAAAAATTCAACACACATATTTCTGTTCGACGGTTAAAAAAAAAACAAAAAAATATTCGAACCCTAAAATACTTTAACATCGTTCTGTTCTCCCGGTACCTGTGAATCTTTAGCGCTCACAATATCAGCCCCGGGAACACTACGACATGTTTCTGTTATCCTGGTACTTGTGAATTTGAAGTACTAAGGCAGCAGAAGCGCTAAGTTTCCACTTCCTGCTCAATCTCCTTTAGGCCATGCCTTTTACCGGGATAAAAAGTAGCCTATGTTTGATTCCAGTATGTGAACTATATGTGTGCCAAATTTCATCCAAATCCCTACAGGCATTTTTGCCTGATTGAGGCACAAACATACAAACTTTCACATCCTACTAATATTATAAATGTGAAAGTTTGTATGTTTGTATGTTTGTATGTTTGTATGTTTGTATGTTTGTATGTTTGTATGTTTGTATGTTTGTATGTTTGTGCCTCAATCAGGCAAAAATGGCTGAACGGATTTGGATGAAATTTGGCACACATATAATCCACATCCTGGAATCAAACATAGGCTACTTTTTATCCCGGTAAAAGGCATGGCCTAATGGAGACAGAGGAGGAAGTGGAAACCCAGCGCTTCTGCTGCCTTAGTACTTCAGATTCAAAAGTACCAGGAGAACAGAAACATGTCGTAGTATTACCAGGGCTGAAATTGGGAGCGCTAACAGAAACATGTCGTAGTATTTCCAGGGCTGAAATTGGGAGCGCTACAGATTCACAAGTACCAGGAGAACAGAATGATGTTAAAGTATTTTCGGGATAGAATATTTTTTGTTTTTTTTTTTTTAACCCTCGAACAGAAATATGTATGTTGGAGTTTTTTCCGGGCTAGAATTGTAAACGCTATAGATTCACATGTGACAGGAGACCAGACACATGTTGAAGTATTTCTTTGGCTGAAATAATGAGCGCTAAAGATTTACAAGTACCAGGAAACCATAAACATGTCGAAATATTTCCGGCGCTGGAATTGTGACCGGTTAGAATTCAAAAGTACCAGGGGACAAGAAACATGTCGAAGTATTTCCGCGCAAAAAATATAAGCAGTAAGGATTCAAAAGTACCAAAACACTATAAAAATGTGGAAGTTTTTTCCGGGCAGGAATTATGAGCACTAAAGATTCATTATGTACCAGGAGATCAGAAACATATCGAAGTATTTCCAGGGTTGGAATTTTGAGCAGTTAGGATTCAAAAGCACTAGGAGATCAGATACATGTAGAAGTATTTTCAAGGCTGGAATAATGAGCGCTACAGATTCACAAGTACCAGGAGAACAACGATGTTAAAGTAGTTTTGAGCAAGAATAATTTTGTTTTTTTTTTTAACAGTCAAACAGAAATATGTATGTCGATGTATTTTCCGGGCTGTTATTGTAAATGCTATAGATTCACAAGTAACAGGGAAACTAGAAACATGTCAAAGCATTTTTTGGCCAAAATTGTGAGCGCTAAAGATTCACAAGTACCAGGAGACCCAGAAACATGTCAAAATATTTCCATCGCTGGAATCGTGAGTGGCTAGGACTCAAAGGTATCTGGAGAACAGAAAAATGTCTAAGTATTTTCCGGGCTGGAATTATGAGCGCTAAAGATTCATTATGTACCAGGAGTCCAAAAACATGTCGAAGTGTTTTCGTGGCTAAGATTGTGAATGCTTAAGATTCAAAAGTACCAGGAGACCAGAAACATGTCGAAATATTTCCGGAGCAAGAATTATGAGCGGTAAGGATTGAAAAGTACCAGAACAACAGAAAAATGTGGAGGTTTTTCCGGAGAGGAATTATGAGCGTTAAGGATTCATTATGTACCAGGAGACCAGAAACATGTCGAAATATTTCCGGGGTAGGAATTGTGAGCGGTTAGGATTCGAAAGTACCAAAAGATTAGAAATATGTCGAAGTATTTTCGTGGCTGTAATTATGAGCGCTAGAGATTCACCAAGAGACCACAAACATGTCAAATTATATTTTCGGCAGGAATTGTAAGCGCTTAAGATTCACAAGTACTAGGAGACCAGAAACATGTTGTAATGATACCGGCGCTGGAATTTTGAGTGGTTAGAATTCAAAAGTACCAGGGGAACAGAAACATATAGCGGTTTTTTCCGGGCTGTAATTATGAGCGTAAAAGATTCACAAGTACTAGGATACCAGAAATATGTCGAAGTATTTCCGAAGCGTGAATTGTGAGTGGTTTGCATTTAAAAATACCAGGAGAACCGAAACATATCGAAGTTTCTTCTGGGCAGGAGTATTGAGCGCTAAAGATTCACAAGAACCAGAATACCAGAAACATGTCGAAGTAATTCCGGAGCTGAAAGTACTGACAGTAAAGACTCACAAACTATCAGAATAAAGAATCATGAAGATGAATTTCCGAGACTGAGAATATGAGACAAAATAGTTGCGTACCACCTCTAAAGTCTACGCAGACGAAGTCGCGGGCGAAGTGCTAGTTTATAATATTAGTAGGACAAGCACTTCGCCCGCGACTTCGTCTGCGTAGACTTTAGAGGTGGCGCGCAAATTCTTTGTCCCATATTCTTATTCTCGGAAATTTATCGTTATTCATAGTTTGTGAGTTTTTACAGTCCGTACTTTTAGCTCCGGAACTACTTCGACATGTTTCTGGTTTTAAAGATAGAAAAGAAAGAAAAATGTTTATTTGGGACTCGTGAAGTCATATATCGCATATATAAACTTAAGCGCTCATAACTCTAGCTCAGAAAAAACTTCTATATGTTTTGGTTCTCCTGGTATTTTTAAATGCTATCCACTCACAATTCCAGCCTCGGAAATACTTCGACATGTTTCTGTTTTCCTTCTTCAATTTTGAATCCTAACCGCTCAAAATTCCAGCGCAAGAAACTTTAAATCATTTTTCTGGTCTCCTAGTACTTGTGAATCTATAGCGCTTACAATTCCTGCCAAAAATATAATTTGAAATGTTTTGGTCTCCTGGTACTTTTGTAAGTATCTGTAGTGCTCATTATTCCAGGTCCGAAAATGCTTCTACATTTTTCTGATCTCCTGGTGCTTTTGATTCTTAACTGCTCTCAATTCCAACCCTGGAAATACTTCGTCATGTTTCTGGTCTCCTGGTACATAATGAATCTTTAGCGCTCATAATTCCTGCCCGGGAAAAACTTCCACATTTTTCTGTTGTTTTGGTAATTTTGAATCCATACCGCTCATATATCTAGCGCGGAAATATTTTGACATGTTGCTGGCTTCCTGGTACTTATGAATCTATAGGAATCACATACCTAGTTCCGAAAATACTTCGATATGTTTCTGGTGTCCTGGTAATTTGGAATTTTAACCGGTTATAATTCCAGTGCCCGGGGTGGTATGTTTGTATGTTTGTTACGCAAGCATAGCCAGGGCAAATCGTTATAGTATGATCGCCCTGATTTCACACGGCAACAACACTGCGCAATACCTAGAAGCTGACGCTGCACACGTGCCCCGCGTCGACGCGAAGCCACCCGATTCCGCGATTCATGGGAACATTCTTTGGTCAATCGTCGACTGAATAATCCCTAGCTAGTTTTTAGTTAGATTTTAAATATAATTGTATTTTTTTGGGAATCTATTAAATTCTTTAAAATAAAATTAAGTTTCTTTTGCATCCTCTGCTGCCACCGAACTTAATTGGCGCAGTCGGTAGGATATTCGAGGTATATTAGGTACGTGACGCGTCAAGATTTCCCCTAAAATCGGACCGAAGTCCCGCGTGACTTACCGATTCTCGAGTATCCTGAATCTACATACATCGTGAGGCGCCAGCGGAGGTGAATCCAGACATCGATTCGGCAAGAAAACTATGTTGTAAGTACTTTGAATCTTTCAAGTCCTTACTGTCCTATTTTTATTCCATCATAAATCCTTACCTGTCATTTACAGTAATTTTTTCTTGCGAGTACGCATCGTATAATATAGATATTGTGTGTGCGTGATTTATTTTAGTGTTTTATGTAATAGCTTTCAAGATTTTCCACCCAAGAGAGTCGCGTAACCCTAGTTTAGGTAGTAGTAGATCGAATAGGCTTATCACTATAGACGAATCTAGGCAGTTAGGTGAACCAGAACTACCAGACGCAGATATGTCTCAGGACAAAATTGGAGAAATTTTTAAATCATTCAGGATTTTGCCTGATTTCGATGGCAACCCACACGTGTTAACCCGTTTCATAAACCTCTGTGACCAACTGGTTCTTGCATATTTCAATACAGAACCGGGTAATGAGTTAACCAATTTGGCCCTTATAAACGGCATATTAAACAAGGTTACAGGTTCCGCAGCTCGCTTGATAAATACTAACGGTATTCCCGAAAATTGGATCGGTATTCGAAGTGCACTAATAAATAACTTTGCTGACCATCGCGACGAGACCGCTTTATATAACGATTTGTCTTTGCAAACTCAGGGGCCTTCTACTCCACAAGAATTCTATGAGCGCTGCCAGAATTTGTTTAGCACAATCATGACATACGTCACATTGCATAAAACCGTGGCTACTAACTACAGTCACAGCGAAACGTGACCTTTATAAGAAACTGACCCTACAATGTTACTTGGCGGTTTAAAAGACCCCTTAGGTTCTAGAGTCCGTTGCATGCGTCCCGAAACGATGGAAATAGCTCTCGAGTTCGTTCAGGAAGAGCTTAACACACTTTATATGCAACAACGCACCGAAGGCGGGTCTAGCAAGAAAGATAATATTCAACAGCCTTCCAAGCCTAACTCGAATTTACCACTAAATCACTTTATACAGCAACCTACGGCAATGGGTATACCCGGTCCCTCTAAACCACAGGTATATAGCATGCCTGGTCTTTTGCGTCCCCAGCAATCCTTTCCTCAACCTTACCAAGGTTGGCGGCATAATGTACCCCAACCACAGCAGCTACGTGGCCCCACTCGGACTCAACAGATGTTCCGGGCACCACCTCCAAATTATAACGCTCAGGGCAATGCCTTTAGGCTTCCGAATGGATTACCCGTGCAACCCACTAACTCTAATAATACGCCGCGTCCTATGAGTGGCGTCAGCCATTTTGTGCCTAACCCTTTACCCTCGATTAGACAAGGCTGGCAAATAGCTGGTAATCCGCCTCCCAGCAACTATTTCAGAACGCGTGAGGTTAACAACTATGATTGTGTATTTGATCCCTATTACGACTTAGTCTGTACAGCGTATAACCAAGACTTTGATGCTTTTTTTTTTTTTTTTGAGGATGGGAAATCATCAAATGACTCCTCCCGCTCTGGGTGAAGCAGAAGGGAGTGTCAGACTCTTACTGACTAAAACCCATCCGTGTTCCTCCTAATGCCCTTTGCGTTCCAGAGCCGCGGTGACTCTTTCAAACAGATTCCGCAACCCCGGCAGGCACTGGCCCTAGCGGGCCCCGTCTTCTATGCTGACAGCTCTTTGAGGCGCGCGTGGAACACAGCGCGCCGTCGACTCGGGCCTGGTTCTGATCGGACGGCGAGCCACCCAATGCTCGTCGTCCGCAGGCCCGCGCCTACGGTGGCCGAGAATCGCCCTGCGACTCCCGACGCCCGGGGCGTCTTCTCTTGTTGCGGCGGCTGGGGCGTGAGGTTTCCCTCTCTCTCACGCGTTCGGCCTCCTCCTTCGCTAGCATTACTGCTTCGCAGAAAGAGGTGACCGCATCCCATGCCTCCTCGCTCCGGACCATAGATTGAATCAGAGCCGGACGCGAGAGGTCGCCGCCGCCGATCGCCTCGACGAGGACACGGCGGTGCTCCGCCCAAGCAGGGCAGACCTCCACCGTATGCTCCACTGTGTCCTCCGGGCGATCCTCGCAGTGTTGACACCCGGGCGTATCCTCCCGCCGAATCCGAAACAGGTACCTCCCGAAACAACCGTGTCCGGTGAGTACCTGCGTCAAGCGGAAGGTGAGGACGCCGTGGCGCCGCTCTAGCCACTCCTCAAAGAGGGGACTTATCGCCACAATTGTGGCGTGCCCAACTTTGATGCTTACCAAGAGTATCTAGATTTCTATACTAACTATGGGCAATATGAAACCACCAGTGGAAGAGGAATTTAAGCCAGATGTAGACGAAACCGGAAACGAAAACCAAAAACCGGATAGAAATTTTCCCGAGATCCCAAAATCAGAAAAGCCAAAATAGATGTGAATTTTAACATACAGAGACAACTTGGGTATATACAAATCCAAAATCCACCTTTAAAATTTCTACCCCACCGAGGGTGTCCCCCCCCACCGAGGGTGTCCCCACGTTGCCGTCGTGGTGGGGCTTGTGTGTCTCAGTGATCTTGGAGCTCTGCCGGTAGAGTTACTCATGCCGGAAAGGTTCAAGTGAGAGACCAGACAAAGAGGGACACGAGAGGGGCACACCGTTCGGAGACTTGAGCAGTGCTCGAGTTTTCGGACGGTGTGCGTTTCATAGGAAGGAATCTTGCTCACTGTTTTCTGGTACGCGTCTGCTCATCAGACGTGACTGTGAGGACAGTGAGCAAACAAGAAGAGAGAGGAGAAGGGAGGAGAGAGAGAGGGGAGGAGATAGGGACCGCACCCTTAAAAGGAAAAAATAAATAAATGAATAAGACAAAAGGTAAAAGACTACCCCAGGGCGGTACCAGCTGCTCAGCAGCTGGAGAATCCGCCACGTCTCCTCTGGAGGCGTCATGCCCCTCGTATTCTGGGGGGGGCAACCCTTGTCTTCCGCTTGCCAGTGGCAACAAGAGCCGAGGAGGCTCCCAATCCGAAGCGTCCTTTGAGGACCTCATCAATTTTAATTTTAATGCGCGCGACGAGGTGTCGTGCGAGCGCAGCACAGAGGCTCCCTCCAAATTGTGGAGGAAGAGCTCGCTTGAGCGTCAGGGAGATGCGGGGTCAGACTCCGACTCTGCGTCAGTCGTCAGCTCGGCGTGCCCTGGACACGAGGGAGTGGTGGCTACTGCGGAGAAAACCAGGCCAGCAGCAGGGCAGTTTCTTCGCAAGCGGCCTAGACCAGAGGACGACCAGGGGTCATCCTCCAACGGAGAGATGGCCTCAGCCCCAAAAATTCCAACCAGTAGGCGGGGTAAGGGCCGTGAAGGAGGAAGGGGGAGAGGACTCGCCTCCCAGGAGGGTGCTACAAATCGCGCCGAGGAGAGGCGCCACCCTGGAGCCACCGGTCGAAGGGCTTTCCTTTCGGCATCTTCGGGCAGTGAGCCGGACACCGGTGGCGGCCCCAATCTGGAGCGTAAGGCCAGGTTTGAGCAGGTCGTGGAGGCTGCCGTCCGCAATGTGGCCTTGAAGAGGTCGCAAGCCTCTAAAAACAAGGCCATAAGCGCGGCGGCGGCCTCCATTTTGGCGGCAGCGGAGGACAACTTTCGCGGGCCCCTGGATGAAATGTCCAAGTTGCGGAAGGAAGTCGCCCGCCTGGCGGCCGCCACGGAGCTTCTCCAAAAGGAGAATGAGAAGCTCCGGGCAGACCTGGCCGGGCTCCCAGGAGCTGGCTCGAAAGAGGTGCCACAAGGGGGGCGCAAGCACGGGAAAAGCCTGTCTGTGCCTGAGGAGAACCAGGTTCTGAACCAGGTACTGAACCTGGTGCGGCAAGAGCTGGCTCCTATCCGGGAACGATTCTCCGTCCTGGAGGGCATTGTCCTGCGCCCCCCACTAGCGGCAAACCAGACGGCCTCAGGCCAGATGAAGAAGACGGCCTCGTACGCAGCCGCCGTGGCTGCCAAACCGCGGCCGTCCAGCCAAGCCCACCGAGGGGCCGGACCGGTACCAGAAAAGTCGGCACCCGCGAAGCAGCGAAGAGGTGGGGAAGCTGCACAGGCGGCGAGGGCTAAAGTGCCAGCAGGGCAACAAGCGCCCTTGCCTCCCAACTCTCCTGCGACCGAATCCGAATGGCAAGTGGTCGGAGACAAAAAGAAGGCAGGCAAGGCAGCCAGGGCAGCCAAAAAAAGGCAGAGGAGGCGGCAGCGCAAAGCGCGAAGCATCGCGGCTAAGCTCCGCGCCCCGAAGACCGCAGCTGTAGTGTTAACGCTACAGCCAGACGTGGAGAAGAGGGGCGTGACGTACGGCCACGTGCTCGCGAAGGCAAAGGAAGCAGTGAACCTCCAGGAGCTCGGCATTACTGGGGGCCTCCGGCTCAGGCTGACCCTGACTGGGGCCCGGATGCTGGAGATCCCCGGTTCAGCCAGTGGCCCGACCGCTGATGCTCTGGCCGAAAGGCTCAGAGCGTCCTTAAATGCGGACGAGGTTCGAGTGTCCAGGCCTACCAAGTGCGTTGACTTACGCATTCTAGGTCTGGACGACTCCGTCACGGAGGAGGAGGTGGTGGCCGCCGTCGTCAGGACAGGGGGGTGCTCTGCCGAGCAGGTGAAGGCAGGCACCATACGTCCTGACCGCACGGGCATGCGAACCGTCGTGGTGAGCTGCCCCGTGACGGCGGCCAAGACAATATCGGAGGGCCGAAGACTCTTGGTGGGCTGGGTATCTGCGCAGGTCAAACTGCTGGAACCCAGACCTCTGAGGTGCTTCCGCTGACAAGTGGGCAACCACGTGGGAGTTCAGTGCACCTCGGAGGTGGACCGCAGCGATCTTTGTTTCCGCTGTGGTCAGCCCAGACACAAGGCCGGCTCGTGTAACGCCACGCCGCACTGCGTTGTATGTGCGGCAGCTGGCAAGCCGGCCGATCACTGGGCTGGGGGCAAAGCCTGCGCTCCACCCGCCAAGGCCGGGGGCAAAAAGAAGCCCTCCACCACCGCCGTCCCTACCGCCGCCGCCGCCACTGTTGTCGCCGCTGCCGCCACCACCACCGCCGTCGCTGCCGCCGCCGTCGCTCCGGTTGCCGCGAGTGAGCCCTCGCAAGGGACTCAGGATGAGGCTGAAATGGAGTGCCAATAACGGCTCCATTACGCCTCCTTCAGGCGAACATCAACCACTGCGCCGCCGCTCAGGACCTGTTGGTTCAGAGCATGGCACAGTGGTTGATTAACATCGCCGTGGTCGCTGAGCCCTACTTTGTCCCGCCCAGGGATGACTGGGTGGAGGACCTGAATGGCTCAGTGGCCCTAATTTCGTCGGCCGCTGCCGGTACTCCGTCCCTCGAAAACGTCAGGAGAGGACAGGGGTGCGTAGCAGCACGGTTTGGGGAGTTTGTCGTGGTAGGAGTGTACTTCTCCCCGAACCGAACTCTCGCCGAGTTCCAAAACTCCCTTACGGAGTTGAGCGTCGTCGTCACCAGGTATCGTTCCCTCCCCGTGCTCGTTCTCGGGGACTTCAATGCCAAGCATTTGGCTTGGGGTTCCCGTTATACGGACACGCGGGGCAGGATGGTGGAGGACTGGGCTCTGGAGACAGGCCTGGTTGTCCTAAACCGGGGTTCTGTCCCCACGTGTGTGCGGATGCAGGGGGAGTCCGTGGTGGACATCTCGTTCGCCAGCCCTGCTCTGCTCTGTCACCGCGTGTCATTGACTGGCGCGTATTAGAGGAGGTGGAGACCTATTCCGATCACCGGTATATCCGGTTTGATGTCTCCGCCCAGACCTCAACCGCGCCAGTCCGACAGGCCCCGAGTGGTCCGTGGTGGGCGCTGAAGCAGCTGGACCGGGAGCTCCTCCTGGAAGCTTCGATCGTGCAGGCCTGGGTGTCACCTCCGGACAGGCCTGCTGACATCAACGACGAGGCGGAGTGGTTCCAGGAGGCCATGTCCGATATTTGTGACGTGGCAATGCCCCGGGTTAAGCCAGGACGCGCCCGCCGCCAGGTGTACTGGTGGTCGCAAGAGCTGGCGACGCTGCGTCAGGCATGCGTCGCCGCTCGGCGCCGGTACACCAGGCACCGCAGGCTCCGCATCCGCCCTCCGGATGCGCAAGTCAGAGAGGCGGAGCTGTACGAGGAGTACAGAGTGGCGAAAACCGCCCTCCGAGCGGGGATCCTGCAGGCCAAGGATCTGGCTCGCAAGGAGATGCTGGAGTCTCTGAATGGGGACCCGTGGGGAAGACCCTACAAAATGGTGCGGAATAAGCTCCGCACCTGGGCCCCCCCGTTGACGCAGAGTCTCCGGCCCCAGCTGGTGGAGGACGTAGAATAGAATAGAATAGAATAGAATAGAATTTTATTCTGCAAATATGGGTAGTATACATAGTTGTTACAAATAATTAAATTAAGGGTCAGCCATATTTTACCATTCGGCATGCAGACATTTAGGTACCTACTTACATTATTTCTTAAACATACATTTGATGTCCATAACAATCAATGAGTAATCATTACCGTATTATTATTCAATATAAGTTAAAAATAGCCATTATTCAAATTACTAGTCAATATAAATTAAAAAAATAAAAAATTAAAAAACATATATCAATATCATCAAATTATACAGATGTCAATCAAAAATTACCATTATATACTATAATTCAAAACAAATATTTTTCTCAGTTAGAAATTCAGCTACACTGTAGTACGTTTTATTACTCAAAAAATTACGTAGTCTTCTCTTAAACTGCAATGTATTTAGGTCTTTCCACCCACTTGGTAATTTATTGTAGATGATTGGGGCCATGCAATATACACTGTTGCGCATCAACGCGGTTCGACATGACACCTGACATAATTTGCTATTGTCACGCCTATTCCTTGGGAATACATCGGCTAGGCGTTCAAAACGACTTGGATTTTGCTTGACAAACATGGCTATTTCGAAGATATAAATACAAGGAAGTGTCAAGATGTTGTATTGCTTAAAATAGGGATTGCAACTGTCTGTAGTTTTAAGTTTAAACATTGATCGGAGACATCGCTTTTGAGCCTTAAATGCTATGTCTCTATCAGTTGAGTTTCCCCAGAAAATTATGCCGTAGCGTAGATAAGACTCAACTATGCCGTAGTAAGCCGTGACAAGTGCTTTGGTATTAACTATGGAGGATAATCTATATAGAACATAAGCAGATGAGCTCAGTTTTTTACACAAAATATCTATATGTGCCTTCCAATTTAAGCTGTAATCTATTTGTAAACCTGGTATCTTCTGCTTCCTTAATATTGTCATTCTTGTAGTGTATGTGAAGATTACTCAAGCCGGGAGTACGTTGTCTAAAGTGCATTATCTTTGTCTTACTTAAATTTATAATCAAACGTGGTGACGTGGTGAGCGCTCTGTTCCCCTCGCGAGGGGAGCATACTCCCCCGCCTATGGCTCCGCCGCCTGCGATGCCCGATGCGGACTACACGGATGACGACGATGACGATGCTCCTGAGGTGACTGAGGTAGACCTGAGAGTGGCGGTTAACAGGCTGAAAGCCAAAAATACCGCCCCAGGACCCGACGGCTTACCCGGGAAAGCCTGGGTCCTGGCCTTGGAGGCTCTTGGGCCTCGACTAAGAGGGTTCCTAAGCGAATGCTTGGAGAGGGGCCAGTTCCCACTTCGTTGGAAGACGGGGAAACTGGTCCTCATTAAGAAGCCAGGGCGCCCTGCGGACTCTCCGTCCGCATACCGGCCCATCGTGCTGCTCGATGAGGTGGGCAAGCTCTTTGAAAGAGTAATTGCAAACCGCCTCGTCGAGCACCTTGTGAGGGTGGGGCCGGATCTGGCGGAGAACCAGTTTGGTTTCCGCACGGGCCGCTCGACGGTGGACGCCATCATGCGCGTGAGAGCCCTCTCGACGGGGGACGCGGTTTCTCGGGGCGGGGTCGTCTTGGCGGTGTCTCTAGACATCGCCAATGCCTTCAACACCCTACCCTGGAGTTGCATCAGGGAGGCACTTCGGTATCACCGGATGCCGACCTACCTCCGCTGCGTAGTCGAGGCTTACTTGACGGACAGAGCCGTCATCTACCCCGGTCACCTGGGGGAGTGGAACCGGCGAGAGATGTCGTGCGGTGTTCTACAGGGTTCGGTTCTGGGGCCGCTCCTGTGGGACATCGGCTACGACTGGGTGCTGCGCGCCGACCTCCCTAGCGGCGTCAGCGTGGTCTGCTACGCTGACGACACGCTGGTCCTGGCGCAAGGGGGATCGCACCAGGCGGCGGCCGACGCTATGACACGCGGGGTTGCGATAGTCGTTGAGAGGATCCGGCAGCTGGGTCTCGAGGTGGCCCTGCACAAATCCGAAGCCATGTGTTTTCATGGCTCTCGGAACAGACCACCATCGGGATCCCAAATAACGGTAGGAGGGGTTCACATCGGCGTCGGATCGACGATGACGTACCTGGGTCTCGTCCTTGACAGCCGGTGGAACTTCGTCGAGCATTTCCGACGTTTGGCTCCCAGACTGGGGCGAGCCGGGGCTGCCTTCAAGCGGCTTCTGCCCAATCTAGGGGGTCCAAACGCCTCCTGCCGGAGGCTTTACGCGGGGGTCGTGCGGTCCATGGCCCTTTATGGGGCGCCGGTGTGGGCGCCTGCTTTGAGGAAGCGACCTGCCCGTTACCTCAATGCGTCCCAGAGGGTTATGGCCATCCGGCTGACTCGGGGATACCGCACGGTCTCTGGCGAGGCGGTGAGCCTCCTTGCCGGACTGCCGCCATGGGATCTAGAGGCGAGAGCCCTCGCGCTCATTTACGAATGGCGCGTGGAGGCGCTACGCCGGGGCGAGACTCCTCTGCCGCGGCAAATCGCAGCACGGCGGACAGAGCTCCGGCAGGATCTCATGGCGGTATGGAGACAACGACTGTCGCAACCCAGCGCTGGGCACGCCACGATTGCGGCGATAAGTCCCCTCTTTGAGGAGTGGCTAGAGCGGCGCCACGGCGTCCTCACCTTCCGCCTGACGCAGGTACTCACCGGGCACGGCTGTTTTGGGAGGTACCTGTTTCGAATTCGGCGGGAGGATACGCCCGGGTGTCAACACTGTGAGGATCGCCCGGAGGACACGGTGGAGCATACGGTGGAGGTCTGCCCTGCTTGGGCGGAACACCGCCGCGTCCTCGTCGAGGCGATTGGCGGCGGCGACCTCTCGCGTCCGGCCCTTGTCCAATCCATGGTCCGCAGCGAGAAGGCATGGGAAGCGATCACCTCCTTCTGCGAAGCAGTAATGCTAGCAAAGGAGGAGGCCGAACGCGTGAGAGAGAGGGAAACCTCACGCCCCAGCCGCCGCAACAGAAGAAGACGCCCCGGGCGTCGGGAGTCGCAGGGCGATTCTCGGCCACCGTAGGCGCGGGCCTGCGGACGGCGAGCATTGGGTGGCTCGCCGTCTGATCAGAACCAGGCCCGGGTCGACGGCGCGCTGTGTTCCACGCGCGCCTCAAGGAGCTGTCAGCATAAAGGACGGGGCCCGCTAGGGCCAGTGCCTGCCGGGGTTGCGGGATTTGTTCGAGAGAGTCGCCGCGGCCCTGGAATGCAAAGGGCATTAGGAGGAACACGGATGGGTTTTAGTCAGTAAGAGTCTGACACTCCCTTCTGCTTCACCCAGAGCGGGAGGAGTCATTTGATGATTTCCCATCCTTAAAAAAAAAAAAAAAAAAAACCTTTAAAATTTCTTATAGACACTGGAGCCAACCAGTCGTTTATATCGCCTCAAGCTGTTGAAAAGTACTTTCCCAATGTACCTATTAACTACAACCCGTTTGAAGTAACTAACGTGCGCACTGTCTATAAAAATAACTTTTCAATAACCTTGCCTAGCTTCCCCGAATTTAGAGAGGAGGGCGATATCACCTTATTCATCTTGGACTTTCATAATTATTTTGATGGCCTTATTGGTTTTGATTTATTGGACTCATGGGGTACTAACACTGACCTAAGAAACAGGAAACTAATCACCAGAAACACTGAAATACCCATTGCTATGTATGACTCTCGCAACGCTAACCTCTACGAAGAAATCATACCAGCTCAAACATCTAAGTTAGTAAGATTGCCCATAAATTCCCACGATGGTGAGGTATTCGTTCCTGACCAGATAATTAGTAATTGTTTAATTTCTGATTGTTTGACTACAGTAAAAAATAATAGAGGTTGGGTACAAATTTCAAATAAGTCACCTAATGATGTAATCTTTTCCATGGACCGTCCCGTTACCGCCGAACTATTTAACGTACAGAGCGAACATGTAGAGCAATTATTTAACCGCACAGAGGAAGTTTTATCGCGTCTCCGGACCGACCATTTAAACCCAGAAGAACTAGCAAACCTAAGAGCTCTATGCGCACGGTACTCAGATGTATTTTATCTCGAAGGAGAGCCTTTAACATTTACGAACAAAATTAAACATAAGAATAAGACGACCGACGAAGTCCCCGTCCATGCTAAAAACTATAGATATCCATACATCCATAAACAAGAAGTCAAAGACCAAATCAGTAAGATGCTTGAGCAGAATATAATCAGACCTTCGGATTCTGCATGGAGCTCTCCCATTTGGGTGGTCCCCAAAAAGGCAGACGCTTCGGGTAAGACCAAGTGGCGCCTTGTGATAGATTTTCGTAAAGTCAACGAAAAAACTATTGACGACAAGTATCCCATACCGAACATTTCAGACATATTAGATAAGTTAGGCAAATGCCAATACTTTAGCACCCTTGATCTTGCCAGTGGATTTTACCAAGTTGAATTAGACCCTTCTGACATACACAAAACTGCTTTTAATGTAGAAAACGGGCATTATGAATTTCTAAGGATGCCGATGGGTTTGAAAAACTCTCCAGCAACATTTCAGCGCGTAATGGATAATATCCTAAGAGACCTTCAGGACATCTGCTTAGTGTATTTAGATGACGTCATTCTGTTCAGTACATCCCTACAAGAGCATATAATTAATTTAGAAAAGGTTTTTAAAAGATTGCGGGAATCCAACTTCAAGATACAAATGGACAAGTCCGAGTTCTTGAAGCTAGAGACCCAGTTTTTAGGACATGTCATTTGTAGAGATGGAGTTAAACCAAATCCAGATAAAATTAGCGTCATAAATAACTACCCATTACCTAAACCTGCTACAGAGATTAAACGTTTCCTTGGTCTCCTTGGATATTACAGGAAATTCATACCGGATTTTGCACGTATTACAAAACCCATGACCCAATGCTTAAAGAAGGGATCTAAAATAGTTTGTGACCAAAATTACATCAATTGTTTTGACCACTGTAAGACCCTGTTGCCAAATGACCCAATTTTACAATACTCGGACTTTACCAAAGAGTTTTTACTGACCACTGATGCTTCCAATGTCGCATTAGGGGCCGTGTTATCGCAGGGTCCAATAGGTTCAGACAAACCCATTGCATACGCCTCCAGAACTTTAAACTCAAGCGAACTTAATTATAGCACCATAGAAAAGGAGCTACTAGCTATTGTGTGGGCTTGCAAATACTTTCGACCTTATCTATTTGGCAGAAAATTTCAAATTATTACCGATCATAAGCCTCTACAATGGGTTATGAGCCTCAAAGAACCCAATTCCAGGCTCACAAGATGGCGTTTAAAATTATCGGAATATGATTTTTCGGTTGTCTATAAGCAAGGCAAATTAAACACCAATGCCGACGCCTTATCCCGTTTAGAGCTCCATAATGAAGAGGTAAGTTCAATAGTTGCGAACCCGTCTGAAGAGAATCAATCAGCTGGCGATTCCAGAACGATTATAGCCTCAGAAGCCGCAAACGACTCGAACACCTTAACAGTCCATACCGACGGTGAAAATCCCATCTTAGAAGTCCCTATCACTGAGCAACCACTCAACAAATTTACTAAGCAGTTAGTACTCACTATCGTAGGTGACATTAAAGGAAGACCAACCACTACAAAACCCTTCGAAACACACACGCGTACTGCCGTTCAATTGTCGGAATCCAATCTGGAGGAAGATGTCATTAACGCTATTAAAGAGTATGTTCACCCCAAAATCAAAACAGGCTTGCTGATAAATCCACCGTTGGCAATGTACACCGTCATTCCCATAATTCAAAAGACTTTTAAGAACTCAGCCATGAACCTTGCGCTAGCAAAAACCGAATTGGAAAATGTAAGAGAGTATCTGAGACAACAAGAAATAATTAACAAATATCACGACGGTAAAACAAATCATAGAGGCATAAATGAGTGCTATTTAGCCCTGTCTAACAAATACTTTTGGCCTAAAATGAGAGAGCATATCACTAAATTTATCAATGAATGCACAGTATGCGGCCAGGCTAAGTATGACCGCAACCCCATAAAACAACAGTCTCGTCTCGTCCCTCCACCCAGTAAACCTTTTGAAATCGTCCATCTAGAGTGAAAAATTTCTAACTATTGTTGATGCCTTCTCAAAGTATGCTCAAGCCTATTCCTTAAGAGACGGAACAGCAGTAAGTGTAGTGCAGGCGTTACTAAAATTTTGTACCCATCACGGAGTACCTTATACCGTAGTGATAGACAATGGACCGGAGTTCACCAACCAACTGTTCGCTGAGTTCACAAGACTTCATAAAATCCAACACCATAAAATAGCACCCCACACCCCTAATGAGAATGGAATTGTCGAGCGATTCCATTCGACAATCTTGGAACATCTACGTATTTTGAAAGTGCAACAAAAGAATGAATCCGTTCAAAATCTAATAAATTATGCCCTTTTGGCTTACAATAGCTCCATTCATAGTCTGACGAGATGCAGACCCATCGACGTTATTACTGGACATTTCGACCCGCGAGACCCGCTGGACATAGATTTAGCGACCCATTTGTTACAGCAATATACAGTTGAACATAAAAACAAAATGACTAATGCTTACAATTTAATTCACGAGTCTAGTCTGAACCAACGCAAAGATTTAATAGATGCTCTTAATAAATCCAGACAGACGGAAAACCAGTACTCACCTGAACAACAAATATTTGTGAAAAATCCCTTTGCCTCTCGCCAAAAGACAGTACCCCGTTATACAGACGATACTGTCACGGCTGATTTACCAATACATATATACACACGCAAGAAGCGTGGACCCATTGCTAAATCAAGATTAAAAAGAGTAAAAGCGCTCAATTGTTACAGGACCCTCCTAGTACTTCATCTGCTCCTGCATTCGGCCCTAACACAGGAGATAAAACTTGAAAATCTTGACGATGGCCCCGGTGTATTACCTTTTAAACTAGGTCCCTGTAGTATAGTATCTCATTATCATTCATTTTTACAACATGTAAATCTTCAGGAATTGCAGGACAAAGTCAATACCGTTCAAAACCAATTAAGAGAAATAAGCCCCGACCTTAATAATAGAAGCCTTTCTTTATTCCAGCCCCATATTGAATATCTAGAGGACCAGCTTCAAACCGTCCTTGACCAATTGCAATCATTTGAAACTACTCGCTCTAAAAGAGGTCTCGTAGATGGACTCGGTTCTGTTGTTAAAAGCATAACCGGTAACCTTGATTATACAGATGCAGAACACTTTAATAATGCTATAAAGTCTCTTCAAGATAATGAAAACAAGTTATTAACGGAATTTAATAAACATGTAAGTTTGACCAAGACTTGGGTAACTCAACACTCTAAACTAATAGATAGCATGGTAGACAACCAGAATAGATTAACAGCCTTGGTTAGGAATATTAGTCAGAGTTTGAATAAAGGAAATCATGACTTAGTTCAGTATGCTCACCTAGGACAAACCATTTTAATAATTAGTGATAACGTTGATAGGCTATCGCGAGAGATATCGAAGTTACAGAATGTACTGGCATTCATAAGAACTTCAACAGCACACCATGACGTTATTAGTTTAAAAACCATTAGATATATAATAAGCAAATTAAATGGACTATATGGTAGTAATAGAGTATTAGATATAGGAGCTAGAGAATATTATGACGTCATACAGTTAGGTTCATATTATATAGGTAACGAAATAGTTATAGTCTACTAGTTCCCGATCATTCTATCCCAAACTTATGATCTATACAGGATATCCATAGTCCCTAACAAAAACCATGAAATTCTCGTCCCTCACTTCCAATTCCTTGCAATCCATCAGAAAGATTTCAAGTACATAGAGGCTGAATGCCCGAAGTCCACTAAAGGGTATCTATGTGAAGAGATACACAACGTACAAAGCCGAACATCGCCGGACTGTATTCAAGCCCTCATCACCACGCAGCAGAGACTTCCCGAATGCAAACCAGTCACAATATCTCTTCAAAAACCAGCCTACGAAAAACTTGATGACCGCCATTACACCATCAGCTTCCCGACTCCGACGAAAGTACGTCTATCCTGTGAACAAGATCTCCACAAGTTACTGCAAGGAAGTTACCTCGTCATACTTCCACAAAACTGTTTTATCCAGACAGCCGAGTTCACCATCTCAAACTCCAATGATCGACTGAAAGGTCAGGCTTTGAAGATAACAGATGTCCTTAAAGAAGATTTATCTAACCCAATGGCACACCCACTATTCAATCTCAACTCTATTAACTTGAATGATCTTCACTCTACCAACAAGGAAATTTCACTGCAGTCACCGATACAGTTCGATACGCACTCAGATAGCAGCATCTATCATACAACTATACCGCTGTATGTGATACTACTCAGTGCATGTGCACTAACTGCATACTTTACTTATCGAAGATGTTACCGGAGACAAATCGATCTTAAGAAAGAATCCTCCGATGACAAAGAAGTGCGGCCGCAGATCATCTACGCTATACCAGAGACTCAAAAGGATAGAACAGATCATCTCCCAGCGCAATTTACGACCAAGATAAGATAAGATAAGATAAGATAAGATATTTATTTTGCAAATATGGGTACAAAAACACGGTGACATAATAATATAATTAGCAACAGCCATATTTTACCAGAAGGCATGCAAAAGTACAAAATACATTAATGATTCTACATAATAAAGATAAAAATGTCAATAAGTATAAAGATTAAAATTTCATTTCATTTCATAATAAAGATAAAAATGTCAATATAAAGATTAAATATTACGATTAAAATTTCATTACAATATAATTAAATTAAAATTAAGATAAATAAAAGATTATATGTCATTTTTTCTAACTTCCAGTCAATATAAAAGTGATCAAGAGATTCCTTTCTCCATTAAAAACTCTGCCACGCTATAATACGCTTTGTCTACTAAAAAGTTTCGTAGTTTTTTTTTAAATAACGCCAAAGTTAATTCTTTCCAACTCCTCGGTAATTTATTATAGATGACTGGCGCCATGTAGCAGACACTTTTGCGCATTAAAGTCGTTCTTGCACTAGGGAGACATAGCCTACTATTATCACGCCTATTTCGTGGAAATACGTCAGCTATGCGCTCAAAACGATCAGGGTTTAATTTTACAAACACTGCCATTTCTAAAATATATAAGCATGGTAAAGTTAATATTTTATTTTGTTTAAAATATGGGACGCAGCTATCAGTAGGTTGGAGTTTTAAAAATGACCGTATGCATCTTTTCTGTGCTTTGAATGCAGTTTCTCTTTCAGTGGAGTTACCCCAAAAGATAACGCCGTATCGTAGGTGGCATTCGACTAAACCATGGTATGCAGTCAAGAGTGCGTCTAGATTTATAATAGATGACAAAGTATGTAAAGCGTAAGCGGATGTGCTTAGTTTTTTGCAAAGTGTCTCTATGTGTTGTTTCCAGTTAAGTTTTTTGTCTATATCTAGCCCAAGGTCTTCAATAGTCGCTGTTCTTCGGGGGGAGGTGTTACGCAAGCATAGCCAGGGCAAATCGTTATAGTATGATCGCCCTGATTTCACACGGCAACAACACTGCGCAATACCTAGAAGCTGACGCTGCACACGTGCCCCGCGTCGACGCGAAGCCACCCGATTCCGCGATTCATGGGAACATTCTTTGGTCAATCGTCGACTGAATAATCCCTAGCTAGTTTTTAGTTAGATTTTAAATATAATTGTATTTTTTTGGGAATCTATTAAATTCTTTAAAATAAAATTAAGTTTCTTTTGCATCCTCTGCTGCCACCGAACTTAATTTGTTTGTATGTTGTATGTTTGTATGTTTGTTACGCATGGTCAACCTTAATGGATCGCTGCATCGGCATACCTGCATATACATTGCACACGGCACCTACGGGCACGAAACGCAAGCTCAGCATAACGTGACCAATTGACGTCAATCGAACCTTTCCATAGAAACATAAAACTGTGGAGCGGCACTTTTGGATCTGACATCGACCAATTGACACTTTTAGTATAATAAGTCGTAATTTCAATACTTTGTAATACAGTAATAAATTAGTTTATTAAAATAAATTTGCATTTTTTTGGATCCTCCGGTTGCACCCATCGTAATTGGCGCAGTCGGTAGGATAGTCCAGTAAATTCAGTGAATCGATCACCGACAACGGGCTATTCGAACCTACGGGTGTGCGGCTACGGAGGAGTATCCGAATATCGATACCACAGAGAGATGCAGATTTGGTAAGTACCTAGATCTACTAGAGTTGCTCGCCTTCCTATATTTTAGTATCCTTTGTGTAATTTCCTTTCTTTTCTGTGTTTCCTTTGTGTTAATTTCCTCAAGTGTTTCTATTAAACTTTCAAAATTTTTCACCCACGTATATCACGGACTCCTAAGTCGAGTATTTCTAATAGGAACTCGCAAATCGATGCGAATAGGAATTTAGATACTATATTAGAAGATAGTGAAAGTGTAGAATCTTACTTAATTACAGAGAATAATTTAACTAACAAAATGAGTACCGATTTGGTAGATCAAGTTTACAAGGCCTTACGCCTCGTTCCCGAATTCGACGGGAACCCGAACGTGCTCACGCGGTTTGTACGTTTATGTGACCAACTTGTCGCGCAATTTGTTAAGGCAGAGCCAGGTTACGAACTAAGTAATTTATCCTTGTTGAACGGCATACTTAATAAAGTTACCGGAAATGCCGCCCGCACAATAAATTCAAACGGCATTCCCGAAACCTGGCAGGGTATTAGAAACGCCCTGATTAATAACTTCTCGGACCAGCGGGACGAGACCGCCTTATACAATGATTTGGCCCTGTTAACGCAAAAGAATTTATCACCACCGGAATTTTACGAAAAGTGCCAAACTTTATTTAGTACAATTATGACGTATGTGACCTTGCATGAGTCCATACCTACTACCATCGAGGCCAAACGGACACTATATAAAAAATTAACCCTACAGGCATTCGTTCGTGGCCTAAAAGAACCTTTAGGCTCGCGTATTAGGTGCATGCGACCCGACACCATCGAAAAGGCCCTCGAGTTTGTGCACGAGGAAATTAACACCATGTACTTACAGCAGCGTAATGACCATTTGCCGGAGCGGAGACCTGTGCAGTCTACGTCTTCATTTAATCCCAGTACGTATCAGATTAAGCCATTTAATTTGCATACTCCACAGCCAGTCACTTTTTCAGCGCCGTTTAATCAGCCCGGTCCCTCCAAAAGTTTTTATCAGCCACAACCGCCAAGGCCAATGCAAGCTTGGAGACCCCAAGTGCCTTTCAATCGCGGTCCCACGCGAACCCAACAAATGTTAAGCGCACCCCCGCCTAACTATAGGCCCCAGAGCAACGTGTTCCGATTGCCTCAACAAAGGCCTAGTTTCACGCCCATTAATAATGGCCCTAAGCCCATGAGTGGTGTAAGCCACTTTGTTCCTAAACCTATGCCGAGACCTTCGACGGGACATGACTGGACTCAACAAGGAAATCCACCTCCCAGTAACTACTTTAAGACTCAGGAGATGAATGTTAACGAAGTAGACTTTTACGACTATTATGAATACCCCGACTATGCCTATAATGACTATTACGACCAGTTCTACCCTGTACCTTACAATTACGAACCTATGTATGAGCCACTAGCTCATAGTGATTATGTTCCTGTGCACGTAGAGGAACATCAGAATGTGCCTGAAGGAACATCTGCCCAAGGAACGTCTGCTGAAGGCCAGGATTTTCATACAGCCCCGAAATCAGACAAACCAAAATAGAGATTAACTTACAAACCCAGAGACAACTTCCATTCATTCAGTTTGCTAATCCACCCATTAAACTATTAGTAGATACCGGTGCGAACCTATCTTTTATTAGCCCGAACGTTGTAGAAAGATTTTATCATCATATCCACTGTAATTATGAGCCTTTCGAAGTCACTAACATCCACGCGACAACTCGTAATAATTATTCCATTACTATACCGTGCTTCCCGGAATTTAAAGAAACCTGTGACATTACCCTATACATTTACAAGTTCCACAATTATTTTGACGGCTTAATAGGCTTAGACTTACTAGAAAAGTTAGAGTCTAATATAGATTTAAAGAATAAGGTTCTTGTTACACGTAATTCATCTAATCCCTTGCGAATGTATGATTCACGTAATTGTAATCTTTACGAGGACATAGTACCCGCTAATTCGTCCAAATTAGCTAGAGTCCCCATTAATCTTCATGATGGTGACGTAACAATATCAGAGCAGACTATTTCCAATTGCACTATTCGCGACTGTGTTACTTCTGTTAAAAATAACCGTGGCATCATAGAAATAATTAATCCAACTAAACATGATGTAGTTTTCTCAATGGACAGGCCAGTTACCGCGGAACTTTTTAACGAGCAAAGCGCGACTATCTATCAGCCTAGCGATCGCGTATCCGAGGTATTATCAAAACTACGCACTGACCATCTGAATCCTGAAGAACGAGCCAACTTAGAATCTCTTTGTGCACAATATGCTGACGTCTTCTATATCGATGGTGAACCTCTAACTTTCACCAATAAGATAAAGCATAGTATTCATACCACCGACGAATTACCTGTCTATACTAAGACCTATAGATATCCCTTTGTTCACAGACAGGAAGTTCAGGATCAGATTAGCAAAATGTTAGACCAAGGGATAATCCGTCCCTCGCAGTCAGCCTGGAGCTCACCCATCTGGGTAGTTCCAAAAAAAACCGATGCGTCCGGAAAAACTAAATGGCGCATAGTCATTGATTTTCGTAAAGTCAACGAGAAAACCCTCGATGACAAGTACCCAATCCCCAATATTAATGACATCTTAGATAAACTTGGTAACTGTCATTACTTCACAACTCTAGACCTTGCAAGTGGATTTTACCAGGTAGAAATGGACCCAGCCGATATTCACAAAACGGCCTTCAATGTAGAACATGGGCACTTTGAATTTTTACGCATGCCCATGGGTCTCAAAAATTCTCCATCCACGTTTCAACGCGTGATGGATAATGTCCTCAGGGACCTCCAAAATGTCATATGTCTCGTATATCTCGATGACATAGTCGTTTTTAGTGTTTCCTTACAGGAACACATGGTAAATTTAGGAAAAGTATTCAAGAGATTAAGGGAATCAAACTTTAAGATCCAGATGGATAAGTCGGAATTTTTAAAGCTTGAAACTTCATACTTAGGTCACGTAATAAGTAAGGACGGTATTAAGCCTAACCCCGATAAGATCATTGCCATCCAGAAGTTCCCTATTCCTAAGACAGCTACCGAGATCAAACGCTTCTTAGGCCTGTTAGGATACTATAGGAAATTTATTCCTGACTTTGCGCGCATTACGAAACCCATGACGCAATGTCTCAAGAAAGGTTCTAAGATCACCTTCAATGACCCTAACTACATCGACTGTTTTGAAAAGTGCAAATTACTACTGACTAACGACCCTATACTGCAGTACCCTGACTTTTCTAAGGAATTTGTGCTTACGACTGACGCATCTAACTTTGCCATAGGAGCTGTCCTTTCTCAAGGACCTATAGGACAAGATAAGCCCTTAGCATACGCGTCTAGGACATTAAACTCCAGTGAGATTAACTATAGTGTAATCGAGAAGGAGTTATTAGCCATAGTTTGGGCTACTAAATACTTTCGTCCATACTTGTTTGGGAGAAAGTTTAAGATAGTTACAGACCATAAACCCTTACAATGGGTTATGAGCCTTAAAGAACCAGGCTCCAGACTCACACGTTGGAGACTTAAGTTGAGTGAATACAATTTTACTACAGTATACAAGCAAGGCAAAAAGAACACTAACGCCGACGCATTGTCCCGCATTGAAATCAACAACGAGGACGCTATGTCTATAGCGGTAAATGTATCTGAAAAGCCTCATTCAACAGTAGGTTCTGAAACACTGACAGCCCCTACAAACAACCCTGACATACTCGACAACTCTGACACAGCAACTGTTCACACTAGTAACGAAGCCCCTATTCTAGAAGTGCCAATATCAGACGAACCCTTAAATAAATTCAGTAGACAAATCTGTTTTGTACTTGTAGGCGATATTAAAAAACGACCGACAGTGAGTAAGCCATTTGAAACGCATACCCGAACTACCATTCAACTATCTGAGTCTAACCTGACTAACGACGTTATTAATGCAGTTAAAGAATATGTGAACCCTAAAGTCAAAACCGGTTTAATCATCCATCCTCCTCTTGCCATGTATAAAATAATCCCCATAATTCAAGACAACTTCAAAAGCTCTTCAATGAACATGGTTCTAACTAAAGTTGAATTAGAGAATGTTAAAGACTACCTGCGTCAACAAGACATCATAAAGAAATACCACGAAGGTAAAACAAATCATCGCGGTTTCACTGAATGTTACTTAGCCTTATCTTCTAAATTCTACTGGCCTAAGATGAAAGAACACATCTCCAAGTACATAAATGAGTGTACTATCTGTGGTCAGGCTAAGTACGACCGTCACCCCATCAAGCAAAGATTTAACATTGTACCACCCCCTAGTAAACCTTTTGAAATTATCCATCTAGATCTGTTCACAGCTCAAACAGAGAAATTCCTTACCATTGTAGACGCTTTCTCTAAGTATGCACAAGCTTATCACCTTAGAGATAGCACCGCTTTAAGTGTAGTACAAGCTCTACTTGTATTTTGCACCCACCATGGGGTCCCATTGACTATTGTCACGGACGGAGGCCCTGAATTCACAAATCAGATTTTCTTAGAATTCAACCGAACTCATAAAATTATTCACCATAAAATATTAGCGCATTCCCCTAACGACAATGGCATAGTAGAAAGGTTCCATTCTACCATTTTAGAACATCTTAGGTTATTGAAATTAGAGAGACGAAATGAACCAGTCGTTAATCTTATGCCTTATGCCATCTTAGCGTACAATAGTTCGATCCATAGCTTCACAAAATGTAGACCCTTGGACTTGATAACTGGACACTTTGACCCTCGAGACCCAATAGATATTGACCTATCTGAACACTTACTGCAACAGTACTCACAAGACCATAGGAAACGAATGAGTCAAGTATACGACCTTATTAACCAGACATCCTTACATGACAGGACACAACTGACTGAAACCCGTAACAGGGACAGAGAACCCGAGAAGGACTACACCCCTGACCAGCAAATCTTTGTACGCAATCCCATGGCGTCTCGACAGAAGTTAGCCCCGCGTTATACGCAAGATACTGTACTCGCAGATCTTCCAATCCACATCTATACGAAGAAGAAACGCGGTCCAGTAGCAAAATCTCGCCTTAAGCGAAGTCCTAAAGATCCCACTTTGTTACAGGATAATACTATGGCTGATGACCCTACATCCGGCCCAAGGACAAGAGATAACAGTTGAATCACTTGACAATGGACCAGGACTACTTCCCTTCAAATTAGGAGCGGCAAAAATCGTTTCCCATTTCCATTCTTTCCTAAGTCATATAGATTTAGAGAATATCCATCTTCAAATTGAAGTGGTAAAAACACAGATGGCTGAATTAAGTCCCTTAGTTAACAATAAAACCTTATTCCTATTCGACCCTCATCTGAAACATCTCAATAGTAAAATCAATTTAATTACTAGTAAAATTAGTATGTTTGAATCAACTCGTAGTAAAAGAGGCCTTATCGACGGTTTGGGTTCTGTAATAAAATCAATTTCTTGTAATTTAGACTACACCGATGCACTTAAATACGAAAACGCCATAAACACCTTACGTAATAATGAGCATAAATTAGAATTAGAAATTAATAACCATGTTAGTTTAAATCGTAAATTTATTTCACGTAGCTCTCAAATAATAGATAGTATAATTTCAAATCAAGATAAGATGAGTAAAGCACTAAACTTAATTTTGGAAAGTAACGCTAATAGGGATACAGATTTAATTAAATACGCCCATCTGGCCCAACATCTGTTAATCTTAGGAGATAATGTAGAAGATCTTTATGAAGAATTACGAAGTTTAGAGAACACCCTAACATTTATTCGTGCGTCGAGTACCCCGTACTCTTTATTTAATTTAGATGAAATTAAGTATATGTTAGGTAAATTAAGGATTTTATATGCTAATGACGAAATCCTTGACGTAGAAATTAGGCATTTTTATGAAATAATTAAACTAGGTTACTTCTATTCTAATAAGCAGATAGTAGTAGTTATAAAAGTCCCGATAGTTGTTTCCTCCACATATAATTTGTATAAACTTTCCCTTGTTCCTAACAGAAACCACGAAACTCTTATACCACCCTCACCTTTCGTAGCACTCTCTAGCTCAGACTCTAGGTACATAGAGACAGAATGTCCGAAGGTAAACTCCATATATCTCTGTGAGTCAACAGCCAACCTACAAATCCAGAGCAAACCAGATTGTATCCAGCATCTCATAGTCCATCAAGAACTTCAACCCAGCTGCAAGCTGACACCCGTAGCTCTCACCACCGAAGCCCTGGAAACCCTGGACGACAAGCATTATACCTTAAGTTTTCCTGTACCAACAAAAGTGAAGATGTCCTGCGGTCAAGAACAGTACCGGACCCTACGAGGCAGCTATTTGGCAATCATTCCCCTCAACTGTAACCTGAGAACACCCGCCTTCACTATCTCCAACACTGACGACCACATCAAAGGACACGTCGTGAAGATCATTGAGATGCCCCTATACAACGAGTCGAGGCCTGAAAATTATCCGAAACTCATCCTAAATTCGCCAAATCTACAAAAACTTCACACGCTTAGCAACGAGATAGCGACGCAACTGCCTGTACATTTAGATGACGCCACCGATCCCGTCATTTACCACACTACTATACCCATGTACCTCGCACTATCCGGTACATGCGCACTCATCGCCACTCTAATCTATCGTCGGCTACGCATAAGAAAAGCATCCAGAGAAATCACAGAAAACTTCAACAGCAACCCTGAAGCCGTCTATGCAATCCCATCACCACGCACTATCAACCCAAGCCAAATAAGGATTGACCCTGGATGTCTACCAGCGACCATCTTGAACAAGTCCATCGATACTCGCTGTTCTACGGGGGGAGGTGTTACGCATGGTCAACCTTAATGGATCGCTGCATCGGCATACCTGCATATACATTGCACACGGCACCTACGGGCACGAAACGCAAGCTCAGCATAACGTGACCAATTGACGTCAATCGAACCTTTCCATAGAAACATAAAACTGTGGAGCGGCACTTTTGGATCTGACATCGACCAATTGACACTTTTAGTATAATTAGTCGTAATTTCAATACTTTGTAATACAGTAATAAATTAGTTTATTAAAATAAATTTGCATTTTTTTGGATCCTCCGGTTGCACCCATCGTAATTTGTTTGTATGTTTGTATGTTTGTATGTTTGTATGTTTGTATGTTTGTATGTTTGTATGTTTGTATGTTTGTATGTTTGTATGTTTGTATGTTTGTATGTTTGTATGTTTGTATGTTTGAATGTTTGTATGTTTGTATGTTTGTATGTTTGTATGTTTGTATGTTTGTATGTTTGTATGTTTGTATGTTTGTATGTTTGTATGTTTGTATGTTTGTATGTTTGTATGTTTGTATGTTTGTATGTTTGTATGTTTGTATGTTTGTATGTTTGTATGTTTGTATGTTTGTATGTTTGTATGTTTGTATGTTTGTATGTTTGTATGTTTGTATGTTTGTATGTTTGTATGTTTGTATGTTTATATGTTAGTGCCCCAATCAGGCAAAAATGGCTGAAGGGATTTGGATGAAATTTGGCACACATATAGTCCACATCCTGGAATCAAACATAGGCTACTTTTTATCCCGGTAAAAGGCATGGCTTAATAGAGACAGAGGAGCGCTTCTGCTGCCTTAGTACTTTAGATTCACAAGTACCAGGAGAACAGAAACATGTCGTAATATTTCCGGGGCTGAAATTGGGAGCGTTAAAGATTCACAAGTACCAGGAGAACAGAACGATTTTATAGTATTTTTGGGCTAGAATGTATATTTTTTTAAACCGTCGAACAGAAATATGTATTTTGAAGATTTTTCCGGGCTAGAATTGTAAACGCTACAGATTCACATGTGTGACAGGAGACCAGAAACATGTTGAAGAAGTATTTCTTTGGCTGAAATTATGAGCGCTAAAAATTCTGAAGTACCAGGCGACCATAAACATGTCAAATTATTTCCGGCACTGAAAATATAACCGGTTAGAATTCAAAATTACCAGGACACCAGAAACATGTCGAAGTATTTTCGGAGCTAGGTATGTGAATCCTAAAGATTCATAAGTACCAGGAGGCCAGCAACATGTCAGAATATGTCCGCGCTAGATATATGAGCGGTAAGGATTCAAAATAACCAAAACAACAGATTAATGGGCGTTAAAGATTCATTATGTACCAGGAGACCACAAACATGACGAAGTATTTCTAGGGTTGGAATTGTGCGCAGTTAGGATTCTAAAGCACCAGGTGATCAGATACGTGTAGAAGTATTTTCGGGGCTGAAATAATGAGCACTACAGATTCACAAGTACCAGGAGGACAGAACGATGGTATTTTTGGGCTAGAATATTTTTTGTTTAACTTTTTAACAGTCAAACAGAAATATGTATGTCGATGTTTTTTCCGGGCTGGAATTGTAAATGCCATAGATTCACAAACAACAGGCGACTAGAAACATGTGAAAGTATTTTTTTGGCTGATATTGTGAGCGCTAAAGATTCACAAGTACCAGGACACCAGAAACATGTCGAAATATTTCCGGCGCTGGAAACGTGAGCGGCTAGGTTTCAACGGTACCAGGAGACCAAAAACACGTCGATGTATTTTCGTGGCTAGGATTGTGTATGCTAAAGTTTCACAATTACCAGGAAGCCTGAAACATGTCAAAATATTTCCGCGCTAGATATATGAGCGGTAAGGATTCAAAATTACCAAAACAACAGGAAAATGTGGAAGTTTTTCCCGGGCAGAGGAATTATGAGCGCTAAAGATTCATTATGTACCAGGAGACCAGAAAAATGATTTAAAGTTTCTTGCGCTGGCATTTTGTGTGGTTAGGATTCAAAATTGAAGAAGGAAAACAGAAACATGTCGAAGTATTTCCGGAGCTGGAATTGTGAGTGGATAGCGTTTAAAATACCAGGAGAACCGAAACATATCGAAGTTTTTTCTAGGCTGGAGTTATGAGCGCTTAAGTTTATATACGCGATATATGTCTTATACGAGTCCCAAATAAACATTTTTCTTTCTTTTCTATCTTTAAAACCAGAAACATGTCGAAGTAGTTCCGGAGCTGAAAGTACGGACAGTAAAAACTCACAAACTATGAAAAACGATGAATTTCCGAGAATAAGAATATGGGTGTTCAGGGTAACGAGATCATAGCGCCATCTTTTTGAGTTTAGAAAAGTTGAACTGTTAGTTCCCTAGATGGCGGTAAAAGCGAGATAGATCGCGCTATGGTTTCGTTACAAGCAATTAGGTGAGTAATTTTGTGGAATCTGTTTTTGTGTGTGTGAGCAGTACTATGGTACATTCATTGTGATTCGGTACACGTTAATATACGCGTTTAGTAACCAGTCCAGTGTTTGAATTAGCTACCCCTCTCTAAGTCGACCCGCGGTAAATACATGGTCCTTCGAGAGCCGGATATGGTCGGGAGTGTTTTTGGTGGTTTCCGGTGGTGGTAGAAATTACCACCCTTCGCGACGTTACTGGGTAGTGGATTGCTGCCCAGAGCATCCCCTTCAAGCGGGGTACACCAGGTGAGAGGTGTCAAGAGCTGGAGGTGGATCCGGTCTGGAGCGCAGCCGGTGGAGCGTGGTGCAGCACTACCTGGCGGCAGCTAAAACCGGAGGGACGGCGCAAGGGAGGAAAAGGACGGCAGATCGTGGGCAAGCAGAGGGCGCCACTTGCGGTGCAGTACAGCGCGCCGCCGCGCTGTTGTGGTGCAGTGCAGGGCGACATCATCAGTGGTCAGTGAGTGAAATTGGGAAAAAATCGTGAGTACAATTGTTTCCAATCTTAGTATCAAAGAAGAGTTTAATTGGAAAATTCCCAAAAAGTGATATTTAATTTGAACTGTATTTATAATTCTCGAGTAGTTTTGGGCTTGCAATTCCTTTAAGTGAAAAGTGGTTTCGACGGGGAATCCATGCCCGATTTTGAATCCAGGTGACTTTGGTGTAAAGACTTGTAAAATTTTACCGAATAATTTAGTAAATTTACTTTGTTGTTTCAAATAATTGGTTTAATATAACATATTTATTAAAAATGGAATCGTTTAGTAATCTCCAGGAGGACATTAGAGCTAAGATGTTAAAAGCTAAGACAAATTTCAAGATGTCCCCTAAAGAACGATTAACAGTTTCATATGTTGAAACCAGACTTGATAATTTAGAGCAACAATGGAATTTATTTACAAACACTCATACTAAAATTATAAGCCAAGTTAAAAGGAGTGATTTATACAGTTCAGATTATCATAAAAATTGTGTGTATGACGATGTAGAAGAATTGTACGTCGAATATAAGACTGATTTAAAAGAGATGTTATGTAAATTAAAACCAATGGTACCAGAGGGTAAGTTAAGTTATGTTTGTCAATGTGAAAGTTCATCTAGACGTTTCAGGTTGCCTGAAATAAAAATCCCAACGTTTTCGGGTAAATATACTGAGTGGCAGACGTTTAGGGACTTGTTTTTAGGACTTGTGCATGAAAACCAGTCTCTGGACGATGCCCAAAGGTTCTACTATCTTAGAGGACATTTAACGGGAGAGGCTGAACAGTTATTGCGAAATATTTAAGTGTCGTCCGATAGTTATCAAATTGCTTGGGAAAAGTTAGATAGTATGTACAACAACAAACGGTTTTTAGCTAACGGCATCTTGAAACGTTTGCTAAGTCAAAAAAGTCTAGTGTCTTAATCGGCTTCGGAAATTAAGAAATTAATAAGTACAACATCAGATTGTTTAGAGTCTATAAAAAATCTAGGTGTGGATGTTTCATCCTGGGACATTTTGATTATCCATATCATCAGTGCCAAATTAGATAAAGATACTCGAAAGGCCTGGGAGTTAAAGGTATCCTCAGAGCGAACTGATGAATTACCGACGTTTGTACAGTTTTCGGAGTTCTTAATAGGTCGATTCAGAGGTTTGGAAAATTTAGAACCTAAGTCAAATAATATTGATAAAAAAGTTACTAAATCTTTTCACATTGTCAAAAATAACGGCAGCACGTCATGTGCATATTGTGCTGAAGATCACAAAATAACTTTATGCAAAAGGTTCGGTAAAGAATCGAATGATGCCCGTCGTAAATTTGCACAGGAAAATAATTTGTGTTTTGTTTGCCTTCACAATAACCACTCTGCAAAATTCTGTAAAAACACTCTTAGATGCCAGGTGTGCAAACGCCGCCACCATACTTTATTACACCCAACAGGTGTGTCTGGGTCTGAGCTTGGGGAAAATAGTAGTGCTGCCCCCGAGGAAACCTCGTCAGCCGCTAGAAGGTTGATGAAGGAGGATACAAATAAGGCCAAGAAGGAAGTAACCGTTCAAGCGGAGGGGTCAAGCAAACCAGTAGTCTCATGTCTTTCGACAGGAAGCGGTCAGAAAACTGTACTATTAACTACAGCTTTGGTTAAAGCTGATTCGAAAGATGGGACCTATCAGGTAATAAGGGCTTTGCTAGACCAAGGGTCACAGGGATCTTTCGTTACGGAATCCACAGTCCAATATTTAGGATTAAAGAAAAAGCCATCAAGGCACACCGTGTTAGGTGTAGGGGGTGATAAAAGCGTAACGTCAAAGTCCACTGTCGTCATTAATTTGAGGTCTAGAATAGATCCCAAATTCCAAATAAGGGTTAATGCTTACGTATTGAAGTCAGTCACCGCCCTTCTCCCAGCTACGAAAGTAGCGAAGATAGAATGGGTAGACTTGACCGATGATGATTTGGCTGATCCCGAATACCACAGACCCAATAAAATTGATATTTTATTAGGTGCTGAGGTTTACAGTCAAATTATCCAAGAGGGCATTAAAAGGAATATAAGGGGAACTCTATTAGCGCAAGATACCACTTTGGGCTGGATATTATCGGGCGCTTGTGAAGTGGATAATGAGTCAAGTATTCATTCACACATTGCCGTGATGCATTCCAGTGTTCAGGTTGATGATAACCTATTGAAACGATTTTGGGAGTTAGAAGCGGAACCATCTGGAAAAAATAAATTACTCACGGAGGATGAAATTAAATGTGAAAACATATTTACAGCTACCACAACGCGGAATAACATAGGTAGATACATAGTGAAACTGCCGCTGCGTGATGCTGACCCGGTCAGCAAGGTTGGCGAGTCTAAGTGTATTTCTGAAAAAAGACTTAAGAGTTTAGAGACAAGGCTAAGAAAGAACAGTAAAAGAGGATGACATGCCTTCTGGCAAGTGGTTATTGGGAAAGATTGAGCAGAAGCATTATGGACCTGACGGAATTACTCGGGTAGCGACTTTACGCACGAAGGCTTCATTTGTTAAAAGGTCGATATCCAAATTATGTGTCTTGCCAGTTGCCCAGTAACATTGATTAATTTAAGGTAAATTAAGGTTTTATGTTGGTTGTACTTAATTATAAGTTTATATGGTTAAATTCACATTGTTGAATCGTTTGCCATTGTTTTGTTAACAGATATTTTGATTATAGATACTTACTATAGGACATTGTTTGCAGTTTTGTGACATTGTTATTGTTTTGTTCTGGCTATGACCCTTTAGCTTTGGCATGGTGGGCGGCCTTTAATAAGGACATTCTGCATCATGTCCTTGGTGGGCGGTATGTTCAGGGTAACGAGATCATAGCGCCATCTTTTTGAGTTTAGAAAAGTTGAACTGTTAGTTCCCTAGATGGCGGTAAAAGCGAGATAGATCGCGTTATGGTTTCGTAATTTTGTGGAATCTGTTTTTGTGTGTGTGAGCAGTACTATGGTACATTCATTGTGATTCGGTACACGTTAATATACGCGTTTAGTAACCAGTCCAGTGTTTGAATTAGCTACCCCTCTCTAAGTCGACCCGCGGTAAATACAATGGGACAAAGAATTTGCGCGCCACCTCTAAAGTCTACGCAGACGAAGTCGCGGGCGAAGTGCTAGTACTTTTATATATTCAGTGATTTAGTGATATTTCGTCAAAGTTATCTTCAAGTTATTACTTTTTTACTATGTCTAAGCATAGTGCTGACAAAAAATAAATGTTACTAAGAAAATAAAATTAAAAGACAAAGAACGTGAAAAGACAAAACGAAGTAGTGTGATTACATATTCATCTTCGTCGGATTCCGAGAAAAATCAAGGTCAGTTATGATGTATTTTTATTAATTGATTTCGTGTACGAGTTACACAAAACTGTATGTAGGTACGTGATAACTTTTATCCTCTTTTTATTTGGTCCAAGGTCCAAATAAATAAATTAGCATCTCTAAGCTAGCCTGGAGGATATGACTTTGAGGGTATTACGAAGGTATGGCATGGCGTGACGTTCAAGAAAACATTGAAATTACTCCTGAGGCACCGATTCAACTAGCATAGGATGATTCTCCGCAGCTTGATCCGGAACTACTATCAGCGCTGGGCGATACCACGGATGAATAGCCAATTTACGGCGAAAATATACAACATTAATTAGCACAACGTTGGATTCCTTTATTAAAAAGAGTACTTGCCAAGGATCTCAAAGAAAAAATACTTAAAGAATATCAGATACCGGAGAACTGCTAACTCTTTAGGGCGTCAATTTTGAATCCCGAAATTAAGGGTGCGATCTCAGAAATTATTATTAACCGTGATAAAAATATACAGTTAAAACAAGATCAACTAGGCCTCGGTATTAGCGCGCTTAATAAGCCTAAGTTGTATCACCTCCTAAAAAAAAAAAAAAAAACACAGTTTTCTGATAGCTGTAGGATCCTGACCGACCTACATTATACTGAAACCCAGGTGAGGACAAAACTCATAACTCCCTGTCTGGACAAGTTTTTTACAGCTCTTATAAAAGACCACGAAAGAGACGAGACGCTTTTCGGTGAAAAGCTCTCAGAAACCTATTGAGCGACAAGGGTTGCTGATCGAAAAATCCGCTTAAAGGGCCACGTCCTTACCCGCATCCACAGCTGGACCATCGACAGCGAGGGCTCAGTTTTCGGGAAACGGGACTGGCCCCCCTCGTTACGTCTCGGCGAGCAGGGGGGGGGGGCGAGGAGGATATGCAGGAGCAGCGACAGAGCAAGCACCGTGCCCAGACCCGACGCTAGCGATACAGGTACATGCAGGTCGATTACAATACTTTTACAATTGTTGGATGAACATCACTAGTAATATTACAATCTTGGACTAGATTAAAAATGACTACGTGATACCATTTTCTAAAAAAAAAACGCTGTACCCTCTAACACGTTTACGAAGGATGAACAGAAAGATATGTCCTTATCGATCGACAACTTGTTACAATTAGGCGCGATACATGAATGTGAGCCACAATCAGATCAATTTATTTCTAAAATATTTTTAACATCAAAATCAAAAGGCGGTAAACGATTTATTTTAAACTTAAAATTGTTAAATAAATTCGTAATTCAAAGTCATTTTAAAATGGAGGACTATAGAATAGCTTGCAAATTAATTCCTCATAAAGGCTTTATGGCCACCGTCGATTTAAAGGAATCATATTTATTGGTACCAATTCATTCATCACACAGAAATTAAAAAAAAAAAATTAACTTATGAATTCAAAACTATGCCTTACGGCTTATCATCGGCACCAAGAACATTTACAAAAAATATGAGAGAGGTTGTGGCCCACCTCAGACATCGCGGCTATTCGTCGGTGGTATATCTCGACGATTTGTTGTGTATTGGCCAAACATATACTGCTTAAATAACGTACAAGATACTGTTAAATTGTTACAACATTTAGGATTCGTGATAAATTTCGAAAAAGCTCTTTACAGCCATCGCAGGAGACTAAATTCCTAGGCTTTAATTATAACACTAATAACATGTCTTTATCCTTACCGAATAATAAACGAGTACATATTTCAAAATTAGTTAAAAAAATTCATTTCCTTACCACGTTACACTATTAAAGAGTTTGCCAGTTTAATCGGTGTTTTAACATCCGCCTGTCCTGCGATGAAATACATGGGTGTATACGAAACGTCTCGAGAGACAAAAGTACTTAGCATAAAATACATAATTATAAAACGTACGAATCTAAATTTAGTCCTTCGCCTGTAATACTGCCCGTCGATCTGGAATGTTGGTGTCAGAAAATTTTTTCGACAGCTGTTTCCTTAAGGCCTGATAAGTTTCAACTAGAACTTTTTACAGACGCCTCCAGGCCTGGTTGGGGCGCATTTTGCGATAGTAAAAGAGTTAACGGAAACCAACTGAGTTAGAATTCCATAGCAACTATTTAGAGCTGCTCGCAGTATTTTTCGCTATTAAATGTTTTGCACGCGATATACTTAACTGTTCCATTCTATTACGTATCGATAATACCTCAGCATTAAGTTACATTAATCGCATGGGTGGTATCCAATACCACCATTTAAATGACTTGACACGAGAAATCTGGCGTGGGTCCGAAGAGCGAAATTTATTTTTAACTGCCTCTTATATTAAAGGTAAAGATAATAAATAAGCTGATGAAGAATCTCGCAAGATAAACAAAGATATACAAATAAAATTGTTGGATGAATTATTTATTTATTTTATTTTATTTTATTTTATTTTGGCATCAAACAGTCATATATAAACAATGTGATTCTTCAGACAATTGGTTCCTTACAAAAGACCTATAGTGCCGACAATGTGATATCATGTTAAATATAAGTACAATAAACTCCTAACAAGGAAGGATGCGCAAGAAATACAACATATTAATTTTTGCATCAGAAGTTTAGAACATAAGTTCAATGAAACATACATATAAGTGAAGGTAGACAAAGTAAAAAAAAGGTAAGTTTTAATTAGGTGATATATCTACTTTTAAGTTTTAGTTTAAGGCTATTAAGAGAAATGTTAAAAAGGTCTATGTCTGTAAATTCTCTATTATAATTGTTAGTGGAACGGTATATAAATGAGTTTCGTGTGTATGTTTTGTTTAGTCGAAGAGGAACAAAAAGTGGTGTTGTACGTGAGGGGCGTACGGGCAGGGGGGTACGAGCGTGTGCTTTCAGTGATATTTTACCAAGCAATGAACCATTGACTGATTCACCAGAATCAGTCAATGAGTTTAAAATTTTGAACAATTGAATAATATCGAACATATTACGTCTGTTATTTAGACTTATCAGTTTATGCCTACGCATTGCATCTTCATATGCAGCGTCGTAAATATTATTGCGATAATTAAGTGATTTTAAAAACTTTTTTTGTATCCTTTCTATCCTATTTATATGTATGTTAAAACATGGGCTCCATACAGTACTACAAAAGTCTAGAATAGAGCGGACAAATGAAAAATAAAGAATTTTTAGAGTCATAACATTTTTAAAAGGTTTACTAATCCGTAAAATAAATCCTAGGCTGCGAAATGCGGAGCTAACTATGTGGTCTATATGATGGATAAATGTTAATTTGGAGTCCATAACGAGACCTAGGTCTCTAATGGTGGAAACTCTTTTAAGAATTAAGCCGTTTATGGCATAGTTGAAATTTAATGGGTTAGTTTTCCGAGTTGATGACATAATGAAACATTTATCTATGTTGAGATAGAGTTGATTTTTTGTACAGTAATTATGCAAATTTATTAAAGCACTTTGTAATTTAGAGCAATCTCTAACGGATTTAACCACTCGGAATATTTTCGTATCATCAGCGTAAAGTAAGTGATTACTGTGGTCAAATATGGTTCCTATGTCATTAATGTAGAGGCTAAAGAGCAAAGGACCCATATGGGAACCTTGGGGAACTCCGGAGGGAACAGGGAGGAATTGAGATGAGTAACCTTTAACACAGACCGCCTGACTTCGATTTTTTATATAGGATTGGATCCATCTTAGTAAGTTGCCGTGCACACCGGCCCTCGCTAGTTTTTCGATAAGCATATCATGGTTAATTTTGTCGAACGCCTTCGAAAAGTCAGTGTACACGACATCTACCTGCAGATTATTATCCATAGCGTTCACTAGAAATTCTGAGAAATTTAACATGTTACTATCTACACTGCGATGTTTAATGAAACCGTGCTGCTGCTGAGAGATGTGATTACGAAAAACGAATGAGATTTGAGATGTTACTATTTTTTCCAGTATTTTTCCTAGAACACACAATTTAGATATCGGTCTGTATTTAGTTACAGTGTCTTTTCTATTGTTTTTGGGTATAGGGGTTATAATTGACTTTTTCCATTTACTAGGAAACACTCCAGTTTCAATAGACGTGCGAAATATTAAGGTTATTGGTCTTGCAAGTACCTCAGCGCACCTGGATATGAACACTGGATGAAGGTCATCGGATCCAGCACCTTTTTTAATATTAACCTTTTTTAATTCATTTAATACTAGTTCAAAAGTAACATTTATTGTGCCTATGTCTACAGTAGAAGATGTGTTGTTGCTGTAAGGATAGGTTTGAGATGTGGACGAAACAAAAACTGAGTTGAAGTACTCATTAAAAGCGTCACAAATCTCCTCGCCTGTAGAGAGTATTTTTCCGTTGTACATCATCCTTGCAGGGATGGTATTAGATGTACCCTTTGATTTGACAAATGACCAAAAAGAATTAGGATCTTTTTTTATATTATCTTCAGAATACTTAATAAAATTTTGATAACAGTCTTTAGACATTTTTTTTAAATCTTTTCCGTAATAAAGAAAACGTGTGGTATTCGTGAAGGTTACCATATGTTTTCCATTTACGGTGAAATTTGCATTTTTCCTTGAATAACTTAATAAGTGATTTTTTGTCTTGAATTTAAGTTGCAGGTTGGCACAAATTCGTCCAAAATATTTTGGAGGACACTATAGAAGTAATCAATCATGGAATCTACATGGTTCATAGTGGAAAAAATATTCTCCCAATCCACGGACGCAAGGGCAGTTTTAATTGAGTCATAGTTTGCTTTATAATATTGCCTTTTCATTGTAGATGGGAGCTTGAGTGCGGGACAAAAGTCTAATTTTAAGTCAATTTCTAATGGGTTGTGATGCAAATCTTGTGGTACAAATGGTTGTTTGCACAGTGAGATAAGGTACAGTTCATTACTAAAAATTAAATCTAATATTCTATTATTATGGTTAAATTGATTATTGTATTGCAATAATGAAGAGAAATTCATGAAATCGGCGGTGAGACTAGCTAGTTTGTCATTACTAGTGTATATTATATCCATAGAATTTGAGTCATAATTGCAAGACCAACAAGCGTGGGATACATTAAAGTCTCCCAGTATTAGAAATTTATCATTATGGTTACGTAAAATAAATTCACTCACTCTGTCGTAAAAGGATGCTAGCAATGATACCTGTGTGAACTTGGCACCCGACTTTTTTTTTTCTTTTTTGTTTTTTAATTTCGATAAGTAGTGGATAGTAGTGAAGCTAACTTCGTTAGTAGTTGAGCCGAAAAAAAAAATAATAAAAAAATGTCATCCCCCGACATTGCAAAAAATTGCTTTTTACAGCTGATTATTAATAGGTAAACGTACGTAGTGGATTGTAGTGCAGTTTTTTTCGTTTGTAGTTAAACAGAAAAAAAAATGGCAAGAAATACATCAACGTAAAATAAAATAAAAACCGTTTTTTTTTAAAAACTATATGATTACAAATAACATAAAATAAATAACAGAAAATTACAGACAGACGCTAAAAGAGGTTAGTAGAAGACGTATTTTTGTGAATAGTAGATAAGAAATAGATTAAGAGCGACCGACTTAAGATTTTTTTTTAATTTTTTTTTTATTGAAGACGACACAATAACTACCGATACCGAATAAATGATTTCCATAAACGATAAAAATGACTACGAAACGTACACAGAGGTATGTAGTGGACAACTTTTCGTTTTAGGTTAGGTTAGGTTAGTTGGAGGCGTGGGTGCTAGCCAGAGTGTACGAGTGGACGGCGCGGCGAAGGGCGCTCGGGGAGCGCCCCGTCGCGGAGGAGCGGGAGGCAGTGCGGCGGGAGGCGAGGGACGCCATTATCGTCCACTGGACGGAGGACCTCGCCTCCGCCACCTTTGGCCGCCGAACCCTGGACGCGCTCGGTCCGGTCTTGCGGGACTGGCTCGAGCGCTCCCACGGATTCCTCTCTTTCCGTCTGGTGCAGGTGTTGTCCGGGCATGGTTGTTTCGGATCTCACCTGCACTGGATCGGGAGGGAGGAAACACCGGCGTGCCACGACTGCGGCGCGGCAGAGGACACGGCACAGCACACCCTCGAGGTGTGTCCGGCTTGGTCCGAGCTGCGCCGCAGTCTGACTGCGGTGGTCGGCCAGGACCTCTCACTTCCCGGCGTGGTCAGCGCCATGCTGGAGAGTGAGGTGGCCTGGGCAGCGGTCGCCTCCTTTTGCGAGGCGGTTATCTCGCAAAAGGAGGCGGCGGAGCGCGAGCAGGAGGACGATCCTCTCGCTGCGCCGCTCCGAAGACGGAGAAGAGGTCGGAGAAGGCGGGGCCTTCTCCCTCCTTGTGGTGGTGATGGGCGGGCGACAGGCGCGGGGGCGCCTTCGCCCGCATTGCACCCGTCACCACCTTCGTCGGACATTCCCGGCCCTCCCCCCACGGGGAGGGCGTGAAGGGCCCGCCGTGAAGGCGGGCGGACGTCGGAGGGGGACTGGACGTAAAGGCTGTGCCGATCTCCCAGTCCCCTTCCACTCAGACGATGCGGGAATGCCGCTGGGTTATTTTAGTGGGTACACCGGGCTAGCCCGTGGAGTCCCACATAGCCCCCCATCCCCCGATGGGAGGGTATGCGTAATGCATTTTTTCCCAGCGCAAAAAAAAAAAGGTTTGGTTAGGTTGGGGGATGGCGGACGAATTTCGCGCGGGGGTTCTTAGCCTCCGCGCGAAGAAGACGGCCCCTGGGCCGGACGGCGTCCCTGCATGGGTGGTGGCCAGGGCTGCCGCTCAGATGGAGGACAGGTTTCGGGAGCTTTTCAGCGCGTGTTTTACGGCTGGGAGGTTCCCGAAACTGTGGAAGGAGGGGCAGCTGTGCCTCCTCCGTAAAGAGAGACGCCCGCGGATTCCCCCTCGGCGTACCGGCCCATCGTTCTGCTCGATGAGGTCGGTAAAATGTTCGAGGGGGTCATCGCCTCCCGGCTCAGTGGCCTGTTGCGGGGAGTAGGGCCCGACCTGTCGGACGCCCAGTTCGGGTTCCGACAGGGGCGTTCGACAATCGACGCGCTGGCCCTACTCAAGGGCCAGGTGAAGGACGCGGTGGAGGCGGGGGAGGGGGTGTTGGCGGTGTCATTCGACATTGCCAACGCCTTCAACTCCGTCCCCCACTCGACCATATTGGAGGCACTCCGGTATCACGGAGTGCTCCAATACATGCGGAACGTCCTGGCCAGCTACTTGGAGGACAGAAAGGTCCACCTCGTGGACAAGCTGGCCAGGATGAGACGGTACGCAGCCGAGTCCGGTGTTCCGCAGGGGTCTGTCTTAGGGCCCCCCCTGTGGAACATCGGCTTCGACTGGCTCCTGCGGGGAGCCCTCCTCCAGGGCACGAGTGTCATCTGCTACGCGGATGACACTCTCCTCACTGCCCGGGGGAGGAGCTTCGGGGAGGCGGCCTGTTTGGCCTCGGCTGGCGGATCCTTGGTCGCAGGGAGGATCCGCCGCCTAGGGTTAAGGGTGGCGCTGAACAAGACCGAGGCCGTGTTCTTTCACGGGCCTCGGCAGCGCTGCCCTCCTGACGCCCACATATTCGTGGAGGACGTCAGGATAGGGGTCCAGGCCCAGATGAAATATCTGGGCCTGGTGCTGGCCAGCAGGTGGCACTTCGGCCCGCATTTCAGTGGGCTGTCGACGCGCCTGCTGAAGGCCGCGGACGCCCTGTCTTGGCTCCTCCCGAACCTGGGGGGGCCGAACGCGCGATGCCGGCGCTTGTATGCCGGCATTCTCAGGAGTATGTCCCCATACGGGGCCCCCGTCTGGGCGGACTCTCTCCACAGGAGGGAGAATGCTACCGCCATCCGCAGGCCCCAAAGGGCCATTGCACTGCGGGTGGCGAGGGCTTACCGCTCGGTGGGGTTCTCGGCGGCGTGCGCTCTGACTAGCACCCCTCCTTGGGAGTTGGAGGCGTGGGTGCTCGCCAGAGTGTACGAGTGGACGGCGCGGCGAAAGGCGCTCGGGGAGCGCCCCGTCGCGGAGGAGCGGGAGGCCGTACGGCGGGAGGCGAGGGACGCCATAGTCGTCCGATGGACGGAGAACCTCGCCACCGCCACCTTTGGCCGCCGAACCCTGGATGCGCTCGGTCCAGTCCTGCGAGACTGGCTCGAGCGTTCCCACGGATTCCTCTCCTTCCGTCTGGTGCAGGTGTTGTCCGGGTATGGCTGCTTCGGATCTCACCTGCACCGGATCGGGAGGGAGGAGACTCCGGCGTGCCACGACTGCGGCGCGGTGGAGGACACGGCACAGCACATCCTCGAGGTGTGCGCGGCTTGGTCCGAGCTGCGCCGCGGTCTCACCGCGGAGATCGGCCAGGACCTCTCACTACCCGGCGTGGTCAGCGCCATGCTGGAGAGTGAGGGGGCCTGGGCAGCGGTCGCCTCCTTTTGCGAGGCGGTTATCTCGCAAAAGGAGGCGGCGGAGCGCGAGCGGGAGGACGACCCTCTCGCTGCACCGCGAGAAGAGGTCGGAGAAGGCGGGGCCTTCTCCCTCCTCGTGGTGGTGATGGGCGGGCGACAGGCGCGGGGGCGCCTTCACCCGCATTGCACCCGTCACCACCTTCGTCGGACATTCCCGGCCCTCCCCCCACGGCGAGGGCGTGAAGGGCCCGCCGTGAAGGCGGGCGGACGTCGGAGGGGGACTGGACGTAAAGGCTGTGCCGATCTCCCAGTCCCCTTCCACTCAGACGATGCGGGAATGCCGCTGGGTTATTTTAGTGGGTACACCGGGCTAGCCCGTGGAGTCCCACATAGCCCCCCATCCCCCGATGGGAGGGTATGCGTAATGCATTTTTTCCCAGCGCAAAAAAAATAAGGTTAGGTTAGGTTGGGGGACCCCCTCACTGTGCTTGCGTTCACGTCGCGTCCCCTGGAAACGACCCAGTTCTGTCACCGTAACGGAGTGGCAGACTGGGATCGGCCAAAGTGCACAGTGCTTTCGTAGCTATCAAAATATTTTTAACCTGTTTTTAAATATTTTATGCGTTTTTAGCTGCGAACCTGCTGGAGGCTTTTTATTTTTTTAAATACCTACACCCTCGCGGGACGCCTGCGGGCGGTTTTTAAAACCTAAAGGCCCTTCTCAGGGCCAACCCAAAGGCCCTTCTCAGGGCCAACCAAAAGGCCCTTCTCAGGGCCAATCTGACGCTTCAGCGTCAGAAGCTAGCCGCGCGCCGTCTGCGGCTAGCTTCTTTGGTAGAGCACTCGTTGTCGGACTCCGACAACGAGTCTGTGATAAGCGTCTCGGACGCGGGCGACTCCAGGTCGCGGAAGCGGGCCTATCTCAAGGATGGGTCCGGGGGCTCCTCGGCCTCAGGCACATCGAGGAAGTCGAAGGCCAAGAAGCCGACGACGGTCGCGGACACCCACGTCGTGGGTCTCGCGGACGCCGAACGCCAATTGGACCTGGCTCAGCGGGCGCAGCGCCAGCAGGAGCTGGAGGAGCGGGTTGCTGTGAAGGAGCAACGGGCTCAAGCTGCGCGGATGGCGGAGGAGGACGAGGAGGAGATCGCGGAGGTCGCCTCTAAGTCCTCAAATCTTAAGGGCACCTTCCAGAAGGCCCTTAAATGTAGGGCCGCGAGCATGCGCGGTGTCGTCGCTGAGCTGGTCAAGCGCAAGACCACCGAGGAGACGCGGCAGCTGCAGGCGACAGTGGATCGCCTGCAATCGGAGGTTAGCCATCTTCATCAGAAGCTGGCTTAGGTCACGGCTCGGCCAAACCAGGCCAAACCGAGACCTGCAGCAGAAGCCCCCTCTTCCAACCTTGAGGATGTCATCCGAAAGGTCGTCATGGAGGAGAGGGCTTTCACACGAGCCTGTCTTGCGGGTATAGAGGACCGGCTCTTGCCCGAAAAACGCCCCCGACCGCCGCTTGCGGCGGACAAGAGGCGAAGCGAGCTGGGGCCGTCCTCTATGGAGGAAGGCGCCCTTCTCTCTTCGACCACCTCGTCCAACCAGCAAGGCTGGACCGAAGTGGTCGGGAAGGGGAAGGGCAAAGGCAAGGGAAAGAAGGTGGCAACGGCCGTCCCTGCCGTCCCCGCCACCACCCCTCCCAGCCAGACACAAACGACTGGAAAGGGAAAGGCAAGGCCAGAAAGGCGGCAGTGGCATTTTAAATCAACTATATTCAAGAAACCAATTTACTGTCTGCAAGGAAAGATTTATTTCGCCTGAAGATGTTCCAGAGACAGAGATTTCGCTGAGAGAGTGTTGTAGAACATCCTCTAAATGCGGAGGGCAAGGTTATAGTAGATGTGGTTGTAAAGGTGGTTGCAAGTCTAATAAATGTAGTTGTAGTAAAGCCAAAAAGTTGTGTACCTCAAAATGCCATCACAGCGGCAGTTGTTCTAATAAATAAATCTGTTACTTGCTACATATTGTATAATTATTGTTTTCAATTTTATGTTCTATTTTACCTAGATTTTCATTTGACTTTTATTAAGAGAAGATGCTAATTAAGCCTAATAATGAGTTTGATTGCTTAAACTTTAGTTTATTTTATGTTTTATAATAATAAGTCATTTCTATAAAACAATATCAGATATGTTGTGAATTTTTTGTTTTTTGAAGTGAAAACTTCTTTAGCGGCGTTGAGCACTTTTTCTGTAATGGGTATAAAATCTTAAACTCGTGTCAGGACACGTGACCTGATCGAAAAAGCGTAAGACGGACTCGCGTCAGGGTCACGTGATGCTGATCGAAAAAGCGTAAGACGGACTCGCGTCAGGGTCACGTGATGCTGATCGAAAAAGCGTAAGATCGAGGGGAAGGGAGAGGAACTAGTATCTCCCACTCTTTCTACCGTGCCTGAGTGTGCTGCTCCGCTTAGGCGGCACAAGGCGCTTGCGCGAATGTCCGTCTGTGTTTATGTACAGCGTGCCACGCGTATCCAAGGATACGAAATTACGGAATTACGAAATTATGGATGAAAGTTGATTTTTCTAAGAGATAAAAATTAATGTAATATAAAAATAAATAACGATATAATATTATGAATAATAACATGTAAATTGTCATATTTGTGTACGATAGCGCAATAAATAAACATTGTATTCTACCTCATAAATGATAGTATTTTTGTACTTATAATTAAACACAACGTTAATACTAAAGTTTTCACTTCTGCCGGCACTCCCGGAGTGCTATTTTTTTTTTAAATGTTTTATGTTATATTTTTAATATGACTTTCCTTAAGTTTTAAATACAAAAACTAGTGGATTCTTAATGTAGATGTCCTTGATAATTAATCCAAATAATGAGTCTGATTATTTAAATGGTTTAATATTTAGTTTATTTTAAGTTAAATGACAATAACAATAAAAAAAATGTAATTAAATATGTTTGTATTACTCTGCCCAAAAGGTGATGGACAATATGTATAATGCCCGGTCAATTTGATTATTTGAATAATTCTTATCAAATTGCACTCTCATATTGGGCATTTTTCATAATGACCGGGCATTATGTATAATGCCCAATTTATCACTTGGTCCATAACATAGGCACGCTCAGCGCAATTATTGTGTACTCGTACCTACTATTATTTCTGTTCATTTTGTCTACGTTGCTGAGAGTTTGTGTCTATGCTGAATAAATGTTTTCTATTCTATTCCATTCCATTCCATTCCATTCCATTCCATTCCATTCCATTCCATTCCATTCCATTCCATTCCATTTGTTCCATTCCATTCCATTCTATTCTATTCTATTCTAAAAAACCACTACTAGCAAATAAACGTATACATTTTTTTAATTTTTTTGCGGTTCTATGCGAGCCAGCCGCACGGTTGAGGTGCCTGGAGACGCGTCTCGGCGCGGGCCAGCTAGCTAGAGTGTTTTCGGGATTTAGACAGGAAGAAAAATGTGCACCGTGATCAAAAAACCACTAGTAGCAAATAAACGTAAATATTTTTGTAAATTCTTTGCGGTTCTATGCGAGCCAGCCGCACGGTTGAGGTGTCTGGAGACGCGTCTTGGCGCGGGCCAGCTAGCTAGAGTGTTTCCGAGATTAAGACAGGAAGACAAATGTGCACCGTGATCAAAAAACCACTACTAGCAAATAAACATACACATTTTTTTATTTTTTTTTGCGGTTCTGTGTGAGCCAACCGCACGGTTGAGGTGTCTGGAGACGCGTCTCGGCGCGGGCCAGCTAGCTAGAGAGTCTACAAGATTTAGATAGGAAGAAAAATGTGCACCGTGATCAAAAAATCACTACTAGCAAATAAACGTATACATTCTTTTTCATTTTTTGCGGTTCTATGCAAGCCAGCCGCACGGTTGAGGCCCAGCTAGCTAAAGTGTTTTCGGGATTTAGACAGAAGGAAAAATGTGCACCGTGAACAAAAAACCACTACTAGCAAATAAACGTATACATTTTTTTAATTTTTTTGCGGTTCTATGCGGGCCAGCCGCACGGTTGAGGTGTCTGGACACGCGTCTTGGCGCGGGCCAGATAGCTAGAGTGTTTTCGGGATTTAGACAGGAAGAAAAATGTGCAGCGTGATCAAAAAACTACTACTAGCAAATAAACGTAAACATTTTTTTAAATTATTTGCGGTTCTATGCCAGCCAGCCGCACGGTTGAGGAGTCTGGAGACGCGTCCCGGCGCGGGCCAGCTAGATAGAGTGTTTTCGTGGTTTAGACAGAAAGAAAAATGTGCACCGTGATCAAAAAACAACTACTAACAAATAAACGTATAAACTTTTTTAAATTTTTTGCGGTTCTATGCGATCTAGCCGCACGGTTGAGGTGTCTGGAGACTTGTCTCGGCGCGGGCCAGCTAGCTAGAGTAATTCCGGGATTTAGACAGGAAGAAAAATGTGCACCGTGATCAAAAAACCACTACTAGCAAATAAACGTACACATTTTTTTAATTTTTTTGCGGTTCTATGCGAGCCAGCCGCACGGTTGAGGTGTCTCGGTGCGGGCCAGCTAGCTAGAGTGTTTTCGGGATTTAGACAGGAAGAAAAATGTGCACCGTGATCAAAAAACCACTACTAGCAAATAAACGTATACATTTTTTTTATTTTTTGAAGTTCTATGCGAGCCAGCCGCACGGTTGAGGTGTCTGGAGACGCGGCTCGGCGCGGGCCAGTTAGCTGAAGTATTTTTGGGATTTAGACAGGAAGAAAAATGTGCACCGTGATCAAAAAACTACTACTAGCAAATAAACGTATACATTTTTTTAATTTTTTGCGGTTCTATGCGAGCCAGCCGCACGGTTGAGGTGTCTGGAGACGCGTCTCGACGCCGGCCAGCTAGCCAGCGTATTTTTGGGATGTAGACAGAAAGCAAAATATGCACCGTGATCAAAAAACCACTACTAGCAAATAAACGTATACATTTTTTTAAATTATTTGCGGTTCTATGCGAGCCAGCCACACGGTTTAGGTGTCTGGACACGCGTCTCGGCGCGGACCAGTTAGCTAGTGTGTTTTCGGGATTTAGACAGGAAGAAAATTGTGCACCGTGATCAAAAAACCACCACTAGCAAATAAACGTTTACATTTTTTTAATTTTTTGCGGCTCTATGCGAGCCAGCCGCACAGTTGAGGTGTCTGGACACGCGTCTCGGCGCGGACCAGTTAGCTAGTGTGTTTTCGGGATTTAGACAGGAAGAAAATTGTAAACCGTGATCAAAAAACCACTACTAGCAAATAAACGTATATATTTTTTTACCATTTTGGCGGTTCTATGCGAGCCAGCTGCACGGTTGAGGTGTCTGGAGACGCGTGTCGACGCCGGCCAGCTAGCCAGTGTATTTTTGGGATGTAGACAGCAAGAAAAATGTGCACCGTGATCAAAAAACCACTACTAGCAAATAAACGTATACATTTTTTTAAATTTTTTGCGGTTCTAAGCGAGCCAGCCGCACGGTTGAGGTGTCTGGAGACGCGTCTCGGCACGGGCCAGTTAGCTAGAATATTTCCGGGATTTAGACAGGAAGAAAAATGTAAACCGTGATCAAAAAACGACTACAAGAAAAAAAACGTATACATTTTTTTAACTTTTTGGCGGTTCTATGCGAGCCAGCCGCACGGTTGAGTTGTCTGAAGACGTTTCTCGGCGCGATCCAGCTAGCTAGAGTATTTCCGGGATTTAGACAGGAAGAAAAATGTGCACCGTGATCAAAAAACCACTACTAGCAAAAAAACGTATACATTTTTTTAAATTTTTTGCGTTTCTATGCGAGCCAGCCGCACGGTTGAGTTGTCTGAAGCCGTTTCTCGGCGCGATCCAGCTAGCTAGAGTATTTCCGGGATTTGGACAGGAAGAAAAATGTGCAACGTGATCAAAAAACCACTACTAGCTGATAAACGTATACATTTTTTAAATTTTTTGCGGTTCTATGCGAGCCAGCCGCACGGTTGAGGTGTATGGAGATGCTTCTCGGCGCGATCCAGCTAGTTAGAGTATTTCCGGGATTAAGACAGGAAGAAAAATGTGCACCGTGATCAAAAAACCACTACTAGCAAATAAACGTATACATTTTTTTAATTTTTTGCGGTTCTATGCGAGCCAACCGCACAGTTGAGGTATCTGATGACGCGCCTCTGCGCGGGCCAGCTAGCTAGATTATTTCCGGGATTGAGACTGGAAGAAAAATGTGCACCGTGATCAAAAAACCATTACTAGCAAATAAACGTATACATTTTTTTTATTTTTTTGCGGTTCAATGCGAGCCAGCCGCACGGTTGAGGGGTTTGGAGACGCGTTTTGACGCCGGCCAGCTAGCCAGGTTATTTTCGCGATGTAGACAGAGAAAAACAATGTGCACCGTGATCAAAATACCACTACTAGCAAAAAAACGTACATATTTTTTTTAATATTTTGCGGTTCCATGCGAGCCAGCCGCACGGTTGAGGTGTCTGGAGACGCTTCTCGGCGCGATCCAGCTAGCTAGAGTTTTTCCGGGATTTAGACAGGAAGAAAAATGTGCACCGTGATCAAAAAACCACTACAAGCAAATAAACTTGTACATTTTTTAAATTTTTTGCGGTTCTATGCGAGCCAGCCGCACGGTTGAGGTGTCTGGAGATGCTTCTAGGCGCGATCCAAGTAGCTAGAGTATTTCCGGGATTTAGACAGGAAGAAAAATGTGCACCGTGATCAAAAAACCACTATTAGCAAATAAACGTATATATATTTTTTAATTTTTTGCGGTTCTATGCGAGCCAGCCGCACGGTTGAGGTATCTGGCGACGCGACTCGGCGCGATCCAGCTAGCTAGAGTATTTCCGGGGTTTAGACAGGAAGAAAAATGTGCACCGTGATCAAAAATCCACTACTAGCAAATAAACGTATAATTTTTTTTTAATTTTTTGCGGTTCCAAGCGAGCCAGCCGCACGATTGAGGTGTCTGGAGACGCGTCTCGGCGCGGGCCAGCTAGCTAGAGTATTTCCAGGGTTTAGACAGGAAGAAAAATGTGCACCGTGATCAAAAAACCACTACTAGCAAAGAAACATATACATTTTTTTTTAATTTTTTGCGGTTCTATGCGAGCCAGCCGCATGGTTGAGGTGTCTGGAGACGCGTCTCGGCGCGGGCCAACTAGCTAGCTTATTTGCGGGATTTAGACAGGAATAAAAATGTGCAACGGGATCAAAAAACCACTACTAGCAAATAAACGTAAACATTTTTGTAAATTTTTTGCGGTTCCATGCGAGCCAGCCGCACGGTTGACGTGTCTGGAGACGCTTCTCGGCGCGATCGAGCTAGCTAGAGTATTTCCGGGATTTAGACAGGAAGAAAAATGTGCACCGTGATCAAAAAACCACTACTAGCAAATAAACGTATACATTTTTTTTAATATTTTGCGGTTCCATGCGAGCCAGCCACACGGTTGAGGTGTCCGGAGACGCTTCTCGGCGCGATCCAGCTAGCTAATGTATTTCCGGGATTAAGACAGGAAGAAAAATGTGCACCGTGATCAAAAAACCACTACTAGCTAATAAACGTATACAATTTTAAATTTTTTTGCGGTTCTATGCGAGCCAGCCGCATGGTTGAGGTGTATGGAGACGCTTCTCGTCGCGTTCCAGCTAGCTAGAGTATATCCGGGATTTAGACAGGAAGAAAAATGTGCACCGTGATCAAAAAACCACTACTAGCTAATAAACTTGTACATTTTTTAAATTTTTTGCGGTTCTATGCGAGCCAGCCGCACGGTTGAGGTGTCCGGAGACGCTTCTCGGCGCGATCCAGCTAGCTAATGTATTTCCGGGATAAAGACAGGAAGAAAAATGTGCAACGTGATCAAAAAACCACTACTAGCTAATAAACTTGTACATTTTTTAATTTTTTTGCGGTTCCATGCGAGCCAGCCGCACGGTTGAGGGGTCTGGGGACGCGTTTTGACGCCGGCCAGCTAGCCAGGTTATTTTCGGGATTTAGACAGGAAGAAAAATGTGCACCGTGATCAAAAAACCACTACTAGCAAAGAAACATAGACATTTTTTTTAATTTTTTTGCGGTTCTATGCGAGCCAGCCGCATGGTTGAGGTGTCTGGAGACGCGTCTTGGCGCGGGCCAACTAGCTAACTTATTTGCGGGATTTAGACAGGAATAAAAATGTGCAACGGGATCAAAAAACCACTACTAGCAAATAAACGTAAACATTTTTGTAAATTTTTTGCGGTTCCATGCGAGCCAGCCGCACGGTTGACGTGTCTGGAGACGCTTCTCGGCGCGATCGAGCTAGCTAGAGTATTTCCGGGATTTAGACAGGAAGAAAAATGTGCACCGTGATCAAAAAACCACTACAAGCAAATAAACGTATACATTTTTTTTTATATTTTGCGGTTCCATGCGAGCCAGCCGCACGGTTGAGGTGTCTGGAGACGCTCCTCGTTGCGATCCAGCTCGCTAGAGTGTTTCCGGGATTTAGGCAGGAAGAAAAATGTGCACCGTGATCAAAAAACCACTACTAGCAAATTAACGTATACATTTTTTTATTTTTTTGCGGTTCAATGCGAGCCAGCCGCACGGTTGAGGGGTTTGGAGACGCCTTTTGACGCCGGCCAGCTAGCCAGGTTATTTTCGCGATGTAGACGGAGAAAAACAATGTGCACCGTGATCAAAATACCACTACTAGCAAAAAAACGTACATATTTTTTTTAATATTTTGCGGTTCCATGTGAGCCAGCCGCACGGTTGAGGTGTCTGGAGACGCTTCTCGGCGCGATCCAGCTAGCTAGAGTTTTTCCGGGATTTAGACAGGAAGAAAAATGTGCACCGATATCAAAAAACCACTACAAGCAAATAAACTTGTACATTTTTTAAATTTTTTGCGGTTCTATGCTAGCCAGCCGCACGGTTGAGGTGTCCGGAGACGCTTCTCGGCGCGATCCAGCTAGCTAATGTATTTCCGGGATTAAGACAGGAAGAAAAATGTGCACCGTGATCAATAAACCACTACTAGCAAATAAACGTTTACATTTTTTTTATTTTTTTGCGGTTCAATGCGAGCCAGCCGCACGGTTGACGGGTTTGGAGACGCGTTTTGACGCCGGCCAGCTAGCCAGGTTATTTTCGCGATGTAGACAGAGAAAAACAATGTGCACCGTGATCAAAATACCACTACTAGCAAAAAAACGTACATATTTTTTTTAATATTTTGCGGTTCCATGCGAGCCAGCCGCACGGTTGAGGTGTCTGGAGACGCTTCTCGGCGCGATCCAGCTAGCTAGAGTTTTTCCGGGATTTAGACAGGAAGAAAAATGTGCACCGTTATCAAAAAACCACTACAAGCAAATAAACTTGTACATTTTTTAAATTTTTTGCGGTTCTATGCGAGCCAGCCGCACGGTTGAGGTGTCTGGAGATGCTTCTAGGCGCGATCCAAGTAGCTAGAGTATTTCCGGGATTTAGACAGGAAGAAAAATGTGCACCGTGATCAAAAAACCACTATTAGCAAATAAACGTATATATATTTTTTAATTTTTTGCGGTTCTATGCGAGCCAGCCGCACGGTTGAGGTATCTGGCGACGCGACTCGGCGCGATCCAGCTAGCTAGAGTATTTCCGGGGTTTAGACAGGAAGAAAAATGTGCACCGTGATCAAAAAACCACTACTAGCAAATAAACGTATAATTTTTTTTTAATTTTTTGCGGTTCCATGCGAGCCAGCCGCACGATTGAGGTGTCTGGAGACGCGTCTCGGCGCGGGCCAGCTAGCTAGAGTATTTCCAGGGTTTAGACAGGAAGAAAAATGTGCACCGTGATCAAAAAACCACTACTAGCAAAGAAACATATACATTTTTTTTAAATTTTTTGCGGTTCTATGCGAGCCAGCCGCATGGTTGAGGTGTTTGGAGACGCGTCTCGGCGCGGGCCAACTAGTTAGCTTATTTGCGGGATTTAGACAGGAAGAAAAATGTGCACCGTGATCAAAAAACCACTACTAGCAAAGAAACATATACTTTTTTTTAATTTTTTTGCGGTTCTATGCGAGCCAGCCGCACGGTTGAGGGGTTTGGAGACGCGTCTCGGCGCGGGCCAACTAGCTAGCTTATTTGCGGGATTTAGACAGGAATAAAAATGTGCAACGGGATCAAAAAACCACTACTAGCAAATAAACGTAAACATTTTTGTAAATTTTTTGCGGTTCCATGCGAGCCAGCCGCACGGTTGACGTGTCTGGAGACGCTTCTCGGCGCGATCGAGCTAGCTAGAGTATTTCCGGGATTTAGACAGGAAGAAAAATGTGCACCGTGATCAAAAAACCACTACTAGCAAATAAACTTGTACATTTTTTAAATTTTTTGCGGTTCTATGCGAGCCAGCCGCACGGTTGAGGTGTCCGGAGACGCTTCTCGGCGCGATCCAGCTAGCTAATGTATTTCCGGGATTAAGACAGGAAGAAAAATGTGCACCGTGATCAAATAACCACTACTAGCTAATAAACGTATACAATTTTAAATTTTTTTGCGGTTCTATCAAGCCAGCCGCACGTTTGAGGTGTTTGGAGACGCTTCTTGTCGCGATCCAGCTAGCTAGAGTATTTCCGGGATTTAGACAGGAAGAAAAATGTGCACCGTGATCAAAAAACCACCACTAGCAAATAAACTTGTACATTTTTTTAATTTTTTGCGGTTCCATGCGAGCCAGCCGCACGCTTGAGGTGTCCGGAGACGCTTCTCGGCGCGATCCAGCTAGCTAGTGTATTTCCGGGATTAAAACAGGAAGAAAAATGTGCACCGTGATCAAATAACCACTACTAGCAAATAAATGTATACATTTTTTTAATTTTTTTGCGGTTCTATGCGAGCCAGCCGCACGATTGAGGTGTCTGGAGACGCTCCTCGTTGCGATCCAGCTAGCTAGAGTATTTCCGGGATTTAGACAGGAAGAAAAATGTGCACCGTGATCAAAAAACCACTACTAGCAAATAAACTTGTACATTTTTAAAAATTTTTGCGGTTCCATGCGGGCCAGCCGCGAGGTTGAGGTGTCCGGAGACGCTTCTCGGCGCGAGCCAGCTAGCTAGAGTGTTTCCTGGATTTAGGCAGGAAGAAAAATGTGCACCGTGATCAAAAAACCACTACTAGCAAATTAACGTATACATTTTTTTATTTTTTTGCGGTTCAATGCGAGCCAGCCGCACGGTTGAGGGGTTTGGAGACGCGTTTTGACGCCGGCCAGCTAGCCAGGTTATTTTCGCGATGTAGACAGAGAAAAACAATGTGCACCGTGATCAAAATACCACTACTAGCAAAAAAACGTACATATTTTTTTTAATATTTTGCGGTTCCATGCGAGCCAGCCGCACGGTTGAGGTGTCTGGAGACGCTTCTCGGCGCGATCCAGCTAGCTAGAGTTTTTCCGGGATTTAGACAGGAAGAAAAATGTGCACCGTGATCAAAAAACCACTACAAGCAAATAAACTTGTACATTTTTTAAATTTTTTGCGGTTCTATGCGAGCCAGCCGCACGGTTGAGGTGTCCGGAGACGCTTCTCGGCGCGATCTAGCTAGCTAGTGTATTTTCGGGATTAAGACAGGAAGAAAAATGTGCACCGTGATCAAAAAACCACTACTAGCAAATAAACGTATACATTTTTTTTATTTTTTTGCGGTTCAATGCGAGCCAGCCGCACGGTTGAGGGGTCTGGAGACGCGTTTTGACGCCAGCCAGCTAGCCAGGTTATTTTCGCGATGTAGACAGAGAAAAACAATGTGCACCGTGATCAAAATACCACTACTAGCAAAAAAACGTATACATTTTTTTAAATTTTTTGCGTTTCTATGCGAGCCAGCCGCACGGTTGAGTTGTCTGAAGCCGTTTCTCGGCGCGATCCAGCTAGCTAGAGTATTTCCGGGATTTGGACAGGAAGAAAAATGTGCAACGTGATCAAAAAACCACTACTAGCTGATAAACGTATACATTTTTTAAATTTTTTGCGGTTCTATGCGAGCCAGCCGCACGGTTGAGGTGTATGGAGATGCTTCTCCGCGCGATCCAGCTAGTTAGAGTATTTCCGGGATTAAGACAGGAAGAAAAATGTGCACCGTGATCAAAAAACCACTACTAGCAAATAAACGTATACATTTTTTTAATTTTTTGCTGTTCTATGCGAGCCATTCGCACAGTTGAGGTATCTGATGACGCGTCTCGGCGCGGGCCAGCTAGCTAGCGTGTTTTCGGGATTTAGACAGGAATAAAAATGTGCAACGGGATCAAAAAACCACTACTAGCAAATAAACGTATACATTTTTTTTAATATTTTGCGGTTCCATGCGAGCCAGCCGCACGGTTGAGGTGTCTGGAGACGCGTCTTGGCGCGGGCCAGCTAGCTAGTGTGTTTTCGAGATTTAGACAGGAAGAAAAATGTGCACCGGGATCATAAAACCACTACTAGCAAATAAACGTAAGTAAGTAAGTAAAATTTTATTTGTTTAAACATGGTGTACATGATACATTGCATGCAAGATAATTATGAGATACAGAAAAGTTCTAACATGTTCAGCCGCATATCGTGGCGTACAAATTGGTAGAAAGAGATGGTGCATAAACCGTGATAATATTCATTATAAATTATGTAGGTACTTATTAATTTTTTAAATTATTCAGATTAGGTATCATTACAATTCAGCAAGCATATTTCTTGGATAAAATTAAATGTCAAAATAAAAAATACATACAATAACATGTCAAAAAATACACACACAACATTGTCATCTCAAAGGCGAAGAAAAATTGTCCTCTTTCATAAACTCTGCTATACTATAATATGCTCTTTCAGTTAGTAAACTCTTCATTTTACTTTTAAGAGAAGATATATTTAATGTTCTCCAAGATTTGGGCAATTTATTAAAAATGGTCGGAGCCATGCAAAAGATGCTCTTACGCATAAGAGTGGTTTTAGCGCCGTGAACACAGAGTTTGAAATTATCACGTCTATTCCTAGGGACAGCATCAGAAACAAGCTGAAATAAATGAGAATTAGTTTTAATGAACATTACTGTTTCCAGGATATATAATGAGGGAAATGTCAATATTTTATGTTCTATGAAATAAGATTTACAGCTGTCCGTTGTTTGCAGTCTAAACATCGATCTAATGCACCTTTTCTGTGCCCGAAACGCTATTTCATTGTCCGTGCTATTCCCCCAAAAGATGACTCCATATCTAAGAATTGATTCGGCTAATCCATAGTAAGCAGTAATTAGCGCATCTGTATTAAGAACCGCAGCAAGTTGTTGCAGAGCGTAGGCTGCACTACTCAATTTTTTACTAAGTGCCTCTATTTGAGGTTTCCAATTCAATTTTGAATCTATTATTAATCCCAGAAATTTTGTTATGTCAGCTTCATTGATATTTATATTGTTAAATTGAATATTCAGATTGTTGATTGTTTGTGTACGTTGTCTAAAGTGCATTACGTTAGTCTTTTTTAAATTAATTACTAAATTATTATCATTTAACCAATTTATAATAGATATTAGTGAATTATTAATGTCATGTTCATATGTGTTTATGTCATTACAAGCTATTGTCATAGTACAATCGTCAGCAAAAAGTGTCATCGGTTGTTCCGTTACTTTAGGCAAGTCATTTATATACAGAGTGAACAACGGAGGCCCCAATACACTGCCTTGAGGTACTCCGTACATAACTTCGCGTTCCTCTGATCTTGAAGTTTCTTCACGTTACTTTTTTTATTTATTGTACTGATTTCTGTAACTTGTTTACGGTTATGAAGATATGATTTAATTAATTCTAAAACGTTGCCTCTAACACCATAGGCTTCAAGTTTCTCTGCAAGGGATATAAAATGGACGCAGTCAAAGGCCTGTGTCATATCGCAGAATATGGCACAGACTGGTGTTCTCTTATCTACATTTAGTGTGACATTATATAAAAACTCATAAATAGCCAAATTTATACTTTTATTCTTTCGAAATCCCTTTTGTTCGTCACTTAATATATTATACTTTTCTAAATAGGTATTTATTTCACCATATATATATTTTTCGAACACCTTAGACATAACTGGTATTAGCGCAATCGGTCTGTAATTTATCATTAATTCGTGATTATCTTTCTTATATAGCGGTTTCATTATAGACATCTTTAATGCATCAGGAAATATACCTGCACTTATGCAAAGATTTATAATGAAACACAAATGAGTACATATTTCAAATGCAACTGCTTTCAATATTTTTGTGGCAATACCATCGTAGCCAACGCTGTTCGTGTTTTTCAGCTTCATTATAATATTTAGTATATCATAAGGCGTAGACGGAGCCATAAACATAGACTGTGCTCTGCCAAGAATTAATGACGTTGAGTTTGTTCCCGCGTTAATTGTTGGTTGTATTTTATCTATAAAATAATTATTAAATGCATTGGCAATGTCCTTCGGGTGTGTGATATCCTTATTTCCAATTTTGATGCAAGAAATTGAGTTTTTCGGAGCATTGTACTTACTCTTATTAATTATTTGCCACGTAGTTCTAGGCTTGTTATTAGATGTTTTAATTTTGTAATTGTTTTGTGCTTTCCGAGTTAGATTCATAATTCTTTTGAGTAATTTTGAATATCTTTTGAATTTATCTCTATTAGCTTGACTTGGTTTTAATCTATATTGCCATAAAAGCTTCCGTTTGTTTTTACTACATAACTTTATCCCACGTGATACCCAAGTAGGTTTTTTAGTAGTCTTAATGGTAATCATTTTGCTGGGGAAACATAATTGGTACAACAATTGGAACGTTTCACTAAAACAGTTGTAGGCTGCATTAGGATCGTCCATCTCGTACATATCTGAGAAGGATAGACTACTTAGACAAGTCTTGAATTTTTCTATATTTACCCGACTATAATCCCGTATACTTTTGCGATAAAATTGAAGAACATTCTTTTTTTTAACGGGGCATTGTAACAGCTGTGCTGTGTGATAGGATAGCGCGAACTCCAATACTTCTGATCTACAGCGACGCTTGTTAAAATTATGGGCAAATATCTATGCATGTTTGGCTCGTAGCCCGAGTGGGTTGTCTCAAAGCCAGTTGTAAATTAAAATTTAAAAGAAAACACTCGAATTCCGCTGACAGTTTACTTCTCTTCAAAATGTCAATGTTGTAATCGCCAGCTAAAACTATATTCTTACATCGTTGTTTGGATAAATATTTTAAAAGAGTTTCAGGTTATCAAAAAACTCATTGATATTATTTAAGTTAGGTTCTCTATAAATACACACAATTATAATGTCATAGTCTGTCAATTTAACGGCACAACACTCGAATATACTTTGCGAGGACATGTTTGCTACATTGGACAATCCCTTCCATTGAATACCATGCTTAACCAGTATACATGCACCGCCTCGCTTACTAGTCTGTCTTCTATAACAAGCACCTAGACTATAATTAGCTAGGTGTAGCTGATTCTCACAGCCAGCCATCATAAAATGCTCTGAAATGCATATTACATCTACATCAACATCTCGTTCTGAAAGTTCACATAAACAGACTGAAAGAGCGCCAGATTTATTAACGAGTCCAGCAATGTTCTGATGTAAAATACATAAATATTTAGTCAAGAAAAAAATTGTCCTTATTTGTCAAATCATTATCAATGGTTATGTCAACTGTATCACATAAACTATTATTATATTATATGTCAACTATTAAACTATCTATGTCCTTGAATATTATATACATTCCATGGTTACTGACTAAGCCAGTTCGTTTATTATACATTTTGTAGTCAAAGGATAAATTTAAATTACTGTCTAACAGATATAAGTGTTCATATGTCCGTACATCTAGATATAAAAGGTTGTTGAAAGTTTCTATTCTACTGTTAAATAAATTAGCATAGTATCCATTTTTATATGTCGGTAAACAGATGATCACATTCGTATGATTTATGTTTTGAATAACTTCTCTTATACGGAATATAATTTCAAAATAATTATTAGTATTTTTGAAGTCTTCATCACCTAAAAATATTACACAAAAATCATTCATGGTAAATTTCACAAGTTTTTCTTTTAAACCTTTCAAGAGATGTTCAGTTTTTCCGTTACGTAATAAATAGTGACAACAGTCAAATTTGTTTGCGAAGGTATTTTGCGCTATGGATAGTATTTTATTTGTATTATTCGTGCTCAGGATGCATAATTTATTCTTGTGGGCAAAGCTGGCGGCTGGCAGCAGGCTTTCCTTGGACATGCATGGGGTGTTATCTTTTTCAAAATACTCCTGGTTACTTGTAGAATTTATTTTAGAACATTTATCTTGCTTCGGTTGTTCTACATTAATGGGCTTTTCAGGGATAGTAATATTTTGAGCATTATTTTTCTTGGACGGGGTGTTAGTGTCATTCTGGCTTTTTATTTTTTTATTTTTCCGCGTTGGTGTTGGGGTGGAAGAAGATTCCCCACATCCAACCTTTTTATATAATTCTATGATTTTATAGCTCTTTTCCAATTCACATTTTAATTTTATATTTTCTGTGTTTAGAATGTCTATTTCATTATTTGCAATCAGTAATTCCTCCTGTACAGATAATAATTTTTCTTGTAACTCTCGTACTTCTAAAGTTTCGCCTTGGTCAGGTAGACTTTGAATCGTGGTATCAAAGAGTGACGAGTCTGAAGTGTTCATAGTCGACAAATTATTATGAGAGTTCGTTTTCCGTATTTTTCTCATTGTTATATTACTAGTGTCTCCACTCGCCATCATTTACAGTAAAATAAATAAACAATAATAATGTAAAATCAATATATATGTATGTCAGAATCGAACTTAGGCCTAATGGAATCCAACAAAATAGTTTTTCAAATGTAATAATGGCCAAAAAGAAATAGCACGATCATGGATTCGAACTCGTGGCACTACGTTCACACGATTTCCGATGTCAGCTCTGCTCGTACTCCACCAACTTAACGATGTTAGATGTATTGAAATAGTGTCTCTGTTCTTATTTCTATTAATTTTTGAAAATCAAACAGTCGTTATGTGACTCATGCTGCAAAAATGTCCACACTGTGAAACTGGATTTGCTGCACGTTTTAGACACAATGTTTTATTAATTTTTAAGTAGTTCACGATCCTCTTTTGTTGAAATATTGTTTTGAATGTTTGAAACTGTATTTTATAATGATTTGTTGCACTTACAAGTCTTGTTTTAAAGCACTAGTTACACGTCACTTTTCCACTTTTTGGGTAAAGTTGGAGTCCAGATAACGATAGGTCAGGTAAATCCAAGCGATATTGACACTTTAACACCACTTTCAACTTTAAATACTCGGTAATACTATTTTTAAATATTTTTATATACGGAGCCAATGTTTACGTGACGGCAGCGCCATCTCTTTCCTACACATTACGTAGTAGTATACATTTTTTTTTAATATTTTGCGGTTCCATGCGAGCCAGCCGCACGATTGAGGTGTCTGGAGACGCGTCTTGGCGCGGGCCAGCTAGCTAGTGTGTTTTCGAGATTTAGACAGGAAGAAAAATGTGCACCGTGATCAAAAAACCACTACTAGCAAATAAACTTGTACATTTTTTAATTTTTTTGCGGTTCTATGCGAGCCAGCCGCACGGTTGAGGTACCTGGAGACGCGTCTTGGCGCGGGCCAGCAATCTAGACTGTTTCCGGGATTAAGATTGGAATAAAAATATGCAACGGGATCAAAAAACCACTACTAGCAAATAAACGTATACATTTTTTTAAATATTTTGTGGTTCCATGCGAGACAGCCGCACGGTTGAGGTGTCTGGAGACGCGTCTTGGTGCGGGCCAGCTAGCTAGATTGTTTTCGGGATTTAGACAGGAAGAAAAATGTGCACCGTGATCAAAAAACCACTACTAGCTAATAAACGTACACAATTTTAAATTTTTTTGCGGTTCTATGCGAGCCAGCCGCACGATTGAGGTATATGGAGACGCTTCTCGTCGCGATCCAGCTAGCTAGAGTATTTTCGGGATTAAGACAGGAAGAAAAATGTGCACCGTGATCAAAAAATCACTACTAGCAAATAAACGTATATATTTTTTTAATTTTTTGCGGTTCTATGCCAGCCAGCCGCACGGATGAGGTGTCTGGAGACGCGTCTCGGCGCGAACCAGCTAGCTAGCTTGTTTTCGGGATTTAGACAGGAATAAAAATGTGCAACGGGATCAAAAAACCACTACTAGCAAATAAACGTATACATTTTTTTTAATATTTTGTGGTTCCATGCGAGCCAGCCGCACGGTTGAGGTGTCTGGAGACGCTTCTCGGCGCGATCCAGCTAGCTAGAGTATTTCCGGGATTTAGACAGGAAGAAAAATGTGCACCATGATCAAAAAACCACTACTAGCAAAAAAAGGTATACAATTTTTTAAATTTTTTGCGGTCCTGTGCAAGCCAGCCGCACGATTGAGGTGTCTGGAGACGCGTCTTGGCGCGGACCAGCTAGCTAGAGTGTTTTCTGGATTTAGACAGGAAGAAAAATGTGCACCGTGATCAAAAAACCACTACTAGCAAAAAAAGGTATACAATTTTTTAAATTTTTTGCGGTTCTATGCAAGCCAGCGGCACGGTAGTGGTGTCTAGAGCCGCGTCTTGGCGCGGGCCAGCAATCTCTTTTGTTTCCGGGATTAAGACTCGAATAAAAATGTGCAACGGGATCTAAAAACCACTACTAGCAAATAAACGTTTACATTTTTTTTAATATTTTGCGGTTCCATGCGAGCCAGCCGCACGGTTGAGGTGTCTGGAGACGCGTCTTGGTGCGGGCCAGCTAGCTAGATTGTATTCGGGATTTAGACAGGAAGAAAAATGTGCACCGTGATCAAAAAACCACTACTAGCAAATAAACGTACATATTTTTTTTAAATTTATTGCAGTTCTAAGCGAGCCAGCCGCACGGTTGAGGTGTCTGGAGACGCGTCTTGGCGTGGACAAGCTAGCTAGCGTGTTTTCAGGATTAAGACAGAAAGAAAAATGTGCACCGTGATCTAAAAACCACTACTAGCAAAAAAAGATATACAATTTTTTAAATTTTTTGCGGTTCTATGCAAGCCAGCCGCACGGTTGAGGTGTCAGGAGACGCGTCTTGGCGCGGGACAGCTATCTAGAGTGTGTCCGGGATTTAGACTGGAATAAAAATGTGCACCGGGATCAAAAAACAACTACTAGCAAATAAACGTATACATTTTTTTAAATATTTTGCGGTTCCATGCAAGCCAGCCGCACGATTGAGGTGTCCGGAGACGCGTCTTGGTGCGGGCCAGCTAGCTAGATTGTATTCGAGATTTAGACAGGAAGAAAAATGTGCACCGTGATCAAAAACCACTACTAGCAAATAAACGTATACTATTTTAAAATTTTTTGCGGTTCTATGCGAGCAAGCCGCACGGTTGAGGTGTATGGAGACGCTTTTCGTCGTGATCCAGCTAGCTAGAGTATTTCCGGGATTTAGACCGGAAGAAAAATGTGCACCGTGATCAAAAAACCACTACTAGCAAAAAAACGTATACAATTTTTTTAAATTTTTTGCGTTTCTATGCGAGCAAGCCGCACGGTTGAGGTGTCGGGAGACGCTTCTCGGCGCGATCCAGCTAGCTAGAGTATTTCCGGGATTTAGACAGGAAGAAAAATGTGCACCATGATCAAAAAACCACTACTAGCAAAAAAACGTATACAATTTTTAAATTTGTTGCGTTTCTATGCGAGCCAGCCGCACGGTTGAGGTATCTGGAGATGCTTCTCGGCGCGATCCAACTAGCTAGAGTATTACCGGGATAAAGACAGGAAGAAAAATGAGCACCGTGATCAACAAACCACTACTAGCAAAAAAAGGTATACAATTTTTTAAATTTTTTGCGGTTCTGTGCAAGCCAGCCGCACGATTGAGGTGTCTGGAGACGCGTCTTGGCGCGGACCAGCTAGCTAGAGTGTTTTCTGGATTTAGACAGGAAGAAAAATGTGCACCGTGATCAAAAAACCACTACTAGCAAAAAAAGGTATACAATTTTTTAAATTTTTTGCGGTTCTATGCAAGCCAGCCGCACGGTTGAGGTGTCTGGAGACGCGTCTTGGCGCGGGCCAGCAATCTATACTGTTTCCGGGATTAAGACTGGAATAAAAATGTGCACCGTGATCAAAAAACCACTACTAGCAAATAAACGTTTACATTTTTTTTAATATTTTGTGGTTCCGTGCGAGCCGGCCGCACGGTTGAGGTGTCTGGAGACGCGTCTTGGTACGGCCAACTAGCTAGATTGTTTTCGGGATTTAAACAGATAGAAAAATGTGCACCGTTATCAAAAAACCACTACTAGCAAAAAAAGGTATACAATTTTTAAAATTTTTGCGGTTCTTTGCAAGCCAGCCGCACGGTTGAGGTGTCAGGAGACGCGTCTTGGCGCATGCAAGCTATCTAGAGTGATTCCGGGATTAAGACTGGAATAAAAATGTGCACCGGGATCAAAAAACCACTACTAGCAAATAAACGTATACTATTTTAAAATTTTTTGCGGGTCTATGCGAGCCAGCCGCACGGTTGAGGTGTATAGAGACGCTTCTCGTCGCGATCCAGCTAGCTAGAGTATTTCTGGGATTTAGACAGGAAGAAAAATGTGCACCGTGATCAAAAAACCACTACTAGCAAATAAACATATACATTTTTTTAAATATTTTGTGGTTCCATGCGAGACAGCCGCACGGTTGAGGTACCTGGAGACGCGTCATGGCGCGAACCAGCAATCTAGACTGTTTTCGGGATAAAGACTGGAATAAAAATATGCAACGGGATCAAAAAACCACTACTAGCAAATACACTTATACATTTTTTTAAATATTTTGTGGTTCCATGCGAGACAGCCACACGGTTGAGGTGTCTGAAGACGCGTCTTGGTGCGGCCAACTAGCTAGATTGTTTTCGGGATTAAGACAGGAAGAAAAATGTGCACCGTGATCACAAAAACCACTACTAGCTAATAAACGTATGCAATTTTAAAATTTTTTGCGGTTCTATGCGAGCCAGCCGCACGGATGAGATGTCTGGAGACGCGTCTCGGCGCGGGCCAGCTAGCTAACTTGATTTCGGGATTTAGACAGGAATAAAAATGTGCAACGGGATCAAAAAACCACTACTAGCAAATAAACGTATATATTTTTTTTTAATTTTTTGCGGTTCCATGCGAGCCAGCCGCACGGTTGATGTGTCTGGAGACGCTTCTCGGCGCGATCCAGCTAGCTAGAGTGTTTTCAGGATTAAGACAGGAAGAAAAATGTGCACCGTGATCAAAAAACCACTACTAGCAAAAAAAGGTATACAATTTTTTAATTTTTTTGCGGTTCTATGCGAGCCAGCCGCACGGTTGAGGTGTCTGGAGACGCGTCTTGGCACGGGCCAGCTATCTAGAGTGTTTTCGAGATTAAGACTGGAATAAAAGTGTGCACCGGGATCAAAAAACCACTACAAGCAAATAAACGTATACATTTTTTTTTATATTTTGCGGTTCCATGCGAGCCAGCCGCACGATTGAGGTGTCTGAAGACGTGCCTTGGCGCGGGCCAGCTGGCTAGAGTGTTTTCGAGATTTAGACAGCAAGAACAATGTGCACCGTGATCAAAAAACCACTACTAGCTAATAAACGTATACAATTTTAAAATTTTTTGCGGTTCTATGCGAGCCAGCCGCACGGTTGAGGTGTATGGAGACGCTTCTCGTCGCGATCCAGCTAGCTAGAGATTTTCCGGGATTTAGACAGGAAGAAAAATGTGCACCGTGATCAAAAAACCACTACTAGCAAAACAAGGTATACAATTTTTTAAATTTTTTGCGGTTCTATGCAAGTCAGCCGCACGGTTGAGGTGTCTGGAGACGCGTCTTGGCGCGGGCCAGCAATCTATACTGTTTCCGGGATTAAGACTGGAATAAAAATGTGCAACGGGATCAAAAAACCACTACTAGCAAATAAACGTACACATTTTTTTTAAATTTTTTGCAGTTCTAAGCGAGCCAGCCGCACGGTTGAGGTGTCTGGAGACGCGTCTTGGCGTGGACCAGCTAGCTAGAGTGTTTTCAGGATTAAGACATGAAGAAAAATGTGCACCGTGATCAAAAAACCACTACTAGCAAAAAAAGGTATACAATTTTTTAAATTTTTTGCGTTTCTATGCAAGCCAGCCGCACGGTTGAGGTGTCAGGAGACGCGTCTTGGCGCGAGCCAGCTATCTAGAGTGATTGCGGGATTTAGACTGGAATAAAAATGTGCAACGGGATCAAAAAACCACTACTAGCAAAAAAAGTATACATTTTTTTAAATTTTTTGCGTTTCTATGCGAGCCAGCCGCACGGTTGAGGTATCTGGAGATGCTTCTCAGCGCGATCCAACTAGCTAGAGTATTTCCGGGATTTAGACAGGAAGAAAAATGTGCACCGTGATCAACAAACCACTACTAGCAAATAAACGTATACATTTTTTTAATTTTTTGCGGTTCTATGCAAGCCAGCCGCACGGTTGAGGTATCTGATGACGCGTCTCTGCGCGGGCCAGCTAGCTAGAGTATTTCCGGGACTTAGACAGGAAGAAAAATGTGCACCGTGATCAAAAAACCACTACTAGCAAATAAACGTATACTATTTTAAAATTTTTTGCGGTTCTATGCGAGCAAGCCGCACGGTTGAGGTGTATGGAGACGCTTTTCGTCGTGATCCAGCTAGCTAGAGTATTTCCGGGATTTAGACCGGAAGAAAAATGTGCACCGTGATCAAAAAACCACTACTAGCAAAAAAACGTATACAATTTTTTTAAATTTTTTGCGGTTCTGTGCAAGCCAGCCGCACGATTGAGGTGTCTGGAGACGCGTCTTGGCGCGGACCAGCTAGCTAGAGTGTTTTCTGTATTTAGACAGGAAGAAAAATGTGCACCGTGATCAAAAAACCACTACTAGCAAAAAAAGGTATACAATTTTTTAAATTTTTTGCGGTTCTATGCAAGCCAGCGGCACGGTTGTGGTGTCTAGAGCCGCGTCTTGGCGCGGGCCAGCAATCTGTTTTGTTTCCGGGATTAAGACTCGAATAAAAATGTGCAACGGGATCAAAAAACCACTACTAGCAAATAAACGTTTACATTTTTTTTAATATTTTGCGGTTCCATGCGAGACAGCCGCACGATTGAGGTGTCTGGAGACGCGTCTTGGCGCGGGCCAGCTAGATAGATTATATTCGGGATTCAGACAAGAAGAAAAATGTGCACGGTGATCAAAAAACCACTACTAGCAAATAAACGTATACATTTTTTTTTAGTATTTTGCGGTTCCATGCGAGCCAGCCGCACGATTGAGGTGTCTGGAGACGCGTTTTGGCGCGGGCCAGCTAGCTAGTGTGTTTTCGAGATTTAGACAGGAAGAAAAATGTGCACCGTGATCAAAAAACCACTACTAGCAAATAAACGTATACAATTTTAAATTTTTTTGCGGTTCTATGCGAGCCAGCCGCACGGTTGAGGTGTATGGAGACGCCTCTCGTCGCGGTCCAGCTAGCTAGAGTATTTCCGGGATTTAGACAGGAAGAAAAATGTGCACCGTGATCAAAAAACCACTACTAGCAAAAAAAGGTATACAATTTTTTAAATTTTTTGCGGTTCTATGCAAGCCAGCCGCACGGTTGAGGTGTCTGGAGACGCGTCTTAGCGCGGGCCAGCAATCTATACTGTTTCCGGGATTAAGACTGGAATAAAAATGTGCACCGTGATCAAAAAACCACTACTAGCAAATAAACGTTTACATATTTTTTAATATTTTGTGGTTCCGTGCGAGCCGGCCGCACGGTTGAGGTGTCTGGAGACGCGTCTTGGTACGGCCAACTAGCTAGATTGTTTTCGGGATTTAAACAGAAAGAAAAATGTGCACCGTTATCAAAAAACCACTACTAGCAAAAAAAGGTATACAATTTTTAAAATTTTTGCGGTTCTTTGCAAGCCAGCCGCACGGTTGAGGTGTCAGGAGACGCGTCTTGGCGCATGCAAGCTATCTAGAGTGTTTCCGGGATTAAGACTGGAATAAAAATGTGCACCGGGATCAAAAAACCACTACTAGCAAATAAACGTATACTATTTTAAAATTTTTTGCGGGTCTATGCGAGCCAGCCGCACGGTTGAGGTGTATGGAGACGCTTCTCGTCGCGATCCAGCTAGCTAGAGTATTTCCGGGATTTAGACAGGAAGAAAAATGTGCACCGTGATCAAAAAACCACTACTAGCAAATAAACATATACATTTTTTTAAATATTTTGTGGTTCCATGCGAGACAGCCGCACGGTTGAGGTACCTGGAGACGCGTCATGGCGCGAACCAGCAATCTAGACTGTTTTCGGGATAAAGACTGGAATAAAAATATGCAACGGGATCAAAAAACCACTACTAGCAAATACACGTATACATTTTTTTAAATATTTTGTGGTTCCATGCGAGACAGCCACACGGTTGAGGTGTCTGAAGACGCGTCTTGGTGCGGCCAACTAGCTAGAGTGTTTTCGAGATTAAGACTGGAATAAAAGTGTGCACCGGGATCAAAAAACCACTACAAGCAAATAAACGTATACATTTTTTTTTATATTTTGCGGTTCCATGCAAGCCAGCCGCACGATTGAGGTGTCTGAAGACGTGCCTTGGCGCGGGCCAGCTGGCTAGAGTGTTTTCGAGATTTAGACAGCAAGAACAATGTGCACCGTGATCAAAAAACCACTACTAGCTAATAAACGTATACAATTTTAAAAATTTTTGCGGTTCTATGCGAGCCAGCCGCACGGTTGAGGTGTATGGAGACGCTTCTCGTCGCGATTCAGCTAGCTAGAGATTTTCCGGGATTTAGACAGGAAGAAAAATGTGCACCGTGATCAAAAAACCACTACTAACAAAAAAAGGTATACAATTTTTTAAATTTTTTGCGGTTCTATGCAAGTCAGCCGCACGGTTGAGGTGTCTGGAGACGCGTCTTGGCGCGGGCCAGCAATCTATACTGTTTCCGGGATTAAGACTGGAATAAAAATGTGCAACGGGATCAAAAAACCACTACTAGCAAATAAACGTTTACATTTTTTTTTAATATTTTGCGGTTCCATGCGAGCCAGCCGCACGGTTGAGGTGTCTGGAGACGCGTCTTGGTGCGGGCCAGCTAGCTAGATTGTATTCGGGATTTAGACAGAAAGAAAAATGTGCACCGTGATCAAAAAACCAATACTAACAAAAAATGGTATACAATTTTTTAATTTTTTTGCGGTTCTATGCAAGCCAGCCGCACGGTTGAGGTGTCTGAAGACGCGTCTTGGCGCGGGCCAGCAATCTACACTGTTTCCGGGATTAAGACTGGAATAAATATGTGCAACGGATCAAAAAACCACTACTAGCAAATAAACGTACACATTTTTTTTAAATTTTTTGCAGTTCTAAGCGAGCCAGCCGCACGGTTGAGGTGTCTGGAGACGCGTCTTGGCGTGAACCAGCTAGCTAGAGTGTTTTCAGGATTAAGACATGAAGAAAAATGTGCACCGTGATCAAAAAACCACTACTAGCAAAAAAAGTTATACAATTTTTTAATTTTTTTGCGTTTCTAAGCAAGCCAGCCGCACGGTTGAGGTGTCAGGAGACGCGTCTTGGCGTGGACTAGCTAGCTAGAGTGTTTTCAGGATTAAGACAGGAAGAAAAATGTGCACCGTGATCAAAAAACCACTACTAGCAAAAAAAGGTATACAATTTTTTAAATTTTTTGCGTTTCTATGCAAGCCAGCCGCACGGCTGGGGTGTCAGGAGACGCGTCTTGGCGCGAGCCAGCTATCTAGAGTGATTGCGGGATTTAGACTGGAATAAAAATGTGCAACGGGATCAAAAAACCACTACTAGCAAAAAAAAGCAAATATTTTTTTTTAATATTTTGCGGTTTCATGCAAGCCAGCCGCACGATTGAGGTGTCTGGAGACGCGTCTTGGCGCGAGCCAGCTAGCTAGTGTGTTTTCGAGATTTAGACAGGAAGAAAAATGTGCACCGTGATCAAAAAACCACTACTAGCAAATAAACGTATACTATTTTAAAAATTTTTGCGGTTCTATGCGAGCCAGCCGCACGGTTGAGGTGTATGGAGACGCTTCTCGTCGCGATCCAGCTAGCTAGAGTATTTCCAGGATTTAGACAGGAGAAAAAATGTGCACCGTGATCAAAAAACCACTACTAGCAAATAAACGTATACTATTTTAAAATTTTTTGCGGTTCTATGCGAGCAAGCCGCACGGTTGAGGTGTATGGAGACGCTTTTCGTCGTGATCCAGCTAGCTAGAGTATTTCCGGGATTTAGACCGGAAGAAAAATGTGCACCGTGATCAAAAAACCACTACTAGCAAAAAAACGTATACAATTTTTTTAAATTTTTTGCGTTTCTATGCGAGCAAGCCGCACGGTTGAGGTGTCGGGAGACGCTTCTCGGCGCGATCCAGCTAGCTAGAGTATTTCCGGGATTTAGACAGGAAGAAAAATGTGCACCGTGATCAAAAAACCACTACTAGCAAAAAAACGTATACAATTTTTTTAAATTTTTTGCGTTTCTATGCGAGCAAGCCGCACGGTTGAGGTGTCGGGAGACGCTTCTCGGCGCGATCCAGCTAGCTAGAGTATTTCCGGGATTTAGACAGGAAGAAAAATGTGCACCGTGATCAAAAAACCACTACTAGCAAAAAAACGTATACAATTTTTAAATTTGTTGCGTTTCTATGCGAGCCAGCCGCACGGTTGAGGTATCTGGAGATGCTTCTCGGCGCGATCCAACTAGCTAGAGTATTACCGGGATAAAGACAGGAAGAAAAATGAGCACCGTGATCAACAAACCACTACTAGCAAATAAACGTACACATTTTTTTAATTTTTTGCGGTTCTATGCAAGCCAGCCGCACGGATGAGGCGTCTGGAGACGCGTCTTGGCACGAACCAGCTAGATAGAGTATTTCCGGGACTTAGACAGGAAAAAAAATGTGCACCGTGATCAAAAAACCACTACTAGCAAAAAACGTATACATTTTTTTAAATATTTTGCGGTTCCATGCGAGACAGCCGCACGATTGAGGTGTCTGGAGACGCGTCTTGGCGCGGGCCAGCTAGCTAGATTGTATTCGGGATTTAGACAAGAAGAAAAATGTGCACGGTGATCAAAAAACCACTACTAGCAAATAAACGTATACATTTTTTTTTAATATTTTGCGGTTCCATGCGAGCCAGCCGCACGATTGAGGTGTCTTGAGACGCGTTTTGGCGCGGGCCAGCTAGCTAGAGTATTTCCGGGATTTAGACAGGAAGAAAAATGTGCACCATGATCAAAAAACCACTACTAGCAAAAAAAGGTATACAATTTTTTAAATTTTTTGCGGTTCTGTGCAAGCCAGCCGCACGATTGAGGTGTCTGGAGACGCGTTTTGGCGCGGACCAGCTAGCTGGAGTGTTTTCTGGATTTAGACAGGAAGAAAAATGTGCACCGTGATCAAAAAACCACTACTAGCAAAAAAAGGTATACAATTTTTTAAATTTTTTGCGGTTCTATGCAAGCCAGCGGCACGGTTGTGGTGTCTAGAGCCGCGTCTTGGCGCGGGCCAGCAATCTGTTTTGTTTCCGGGATTAAGACTCGAATAAAAATGTGCAACGGGATCAAAAAACCACTACTAGCAAATAAACGTTTACATTTTTTTTAATATTTTGCGGTTCCATGCGAGACAGCCGCACGATTGAGGTGTCTGGAGACGCGTCTTGGCGCGGGCCAGCTAGATAGATTATATTCGGGATTCAGACAAGAAGAAAAATGCGCACGGTGATCAAAAAACCACTACTAGCAAATAAACGTATACATTTTTTTTTAATATTTTGCGGTTCCATGCGAGCCAGCCGCACGATTGAGGTGTCTGGAGACGCGTTTTGGCGCGGGCCAGCTAGCTAGTGTGTTTTCGAGATTTAGACAGGAAGAAAAATGTGCACCGTGATCAAAAAACCACTACTAGCAAATAAACGTATACAATTTTAAATTTTTTTGCGGTTCTATGCGAGCCAGCCGCACGGTTGAGGTGTATGGAGACGCCTCTCGTCGCGGTCCAGCTAGCTAGAGTATTTCCGGGATTTAGACAGGAAGAAAAATGTGCACCGTGATCAAAAAACCACTACTAGCAAAAAAAGGTATACAATTTTTTAAATTTTTTGCGGTTCTATGCAAGCCAGCCGCACGGTTGAGGTGTCTGGAGACGCGTCTTGGCGCGGGCCAGCAATCTATACTGTTTCCGGGATTAAGACTGGAATAAAAATGTGCACCGTGATCAAAAAACCACTACTAGCAAATAAACGTTTACATTTTTTTTAATATTTTGTGGTTCCGTGCGAGCCGGCCGCACGGTTGAGGTGTCTGGAGACGCGTCTTGGTACGGCCAACTAGCTAGATTGTTTTCGGGATTTAAACAGAAAGAAAAATGTGCACCGTTATCAAAAAACCACTACTAGCAAAAAAAGGTATACAATTTTTAAAATTTTTGCGGTTCTTTGCAAGCCAGCCGCACGGTTGAGGTGTCAGGAGACGCGTCTTGGCGCATGCAAGCTATCTAGAGTGTTTCCGGGATTAAGACTGGAATAAAAATGTGCACCGGGATCAAAAAACCACTACTAGCAAATAAACGTATACTATTTTAAAATTTTTTGCGGGTCTATGCGAGCCAGCCGCACGGTTGAGGTGTATGGAGACGCTTCTCGTCGCGATCCAGCTAGCTAGAGTATTTCCGGGATTTAGACAGGAAGAAAAATGTGCACCGTGATCAAAAAACCACTACTAGCAAATAAACATATACATTTTTTTAAATATTTTGTGGTTAAAAAATGTGTGAAAAAATCAAACTCAAATGGTGTTATTTGCAGACGATACGTCCTTAATTTTTAAGATAGATAGGCGTGCCACAAGTCTTGACGATGTAAATAACGCCCTTCAGCAGGTCCAAAATTGGTTTACTGCTAATAATTTAGTTTTAAATGAGAAAAAAACAAAGTGTATCAGATTTGCATTACCGAACGTGAAAAGTATTAATTGTGACATAGTATTGAACCAAGAGAAACTTGAATTCGTCGATGACACAGTTTTCTTGGGGATCACGCTTGACTCAAGGCTACAATGGGGTCCTCATTTAACATCTCTTGCGGGACGGCTAAGTTCAGCAGCATATGCTGTCAGAAAAATCCGTCAATTTACTGATATAGATACCGCGAGGCTGGTCTATTTTAGTTACTTTCATAGTATCATGTCTTACGGTATCTTATTATGGGGACGTGCTGCAGACATCGAGTCTATATTTATTCTGCAGAAAAGAGCTATCAGAGCCATTTACAATCTCCGCCGGCGCGATTCCCTAAGGGAACTGTTTAAGGATATTAACATCATGACGGTACCTTGTCAATACATATATGAAAACATTATGTATGTTCGGAAAAATCTTCATCTTTTTAGTAAAATTAGTGATAGGCATAATTTTAATACTAGAAATCGGAACAAATTTGATCAACCCCGATTCAGATTAGCTAAAGTACACACTTCTTTTATGGGGTACTGTGTTAAATTTTATAATAAAATACCACTTAATATTCTTGAACTGAATGAGAGGAAATTTAAAACATGTATAAAACGCACATTATGTAGACAAGCATATTATAAACTGGAAGATTATGTCATTGATAAAAATGCTTGGCTAAATGCCGGTCCTGCTCCACAGCCACAGCAGCATGGGTCCACTTGTTAGGTTTTCGATAATTGGAAGAAATGCTTACCCTTTTTTTGTTCTCCTATACAATCATTTATTTATCATTTCTTTGCATTATTGTATTAGCAAAGTATACACAATAAATCAGCCTTCTTTTTTTTCTTTTCTTAGTTACTTGAAACCATAGTTTTGTATAACGTAGAAGCATATTTTCAATTTTTTGTAAATGTGAGCACTATGGAGCCATTTACATATGTAATTATAGATTTCGTTATTAAATTAGTTTGACATGAACGAGCGTGGCAGTTGAGAGCTTGTCATGCTCACACAAATGTTTTGCTGATGGTGGCGCGTGTTTTGGATCATTTGATTCCCTTCAAAATGGTTGAGTTAGATGGTGCTGATGCACGCGTCATGTTCGTGAACGGGCGCCGTCAGTTGAAACTGGTCATCTCTTACCTGCCACTGGCTTATTTTAATATGTACCTGCATTTTGAATTGTTTATATGTTTTCTTGTTCTTTGCATTGTCCTCACATATAGAAGCAATCAATGTTAATGTTAACAAGATTTTTGTAACACATCACATGGTTTAAAAGAGTGTCCGTGGAGTTTCTTGCACGTTCTTCTCCATAGAGATCTACGCTTTGGAACGTGCAAATAGCTTCATGTTTTTGACTGACCGACTTTGACAATTCAAAAGTGCCTGTAAATGGTTTATTTGAAATATACGATTTGATTTGATTTGATTTGATTTGATTTGGTTCCATGCGAGACAGCCGCACGGTTGAGGTACCTGGAGACGCGTCATGGCGCGAACCAGAAATCTAGACTGTTTTCGGGATAAAGACTGGAATAAAAATATGCAACGGGATCAAAAAACCACTACTAGCAAATACACGTATACATTTTTTTAAATATTTTGTGGTTCCATGCGAGACAGCCACACGGTTGAGGTGTCTGAAGACGCGTCTTGGTGCGGCCAACTAGCTAGAATGTTTTCGGGATTAAGACAGGAAGAAAAATGTGCACCGTGATCACAAAAACCACTACTAGCTAATAAACGTATGCAATTTTAAAATTTTTTGCGGTTCTATGCGAGCCAGCCGCACGGATGAGATGTCTGGAGACGCGTCTCGGCGCGGGCCAGCTAGCTAGCTTGATTTCGGGATTTAGACAGGAATAAAAATGTGCAACGGGATCAAAAAACCACTACTAGCAAATAAACGTATACATTTTTTTTTAATATTTTGCGGTTCCATGCGAGCCAGCCGCACGGTTGAGGTGTCTGGAGACGCTTCTCGGCGCGATCCAGCTAGCTAGAGTGTTTTCAGGATTAAGACAGGAAGAAAAATGTGCACCGTGATCAAAAAACCAATACTAACAAAAAAAGGTATACAATTTTTTAATTTTTTTGCGGTTCTATGCGAGCCAGCCGCACGGTTGAGGTGTCTGGAGACGCGTCTTGGCACGGGCCAGCTATCTAGAATGTTTTCGAGATTAAGACTGGAATAAAAGTGTGCACCGGGATCAAAAAACCACTACAAGCAAATAAACGTATACATTTTTTTTTATATTTTGCGGTTCCATGCGAGCCAGCCGCACGATTGAGGTGTCTGAAGACGTGCCTTGGCGCGGGCCAGCTGGCTAGAGTGTTTTCGAGATTTAGACAGCAAGAACAATGTGCACCGTGATCAAAAAACCACTACTAGCTAATAAACGTATACAATTTTAAAAATTTTTGCGGTTCTATGCGAGCCAGCCGCACGGTTGAGGTGTATGGAGACGCTTCTCGTCGCGATCCAGCTAGCTAGAGATTTTCCGGGATTTAGACAGGAAGAAAAATGTGCACCGTGATCAAAAAACCACTACTAACAAAAAAAGGTATACAATTTTTTAAATTTTTTGCGGTTCTATGCAAGTCAGCCGCACGGTTGAGGTGTCTGGAGACGCGTCTTGGCGCGGGCCAGCAATCTATACTGTTTCCGGGATTAAGACTGGAATAAAAATGTGCAACGGGATCAAAAAACCACTACTAGCAAATAAACGTTTACATTTTTTTTTAATATTTTGCGGTTCCATGCGAGCCAGCCGCACGGTTGAGGTGTCTGGAGACGCGTCTTGGTGCGGGCCAGCTAGCTAGATTGTATTCGGGATTTAGACAGGAAGAAAAATGTGCACCGTGATCAAAAAACCAATACTAACAAAAAATGGTATACAATTTTTTAATTTTTTTGCGGTTCTATGCAAGCCAGCCGCACGGTTGAGGTGTCTGAAGACGCGTCTTGGCGCGGGCCAGCAATCTATACTGTTTCCGGGATTAAGACTGGAATAAATATGTGCAACGGATCAAAAAACCACTACTAGCAAATAAACGTACACATTTTTTTTAAATTTTTTGCAGTTCTAAGCGAGCCAGCCGCACGGTTGAGGTGTCTGGAGACGCGTCTTGGCGTGGACCAGCTAGCTAGAGTGTTTTCAGGATTAAGACATGAAGAAAAATGTGCACCGTGATCAAAAAACCACTACTAGCAAAAAAAGTTATACAATTTTTTAATTTTTTTGCGTTTCTAAGCAAGCCAGCCGCACGGTTGAGGTGTCAGGAGACGCGTCTTGGCGTGGACTAGCTAGCTAGAGTGTTTTCAGGATTAAGACAGGAAGAAAAATGTGCACCGTGATCAAAAAACCACTACTAGCAAAAAAAGGTATACAATTTTTTAATTTTTTTGCGTTTCTAAGCAAGCCAGCCGCACGGTTGAGGTGTCAGGAGACGCGTCCTGGCGTGGACTAGCTAGCTAGAGTGTTTTCAGGATTAAGACAGGAAGAAAAATGTGCACCGTGATCAAAAAACCACTACTAGCAAAAAAAGGTATACAATTTTTTAAATTTTTTGCGTTTCTATGCAAGCCAGCCGCACGGCTGGGGTGTCAGGAGACGCGTCTTGGCGCGAGCCAGCTATCTAGAGTGATTGCGGGATTTAGACTGGAATAAAAATGTGCAACGGGATCAAAAAACCACTACTAGCAAATAAACGCATATATTTTTTTTTAATATTTTGCGGTTTCATGCAAGCCAGCCGCACGATTGAGGTGTCTGGAGACGCGTCTTGGCGCGAGCCAGCTAGCTAGTGTGTTTTCGAGATTTAGACAGGAAGAAAAATGTGCACCGTGATCAAAAAACCACTACTAGCAAATAAACGTATACTATTTTAAAAATTTTTGCGGTTCTATGCGAGCCAGCCGCACGGTTGAGGTGTATGGAGACGCTTCTCGTCGCGATCCAGCTAGCTAGAGTATTTCCAGGATTTAGACAGGAGAAAAAATGTGCACCGTGATCAAAAAACCACTACTAGCAAATAAACGTATACATTTTTTTTTAATATTTTGCGGCTCCATGCGAGCCAGCAGCACGGTTGAGGTGTCTGGAGACGCTTCTCGGTGCGATCCAGCTAGCTAGAGTATTTCCGGGATTTAGACAGGAAGAAAAATGTGCACCGTGATCAAAAAACCACTACTAGCAAAAAAACGTATACATTTTTTTAAATTTTTTGCGTTTCTATGCGAGCCAGCCGCACGGTTGAGGTATCTGGAGATGCTTCTCGGCGCGATCCAACTAGCTAGAGTATTTCCGGGATTTAGACAGGAAGAAAAATGTGCACCGTGATCAACAAACCACTACTAGCAAATAAACGTATACATTTTTTTAATTTTTTGCGGTTCTATGCAAGCCAGCCGCACGGTTGAGGTATCTGATGACGCGTCTCTGCGCGGGCCAGCTAGCTAGAGTATTTCCGGGACTTAGACAGGAAGAAAAATGTGCACCGTGATCAAAAAACCACTACTAGCAAAAAACGTATACATTTTTTTAAATATTTTGCGGTTCCATGCGAGCCAGCCGCACGGTTGAGGTGTCTGGAGACGCGTCTTGGCGCGAGCCAGCTAGCTAGATTGTTTTCGGGATTTAGACAGGAAGAAAAATGTGCACCGTGATCAAAAAACCACTACTAGCAAATAAACGTACACATTTTTTTTAAATTTTTTGCAGTTCTAAGCGAGCCAGCCGCACGGTTGAGGTGTGTGGAGACGCGTCTTGGCGTGGACCAGCTAGGTAGAGTGTTTTCAGGATTAAGACAGGAAGAAAAATGTGCACCGTGATCAAAAAACCACTACTAGCAAAAAAACGTATACAATTTTTTAAATTTTTTGCGTTTCTATGCAAGCCAGCCGCACGGTTGAGGTGTATGGAGACGCGTCTTGGCGTGGATCAGCTAGCTAGAGTGTTTTCAGGATTAAGACATGAAGAAAAATGTGCACCGTGATCAAAAAACCACTACTAGCAAAAAAAGGTATACAATTTTTTTAATTTTTTGCGTTTCTATGCAAGCCAGCCGCACGGTTGAGGTGTCAGGAGACGCGTCTTGGCGCGGGCCAGCTATCAAGAGTAATTCCGGGATTTAGACTGGAATAAAAATGTGCAACGGGATCAAAAAACCACTACTAGCAAATAAACGTATATATTTTTTTTTTATATTTTGCGGTTTCATGCGAGCCAGCCGCACGATTGAGGTGTCTGGAGACGCGTTTTGGCGCGAGCCAGCTAGCTAGTGTGTTTTCGAGATTTAGACAGGAAGAAAAATGTGCACCGTGATCAAAAAACCACTACTAGCAAATAAACGTATACTATTTTAAATTTTTTTGCGGTTCTATGTTAGCCAGCCGCACGGTTGAGGTGTATGGAGACGCTTCTTGTCGCGATCCAGCTAGCTAGAGTATTTCCGGGATTTAGACAGGAAGAAAAATGTGCACCGTGATCAAAAAACCACTACTAGCAAATAAACTTGTACATTTTTTAAATTTTTTGCGGTTCTGTGCGAGCCAGCCGCACGATTGAGGTGTCTGGAGACGCATCTTGGCGCGGGCCAGCTAGCTAGTGTGTTTTCGAGATTTAGACAGGAAGAAAAATATGCACCGTGATCAAAAAACCACTACTAGCAAAAAACGTATACATTTTTTTAAATATTTTGCGGTTCCGTGCAAGCCAGCCGCACGGTTGAGATGTCTGGAGACGCGTCTTGGCTTGGACCAGCTAGCTAGAATGTTTTCAGGATTAAGACAGGAAGAAAAATGTGCACCGTGATCAAAAAACCACTACTAGCAAAAAACGTATACATTTTTTTAAATATTTTGCGGTTCCATGCGAGCCAGCCGCACGGTTGAGGTGTCTTGAGACGCGTCTTGGCGCGGGCCAGCTAGCTAGATTATTTTCGGGATTTAGACAGGAAGAAAAATGTGCACTGTGATCAAAAAACCACTACTAGCAAGTAAACGTACACATTTTTTTTAATTTTTTTGCAGTTCTAAGCGAGCCAGCCGCACGGTTGAGGTGTCTGGAGCCGCGTCTTGGCGTGGACCAGCTAGCTAGAGTGTTTTCAGGATTAAGACAGGAAGAAAAATGTGCACCGTGATCAAAAAACCACTACTAGCAAAAAAACGTATACAATTTTTTAAATTTTTTGCGGTTCTATGCAAGTCAGCCGCACGGTTGAGGTGTCTGGAGACGCGTCTTGGCGCGGGCCAGCAATCTATACTGTTTCCGGGATTAAGACTGGAATAAAAATGTGCAACGGGATCAAAAAACCACTACTAGCAAATAAACGTTTACATTTTTTTTTAATATTTTGCGGTTCCATGCGAGCCAGCCGCACGGTTGAGGTGTCTGGAGACGCGTCTTGGTGCGGGCCAGCTAGCTAGATTGTATTCGGGATTTAGACAGGAAGAAAAATGTGCACCGTGATCAAAAAACCACTACTAACAAAAAAAGGTATACAATTTTTTAATTTTTTTGCGGTTCTATGCAAGCCAGCCGCACGGTTGAGGTGTCTGAAGACGCGTCTTGGCGCGGGCCAGCAATCTATTTTGTTTCCGGGATTAAGACTGGAATAAATATGTGCAACGGATCAAAAAACCACTACTAGCAAATAAACGTACACATTTTTTTTAAATTTTTTGCAGTTCTAAGCAAGCCAGCCGCACGGTTGAGGTGTCTGGAGACGCGTCTTGGCGTAGACCAGCTAGCTAGAGTGTTTTCAGGATTAAGACATGAAGAAAAATGTGCACCGTGATCAAAAAACCACTACTAGCAAAATAAGTTATACAATTTTTTAATTTTTTTGCGTTTCTAAGCAAGCCAGCCGCACGGTTGAGGTGTCAGGAGACGCGTCTTGGCGTGGACTAGCTTGCTAGATTGTTTTCAGGATTAAGACAGGAAGAAAAATGTGCACCGTGATCAAAAAACCACTACTAGCAAAAAAAGGTATACAATTTTTTAAATTTTTTGCGTTTCTATGCAAGCCAGCCGCACGGTTGAGGTGTCAGGAGACGCGTCTTGGCGCGAGCCAGCTATCTAGTGTGATTGCGGGATTTAGACTGGAATAAAAATGTGCAACGGGATCAAAAAACCACTACTAGCAAATAAACGCATATATTTTTTTTTAATATTTTGCGGTTTCATGCAAGCCAGCCGCACGATTGAGGTGTCTGGAGACGCGTCTGGGCGCAAGCCAGCTAGCTAGTGTGTTTTCGAGATTTAGACAGGAAGAAAAATGTGCACCGTGATCAAAAAACCACTACTAGCAAATAAACGTATACTATTTTAAAAATTTTTGCGGTTCTATGCGAGCCAGCCGCACGGTTGAGGTGTATGGAGACGCTTCTCGTCGCGATCCAGCTAGCTAGAGTATTTCCAGGATTTAGACAGGAGAAAAAATGTGCACCGTGATCAAAAAACCACTACTAGCAAATAAACGTATACATTTTTTTTTAATATTTTGCGGCTCCATGCGAGCCAGCAGCACGGTTGAGGTGTCTGGAGACGCTTCTCGGTGCGATCCAGCTAGCTAGAGTATTTCCGGGATTTAGACAGGAAGAAAAATGTGCACCGTGATCAAAAAACCACTACTAGCAAAAAAACGTATACATTTTTTTAAATTTTTTGCGTTTCTATGCGAGCCAGCCGCACGGTTGAGGTATCTGGAGATGCTTCTCGGCGCGATCCAACTAGCTAGAGTATTTCCGGGATTTAGACAGGAAGAAAAATGTGCACCGTGATCAACAAACCACTACTAGCAAATAAACGTATACATTTTTTTAATTTTTTGCGGTTCTATGCAAGCCAGCCGCACGGTTGAGGAATCTGATGACGCGTCTCTGCGCGGGCCAGCTAGCTAGAGTATTTCCGGGACTTAGACAGGAAGAAAAATGTGCACCGTGATCAAAAAACCACTACTAGCAAAAAACGTGTACATTTTTTTAAATATTTTGCGGTTCCATGCGAGCCAGCCGCACGGTTGAGGTGTCTGGAGACGCGTCTTGGCGCGGGCCAGCTAGCTAGATTGTTTTCGGGATTTAGACAGGAAGAAAAATGTGCACCGTGATCAAAAAACCACTACTAGCAAATAAACGTACACATTTTTTTTAAATTTTTTGCAGTTCTAAGCGAGCCAGCCGCACGGTTGAGGTGTCTAGAGACGCGTCTTGGCGTGGACCAGCTAGGTAGATTGTTTTCAGGATTAAGACAGGAAGAAAAATGTGCACCGTGATCAAAAAACCACTACTAGCAAAAAAACGTATACAATTTTTTAATTTTTTTGCGTTTCTATGCAAGCCAGCCGCACGGTTGAGGTGTCTGGAGACGCGTCCTGGCGCGAGCCAGCTAGCTAGTGTGTTTTCGAGATTTAGACAGGAAGAAAAATGTGCACCGTGATCAAAAAACCACTACTAGCAAATAAACGTATACTATTTTAAATTTTTTTGCGGTTCTATGTTAGCCAGCCGCACGGTTGAGGTGTATGGAGACGCTTCTTGTCGCGATCCAGCTAGCTAGAGTATTTCCGGGATTTAGACAGGAAGAAAAATGTGCACCGTGATCAAAAAACCACTACTAGCAAATAAACTTGTACATTTTTTAAATTTTTTGCGGTTCTGTGCGAGCCAGCCGCACGATTGAGGTGTCTGGAGACGCATCTTGGCGCGGGCCAGCTAGCTAGTGTGTTTTCGAGATTTAGACAGGAAGAAAAATATGCACCGTGATCAAAAAACCACTACTAGCAAAAAACGTATACATTTTTTTAAATATTTTGCGGTTCCGTGCAAGCCAGCCGCACGGTTGAGATGTCTGGAGACGCGTCTTGGCTTGGACCAGCTAGCTAGAATGTTTTCAGGATTAAGACAGGAAGAAAAATGTGCACCGTGATCAAAAAACCACTACTAGCAAAAAACGTATACATTTTTTTAAATATTTTGCGGTTCCATGCGAGCCAGCCGCACGGTTGAGGTGTCTTGAGACGCGTCTTGGCGCGGGCCAGCTAGCTAGATTATTTTCGGGATTTAGACAGGAAGAAAAATGTGCACTGTGATCAAAAAACCACTACTAGCAAGTAAACGTACACATTTTTTTTAATTTTTTTGCAGTTCTAAGCGAGCCAGCCGCACGGTTGAGGTGTCTGGAGCCGCGTCTTGGCGTGGACCAGCTAGCTAGAGTGTTTTCAGGATTAAGACAGGAAGAAAAATGTGCACCGTGATCAAAAAACCACTACTAGCAAAAAAACGTATACAATTTTTTAAATTTTTTGCGGTTCTATGCAAGTCAGCCGCACGGTTGAGGTGTCTGGAGACGCGTCTTGGCGCGGGCCAGCAATCTATACTGTTTCCGGGATTAAGACTGGAATAAAAATGTGCAACGGGATCAAAAAACCACTACTAGCAAATAAACGTTTACATTTTTTTTTAATATTTTGCGGTTCCATGCGAGCCAGCCGCACGGTTGAGGTGTCTGGAGACGCGTCTTGGTGCGGGCCAGCTAGCTAGATTGTATTCGGGATTTAGACAGGAAGAAAAATGTGCACCGTGATCAAAAAACCACTACTAACAAAAAAAGGTATACAATTTTTTAATTTTTTTGCGGTTCTATGCAAGCCAGCCGCACGGTTGAGGTGTCTGAAGACGCGTCTTGGCGCGGGCCAGCAATCTATTTTGTTTCCGGGATTAAGACTGGAATAAATATGTGCAACGGATCAAAAAACCACTACTAGCAAATAAACTTGTACATTTTTTTTAAATTTTTTGCAGTTCTAAGCAAGCCAGCCGCACGGTTGAGGTGTCTGGAGACGCGTCTTGGCGCGGGCCAGCTAGCTAGTGTGTTTTCGAGATTTAGACAGGAAGAAAAATATGCACCGTGATCAAAAAACCACTACTAGCAAAAAACGTATACATTTTTTTAAATATTTTGCGGTTCCGTGCAAGCCAGCCGCACGGTTGAGATGTCTGGAGACGCGTCTTGGCTTGGACCAGCTAGCTAGAATGTTTTCAGGATTAAGACAGGAAGAAAAATGTGCACCGTGATCAAAAAACCACTACTAGCAAAAAACGTATACATTTTTTTAAATATTTTGCGGTTCCATGCGAGCCAGCCGCACGGTTGAGGTGTCTTGAGACGCGTCTTGGCGCGGGCCAGCTAGCTAGATTATTTTCGGGATTTAGACAGGAAGAAAAATGTGCACTGTGATCAAAAAACCACTACTAGCAAGTAAACGTACACATTTTTTTTAATTTTTTTGCAGTTCTAAGCGAGCCAGCCGCACGGTTGAGGTGTCTGGAGCCGCGTCTTGGCGTGGACCAGCTAGCTAGAGTGTTTTCAGGATTAAGACAGGAAGAAAAATGTGCACCGTGATCAAAAAACCACTACTAGCAAAAAAACGTATACAATTTTTTAAATTTTTTGCGGTTCTATGCAAGTCAGCCGCACGGTTGAGGTGTCTGGAGACGCGTCTTGGCGCGGGCCAGCAATCTATACTGTTTCCGGGATTAAGACTGGAATAAAAATGTGCAACGGGATCAAAAAACCACTACTAGCAAATAAACGTTTACATTTTTTTTTAATATTTTGCGGTTCCATGCGAGCCAGCCGCACGGTTGAGGTGTCTGGAGACGCGTCTTGGTGCGGGCCAGCTAGCTAGATTGTATTCGGGATTTAGACAGGAAGAAAAATGTGCACCGTGATCAAAAAACCACTACTAACAAAAAAAGGTATACAATTTTTTAATTTTTTTGCGGTTCTATGCAAGCCAGCCGCACGGTTGAGGTGTCTGAAGACGCGTCTTGGCGCGGGCCAGCAATCTATTTTGTTTCCGGGATTAAGACTGGAATAAATATGTGCAACGGATCAAAAAACCACTACTAGCAAATAAACGTACACATTTTTTTTAAATTTTTTGCAGTTCTAAGCAAGCCAGCCGCACGGTTGAGGTGTCTGGAGACGCGTCTTGGCGTGGACCAGCTAGCTAGAGTGTTTTCAGGATTAAGACATGAAGAAAAATGTGCACCGTGATCAAAAAACCACTACTAGCAAAATAAGTTATACAATTTTTTAATTTTTTTGCGTTTCTAAGCAAGCCAGCCGCACGGTTGAGGTGTCTGGAGACGCGTCTTGGCGTGGATCAGCTAGCTAGAGTGTTTTCAGGATTAAGACATGAAGAAAAATGTGCACCGTGATCAAAAAACCACTACTAGCAAAAAAAGGTATACAAATTTTTTAATTTTTTGCGTTTCTATGCAAGCCAGCCGCACGGTTGAGGTGTCAGGAGACGCGTCTTGGCGCGGGCCAGCTATCAAGAGTAATTCCGGGATTTAGACTGGAATAAAAATGTGCAACGGGATCAAAAAACCACTACTAGCAAATAAACGTATATTTTTTTTTTTATATTTTGCGGTTTCATGCGAGCCAGCCGCACGATTGAGATGTCTGGAGACGCGTCTTGGCGCGAGCCAGCTAGCTAGTGTGTTTTCGAGATTTAGACAGGAAGAAAAATGTGCACCGTGATCAAAAAACCACTACTAGCAAATAAACGTATACTATTTTAAATTTTTTTGCGGTTCTATGTTAGCCAGCCGCACGGTTGAGGTGTATGGAGACGCTTCTTGTCGCGATCCAGCTAGCTAGAGTATTTCCGGGATTTAGACAGGAAGAAAAATGTGCACCGTGATCAAAAAACCACTACTAGCAAATAAACTTGTACATTTTTTAAATTTTTTGCGGTTCTGTGCGAGCCAGCCGCACGATTGAGGTGTCTGGAGACGCATCTTGGCGCGGGCCAGCTAGCTAGTGTGTTTTCGAGATTTAGACAGGAAGAAAAATATGCACCGTGATCAAAAAACCACTACTAGCAAAAAACGTATACATTTTTTTAAATATTTTGCGGTTCCGTGCAAGCCAGCCGCACGGTTGAGATGTCTGGAGACGCGTCTTGGCTTGGACCAGCTAGCTAGAATGTTTTCAGGATTAAGACAGGAAGAAAAATGTGCACCGTGATCAAAAAACCACTACTAGCAAAAAACGTATACATTTTTTTAAATATTTTGCGGTTCCATGCGAGCCAGCCGCACGGTTGAGGTGTCTTGAGACGCGTCTTGGCGCGGGCCAGCTAGCTAGATTATTTTAGGGATTTAGACAGGAAGAAAAATGTGCACTGTGATCAAAAAACCACTACTAGCAACAAAAGGTATACAATTTTTTAATTTTTTTGCGTTTCAAAGCGAGCCAGCCGCACGGTTGAGGTGTCTGGAGACGCGTCTTGGCGTGGACCAGCTAGCTAGAGTGTTTTCAGGATTAAGACATGAAGAAAAATGTGCACCGTGAACAAAAAACCACTACTAGCAACAAAAGGTATACAATTTTTTAATTTTTTTGCGTTTCAAAGCGAGCCAGCCGCACGGTTGAGGTGTCTGGATACGCGTCTTGGCGTGGACCAGCTAGCTAGAGTGTTTTCAGGATTAAGACAGGAAGAAAAATGTGCACCGTGAACAAAAAACCACTACTAGCAACAAAAGGTATACAATTTTTTAAATTTTTTGCGTTTCAAAGCGAGCCAGCCGCACGGTTGAGGTGTCAGGAGACGCGTCTTGGTGCGGGCCAGCTATCTAGAGTGATTCCGGGATTTAGACTGGAATAAAAATGTGCAAAGGGATCAAAAAACCACTACTAGCAAATAAACGTATACTATTTTAAATTTTTTTGCGGTTTTATGCGAGCCAGCCGCACGATTGAGGTGTCTGGAGACGCGTCTTGGCGCGAGCCAGCTAGCTAGTGTGTTTTCGAGATTTAGACAGGAAGAAAAATGTGCACCGTGATCAAAAAACCACTACTAGCAAATAAACGTATTCTAAGGAATAAGACCAGGAGTGATTTTTTTAAAAACAATTTTTAATACTACCTGACAAAATAAATTCAACACAAACAACTTTACAACAAAAATGATTTCACTTCTAAATTAACTAACACACAAAAATAATACAAAACTAATAAATCTAAATAAGACCTAGAAACGATCTATCTATGACTAAACAATTAGCAAAAGTTAGGTACAATCGGACAGAGTTACGACCTATCTCAACAAAGGCGAGTGCAAAAAAAGGGCCGAGCCCGGGTGAGGCGCCGAGTTTTATTAACTCTCCCCACCCTTGCCGTTCCTACTCCTACACGGCCTATCCTGACATGAGTCCGTCCTCGGGCTCCATCTTCTAACTCTGGAGGTCAGTCTCCAGGGGCGCCAACGATGTCTCTGGACCTTCATCACCCGATGAAGCGCTGAACGGGACTGGAGGTTCTTCGATGCGTCCCTGTGTCCCGGACGTGCTAGGCTGTGGTTCAATCGCAACATCAGACGTCTCGACTTCGGAAGGCTGGACGACGACGCTTGGAGCGGTAGACTCCTCGTTATCGACGTCCGATTCTGTAACAAGAATAAATCACAGGAAAATATAATGTTCACACACAAAATAAAACACGGAGGCTCCAAGTGTCCTTCTTGTCAAGTTACACAACTATGACATGATAGCTAGGCTCAACTAGCTAAACCTAAGCACAGGGTAAAAAAACAAACAAATATCTGTATCGATCACCCGGGGCAGTTCCCGTCGGGGGAGTGCCACCTCACGACTCGCTAGAGATCTACGCGGACTTACGTGAGACATAGCTTTGCGTGTGTGAAACGATTCACATAAAAGCATGTTTCAACCCAAACAATAAAAAAAAATACACAGAGATCATGTTCGTCACAGAAACATGTCTCGCACCACGACTCGTTAAGGCCAACCTTTTGGCATAACCCTGCGTGTAACACAGCTCCAGGACCATGTCCGAGCACAACAAAATAAAAACACAAACCACCCAAGGCATGTTCCATATACTAGGATCGCATGACTGAGCGCACTCCAAGACAGCATCCAATAACATGAAACCAAACCTCACTTGAAGTGTATCCGTCAGTCAGGATAGTATATCTGAGTACGAGGACATCCGAGACAGAGGCTATCCCAACCGCAAGACAAAACTTCCCTCATTGCGTTTTATCCCTTGAGAAAACACACAGTAAGTAGGTACGTAGTACATAACGAAATACGTACTGTAGGAGTAGGAACGGCAAGGGTGGGGAGAGTTAATAAAACTCGGCGCCTCACCCGGGCTCGGCCCTTTTTTTGCACTCGCCTTTGTTGAGATAGGTCGTAACTCTGTCCGATTGTACCTAACTTTTGCTAATTGTTTAGTCATAGATAGATCGTTTCTAGGTCTTATTTAGATTCATTAGTTTTGTATTATTTTTGTGTGTTAGTTAATTTAGAAGTGAAATCATTTTTGTTGTAAAGTTGTTTGTGTTGAATTTATTTTGTCAGGTAGTATTAAAAATTGTTTTTAAAAAAATCACTCCTGGTCTTATTCCTTAGATCAGGCGTGGGATTCTTTCCCAATTGCCCACTGTTATTTTTGTTAAAGGATAGTGCTTATCAGTTAGTTTTATTCTAGAAGTTTTGTCGTTTAGTTCGGTTTTGTTCAGCTACCCTCAGGTAGTACGATTTTTGCTGGAGTGTTTTATGGTGATTAGTAAGTGCTTTTGATTAGTTTTTCGTGTCATTATTTGTGTGTCATAGCGGTTCATTTATTTTTCTACTTTAGACTTTTGTTGATTTCGTCATGTCGAATCGTGAGCGTGAATATAGTGCGGATCGTCGCGATAGTCGTAGTTCCAATCGTCATAGTCGCGACAGACGTGATAGTAGAAACCGCGAGCGATCGCCTGACGAAAGTTTTAAGTTGCGGCTCGAGATGCAGGCTATGGTGACGCGTCTTAAAGCGTTAGAGGATAGGTCTAGGGCCTCGCCTTTGCCAGGGCATTCGGGTGATCGTGCCGTATTAGTGCCGGAAACTAGAGACCGCGATAGGTCATTATCACGACAACGCGATCAGGTCAGACAGTCACCTAGGCGTAATACTTTACGATCACCGGATCGTGCGGATCCGCGTAGTGAGCGTTATGTTTCGCCGCCACCGCCGTCGACCCGTACGCGTAGGTTGCAATCGCCGCATTTAAGTCCGCGATCGCGTGATCGGTTTGTTTTGCCTGTCCGTAGTCATAACCAGCGTAACCGATCTAGGTCTAGATCATTGCCTCGCGGTTCAGAGCCTACATCTAGCAAGGCGCTAGAACATTCCACGGTTACCGACCGTATTGTAGACGCGATTCGTTCGATTAATTACGGTAGATCCAGCCAGCATTTTTATATCTCTAGTTTTGATCCAAACTTGCACAATATTGATGATTGGTGTGCGGAGGTAGACCGCGCAAGTTCCCTAAATCATTGGAACGATCATGAGTGCCTTTCGCGTATTGGTAATTGCTTAAAGGGGGATGCTCGTTCGTGGCTAAACGATTGGGTGTCAAATGACCGCACGTGGAGTAACTTTAAGAAAGAGTTTAGGCCATTGTGTCCGAAGACACCCGATGTAGCAGGTATTTTGGCGGACGTGATTAACACCAACTCCGACAACTACCCCACGTACGCTGATTATGCGCGTCGTTCGTTACTTCGGTTGAAAATAGTGCGGGGACTTAGTGACGAATTGATATCGGCAATAATTATACGCGGTATTACGGACCCTAATATTAGAGCAGCTGCGACTAACGCAAAATTATTGCCAAATGATTTGATTGAGTTTTTCTCCATTTACGTAAAACCGGTTAGTACCTCGCGCTCTGTTTTAATAAATAGCGGTAACAAAGGGAAACCAATCACTGATTCCTCGCGGAAAAGGGGTAGTACTAGCGATATTAAGTGTTTTTCGTGTGGTCAGATAGGACACAAGCAGGTCGCGTGTACTAAGCGCTCTAGACCGGATCAGGGACCGAGTAGTCCTCGGCTTCCTTCGAGTACCGCGAATTCGAAGACGGTTTTTGTTCCGAATAAATCCGAACCGTGTTCATTTTGTAAGAAACCGGGTCATAAAGTCGAAACTTGTTTTGCCAAGCAAAGAACTGAAGCGGCAAACAAGGAGACTGTTAATTTATGCAATGTTTTAGTAAATTCTACTAATCATGATATTGTAGTGGCGGTTATTCAAGATGTGCCCGTAGACGTTTTGATCGATAGTGGTTCAACCATTTCTTTAATATCGTCCTCTTTGCTGAAACATTTTAATTGTTCGCGCAAGCCGGCTTTCCGTATTTTGAAGGGCTTGGGTAGTCAGGAAGTGGAAAGCACGTCTTACGTTACGTTACCTATCGAGTTTGACGGTCTGACTCTTGATGTTGATTTGTTCATAGTATCATCTCAATACATGAACATTCCGGTCATAGTAGGTACGGACATTTTAAATAGAGAAGGTGTTAGGTACGTTCGTACTAAAGATTGTCAGTCACTTACGAGGGTTGATAGCGGGCCTACAACTAGAGTAATGACAATTCAACCCGAGGTTTCTATTCCAATTAACACGCCTCTTGTTAATGATCAATTGGAAAAGCTGTTGAATATTATTAACGAGTTTTCTAAATTTTTCATTACTGGTACCGCGACTTCAACAGTTAATACCGGGTGTATGACAATCAAACTCAATTCTAACACACCTGTTAATTACCGTCCTTACCGACTTTCTCTTGCCGAGACGTTTCGTGTTCGAGAAATTATTAGGGATCTTTTAGATAAAGGCATAATTGAAGAGTCTGAATCCGAGTATGCGAGTCCTATCCTTCTCGTCAAAAAAAAAGACGGGTCGGATAGGATGTGTGTCGATTATCGTAAGCTCAATGATGTAACAATTAAGGATCGGTTTCCACTGCCGCGGATAGATGATCATATAGACCGTCTAGGACATAATAGGTACTTCAGTAGTCTTGATATGGCTACTGGGTTCCATCAAATTCCGTTGGATTGCGAGGCTGTACCGCTTACGGGATTTGTCACGCCGGAGGGACATTATCAATATTTGAAAATGCCTTACGGATTGGCGAATGCGCCGGTTGTTTATCAGCGAATTATTGCAAAAACGCTTCGCGAGTTCATTGAATCTGGTGATATCCTTGTGTACATCGATGATGTTTTGATTCTGAGTAAAACAGTCGAACAGGGCCTGATTCTACTTCGAAGGGTTCTTAATACCTTGACTGAGGCTGGTTTCTCAATTAACTTGAAGAAGTGTTCGTTCCTAGCCACGGAAATTGAGTATTTGGGGCGGACCATTAGTGAAAATCAGGTTAGGCCGAGTCATGACAAAGTAAGGGCTTTGATTGACTCAGCTCAACCGCAAAATGTAAAACAGGTCCGCCAGTTCATGGGCTTAGCCAGCTATTTTAGACGTTACATAGCTGACTTTGCCCAGAAAACTGCTTGTATTGCTGCGTTGACTAAAAAGGGGGTTCCCTTTAATTGGGGTTCAGAGCAACAGGCTGCTCGAAAGTACATTGTAGAATGTCTAACGAGTGAGCCAGTACTGGCTATCTACGATCCTTCGTTACCAATAGAGGTCCACACAGACGCGAGCTCTATTGGCTATGGAGCAGTCATGATGCAAGTACATGAGGGTAATCGCAAGCGTGTGGTATCTTATTTCAGCAGGCTTACACAGGGGGCTGAGAGTAGATACCACTCGTATGAGCTGGAGACGCTTGCTGTCGTTAAAGCTCTTCAGTATTTCCGGCATTATCTTGTGGGGGTTCATTTCACCGTAGTTACCGATTGCAACGCACTCAAACTTACTCAACGTAAGAAAGATTTGTTGCCCAGGGTAGCTCGGTGGTGGGTATACCTTCAGGACTTTGATTTCAGCCTCGATTACCGTAAAGGTTCCCTTCTATCCCATGCTGACTATCTTAGTCGCAATCCCGTCAACGTAATTTCCATTCAAAAGCCTTTGAACTGGGCTCAAATTGCTCAAGCCTCTGATGAAGAGACTCGATCTATCATCCAGAGTTTATCCGATGGTCAGTTGGACTCTTCCCGGTATGTCGTTAAAAATGACATTTTGTACTTCAAGTCTACACCTACTGGTGAAAACCCTAAACTGCTTTGCTTTATCCCCAAAGGTCATCGACTTAGTCTTTTACGTATTTTCCATGATGAACATGACCATCCCGGTGTAGATAAGACAGTCGATCTTATTACTAAACATTTCTGGTTCCCAGGCTTGAGAGCTTTTGTTCTCAAATATGTAACACATTGTTTAGTGTGTCTTTCACACAAAAAAGTCGCCCGTGCCCCACTCCAAACCATTCACTCTTGGGAAAAACCAGACTCTCCCTTCGAAACTATCCATTTAGATGCTCTAGGACCTTTACCTGAAGCAGATGGTTATCGCTATGTTCTTATCGTAGTCGATGCATTTTCTAAGTTTGTTCTATTATACCCTATGTACCGTCAGGATACTGACGGGTTAAAACGTCACTTCACTAATTTAATTTCACTTTTTGGTACACCTAAGTTAATTGTAGCTGATAGAGGTAGGATGTTTCAAAGTGCGGACTTCCTCAACTGGGTTACGGATATGGGCTGCAACACGCATCTCATAACGCCCGAGATGCACCAATCCAACGGGCAGGTGGAGCGTTATTGTCGCACGGTACTTAACATGGTACGTATCGAATGCAATCATCGACAGCAGAGGTGGCCGACTGTCATGTGGAAGCTCCAGTTGGTTCTGAACATCACCAAGCACAGAACAACTCAACAATCTGCTCTTAACCTGCTGATTGGCATCGATGCGGCTACTCCACTCATCCGAAGTTTGGTACGTGACGTGGCTATTGAAGGTTCCAGTCCGAACAGGGAGGCTCTTCGTGAGATGCGTCGGCAGAGGGCGTCTGAACGTCTCCGTTTAAATCGCGAAGCTCAAGATACCTACGTCAACCAAGGACGCAAGGCACCGCGCGTTTTCGAAATAAATTCATTGGTTTTTGTTAGAAAACAGGCGCAGTCGACTGGGAAGCTGGATTCCTGCATGCGAGGGCCATACCGTGTGGTGAAGGCTTTGTTACACGGTCGTTACGAGCTTCAGCTCTTGGCCGGCTCGTATGGGAAAACGACGCAAGCAGCCGCGGAGTATATGATTCCGTGGCATGGAGAGTGGACTCCCGATGTGTGTGCCGATTTTTTCCTTGGTAAGTGATCTAAGTCATCGCTTTGATGTTTTTCCTCTTAATGATTTGTAGACATGCCATTGGTGGTCTCTGTCCTGTGTAATTGTTTTAAGAGTACTCTAAGGAATAAGACCAGGAGTGATTTTTTTAAAAACAATTTTTAATACTACCTGACAAAATAAATTCAACACAAACAACTTTACAACAAAAATGATTTCACTTCTAAATTAACTAACACACAAAAATAATACAAAACTAATGAATCTAAATAAGACCTAGAAACGATCTATCTATGACTAAACAATTAGCAAAAGTTAGGTACAATCGGACAGAGTTACGACCTATCTCAACAAAGGCGAGTGCAAAAAAAGGGCCGAGCCCGGGTGAGGCGCCGAGTTTTATTAACTCTCCCCACCCTTGCCGTTCCTACTCCTACAGTATACTATTTTAAAATTTTTTGCGGTTCTATGCGAGCCAACCGCACGGTTGAGGTGTATGGAGACGCTTCTCGTCGCGATTCAGCTAGCTAGAGTATTTCCGGGATTTAGACAGGAAGAAAAATGTGCACTGTGATCAAAAAACCACTACTAGCAAAAAAACGTATACATTTTTCTAAATTTTTTGCGTTTCTAAGCGAGCCAGCCGCACGGTTGAGGTATCTGGAGATGCTTCTCGGCGCGATCCAACTAGCTAGAGTATTTCCGGGATAAAGACAGGAAGAAAAATGTGCACCGTGATCAACAAACCACTACTAGCAAATAAACGTATACATTTTTTTAATTTTTTGCGGTTCTATGCGAGCCAGCCGCACGGTTGAGGTGTATGGAGACGCTTCTCGTCGCGATCCAGCTAGCTAGAGTATTTCCGGGATTTAGACAGGAAGAAAAATGTGCACCGTGATCAAAAAACCACTACTAGCAAATAAACTTGTACATTTTTTAATTTTTTTGCGGTTCTATGCGAGCCAGCCGCACGGTTGAGGTACCTGGAGACGCGTCTTGGCGCGGGCCAGCAATCTAGTCTATTTCCGGGATTAAGGCTGGAATAAAAATATGCAACGGGATCAAAAAACCACTACTAGCAAATAAACGTATACATTTTTTTTAATATTTTGCGGTTCCATGCGAGCCAGCAGCACGGTTGAATTGTCTAGAGACGCTTCTCGGCGCGATCCAGCTAGCTAGAGTATTTCCGGGATTTAGACAGGAAGAAAAATGTGCACCGTGATCAAAAAACCACTACTAGCAAAAAAACATATACATTTTTTTAAATTTTTTGCGTTTCTATGCGAGCCAGCCGCACGGTTGAGGTATCTGGAGATGCTTTTCGGCGCGATCCAACTGGCTAGAGTATTTCCGGGATAAAGACAGGAAAAAAAATGTGCAACGTGATCAACAAACCACTACTAGCAAATAAACGTATACATTTTTTTAATTTTCTGCGGTTCTATGCAAGCCAGCCGCACGGTTGAGGTATCTGATGACGCGTCTCTGCGCGGGCCAGCTAGCTAGAGTATTTCCGGGACTTAGACAGGAAGAAAAATTTGCACCGTGATCAAAAAACCACTACTAGCAAAAAACGTATACATTTTTTTAAATATTTTGCGGTTTCATGCGAGCCAGCCGCACGGTTGAGATGTCTGGAGACGCGTCTTGGCGTGGACCAGCTAGCTAGAGTGTTTTCAGGATTAAGACAGGAAGAAAAATGTGCACCGTGATCAAAAAACCACTACTAGCAAATAAACGTACACATTTTTTTAAAATTTTTGCAGTTCTAAGCGAGCCAGCAGCACGGTTGTGGTGTCTGGAGACGCGTCTTGGCGTGGACCAGCTAGCTAGAGTGTTTTCAGGATTAAGGCAGGAAGAAAAATGTGCACCGTGATCAAAAAACCACTACTAGCAAAAAAACGTATACATTTTTTTAAATTTTTTGCGTTTCTATGCGAGCCAGCCGCACGGTTGAGGTATATGGAGATGCTTCTCGGCGCGATCCAACTAGCTAGAGTATTTCCGGGATAAAGACAGGAAGAAAAATGTGCAACGTGATCAACAAACCACTACTAGCAAATAAACGTATATATTTTTTTAATTTTTTGCGGTTCTATGCAAGTCAGCCGCACGGTTGAGGTATCTGGAGACGCGTCTTGGCGTGGACCAGCTAGCTAGAGTGTTTTCAGGATTAAGACAGGAAGAAAAATGTGCACCGTGATCAAAAAACCACTACTAGCAAATAAACGTATATATTTTTTTTTAATATTTTGCGGTTTCATGCGAGCCAGCCGCACGGTTGAGGTGTCTGGAGACGCGTCTCGTCGCGATCCAGCTAGCTAGAGTATTTCCGGGATTTAGACAGGAAGAAAACTGTGCACCGTGATCAAAAAACCACTACTAGCAAATAAACTTGTACATTTTATAAATTTTTTGCGGTTCTATGCGAGCCAGCCGCACGGTTGAGGTGTCTGGAGACGCATCTTGGCGCGGGCCAGCTAGCTAGTGTGTTTTCGAGATTTAGACAGGAAGAAAAATGTGCACCGTGATCAAAGAACCACTACTAGCAAATAAACGTATATATTTTTTTTTAATATTTTGCGGTTTCATGCGAGCCAGCCGCACGGTTGAGGTGTCTGGAGACGCGTCTCGTCGCGATCCAGCTAGCTAGAGTATTTCCAGGATTTAAACAGGAAGAAAACTGTGCACCGTGATCAAAAAACCACTACTAGCAAATAAACTTGTACATTTTTTAAATTTTTTGCGGTTCTATGCGAGCCAGCCGCACGGTTGAGGTGTCTGGAGACGCATCTTGGCGCGGGCCAGCTAGCTAGTGTGTTTTCGAGATTTAGACAGGAAGAAAAATGTGCACCGTGATCAAAGAACCACTACTAGCAAATAAACGTATACTATTTTGAAATTTTTTGCGTTTCTATGCGAGCCAGCCGCACGGTTGAGGTATCTGGAGACGCGTCTTGGCGTGGACCAGCTAGCTAGAGTGTTTTCAGGATTAAGACAGGAAGAAAAATGTGCACCGTGATCAAAAAACCACTACTAGCAAATAAACGTATATATTTTTTTTTAATATTTTGCGGTTTCATGCGAGCCAGCCGCACGGTTGAGGTGTCTGGAGACGCGTCTCGTCGCGATCCAGCTAGCTAGAGTATTTCCGGGATTTAGACAGGAAGAAAACTGTGCACCGTGATCAAAAAACCACTACTAGCAAATAAACTTGTACATTTTTTAAATTTTTTGCGGTTCTATGCGAGCCAGCCGCACGGTTGAGGTGTCTGGAGACGCATCTTGGCGCGGGCCAGCTAGCTAGTGTGTTTTCGAGATTTAGACAGGAAGAAAAATGTGCACCGTGATCAAAGAACCACTACTAGCAAATAAACGTATACTATTTTGAAATTTTTTGCGGTTCTATGCGAGCCAGCCGCACGGTTGAGGTGTATGGAGACGCTTCTCGTCGCGATTCAGCTAGTTAGAGTATTTCCGGGATTTAGACAGGAAGAAAAATGTGCACCGTGATCAAAAAACCACTACTAGCAAATAAACTTGTACATTTTTTAAATTTTTTGCGGTTCTATGCGAGCCAGCCGCACGGTTGAGGTACCTGGAGACGCGTCTTGGCGCGGGCCAGCAATCTAAACTATTTCCGGGATTAAGGCTGGAATAAAAATATGCAACGGGATCAAAAAACCACTACTAGCAAATAAACGTACACATTTTTTTTAATATTTTGCGGTTCCATGCGAGCCAGCAGCACGGTTGAGTTGTCTAGAGACGCTTCTCGGCGCGATCGAGCTAGTTAGAGTATTTCCGGGATTTAGACAGGAAGCAAAATGTGCACCGTGATCAAAAAACCACACTTAGCAAATAAACGTATACATTTTTTTAAATATTTTGCGGTTCCATGCGAGCCAGCCGCACGGTTGAGATGTCTTGAGACGCGTCTTGGCGTGGACCAGCTAGCTAGAGTGTTTTCAGGATTAAGACAGGAAGAAAAATGTGTACCGTGATCAAAAAACCACTACTAGCAAATAAACGTATACTATTTTAAATTTTTTGCGTTTCTATGCGAGCCAGCCGCACGGTTGTAGTATCTGGAGATGCTTCTCGGCGCGATCCAACTAGCTAGAGTATTTCCGGGATAAAGACAGGAAGAAAAATGTGCAACGTGATCAATAAACCACTACTAGCAAATAAACGTATACATTTTTTTAATTTTTTGCGGTTCTGTGCAAGCCAGCCGCACGGTTGAGGAATCTGATGACGCGTCTCTGCGCGGGCCAGCTAGCTAGAGTATTTCCGGGACTTAGACAGGAAGAAAAATGTGCACCGTGATCAAAAAACCACTACTAGCAAAAAACGTATACATTTTTTTAAATATTTTGCGGTTCCATGCGAGCCAGCCGCACGGTTGAGATTTCTGGAGACGCGTCTTGGCGTGGACCAGCTAGCTAGAGTGTTTTCAGGATTAAGACAGGAAGAAAAATGTGCACCGTGTTCAAAAAACCACTACTAGCAAATAAACGTATAACTTTTATTTTTTATTTTTTGCGGTTCTATGCGAGCCAGCCGCACAGTTGAGGTGTCTGGAGACGCGTCTCGGTGCCGGCCAGGTAGATAGATTATTTTCGGGATTTAGACAGAAAGGAAAATGTGCACCGTGATCAAAAACCTACTACTAGCAAATAAACGTATACATTTTTTTAATTTTTTTGCGGTTCTATGCGATCCAGCCACACGGTTGAGGTGTCTGGAGACGCGTCTTGACGTGGACCAGCTAGCTAGTGTGTTTCCGGGATTTAGGCAGGAAGAAAAATGTGCACCGTGATCAAAAAACCAGTACTAGCAAATAGGCGAATTCATTTTTTTTGATTTTTTGCGGTTCTATGCGAGCCAGCCGCACGGTTGAGGTCTCTGGAGACACATCTCGGCGCGGTCCAGCTAGCTCGTGTGTTTCCGAGATTTAGACAGGAAGAAAAATGTGCACCGTGATCAAAAAACCACTACTAGCAAATAAACGTATAGATTTTTTTAATTTTTTTGCGTTTCTATGCGAGCCAGCCACACGTTTGAGGTGTCTGGAGACGCGTCTCGACGTGGACCAGCTAGCTAGTGTGTTTCCGGGATTTAGTCAGGAAGACAAATGTGCACTGTGTTCAAAAAACCACTACTAGCAAATAAACGTATAATTTTTTTAAATTTTTTTGCGGTTCTATGCGAGCCAACCGCACGGTTGAGGTGTCTGGAGACGCGTCTCGACGTGGACCAGCTAGCTAGTTTGTTTCCGGGATTTAGACAGGAAGACAAATGTGCACCGTGATCAAAAAACCAGTACTAGCAAATAAACGAATTAATTTTTTTTAATTTTTTTGCGGTTCTATGCGAGCCAGCCGCACGGTTGAGGTGTCTGGAGACGCGTCTTGACGTGGACCAGCTAGCTAGTGTGTCTTTGGGATTTAGACAGGAAGAATAATGTGCACCGTGATCAAAAAACCAGTACTAGCAAATAAACGTATACATTTTTTTTAATTTCTTGCGGTTCTATGCGAGCCAGCCGAACGGTTGAGGTGTCTGGAGACGCGTCTCGGCGCGGTCCAGCTAGCAAGTGTGTTTCCGGGATTTAGACAGGAAGAAAAATGTGCACCGTGATCAAAAAACCAGTACTAGCAAATAAACGTATACATTTTTTTAAATTTCTTGCGGTTCTATGCGAGCCAGCCGAACGGTTGAGGTGTCTGGAGACGCGTCTCGACGTGGACCAGCTAGCTAGTGTGTTTCCGGGATTTAGACAGGAAGACAAATGTGCACCGTGATCAAAAAACCACTACTAGCAAAAAACGTACACATTTTTTAAATTTTTGTGGTTCTATGCGAGCCAGCCGTACGGTTGAGGTACCTGGAGACGCGTCTTGGCGCGGGCCAGCAATCTAGACTGTTTCCGGGATTAAGACTGGAATAAAAATATGCAACGGGATCAAAAAACCACTACTAGCAAATAAACGTATACATTTTTTTTTATATTTTGCGGTTCCATGCGAGCCAGCCGCACGTTTGAGGTGTCTGGAGACGCTTCTTGGCGCGATCTAGATAGCTAGAGTATTTCCGGGATTTAGACAGGAAGTAAAATGTACACCGTGATCAAAAAACCACTACTAGCAAAAAAACGTATACAATTTTTTAAATTTTTTGCGTTTCTATGCGAGCCAGCCGCACGGTTGAGGTATCTGGAGATGCTTCTCGGCGCGATCCAACTAGCTGGAGTATTTCCGGGATAAAGACAGGAAGAAAAATGTGCACCGTGATCAACAAACCACTACTAGCAAATAAACGTATGCATTTGCGTTTGTAGTTTTAGGTTTAATTAAATTAAGTTTGTTGTTTTTTTATGTTTATTGTTTTGTTTTGCTTGTGTCAGGATGACAACCATCTTGCATCCATGACTCACTGACAGTCACTGTCATGGCCACACATGTCAATATCTATTTTATTTTTTTTGTTATCCATGGTTTGTCTATGATATGACCGCGACAGTTATGACTTTTTTATAATGCCTGTCCCTGACACAGGCTGGCAGTGGTTTTACGGAAGAATGTTCTTCTCTTATTTTGTTTTATAGCTGTTTTTATTATTTGTGTACCTACTATTAATGTGCGTCTGTTTGGGCGGAATAAATCATTTTTCTTTCTTTTTTCTTTTAATTTTTTTAATTTTTTGCGGTTCTATGCGAGCCAGCCGCACGGTTGAGGTATCTGATGACGCGTCTCTGCGCGGGCCAGCTAGCTAGAGTATTTTCGGGACTTAGCCTGGAAGAAAAATGTGCACCGTGATCAAAAAACCACTACTAGCAAAAAACGTATACATTTTTTTAAATATTTTGCGGTTCCATGCGAGCCAGCCGCACGGTTGAGGTGTCTGGAGACGCGTCTTGGTACGGCCAACTAGCTAGATTGTTTTCGGGATTTAAACAGAAAGAAAAATGTGCACCGTTATCAAAAAACCACTACTAGCAAAAAAAGGTATACAATTTTTAAAATTTTTGCGGTTCTTTGCAAGCCAGCCGCACGGTTGAGGTGTCAGGAGACGCGTCTTGGCGCATGCAAGCTATCTAGAGTGTTTCCGGGATTAAGACTGGAATAAAAATGTGCACCGGGATCAAAAAACCACTACTAGCAAATAAACGTATACTATTTTAAAATTTTTTGCGGGTCTATGCGAGCCAGCCGCACGGTTGAGGTGTATGGAGACGCTTCTCGTCGCGATCCAGCTAGCTAGAGTATTTCCGGGATTTAGACAGGAAGAAAAATGTGCACCGTGATCAAAAAACCACTACTAGCAAATAAACATATACATTTTTTTAAATATTTTGTGGTTTCATGCGAGACAGCCGCACGGTTGAGGTACCTGGAGACGCGTAATGGCGCGGGCCAGCAATCTAGACTGTTTTCGGGATAAAGACTGGAATAAAAATATGCAACGGGATCAAAAAACCACTACTAGCAAATACGCGTATACATTTTTTTAAATATTTTGTGGTTCTATGCGAGACAGCCACACGGTTGACGTGTCTGAAGACGCGTCTTGGTGCGGCCAACTAGCTAGATTGTTTTCGGGATTAAGACAGGAAGAAAAATGTGCACCGTGATCACAAAAACCACTACTAGCTAATAAACGTATGCAATTTTAAATTTTTTTGCGGTTCTATGCGAGCCAGCCGCACGGATGAGATGTCTGGAGACGCGTCTCGGCGCGGGCCAGCTAGCTAGCTTGATTTCGGGATTTAGACAGGAATAAAAATGTGCAACGGGATCAAAAAACCACTACTAGCAAATAAACGTATAAATTTTTTAATTTTTTGCGGTTCTATGCAAGTCAGCCGCACGGTTGAGGTATCTGATGACGCGTCTCTGCGCGGGCCAGCTAGCTAGAGTATTTCCGGGACTTAGACAGGAAGAAAAATGTGCACCGTGATCAAAAACCACTACTAGCAAAAAACGTATACATTTTTTTAAATATTTTGCGGTTCCATGCAAGCCAGCCGCAAGGTTGAGATGTCTGGAGACGCGTCTTGGCGTGGACCAGCTAGCTAGAGTGTTTTCAGGATTAAGACAGGAAGAAAAATGTGCACCGTGATCAAAAAACCACTACTAGCAAATAAACGTATATATTTTTTTTTAATATTTTGCGGTTTCATGCGAGCCAGCCGCACGATTGAGGTGTCTGGAGACGCGTCTTGGCGCGAGCCAGCTAGCTAGTGTGTTTGCGAGATTTAGACAGGAAGAAAAATGTGCACCGTGATCAAAAAACCACTACTAGCAAATAAACGTAAACATTTTTTTTTAATTTTTTGCAGTTCTAAGCGAGCCAGCCGCACGGTTGAGGTGTCTGGAGACGCGTCTTGGCGTGGACCAGCTAGCTAGAGTGTTTTCAGGATTAAGACAGGAAAAAAAATGTGCACCGTGATCAAAAAACCACTACTAGCAAAAAAACGTATACAATTTATTAAATTTTTTGCGGTTCTATGCTAGCCAGCCGCACGGTTGAGGTGTCTGGAGACGCATCTTGGCGCGGGCCAGCTAGCTAGTGTGTTTTCGAGATTTAGACAGGAAGAAAAATGTGCACCGTGATCAAAGAACCACTACTAGCAAATAAACGTATACTATTTTAAAATTTTTTGCGGTTCTATGCGAGCCAGCCGCACGGTTGAGGTGTATGGAGACGCTTTTCGTCGCGATTCAGCTAGTTAGAGTATTTCCGGGATTTAGACAGGAAGAAAAATGTGCACCGTGATCAAAAAACCACTACTAGCAAATAAACTTGTACATTTTTTAAATTTTTTGCGGTTCTATGCGAGCCAGCCGCACGGTTGAGGTACCTGGAGACGCGTCTTGGCGCGGGCCAGCAATCTAAACTGTTTCCGGGATTAAGGCTGGAATAAAAATATGCAACGGGATCAAAAAACCACTACTAGCAAATAAACGTACACATTTTTTTTAATATTTTGCGGTTCCATGCGAGCCAGCAGCACGGTTGAGTTGTCTAGAGACGCTTCTCGGCGCGATCCAGCTAGTTAGAGTATTTCCGGGATTTAGACAGGAAGAAAAATGTGCACCGTGATCAAAAAACCACACTTAGCAAAAAAACGTATACATTTTTTTAAATATTTTGCGGTTCCATGCGAGCCAGCCGCACGGTTGAGATGTCTTGAGACGCGTCTTGGCGTGGACCAGCTAGCTAGAGTGTTTTCAGGATTAAGACAGGAAGAAAAATGTGTACCGTGATCAAAAAACCACTACTAGCAAATAAACGTATACTATTTTAATTTTTTTGCGTTTCTATGCGAGCCAGCCGCACGGTTGAGGTATCTGGAGATGCTTCTCGGCGCGATCCAACTAGCTAGAGTATTTCCGGGATAAAGACAGGAAGAAAAATGTGCAACGTGATCAACAAACCACTACAAGCAAATAAACGTATACATTTTTTTAATTTTTTGCGGTTCTATGCAAGCCAGCCGCACGGTTGAGGAATCTGATGACGCGTCTCGGCGCGGGCCAGCTAGTTAGAGTATTTCCGGGACTTAGACAGGAAGAAAAATGTGCACCGTGATCAAAAAACCACTACTAGCAAAAAACGTATACATTTTTTTAAATATTTTGCGGTTCCATGCGAGCCAGCCGCACGGTTGAGATTTCTGGAGACGCGTCTTGGCGTGGACCAGCTAGCTAGAGTGTTTTCAGGATTAAGACAGGAAGAAAAATGTGCACCGTGATCAAAAAACCACTACTAGCAAATAAACGTATATATTTTTTTTTAATATTTTGCGGTTTCATGCGAGCCAGCCGCACGGTTGAGGTGTCTGGAGACGCGTCTCGTCGCGATCCAGCTAGCTAGAGTATTTCCGGGATTTAGACAGGAAGAAAACTGTGCACCGTGATCAAAAAACCACTACTAGCAAATAAACTTGTACATTTTTTAAATTTTTTGCGGTTCTATGCTAGCCAGCCGCACGGTTGAGGTGTCTGGAGACGCATCTTGGCGCGGGCCAGCTAGCTAGTGTGTTTTCGAGATTTAGACAGGAAGAAAAATGTGCACCGTGATCAAAGAACCACTACTAGCAAATAAACGTATACTATTTTAAAATTTTTTGCGGTTCTATGCGAGCCAGCCGCACGGTTGAGGTGTATGGAGACGCTTCTCGTCGCGATTCAGCTAGTTAGAGTATTTCCGGGATTTAGACAGGAAGAAAAATGTGCACCGTGATCAAAAAACCACTACTAGCAAATAAACTTGTACATTTTTTAAATTTTTTGCGGTTCTATGCGAGCCAGCCGCACGGTTGAGGTACCTGGAGACGCGTCTTGGCGCGGGCCAGCAATCTAAACTGTTTCCGGGATTAAGGCTGGAATAAAAATATGCAACGGGATCAAAAAACCACTACTAGCAAATAAACGTACACATTTTTTTTAATATTTTGCGGTTCCATGCGAGCCAGCAGCACGGTTGAGTTGTCTAGAGACGCTTCTCGGCGCGATCCAGCTAGTTAGAGTATTTCCGGGATTTAGACAGGAAGAAAAATGTGCACCGTGATCAAAAAACCACACTTAGCAAAAAAACGTATACATTTTTTTAAATATTTTGCGGTTCCATGCCAGCCAGCCGCACGTTTGAGATGTCTTGAGACGCGTCTTGGCGTGGACCAGCTAGCTAGAGTGTTTTCAGGATTAAGACAGGAAGAAAAATGTGTACCGTGATCAAAAAACCACTACTAGCAAATAAACGTATACTATTTTTAATTTTTTGCGGTTCTATGCAAGCCAGCCAAACGGTTGAGGAATCTGATGACGCGTCTCTGCGCGGGCCAGCTAGTTAGAGTATTTCCGGGACTTAGACAGGAAGAAAAATGTGCACCGTGATCAAAAAACCACTACTAGCAAAAAACGTATACATTTTTTTAAATATTTTGCGGTTCCATGCGAGCCAGCCGCACGGTTGAGATTTCTGGAGACGCGTCTTGGCGTGGACCAGCTAGCTAGAGTGTTTTCAGGATTAAGACAGGAAGAAAAATGTGCACCGTGATCAAAAAACCACTACTAGCAAATAAACGTATATATTTTTTTTTAATATTTTGCGGTTTCATGCGAGCCAGCCGCACGGTTGAGGTGTCTGGAGACGCGTCTCGTCGCGATCCAGCTAGCTAGAGTATTTCCGGGATTTAGACAGGAAGAAAACTGTGCACCGTGATCAAAAAACCACTACTAGCAAATAAACTTGTACATTTTTTAAATTTTTTGCGGTTCTATGCGAGCCAGCCGCACGGTTGAGGTGTCTGGAGACGCATCTTGGCGCGGGCCAGCTAGCTAGTGTGTTTTCGAGATTTAGACAGGAAGAAAAATGTGCACCGTGATCAAAGAACCACTACTAGCAAATAAACGTATACTATTTTGAAATTGTTTGCGGTTCTTTGCGAGCCAGCCGCACGGTTGAGGTGTATGGAGACGCTTCTCGTCGCGATTCAGCTAGTTAGAGTATTTCCGGGATATAGACAGGAAGAAAAATGTGCACCGTGATCAAAAAACCACTACTAGCAAATAAACTTGTACATTTTTTAATTTTTTTGCGGTTCTATGCGAGCCAGCCGCACGGTTGAGGTATCTGGAGATGCTTCTCGGCGCGATCCAACTAGCTAGAGTATTTCCGGGATTTAGACAGGAAGAAAAATGTGCACCGTGATCAAAAAACCACACTTAGCAAATAAACGTATACATTTTTTTAAATATTTTGCGGTTCCATGCGAGCCAGCCGCACGGTTGAGATGTCTTGAGACGCGTCTTGGCGTGGACCAGCTAGCTAGAGTGTTTTCAGGATTAAGACAGGAAGAAAAATGTGTACCGTGATCAAAAAACCACTACTAGCAAATAAACGTATACTATTTTAAATTTTTTGCGATTCTATGCGAGCCAGCCGCACGGTTGAGGTATCTGGAGATGCTTCTCGGCGCGATCCAACTAGCTAGAGTATTTCCGGGATAAAGACAGGAAGAAAAATGTGCAACGTGATCAACAAACCACTACTAGCAAATAAACGTATACATTTTTTTAATTTTTTGCGGTTCTATGCAAGCCAGCCGCACGGTTGAGGTATCTGGAGATGCTTTTCGGCGCGATCCAACTGGCTAGAGTATTTCCGGGATAAAGACAGGAAGAAAAATGTGCACCGTGATCAAAAAACCACTACTAGCAAAAAACGTATACATTTTTTTAAATATTTTGCGGTTTCATGCGAGCCAGCCGCACGGTTGAGATGTCTGGAGACGCGTCTTGGCGTGGACCAGCTAGCTAGAGTGTTTTCAGGATTAAGACAGGAAGAAAAATGTGCACCGTGATCAAAAAACCACTACTAGCAAATAAACGTACACATTTTTTTAAAATTTTTGCAGTTCTAAGCGAGCCAGCAGCACGGTTGTGGTGTCTGGAGACGCGTCTTGGCGTGGACCAGCTAGCTAGAGTGTTTTCAGGATTAAGACAGGAAGAAAAATGTGCACCGTGATCAAAAAACCACTACTAGCAAAAAACCGTATATATTTTTTTAAATTTTTTGCGTTTCTATGCGAGCCAGCCGCACGGTTGAGGTATATGGAGATGCTTCTCGGCGCGATCCAACTAGCTAGCGTATTTCCGGGATAAAGACAGGAAGAAAAATGTGCAACGTGATCAACAAACCACTACTAGCAAATAAACGTATATATTTTTTTAATTTTTTGCGGTTCTATGCAATTCAGCCGCACGGTTGAGGTATCTGATGACGCGTCTCTGCGCGGGCCAGCTAGCTAGAGTATTTCCGGGACTTAGACAGGAAGAAAAATGTGCACCGTGATCAAAAACTACTACTAGCAAAAAACGTATACATTTTTTTAAATATTTTGCGGTTCCATGCAAGCCAGCCGCACGGTTGAGATGTCTGGAGACGCGTCTTGGCGTGGACCAGCTAGCTAGAGTGTTTTCAGGATTAAGACAGGAAGAAAAATGTGCACCGTGATCAAAAAACCACTACTAGCAAATAAACGTATATATTTTTTTTTAATATTTTGCGGTTTCATGCGAGCCAGCCGCACGATTGAGGTGTCTGGAGACGCGTCTTGGCGCGAGCCAGCTAGCTAGTGTGTTTGCGAGATTTAGACAGGAAGAAAAATGTGCACCGTGATCAAAAAACCACTACTAGCAAATAAACTTGTACATTTTTTAAATTTTTTGCGGTTCTATGCGAGCCAGCCGCACGGTTGAGGTGTCTGGAGACGCATCTTGGCGCGGGCCAGCTAGCTAGTGTGTTTTCGAGATTTAGACAGAAAGAAAAATGTGCACCGTGATCAAAGAACCAGTACTAGCAAATAAACGTATACTATTTTAAAATTTTTTGCGGTTCTATGCGAGCCAGCCGCACGGTTGAGGTGTATGGAGACGCTTCTCGTCGCGATTCAGCTAGTTAGAGTATTTCCGGGATTTAGACAGGAAGAAAAATGTGCACCGTGATCAAAAAACCACTACTAGCAAATAAACTTGTACATTTTTTAAATTTTTTGCGGTTCTATGCGAGCCAGCCGCACGGTTGAGGTACCTGGAGACGCGTCTTGGCGCGGCCCAGCAATCTAAACTGTTTCCGGGATTAAGGCTGGAATAAAAATATGCAACGGGATCAAAAAACCACTACTAGCAAATGAACGTACACATTTTTTAAATTTTTTGCGGTTCTATGCGAGCCAGCCGCACGGTTGAGGTGTCTGGAGACGCATCTTGGCGCGGGCCAGCTAGCTAGTGTGTTTTCGAGATTTAGACAGAAAGAAAAATGTGCACCGTGATCAAAGAACCAGTACTAGCAAATAAACGTATACTATTTTAAAATTTTTTGCGGTTCTATGCGAGCCAGCCGCACGGTTGAGGTGTATGGAGACGCTTCTCGTCGCGATTCAGCTAGTTAGAGTATTTCCGGGATTTAGACAGGAAGAAAAATGTGCACCGTGATCAACAAACCACTACTAGCAAATAAACTTGTACATTTTTTAAATTTTTTGCGGTTCTATGCGAGCCAGCCGCACGGTTGAGGTACCTGGAGACGCGTCTTGGCGCGGGCCAGCAATCTAAACTGTTTCCGGGATTAAGGCTGGAATAAAAATATGCAACGGGATCAAAAAACCACTACTAGCAAATAAACGTACACATTTTTTTTAATATTTTGCGGTTCCATGCGAGCCAGCAGCACGGTTGAGTTGTCTAGAGACGCTTCTCGGCGCGATCCAGCTAGTTAGAGTATTTCCGGGATTTAGACAGGAAGAAAAATGTGCACCGTGATCAAAAAACCACACTTAGCAAAAAAACGTATACATTTTTTTAAATATTTTGCGGTTCCATGCGAGCCAGCCGCACGGTTGAGATGTCTTGAGACGCGTCTTGGCGTGGAACAGCTAGCTAGAGTGTTTTCAGGATTAAGACAGGAAGAAAAATGTGTACCGTGATCAAAAAACCACTACTAGCAAATAAACGTATACTATTTTAAATTTTTTGCGTTTCTATGCGAGCCAGCCGCACGGTTGAGGTATCTGGAGATGCTTCTCGGCGCGATCCAACTAGCTAGAGTATTTCCGGGATAAAGACAGGAAGAAAAATGTGCAACGTGATCAACAAACCACTACTAGCAAATAAACGTATACATTTTTTTTAATTTTTTGCGGTTCTATGCAAGCCAGCCGCACGGTTGAGGAATCTGATGACGCGTCTCTGCGCGGGCCAGCTAGCTAGTGTATTTCCGGGATTTAGACAGGAAGAAAACTGTGCACCGTGATCAAAAAACCACTACTAGCAAATAAACTTGTACATTTTTTAAATTTTTTGCGGTTCCATGCGAGCCAGCCGCACGGTTGAAATTTCTGGAGACGCGTCTTGGCGTGGACCAGCTAGCTAGAGTGTTTTCAGGATTAAGACAGGAAGAAAAATGTGCACCGTGATCAAAAAACCACTACTAGCAAATAAACGTATATATTTTTTTTTTATATTTTGCGGTTTCATGCGAGCCAGCCGCACGGTTGAGGTGTCTGGAGACGCGTCTCGTCGCGATCCAGCTAGCTAGTGTATTTCCGGGATTTAGACAGGAAGAAAAATGTGCACCGTGATCAAAAAACCACTACTAGCAAATAAACTTGTACATTTTTTAAATTTTTTGCGGTTCTGTGCGAGCCAGCCGCACGATTGAGGTGTCTGGAGACGCATCTTGGCGCGGGCCAGCTAGCTAGTGTGTTTTCGAGATTTAGACAGGAAGAAAAATATGCACCGTGATCAAAAAACCACTACTAGCAAAAAACGTATACATTTTTTAAATATTTTGCGGTTCCGTGCAAGCCAGCCGCACGGTTGAGATGTCTGGAGACGCGTCTTGGCTTGGACCAGCTAGCTAGAATGTTTTCAGGATTAAGACAGGAAGAAAAATGTGCACCGTGATCAAAAAACCACTACTAGCAAAAAACGTATACATTTTTTTAAATATTTTGCGGTTCCATGCGAGCCAGCCGCACGGTTGAGGTGTCTTGAGACGCGTCTTGGCGCGGGCCAGCTAGCTAGATTATTTTAGGGATTTAGACAGGAAGAAAAATGTGCACTGTGATCAAAAAACCACTACTAGCAACAAAAGGTATACAATTTTTTAATTTTTTTGCGTTTCAAAGCGAGCCAGCCGCACGGTTGAGGTGTCTGGAGACGCGTCTTGGCGTGGACCAGCTAGCTAGAGTGTTTTCAGGATTAAGACATGAAGAAAAATGTGCACCGTGAACAAAAAACCACTACTAGCAACAAAAGGTATACAATTTTTTAATTTTTTTGCGTTTCAAAGCGAGCCAGCCGCACGGTTGAGGTGTCTGGATACGCGTCTTGGCGTGGACCAGCTAGCTAGAGTGTTTTCAGGATTAAGACAGGAAGAAAAATGTGCACCGTGAACAAAAAACCACTACTAGCAACAAAAGGTATACAATTTTTTAAATTTTTTGCGTTTCAAAGCGAGCCAGCCGCACGGTTGAGGTGTCAGGAGACGCGTCTTGGTGCGGGCCAGCTATCTAGAGTGATTCCGGGATTTAGACTGGAATAAAAATGTGCAAAGGGATCAAAAAACCACTACTAGCAAATAAACGTATACTATTTTAAATTTTTTTGCGGTTTTATGCGAGCCAGCCGCACGATTGAGGTGTCTGGAGACGCGTCTTGGCGCGAGCCAGCTAGCTAGTGTGTTTTCGAGATTTAGACAGGAAGAAAAATGTGCACCGTGATCAAAAAACCACTACTAGCAAATAAACGTATTCTAAGGAATAAGACCAGGAGTGATTTTTTTAAAAACAATTTTTAATACTACCTGACAAAATAAATTCAACACAAACAACTTTACAACAAAAATGATTTCACTTCTAAATTAACTAACACACAAAAATAATACAAAACTAATAAATCTAAATAAGACCTAGAAACGATCTATCTATGACTAAACAATTAGCAAAAGTTAGGTACAATCGGACAGAGTTACGACCTATCTCAACAAAGGCGAGTGCAAAAAAAGGGCCGAGCCCGGGTGAGGCGCCGAGTTTTATTAACTCTCCCCACCCTTGCCGTTCCTACTCCTACACGGCCTATCCTGACATGAGTCCGTCCTCGGGCTCCATCTTCTAACTCTGGAGGTCAGTCTCCAGGGGCGCCAACGATGTCTCTGGACCTTCATCACCCGATGAAGCGCTGAACGGGACTGGAGGTTCTTCGATGCGTCCCTGTGTCCCGGACGTGCTAGGCTGTGGTTCAATCGCAACATCAGACGTCTCGACTTCGGAAGGCTGGACGACGACGCTTGGAGCGGTAGACTCCTCGTTATCGACGTCCGATTCTGTAACAAGAATAAATCACAGGAAAATATAATGTTCACACACAAAATAAAACACGGAGGCTCCAAGTGTCCTTCTTGTCAAGTTACACAACTATGACATGATAGCTAGGCTCAACTAGCTAAACCTAAGCACAGGGTAAAAAAACAAACAAATATCTGTATCGATCACCCGGGGCAGTTCCCGTCGGGGGAGTGCCACCTCACGACTCGCTAGAGATCTACGCGGACTTACGTGAGACATAGCTTTGCGTGTGTGAAACGATTCACATAAAAGCATGTTTCAACCCAAACAATAAAAAAAAATACACAGAGATCATGTTCGTCACAGAAACATGTCTCGCACCACGACTCGTTAAGGCCAACCTTTTGGCATAACCCTGCGTGTAACACAGCTCCAGGACCATGTCCGAGCACAACAAAATAAAAACACAAACCACCCAAGGCATGTTCCATATACTAGGATCGCATGACTGAGCGCACTCCAAGACAGCATCCAATAACATGAAACCAAACCTCACTTGAAGTGTATCCGTCAGTCAGGATAGTATATCTGAGTACGAGGACATCCGAGACAGAGGCTATCCCAACCGCAAGACAAAACTTCCCTCATTGCGTTTTATCCCTTGAGAAAACACACAGTAAGTAGGTACGTAGTACATAACGAAATACGTACTGTAGGAGTAGGAACGGCAAGGGTGGGGAGAGTTAATAAAACTCGGCGCCTCACCCGGGCTCGGCCCTTTTTTTGCACTCGCCTTTGTTGAGATAGGTCGTAACTCTGTCCGATTGTACCTAACTTTTGCTAATTGTTTAGTCATAGATAGATCGTTTCTAGGTCTTATTTAGATTCATTAGTTTTGTATTATTTTTGTGTGTTAGTTAATTTAGAAGTGAAATCATTTTTGTTGTAAAGTTGTTTGTGTTGAATTTATTTTGTCAGGTAGTATTAAAAATTGTTTTTAAAAAAATCACTCCTGGTCTTATTCCTTAGATCAGGCGTGGGATTCTTTCCCAATTGCCCACTGTTATTTTTGTTAAAGGATAGTGCTTATCAGTTAGTTTTATTCTAGAAGTTTTGTCGTTTAGTTCGGTTTTGTTCAGCTACCCTCAGGTAGTACGATTTTTGCTGGAGTGTTTTATGGTGATTAGTAAGTGCTTTTGATTAGTTTTTCGTGTCATTATTTGTGTGTCATAGCGGTTCATTTATTTTTCTACTTTAGACTTTTGTTGATTTCGTCATGTCGAATCGTGAGCGTGAATATAGTGCGGATCGTCGCGATAGTCGTAGTTCCAATCGTCATAGTCGCGACAGACGTGATAGTAGAAACCGCGAGCGATCGCCTGACGAAAGTTTTAAGTTGCGGCTCGAGATGCAGGCTATGGTGACGCGTCTTAAAGCGTTAGAGGATAGGTCTAGGGCCTCGCCTTTGCCAGGGCATTCGGGTGATCGTGCCGTATTAGTGCCGGAAACTAGAGACCGCGATAGGTCATTATCACGACAACGCGATCAGGTCAGACAGTCACCTAGGCGTAATACTTTACGATCACCGGATCGTGCGGATCCGCGTAGTGAGCGTTATGTTTCGCCGCCACCGCCGTCGACCCGTACGCGTAGGTTGCAATCGCCGCATTTAAGTCCGCGATCGCGTGATCGGTTTGTTTTGCCTGTCCGTAGTCATAACCAGCGTAACCGATCTAGGTCTAGATCATTGCCTCGCGGTTCAGAGCCTACATCTAGCAAGGCGCTAGAACATTCCACGGTTACCGACCGTATTGTAGACGCGATTCGTTCGATTAATTACGGTAGATCCAGCCAGCATTTTTATATCTCTAGTTTTGATCCAAACTTGCACAATATTGATGATTGGTGTGCGGAGGTAGACCGCGCAAGTTCCCTAAATCATTGGAACGATCATGAGTGCCTTTCGCGTATTGGTAATTGCTTAAAGGGGGATGCTCGTTCGTGGCTAAACGATTGGGTGTCAAATGACCGCACGTGGAGTAACTTTAAGAAAGAGTTTAGGCCATTGTGTCCGAAGACACCCGATGTAGCAGGTATTTTGGCGGACGTGATTAACACCAACTCCGACAACTACCCCACGTACGCTGATTATGCGCGTCGTTCGTTACTTCGGTTGAAAATAGTGCGGGGACTTAGTGACGAATTGATATCGGCAATAATTATACGCGGTATTACGGACCCTAATATTAGAGCAGCTGCGACTAACGCAAAATTATTGCCAAATGATTTGATTGAGTTTTTCTCCATTTACGTAAAACCGGTTAGTACCTCGCGCTCTGTTTTAATAAATAGCGGTAACAAAGGGAAACCAATCACTGATTCCTCGCGGAAAAGGGGTAGTACTAGCGATATTAAGTGTTTTTCGTGTGGTCAGATAGGACACAAGCAGGTCGCGTGTACTAAGCGCTCTAGACCGGATCAGGGACCGAGTAGTCCTCGGCTTCCTTCGAGTACCGCGAATTCGAAGACGGTTTTTGTTCCGAATAAATCCGAACCGTGTTCATTTTGTAAGAAACCGGGTCATAAAGTCGAAACTTGTTTTGCCAAGCAAAGAACTGAAGCGGCAAACAAGGAGACTGTTAATTTATGCAATGTTTTAGTAAATTCTACTAATCATGATATTGTAGTGGCGGTTATTCAAGATGTGCCCGTAGACGTTTTGATCGATAGTGGTTCAACCATTTCTTTAATATCGTCCTCTTTGCTGAAACATTTTAATTGTTCGCGCAAGCCGGCTTTCCGTATTTTGAAGGGCTTGGGTAGTCAGGAAGTGGAAAGCACGTCTTACGTTACGTTACCTATCGAGTTTGACGGTCTGACTCTTGATGTTGATTTGTTCATAGTATCATCTCAATACATGAACATTCCGGTCATAGTAGGTACGGACATTTTAAATAGAGAAGGTGTTAGGTACGTTCGTACTAAAGATTGTCAGTCACTTACGAGGGTTGATAGCGGGCCTACAACTAGAGTAATGACAATTCAACCCGAGGTTTCTATTCCAATTAACACGCCTCTTGTTAATGATCAATTGGAAAAGCTGTTGAATATTATTAACGAGTTTTCTAAATTTTTCATTACTGGTACCGCGACTTCAACAGTTAATACCGGGTGTATGACAATCAAACTCAATTCTAACACACCTGTTAATTACCGTCCTTACCGACTTTCTCTTGCCGAGACGTTTCGTGTTCGAGAAATTATTAGGGATCTTTTAGATAAAGGCATAATTGAAGAGTCTGAATCCGAGTATGCGAGTCCTATCCTTCTCGTCAAAAAAAAAGACGGGTCGGATAGGATGTGTGTCGATTATCGTAAGCTCAATGATGTAACAATTAAGGATCGGTTTCCACTGCCGCGGATAGATGATCATATAGACCGTCTAGGACATAATAGGTACTTCAGTAGTCTTGATATGGCTACTGGGTTCCATCAAATTCCGTTGGATTGCGAGGCTGTACCGCTTACGGGATTTGTCACGCCGGAGGGACATTATCAATATTTGAAAATGCCTTACGGATTGGCGAATGCGCCGGTTGTTTATCAGCGAATTATTGCAAAAACGCTTCGCGAGTTCATTGAATCTGGTGATATCCTTGTGTACATCGATGATGTTTTGATTCTGAGTAAAACAGTCGAACAGGGCCTGATTCTACTTCGAAGGGTTCTTAATACCTTGACTGAGGCTGGTTTCTCAATTAACTTGAAGAAGTGTTCGTTCCTAGCCACGGAAATTGAGTATTTGGGGCGGACCATTAGTGAAAATCAGGTTAGGCCGAGTCATGACAAAGTAAGGGCTTTGATTGACTCAGCTCAACCGCAAAATGTAAAACAGGTCCGCCAGTTCATGGGCTTAGCCAGCTATTTTAGACGTTACATAGCTGACTTTGCCCAGAAAACTGCTTGTATTGCTGCGTTGACTAAAAAGGGGGTTCCCTTTAATTGGGGTTCAGAGCAACAGGCTGCTCGAAAGTACATTGTAGAATGTCTAACGAGTGAGCCAGTACTGGCTATCTACGATCCTTCGTTACCAATAGAGGTCCACACAGACGCGAGCTCTATTGGCTATGGAGCAGTCATGATGCAAGTACATGAGGGTAATCGCAAGCGTGTGGTATCTTATTTCAGCAGGCTTACACAGGGGGCTGAGAGTAGATACCACTCGTATGAGCTGGAGACGCTTGCTGTCGTTAAAGCTCTTCAGTATTTCCGGCATTATCTTGTGGGGGTTCATTTCACCGTAGTTACCGATTGCAACGCACTCAAACTTACTCAACGTAAGAAAGATTTGTTGCCCAGGGTAGCTCGGTGGTGGGTATACCTTCAGGACTTTGATTTCAGCCTCGATTACCGTAAAGGTTCCCTTCTATCCCATGCTGACTATCTTAGTCGCAATCCCGTCAACGTAATTTCCATTCAAAAGCCTTTGAACTGGGCTCAAATTGCTCAAGCCTCTGATGAAGAGACTCGATCTATCATCCAGAGTTTATCCGATGGTCAGTTGGACTCTTCCCGGTATGTCGTTAAAAATGACATTTTGTACTTCAAGTCTACACCTACTGGTGAAAACCCTAAACTGCTTTGCTTTATCCCCAAAGGTCATCGACTTAGTCTTTTACGTATTTTCCATGATGAACATGACCATCCCGGTGTAGATAAGACAGTCGATCTTATTACTAAACATTTCTGGTTCCCAGGCTTGAGAGCTTTTGTTCTCAAATATGTAACACATTGTTTAGTGTGTCTTTCACACAAAAAAGTCGCCCGTGCCCCACTCCAAACCATTCACTCTTGGGAAAAACCAGACTCTCCCTTCGAAACTATCCATTTAGATGCTCTAGGACCTTTACCTGAAGCAGATGGTTATCGCTATGTTCTTATCGTAGTCGATGCATTTTCTAAGTTTGTTCTATTATACCCTATGTACCGTCAGGATACTGACGGGTTAAAACGTCACTTCACTAATTTAATTTCACTTTTTGGTACACCTAAGTTAATTGTAGCTGATAGAGGTAGGATGTTTCAAAGTGCGGACTTCCTCAACTGGGTTACGGATATGGGCTGCAACACGCATCTCATAACGCCCGAGATGCACCAATCCAACGGGCAGGTGGAGCGTTATTGTCGCACGGTACTTAACATGGTACGTATCGAATGCAATCATCGACAGCAGAGGTGGCCGACTGTCATGTGGAAGCTCCAGTTGGTTCTGAACATCACCAAGCACAGAACAACTCAACAATCTGCTCTTAACCTGCTGATTGGCATCGATGCGGCTACTCCACTCATCCGAAGTTTGGTACGTGACGTGGCTATTGAAGGTTCCAGTCCGAACAGGGAGGCTCTTCGTGAGATGCGTCGGCAGAGGGCGTCTGAACGTCTCCGTTTAAATCGCGAAGCTCAAGATACCTACGTCAACCAAGGACGCAAGGCACCGCGCGTTTTCGAAATAAATTCATTGGTTTTTGTTAGAAAACAGGCGCAGTCGACTGGGAAGCTGGATTCCTGCATGCGAGGGCCATACCGTGTGGTGAAGGCTTTGTTACACGGTCGTTACGAGCTTCAGCTCTTGGCCGGCTCGTATGGGAAAACGACGCAAGCAGCCGCGGAGTATATGATTCCGTGGCATGGAGAGTGGACTCCCGATGTGTGTGCCGATTTTTTCCTTGGTAAGTGATCTAAGTCATCGCTTTGATGTTTTTCCTCTTAATGATTTGTAGACATGCCATTGGTGGTCTCTGTCCTGTGTAATTGTTTTAAGAGTACTCTAAGGAATAAGACCAGGAGTGATTTTTTTAAAAACAATTTTTAATACTACCTGACAAAATAAATTCAACACAAACAACTTTACAACAAAAATGATTTCACTTCTAAATTAACTAACACACAAAAATAATACAAAACTAATGAATCTAAATAAGACCTAGAAACGATCTATCTATGACTAAACAATTAGCAAAAGTTAGGTACAATCGGACAGAGTTACGACCTATCTCAACAAAGGCGAGTGCAAAAAAAGGGCCGAGCCCGGGTGAGGCGCCGAGTTTTATTAACTCTCCCCACCCTTGCCGTTCCTACTCCTACAGTATACTATTTTAAAATTTTTTGCGGTTCTATGCGAGCCAACCGCACGGTTGAGGTGTATGGAGACGCTTCTCGTCGCGATTCAGCTAGCTAGAGTATTTCCGGGATTTAGACAGGAAGAAAAATGTGCACTGTGATCAAAAAACCACTACTAGCAAAAAAACGTATACATTTTTCTAAATTTTTTGCGTTTCTAAGCGAGCCAGCCGCACGGTTGAGGTATCTGGAGATGCTTCTCGGCGCGATCCAACTAGCTAGAGTATTTCCGGGATAAAGACAGGAAGAAAAATGTGCACCGTGATCAACAAACCACTACTAGCAAATAAACGTATACATTTTTTTAATTTTTTGCGGTTCTATGCGAGCCAGCCGCACGGTTGAGGTGTATGGAGACGCTTCTCGTCGCGATCCAGCTAGCTAGAGTATTTCCGGGATTTAGACAGGAAGAAAAATGTGCACCGTGATCAAAAAACCACTACTAGCAAATAAACTTGTACATTTTTTAATTTTTTTGCGGTTCTATGCGAGCCAGCCGCACGGTTGAGGTACCTGGAGACGCGTCTTGGCGCGGGCCAGCAATCTAGTCTATTTCCGGGATTAAGGCTGGAATAAAAATATGCAACGGGATCAAAAAACCACTACTAGCAAATAAACGTATACATTTTTTTTAATATTTTGCGGTTCCATGCGAGCCAGCAGCACGGTTGAATTGTCTAGAGACGCTTCTCGGCGCGATCCAGCTAGCTAGAGTATTTCCGGGATTTAGACAGGAAGAAAAATGTGCACCGTGATCAAAAAACCACTACTAGCAAAAAAACATATACATTTTTTTAAATTTTTTGCGTTTCTATGCGAGCCAGCCGCACGGTTGAGGTATCTGGAGATGCTTTTCGGCGCGATCCAACTGGCTAGAGTATTTCCGGGATAAAGACAGGAAAAAAAATGTGCAACGTGATCAACAAACCACTACTAGCAAATAAACGTATACATTTTTTTAATTTTTTGCGGTTCTATGCAAGCCAGCCGCACGGTTGAGGTATCTGATGACGCGTCTCTGCGCGGGCCAGCTAGCTAGAGTATTTCCGGGACTTAGACAGGAAGAAAAATTTGCACCGTGATCAAAAAACCACTACTAGCAAAAAACGTATACATTTTTTTAAATATTTTGCGGTTTCATGCGAGCCAGCCGCACGGTTGAGATGTCTGGAGACGCGTCTTGGCGTGGACCAGCTAGCTAGAGTGTTTTCAGGATTAAGACAGGAAGAAAAATGTGCACCGTGATCAAAAAACCACTACTAGCAAATAAACGTACACATTTTTTTAAAATTTTTGCAGTTCTAAGCGAGCCAGCAGCACGGTTGTGGTGTCTGGAGACGCGTCTTGGCGTGGACCAGCTAGCTAGAGTGTTTTCAGGATTAAGGCAGGAAGAAAAATGTGCACCGTGATCAAAAAACCACTACTAGCAAAAAAACGTATACATTTTTTTAAATTTTTTGCGTTTCTATGCGAGCCAGCCGCACGGTTGAGGTATATGGAGATGCTTCTCGGCGCGATCCAACTAGCTAGAGTATTTCCGGGATAAAGACAGGAAGAAAAATGTGCAACGTGATCAACAAACCACTACTAGCAAATAAACGTATATATTTTTTTAATTTTTTGCGGTTCTATGCAAGTCAGCCGCACGGTTGAGGTATCTGGAGACGCGTCTTGGCGTGGACCAGCTAGCTAGAGTGTTTTCAGGATTAAGACAGGAAGAAAAATGTGCACCGTGATCAAAAAACCACTACTAGCAAATAAACGTATATATTTTTTTTTAATATTTTGCGGTTTCATGCGAGCCAGCCGCACGGTTGAGGTGTCTGGAGACGCGTCTCGTCGCGATCCAGCTAGCTAGAGTATTTCCGGGATTTAGACAGGAAGAAAACTGTGCACCGTGATCAAAAAACCACTACTAGCAAATAAACTTGTACATTTTATAAATTTTTTGCGGTTCTATGCGAGCCAGCCGCACGGTTGAGGTGTCTGGAGACGCATCTTGGCGCGGGCCAGCTAGCTAGTGTGTTTTCGAGATTTAGACAGGAAGAAAAATGTGCACCGTGATCAAAGAACCACTACTAGCAAATAAACGTATATATTTTTTTTTAATATTTTGCGGTTTCATGCGAGCCAGCCGCACGGTTGAGGTGTCTGGAGACGCGTCTCGTCGCGATCCAGCTAGCTAGAGTATTTCCAGGATTTAAACAGGAAGAAAACTGTGCACCGTGATCAAAAAACCACTACTAGCAAATAAACTTGTACATTTTTTAAATTTTTTGCGGTTCTATGCGAGCCAGCCGCACGGTTGAGGTGTCTGGAGACGCATCTTGGCGCGGGCCAGCTAGCTAGTGTGTTTTCGAGATTTAGACAGGAAGAAAAATGTGCACCGTGATCAAAGAACCACTACTAGCAAATAAACGTATACTATTTTGAAATTTTTTGCGTTTCTATGCGAGCCAGCCGCACGGTTGAGGTATCTGGAGACGCGTCTTGGCGTGGACCAGCTAGCTAGAGTGTTTTCAGGATTAAGACAGGAAGAAAAATGTGCACCGTGATCAAAAAACCACTACTAGCAAATAAACGTATATATTTTTTTTTAATATTTTGCGGTTTCATGCGAGCCAGCCGCACGGTTGAGGTGTCTGGAGACGCGTCTCGTCGCGATCCAGCTAGCTAGAGTATTTCCGGGATTTAGACAGGAAGAAAACTGTGCACCGTGATCAAAAAACCACTACTAGCAAATAAACTTGTACATTTTTTAAATTTTTTGCGGTTCTATGCGAGCCAGCCGCACGGTTGAGGTGTCTGGAGACGCATCTTGGCGCGGGCCAGCTAGCTAGTGTGTTTTCGAGATTTAGACAGGAAGAAAAATGTGCACCGTGATCAAAGAACCACTACTAGCAAATAAACGTATACTATTTTGAAATTTTTTGCGGTTCTATGCGAGCCAGCCGCACGGTTGAGGTGTATGGAGACGCTTCTCGTCGCGATTCAGCTAGTTAGAGTATTTCCGGGATTTAGACAGGAAGAAAAATGTGCACCGTGATCAAAAAACCACTACTAGCAAATAAACTTGTACATTTTTTAAATTTTTTGCGGTTCTATGCGAGCCAGCCGCACGGTTGAGGTACCTGGAGACGCGTCTTGGCGCGGGCCAGCAATCTAAACTATTTCCGGGATTAAGGCTGGAATAAAAATATGCAACGGGATCAAAAAACCACTACTAGCAAATAAACGTACACATTTTTTTTAATATTTTGCGGTTCCATGCGAGCCAGCAGCACGGTTGAGTTGTCTAGAGACGCTTCTCGGCGCGATCGAGCTAGTTAGAGTATTTCCGGGATTTAGACAGGAAGCAAAATGTGCACCGTGATCAAAAAACCACACTTAGCAAATAAACGTATACATTTTTTTAAATATTTTGCGGTTCCATGCGAGCCAGCCGCACGGTTGAGATGTCTTGAGACGCGTCTTGGCGTGGACCAGCTAGCTAGAGTGTTTTCAGGATTAAGACAGGAAGAAAAATGTGTACCGTGATCAAAAAACCACTACTAGCAAATAAACGTATACTATTTTAAATTTTTTGCGTTTCTATGCGAGCCAGCCGCACGGTTGTGGTATCTGGAGATGCTTCTCGGCGCGATCCAACTAGCTAGAGTATTTCCGGGATAAAGACAGGAAGAAAAATGTGCAACGTGATCAATAAACCACTACTAGCAAATAAACGTATACATTTTTTTAATTTTTTGCGGTTCTGTGCAAGCCAGCCGCACGGTTGAGGAATCTGATGACGCGTCTCTGCGCGGGCCAGCTAGCTAGAGTATTTCCGGGACTTAGACAGGAAGAAAAATGTGCACCGTGATCAAAAAACCACTACTAGCAAAAAACGTATACATTTTTTTAAATATTTTGCGGTTCCATGCGAGCCAGCCGCACGGTTGAGATTTCTGGAGACGCGTCTTGGCGTGGACCAGCTAGCTAGAGTGTTTTCAGGATTAAGACAGGAAGAAAAATGTGCACCGTGTTCAAAAAACCACTACTAGCAAATAAACGTATAACTTTTATTTTTTATTTTTTGCGGTTCTATGCGAGCCAGCCGCACAGTTGAGGTGTCTGGAGACGCGTCTCGGTGCCGGCCAGGTAGATAGATTATTTTCGGGATTTAGACAGAAAGGAAAATGTGCACCGTGATCAAAAACCTACTACTAGCAAATAAACGTATACATTTTTTTAATTTTTTTGCGGTTCTATGCGATCCAGCCACACGGTTGAGGTGTCTGGAGACGCGTCTTGACGTGGACCAGCTAGTTAGTGTGTTTCCGGGATTTAGGCAGGAAGAAAAATGTGCACCGTGATCAAAAAACCAGTACTAGCAAATAGACGAATTCATTTTTTTTGATTTTTTGCGGTTCTATGCGAGCCAGCCGCACGGTTGAGGTCTCTGGAGACACATCTCGGCGCGGTCCAGCTAGCTCGTGTGTTTCCGAGATTTAGACAGGAAGAAAAATGTGCACCGTGATCAAAAAACCACTACTAGCAAATAAACGTATAGATTTTTTTAATTTTTTTGCGTTTCTATGCGAGCCAGCCACACGTTTGAGGTGTCTGGAGACGCGTCTCGACGTGGACCAGCTAGCTAGTGTGTTTCCGGGATTTAGTCAGGAAGACAAATGTGCACTGTGTTCAAAAAACCACTACTAGCAAATAAACGTATAATTTTTTAAAATTTTTTTGCGGTTCTATGCGAGCCAACCGCACGGTTGAGGTGTCTGGAGACGCGTCTCGACGTGGACCAGCTAGCTAGTTTGTTTCCGGGATTTAGACAGGAAGACAAATGTGCACCGTGATCAAAAAACCAGTACTAGCAAATAAACGAATTAATTTTTTTTAATTTTTTTGCGGTTCTATGCGAGCCAGCCGCACGGTTGAGGTGTCTGGAGACGCGTCTTGACGTGGACCAGCTAGCTAGTGTGTCTTTGGGATTTAGACAGGAAGAATAATGTGCACCGTGATCAAAAAACCAGTACTAGCAAATAAACGTATACATTTTTTTTAATTTCTTGCGGTTCTATGCGAGCCAGCCGAACGGTTGAGGTGTCTGGAGACGCGTCTCGGCGCGGTCCAGCTAGCAAGTGTGTTTCCGGGATTTAGACAGGAAGAAAAATGTGCACCGTGATCAAAAAACCAGTACTAGCAAATAAACGTATACATTTTTTTAAATTTCTTGCGGTTCTATGCGAGCCAGCCGAACGGTTGAGGTGTCTGGAGACGCGTCTCGACGTGGACCAGCTAGCTAGTGTGTTTCCGGGATTTAGACAGGAAGACAAATGTGCACCGTGATCAAAAAACCACTACTAGCAAAAAACGTACACATTTTTTAAATTTTTGTGGTTCTATGCAAGCCAGCCGTACGGTTGAGGTACCTGGAGACGCGTCTTGGCGCGGGCCAGCAATCTAGACTGTTTCCGGGATTAAGACTGGAATAAAAATATGCAACGGGATCAAAAAACCACTACTAGCAAATAAACGTATACATTTTTTTTTATATTTTGCGGTTCCATGCGAGCCAGCCGCACGTTTGAGGTGTCTGGAGACGCTTCTTGGCGCGATCTAGATAGCTAGAGTATTTCCGGGATTTAGACAGGAAGTAAAATGTACACCGTGATCAAAAAACCACTACTAGCAAAAAAACGTATACAATTTTTTAAATTTTTTGCGTTTCTATGCGAGCCAGCCGCACGGTTGAGGTATCTGGAGATGCTTCTCGGCGCGATCCAACTAGCTGGAGTATTTCCGGGATAAAGACAGGAAGAAAAATGTGCACCGTGATCAACAAACCACTACTAGCAAATAAACGTATGCATTTGCGTTTGTAGTTTTAGGTTTAATTAAATTAAGTTTGTTGTTTTTTTATGTTTATTGTTTTGTTTTGCTTGTGTCAGGATGACAACCATCTTGCATCCATGACTCACTGACAGTCACTGTCATGGCCACACATGTCAATATCTATTTTATTTTTTTTGTTATCCATGGTTTGTCTATGATATGACCGCGACAGTTATGACTTTTTTATAATGCCTGTCCCTGACACAGGCTGGCAGTGGTTTTACGGAAGAATGTTCTTCTCTTATTTTGTTTTATAGCTGTTTTTATTATTTGTGTACCTACTATTAATGTGCGTCTGTTTGGGCGGAATAAATCATTTTTCTTTCTTTTTTCTTTTAATTTTTTTAATTTTTTGCGGTTCTATGCGAGCCAGCCGCACGGTTGAGGTATCTGATGACGCGTCTCTGCGCGGGCCAGCTAGCTAGAGTATTTTCGGGACTTAGCCTGGAAGAAAAATGTGCACCGTGATCAAAAAACCACTACTAGCAAAAAACGTATACATTTTTTTAAATATTTTGCGGTTCCATGCGAGCCAGCCGCACGGTTGAGGTGTCTGGAGACGCGTCTTGGTACGGCCAACTAGCTAGATTGTTTTCGGGATTTAAACAGAAAGAAAAATGTGCACCGTTATCAAAAAACCACTACTAGCAAAAAAAGGTATACAATTTTTAAAATTTTTGCGGTTCTTTGCAAGCCAGCCGCACGGTTGAGGTGTCAGGAGACGCGTCTTGGCGCATGCAAGCTATCTAGAGTGTTTCCGGGATTAAGACTGGAATAAAAATGTGCACCGGGATCAAAAAACCACTACTAGCAAATAAACGTATACTATTTTAAAATTTTTTGCGGGTCTATGCGAGCCAGCCGCACGGTTGAGGTGTATGGAGACGCTTCTCGTCGCGATCCAGCTAGCTAGAGTATTTCCGGGATTTAGACAGGAAGAAAAATGTGCACCGTGATCAAAAAACCACTACTAGCAAATAAACATATACATTTTTTTAAATATTTTGTGGTTTCATGCGAGACAGCCGCACGGTTGAGGTACCTGGAGACGCGTAATGGCGCGGGCCAGCAATCTAGACTGTTTTCGGGATAAAGACTGGAATAAAAATATGCAACGGGATCAAAAAACCACTACTAGCAAATACGCGTATACATTTTTTTAAATATTTTGTGGTTCTATGCGAGACAGCCACACGGTTGACGTGTCTGAAGACGCGTCTTGGTGCGGCCAACTAGCTAGATTGTTTTCGGGATTAAGACAGGAAGAAAAATGTGCACCGTGATCACAAAAACCACTACTAGCTAATAAACGTATGCAATTTTAAATTTTTTTGCGGTTCTATGCGAGCCAGCCGCACGGATGAGATGTCTGGAGACGCGTCTCGGCGCGGGCCAGCTAGCTAGCTTGATTTCGGGATTTAGACAGGAATAAAAATGTGCAACGGGATCAAAAAACCACTACTAGCAAATAAACGTATAAATTTTTTAATTTTTTGCGGTTCTATGCAAGTCAGCCGCACGGTTGAGGTATCTGATGACGCGTCTCTGCGCGGGCCAGCTAGCTAGAGTATTTCCGGGACTTAGACAGGAAGAAAAATGTGCACCGTGATCAAAAACCACTACTAGCAAAAAACGTATACATTTTTTTAAATATTTTGCGGTTCCATGCAAGCCAGCCGCAAGGTTGAGATGTCTGGAGACGCGTCTTGGCGTGGACCAGCTAGCTAGAGTGTTTTCAGGATTAAGACAGGAAGAAAAATGTGCACCGTGATCAAAAAACCACTACTAGCAAATAAACGTATATATTTTTTTTTAATATTTTGCGGTTTCATGCGAGCCAGCCGCACGATTGAGGTGTCTGGAGACGCGTCTTGGCGCGAGCCAGCTAGCTAGTGTGTTTGCGAGATTTAGACAGGAAGAAAAATGTGCACCGTGATAAAAAAACCACTACTAGCAAATAAACGTAAACATTTTTTTTTAATTTTTTGCAGTTCTAAGCGAGCCAGCCGCACGGTTGAGGTGTCTGGAGACGCGTCTTGGCGTGGACCAGCTAGCTAGAGTGTTTTCAGGATTAAGACAGGAAAAAAAATGTGCACCGTGATCAAAAAACCACTACTAGCAAAAAAACGTATACAATTTATTAAATTTTTTGCGTTTCTATGCAACCCAGCCGCACGGTTGAGGTGTCTGGAGACGCGTCTTGGCGTGGACCAGCTAGCTAGAGTGTTTTCAGGATTAAGACAGGAAGAAAAATGTGCACCGTGATCAAAAAACCACTACTAGCAATAAACGTATACATTTTTTTAAATATTTTGCGTTTCTATGCAAGCCAGCCGCACGGTTGAGGTGTCTGGAGACGCGTCTCGTCGCGGTCCAGCTAGCTAGAGTATTTCCGGGATTTAGACAGGAAGAAAACTGTGCACCGTGATCAAAAAACCACTACTAGCAAATAAACTTGTACATTTTTTAAATTTTTTGCGGTTCTATGCTAGCCAGCCGCACGGTTGAGGTGTCTGGAGACGCATCTTGGCGCGGGCCAGCTAGCTAGTGTGTTTTCGAGATTTAGACAGGAAGAAAAATGTGCACCGTGATCAAAGAACCACTACTAGCAAATAAACGTATACTATTTTAAAATTTTTTGCGGTTCTATGCGAGCCAGCCGCACGGTTGAGGTGTATGGAGACGCTTTTCGTCGCGATTCAGCTAGTTAGAGTATTTCCGGGATTTAGACAGGAAGAAAAATGTGCACCGTGATCAAAAAACCACTACTAGCAAATAAACTTGTACATTTTTTAAATTTTTTGCGGTTCTATGCGAGCCAGCCGCACGGTTGAGGTACCTGGAGACGCGTCTTGGCGCGGGCCAGCAATCTAAACTGTTTCCGGGATTAAGGCTGGAATAAAAATATGCAACGGGATCAAAAAACCACTACTAGCAAATAAACGTACACATTTTTTTTAATATTTTGCGGTTCCATGCGAGCCAGCAGCACGGTTGAGTTGTCTAGAGACGCTTCTCGGCGCGATCCAGCTAGTTAGAGTATTTCCGGGATTTAGACAGGAAGAAAAATGTGCACCGTGATCAAAAAACCACACTTAGCAAAAAAACGTATACATTTTTTTAAATATTTTGCGGTTCCATGCGAGCCAGCCGCACGGTTGAGATGTCTTGAGACGCGTCTTGGCGTGGACCAGCTAGCTAGAGTGTTTTCAGGATTAAGACAGGAAGAAAAATGTGTACCGTGATCAAAAAACCACTACTAGCAAATAAACGTATACTATTTTAATTTTTTTGCGTTTCTATGCGAGCCAGCCGCACGGTTGAGGTATTTGGAGATGCTTCTCGGCGCGATCCAACTAGCTAGAGTATTTCCGGGATAAAGACAGGAAGAAAAATGTGCAACGTGATCAACAAACCACTACTAGCAAATAAACGTATACATTTTTTTAATTTTTTGCGGTTCTATGCAAGCCAGCCGCACGGTTGAGGAATCTGATGACGCGTCTCGGCGCGGGCCAGCTAGTTAGAGTATTTCCGGGACTTAGACAGGAAGAAAAATGTGCACCGTGATCAAAAAACCACTACTAGCAAAAAACGTATACATTTTTTTAAATATTTTGCGGTTCCATGCGAGCCAGCCGCACGGTTGAGATTTCTGGAGACGCGTCTTGGCGTGGACCAGCTAGCTAGAGTGTTTTCAGGATTAAGACAGGAAGAAAAATGTGCACCGTGATCAAAAAACCACTACTAGCAAATAAACGTATATATTTTTTTTTAATATTTTGCGGTTTCATGCGAGCCAGCCGCACGGTTGAGGTGTCTGGAGACGCGTCTCGTCGCGATCCAGCTAGCTAGAGTATTTCCGGGATTTAGACAGGAAGAAAACTGTGCACCGTGATCAAAAAACCACTACTAGCAAATAAACTTGTACATTTTTTAAATTTTTTGCGGTTCTATGCGAGCCAGCCGCACGGTTGAGGTGTCTGGAGACGCATCTTGGCGCGGGCCAGCTAGCTAGTGTGTTTTCGAGATTTAGACAGGAAGAAAAATGTGCACCGTGATCAAAGAACCACTACTAGCAAATAAACGTATACTATTTTGAAATTTTTTGCGGTTCTTTGCGAGCCAGCCGCACGGTTGAGATGTCTGGAGACGCGTCTTGGCGTGGACCAGCTAGCTAGAGTGTTTTCAGGATTAAGACAGGAAGAAAAATGTGCACCGTGATCAAAAAACCACTACTAGCAAATAAACGTATATATTTTTTTTTAATATTTTGCGGTTCCATGCGAGCCAGCCGCACGGTTGAGATGTCTTGAGACGCGTCTTGGCGTGGAACAGCTAGCTAGAGTGTTTTCAGGATTAAGACAGGAAGAAAAATGTGTACCGTGATCAAAAAACCACTACTAGCAAATAAACGTATACTATTTTAAATTTTTTGCGTTTCTATGCGAGCCAGCCGCACGGTTGAGGTATCTGGAGATGCTTCTCGGCGCGATCCAACTAGCTAGAGTATTTCCGGGATAAAGACAGGAAGAAAAATGTGCAACGTGATCAACAAACCACTACTAGCAAATAAAAGTATACATTTTTTTTAATTTTTTGCGGTTCTATGCAAGCCAGCCGCACGGTTGAGGAATCTGATGACGCGTCTCTGCGCGGGCCAGCTAGCTAGTGTATTTCCGGGATTTAGACAGGAAGAAAACTGTGCACCGTGATCAAAAAACCACTACTAGCAAATAAACTTGTACATTTTTTAAATTTTTTGCGGTTCCATGCGAGCCAGCCGCACGGTTGAAATTTCTGGAGACGCGTCTTGGCGTGGACCAGCTAGCTAGAGTGTTTTCAGGATTAAGACAGGAAGAAAAATGTGCACCGTGATCAAAAAACCACTACTAGCAAATAAACGTATATATTTTTTTTTTATATTTTGCGGTTTCATGCGAGCCAGCCGCACGGTTGAGGTGTCTGGAGACGCGTCTCGTCGCGATCCAGCTAGCTAGTGTATTTCCGGGATTAAGACAGGAAGAAAACTGTGCACCGTGATCAAAAAACCACTACTAGCAAATAAACTTGTACATTTTTTAAATTTTTTGCGGTTCTATGCGAGCCAGCCGCACGGTTGAGGTGTCTGGAGACGCATCTTGGCGCGGGCCAGCTAGCTAGTGTGTTTTCGAGATTAAGACAGGAAGAAAAATGTGCACCGTGATCAAAAAACCACTACTAGCAAATAAACGTATACATTTTTTTAATTTTTTGCGGTTCTATGCAAGCCAGCCGCACGGTTGAGGAATCTGATGACGCGTCTCTGCGCGGGCCAGCTAGCTAGAGTATTTCCGGGACTTAGACAGGAAGAAAAATGTGCACCGTGATCAAAAAACCACTACTAGCAAAATACGTATACATTTTTTTAAATATTTTGCGGTTCCATGCGAGCCAGCCGCACGGTTGAGATTTCTGGAGACGCGTCTTGGCGTGGACCAGCTAGCTAGAGTGTTTTCAGGATTAAGACAGGAAGAAAAATGTGCACCGTGATCAAAAAACCACTACTAGCAAATAAACGTATAACTTTTATTTTTTATTTTTTGCGGTTCTATGCGAGCCAGCCGCACGGTTGAGGTGTCTGGAGACGCGTCTCGGTGCCGGCCAGGTAGATAGATTATTTTCGGGATTTAGACAGAAAGGAAAATGTGCACCGTGATCAAAAACCTACTACTAGCAAATAAACGTATACATTTTTTTAATTTTTTTGCGGTTCCATGCGAGCCAGCCGCACGGTTGAGGTGTCTGGAGACGCGTCTTGACGTGGACCAGCTAGCTAGTGTGTTTCCGGGATTTAGGCAGAAAGAAAAATGTGCACCGTGATCAAAAAACCAGTACTAGCAAATAGACGAATTCATTTTTTTTTATTTTTTGCGGTTCTATGCGAGCCAGCCGCACGGTTGAGGTCTCTGGAGACACATCTCGGCGCGTTCCAGCTAGCTAGTGTGTTTCCGAGATTTAGACAGGAAGAAAAATGTGCACCGTGATCAAAAAACCACTACTAGCAAATAAACGTACAGATTTTTTTAATTTTTTTGCGTTTCTATGCGAGCCAGCCACACGGTTGAGGTGTCTGGAGACGCGTCTCGACGTGGACCAGCTAGCTAGTGTGTTTCCGGGATTTAGACAGGAAGACAAATGTGCACTGTGTTCAAAAAACCACTACTAGCAAATAAACGTATAATTTTTTTAAATTTTTTTGCGGTTCTATGCGAGCCAACCGCACGGTTGAGGTGTCTGGAGACGCGTCTCGACGTGGACCAGCTAGCTAGTGTGTTTCCGGGATTTAGACAGGAAGACAAATGTGCACTGTGTTCAAAAAACCACTACTAGCAAATAAACGTAAACATTTTTTTTAATTTTTTTGCAGTTCTAAGCGAGCCAGCCGCACGGTTGAGGTGTCTGGAGACGCGTCTTGGCGTGGACCAGCTAGCTAGAGTGTTTTCAGGATTAAGACAGGAAGAAAAATGTGCACCGTGATCAAAAAACCACTACTAGCAAAAAAACGTATACAATTTATTAAATTTTTTGCGTTTCTATGCAACCCAGCCGCACGGTTGAGGTGTCTGGAGACGCGTCTTGGCGTGGACCAGCTAGCTAGAGTGTTTTCAGGATTAAGACAGGAAGAAAAATGTGCACCGTGATCAAAAAACCACTACTAGCAATAAACGTATACATTTTTTTAAATATTTTGCGTTTCTATGCAAGCCAGCCGCACGGTTGAGGTGTCTGGAGACGCGTCTCATCGCGGTCCAGCTAGCTAGAGTATTTCCGGGATTTAGACAGGAAGAAAACTGTGCACCGTGATCAAAAAACCACTACTAGCAAATAAACTTGTACATTTTTTAAATTTTTTGCGGTTCTATGCTAGCCAGCCGCACGGTTGAGGTGTCTGGAGACGCATCTTGGCGCGGGCCAGCTAGCTAGTGTGTTTTCGAGATTTAGACAGGAAGAAAAATGTGCACCGTGATCAAAGAACCACTACTAGCAAATAAACGTATACTATTTTAAAATTTTTTGCGGTTCTATGCGAGCCAGCCGCACGGTTGAGGTGTATGGAGACGCTTCTCGTCGCGATTCAGCTAGTTAGAGTATTTCCGGGATTTAGACAGGAAGAAAAATGTGCACCGTGATCAAAAAACCACTACTAGCAAATAAACTTGTACATTTTTAAAATTTTTTGCGGTTCTATGCGAGCCAGCCGCACGGTTGAGGTACCTGGAGACGCGTCTTGGCGCGGGCCAGCAATCTAAACTGTTTCCGGGATTAAGGCTGGAATAAAAATATGCAACGGGATCAAAAAACCACTACTAGCAAATAAACGTACACATTTTTTTTAATATTTTGCGGTTCCATGCGAGCCAGCAGCACGGTTGAGTTGTCTAGAGACGCTTCTCGGCGCGATCCAGCTAGTTAGAGTATTTCCGGGATTTAGACAGGAAGAAAAATGTGCAACGTGATCAACAAACCACTACTAGCAAATAAACGTATACATTTTTTTAATTTTTTGCGGTTCTATGCAAGCCAGCCAAACGGTTGAGGAATCTGATGACGCGTCTCTGCGCGGGCCAGCTAGTTAGAGTATTTCCGGGACTTAGACAGGAAGAAAAATGTGCACCGTGATCAAAAAACCACTACTAGCATAAAACGTATACATTTTTTTAAATATTTTGCGGTTCCATGCGAGCCAGCCGCACGGTTGAGATGTCTTGAGACGCGTCTTGGCGTGGACCAGCTAGCTAGAGTGTTTTCAGGATTAAGACAGGAAGAAAAATGTGTACCGTGATCAAAAAACCACTACTAGCAAATAAACGTATACTATTTTAAATTTTTTGCGTTTCTATGCGAGCCAGCCGCACGGTTGAGGTATCTGGAGATGCTTCTCGGCGCGATCCAACTAGCTAGAGTATTTCCGGGATAAAGACAGGAAGAAAAATGTGCAACGTGATCAACAAACCACTACTAGCAAATAAACGTATACATTTTTTTAATTTTTTGCGGTTCTATGCAAGCCAGCCAAACGGTTGAGGAATCTGATGACGCGTCTCTGCGCGGGCCAGCTAGTTAGAGTATTTCCGGGACTTAGACAGGAAGAAAAATGTGCACCGTGATCAAAAAACCACTACTAGCAAAAAACGTATACATTTTTTTAAATATTTTGCGGTTCCATGCGAGCCAGCCGCACGGTTGAGATTTCTGGAGACGCGTCTTGGCGTGGACCAGCTAGCTAGAGTGTTTTCAGGATTAAGACAGGAAGAAAAATGTGCACCGTGATCAAAAAACCACTACTAGCAAATAAACGTATATATTTTTTTTTAATATTTTGCGGTTTCATGCGAGCCAGCCGCACGGTTGAGGTGTCTGGAGACGCGTCTCGTCGCGATCCAGCTAGCTAGAGTATTTCCGGGATTTAGACAGGAAGAAAACTGTGCACCGTGATCAAAAAACCACTACTAGCAAATAAACTTGTACATTTTTTAAATTTTTTGCTGTTCTATGCGAGCCAGCCGCACGGTTGAGGTGTCTGGAGACGCATCTTGGCGCGGGCCAGCTAGCTAGTGTGTTTTCGAGATTTAGACAGGAAGAAAAATGTGCACCGTGATCAAAGAACCACTACTAGCAAATAAACGTATACTATTTTGAAATTTTTTGCGGTTCTTTGCGAGCCAGCCGCACGGTTGAGGTGTATGGAGACGCTTCTCGTCGCGATTCAGCTAGTTAGAGTATTTCCGGGATTTAGACAGGAAGAAAAATGTGCACCGTGATCAAAAAACCACTACTAGCAAATAAACTTGTACATTTTTTAAATTTTTTGCGTTTCTATGCGAGCCAGCCGCACGGTTGAGGTATCTGGAGATGCTTCTCGTCGCGATTCAGCTAGTTAGAGTATTTCCGGGATTTAGACAGGAAGAAAAATGTGCACCGTGATCAAAAAACCACTACTAGCAAATAAACTTGTACATTTTTTAAATTTTTTGCGTTTCTATGCGAGCCAGCCGCACGGTTGAGGTATCTGGAGATGCTTCTCGGCGCGATCCAACTAGCTAGAGTATTTCCGGGATAAAGACAGGAAGAAAAATGTGCAACGTGATCAACAAACCACTACTAGCAAATAAACGTATACATTTTTTTAATTTTTTGCGGTTCTATGCAAGCCAGCCGCACGGTTGAGGTATCTGGAGATGCTTCTCGGCGCGATCCAACTAGCTAGAGTATTTCCGGGATAAAGACAGGAAGAAAAATGTGCAACGTGATCAACAAACCACTACTAGCAAATAAACGTATACATTGTTTTAATTTTTTGCGGTTCTATGCAAGCCAGCCGCACGGTTGAGGTATCTGATGACGCGTCTCTGCGCGGGCCAGCTAGCTAGAGTATTTTCGGGACTTAGACAGGAAGAAAAATGTGCACCGTGATCAAAAAACCACTACTAGCAAAAAACGTATACATTTTTTTAAATATTTTGCGGTTTCATGCGAGCCAGCCGCAGGGTTGAGATGTCTGGAGACGCGTCTCGTCGCGATCCAGCTAGCTAGAGTATTTCCGGGATTTAGACAGGAAGAAAACTGTGCACCGTGATCAAAAAACCACTACTAGCAAATAAACTTGTACATTTTTTAAATTTTTTGCTGTTCTATGCGAGCCAGCCGCACGGTTGAGGTGTCTGGAGACGCATCTTGGCGCGGGCCAGCTAGCTAGTGTGTTTTCGAGATTTAGACAGGAAGAAAAATGTGCACCGTGATCAAAAAACCACTACTAGCAAATAAACGTACACATTTTTTTAAAATTTTTGCAGTTCTAAGCGAGCCAGCAGCACGGTTGTGGTGTCTGGAGACGCGTCTTGGCGTGGACCAGCTAGCTAGAGTGTTTTCAGGTTTAAGACAGGAAGAAAAATGTGCACCGTGATCAAAAAACCACTACTAGCAAATAAACGTATATATTTTTTTTTAATATTTTGCGGTTTCATGCGAGCCAGCCGCACGGTTGAGGTGTCTGGAGACGCGTCTCGTCGCGATCCAGCTAGCTAGAGTATTTCCGGGATTTAGACAGGAAGAAAACTGTGCACCGTGATCAAAAAACCACTACTAGCAAATAAACTTGTACATTTTTTAAATTTTTTGCGGTTCTATGCGAGCCAGCCGCACGGTTGAGGTGTCTGGAGACGCATCTTGGCGCGGGCCAGCTAGCTAGTGTGTTTTCGAGATTTAGACAGGAAGAAAAATGTGCACCGTGATCAAAGAACCACTACTAGCAAATAAACGTATACTATTTTGAAATTTTTTGCGGTTCTTTGCGAGCCAGCCGCACGGTTGAGGTGTATGGAGACGCTTCTCGTCGCGATTCAGCTAGTTAGAGTATTTCCGGGATTTAGACAGGAAGAAAAATGTGCACCGTGATCAAAAAACCACTACTAGCAAATAAACTTGTACATTTTTTAATTTTTTTGCGGTTCTATGCGAGCCAGCCGCACGGTTGAGGTATCTGGAGATGCTTCTCGGCGCGATCCAACTAGCTAGAGTATTTCCGGGATTTAGACAGGAAGAAAAATGTGCACCGTGATCAAAAAACCACACTTAGCAAATAAACGTATACATTTTTTTAAATATTTTGCGGTTCCATGCGAGCCAGCCGCACGGTTGAGATGTCTTGAGACGCGTCTTGGCGTGGACCAGCTAGCTAGAGTGTTTTCAGGATTAAGACAGGAAGAAAAATGTGTACCGTGATCAAAAAACCACTACTAGCAAATAAACGTATACTATTTTAAATTTTTTGCGTTTCTATGCGAGCCAGCCGCACGGTTGAGGTATCTGGAGATGCTTCTCGGCGCGATCCAACTAGCTAGAGTATTTCCGGGATAAAGACAGGAAGAAAAATGTGCAACGTGATCAACAAACCACTACTAGCAAATAAACGTATACATTTTTTTAATTTTTTGCGGTTCTATGCAAGCCAGCCGCACGGTTGAGGTATCTGGAGATGCTTTTCGGCGCGATCCAACTGGCTAGAGTATTTCCGGGATAAAGACAGGAAGAAAAATGTGCAACGTGATCAACAAACCACTACTAGCAAATAAACGTATACATTTTTTTAATTTTTTGCGGTTCTATGCAAGCCAGCCGCACGGTTGAGGTATCTGATGACGCGTCTCTGCGCGGGCCAGCTAGCTAGAGTATTTCCGGGACTTAGACAGGAAGAAAAATGTGCACCGTGATCAAAAAACCACTACTAGCAAAAAACGTATACATTTTTTTAAATATTTTGCGGTTTCATGCGAGCCAGCCGCACGGTTGAGATGTCTGGAGACGCGTCTTGGCGTGGACCAGCTAGCTAGAGTGTTTTCAGGATTAAGACAGGAAGAAAAATGTGCACCGTGATCATAAAACCACTACTAGCAAATAAACGTACACATTTTTTTTAAATTTTTGCAGTTCTAAGCGAGCCAGCAGCACGGTTGTGGTGTCTGGAGACGCGTCTTGGCGTGGACCAGCTAGCTAGAGTGTTTTCAGGATTAAGACAGGAAGAAAAATGTGCACCGTGATCAAAAAACCACTACTAGCAAAAAACGTATATATTTTTTTAAATTTTTTGCGTTTCTATGCGAGCCAGCCGCACGGTTGAGGTATATGGAGATGCTTCTCGGCGCGATCCAACTAGCTAGCGTATTTCCGGGATAAAGACAGGAAGAAAAATGTGCAACGTGATCAACAAACCACTACTAGCAAATAAACGTATATATTTTTTTAATTTTTTGCGGTTCTATGCAAGTCAGCCGCACGGTTGAGGTATCTGATGACGCGTCTCTGCGCGGGCCAGCTAGCTAGAGTATTTCCGGGACTTAGACAGGAAGAAAAATGTGCACCGTGATCAAAAACTACTACTAGCAAAAAACGTATATATTTTTTTAAATATTTTGCGGTTCCATGCAAGCCAGCCGCACGGTTGAGATGTCTGGAGACGCGTCTTGGCGTGGACCAGCTAGCTAGAGTGTTTTCAGGATTAAGACAGGAAGAAAAATGTGTACCGTGATCAAAAAACCACTACTAGCAAATAAACGTATACTATTTTAATTTTTTTGCGTTTCTATGCGAGCCAGCCGCACGGTTGAGGTATTTGGAGATGCTTCTCGGCGCGATCCAACTAGCTAGAGTATTTCCGGGATAAAGACAGGAAGAAAAATGTGCAACGTGATCAACAAACCACTACTAGCAAATAAACGTATACATTTTTTTAATTTTTTGCGGTTCTATGCAAGCCAGCCGCACGGTTGAGGAATCTGATGACGCGTCTCGGCGCGGGCCAGCTAGTTAGAGTATTTCCGGGACTTAGACAGGAAGAAAAATGTGCACCGTGATCAAAAAACCACTACTAGCAAAAAACGTATACATTTTTTTAAATATTTTGCGGTTCCATGCGAGCCAGCCGCACGGTTGAGATTTCTGGAGACGCGTCTTGGCGTGGACCAGCTAGCTAGAGTGTTTTCAGGATTAAGACAGGAAGAAAAATGTGCACCGTGATCAAAAAACCACTACTAGCAAATAAACGTATATATTTTTTTTTAATATTTTGCGGTTTCATGCGAGCCAGCCGCACGGTTGAGGTGTCTGGAGACGCGTCTCGTCGCGATCCAGCTAGCTAGAGTATTTCCGGGATTTAGACAGGAAGAAAACTGTGCACCGTGATCAAAAAACCACTACTAGCAAATAAACTTGTACATTTTTTAAATTTTTTGCGGTTCTATGCGAGCCAGCCGCACGGTTGAGGTGTCTGGAGACGCATCTTGGCGCGGGCCAGCTAGCTAGTGTGTTTTCGAGATTTAGACAGGAAGAAAAATGTGCACCGTGATCAAAGAACCACTACTAGCAAATAAACGTATACTATTTTGAAATTTTTTGCGGTTCTTTGCGAGCCAGCCGCACGGTTGAGATGTCTGGAGACGCGTCTTGGCGTGGACCAGCTAGCTAGAGTGTTTTCAGGATTAAGACAGGAAGAAAAATGTGCACCGTGATCAAAAAACCACTACTAGCAAATAAACGTATATATTTTTTTTTAATATTTTGCGGTTCCATGCGAGCCAGCCGCACGGTTGAGATGTCTTGAGACGCGTCTTGGCGTGGAACAGCTAGCTAGAGTGTTTTCAGGATTAAGACAGGAAGAAAAATGTGTACCGTGATCAAAAAACCACTACTAGCAAATAAACGTATACTATTTTAAATTTTTTGCGTTTCTATGCGAGCCAGCCGCACGGTTGAGGTATCTGGAGATGCTTCTCGGCGCGATCCAACTAGCTAGAGTATTTCCGGGATAAAGACAGGAAGAAAAATGTGCAACGTGATCAACAAACCACTACTAGCAAATAAACGTATACATTTTTTTTAATTTTTTGCGGTTCTATGCAAGCCAGCCGCACGGTTGAGGAATCTGATGACGCGTCTCTGCGCGGGCCAGCTAGCTAGTGTATTTCCGGGATTTAGACAGGAAGAAAACTGTGCACCGTGATCAAAAAACCACTACTAGCAAATAAACTTGTACATTTTTTAAATTTTTTGCGGTTCCATGCGAGCCAGCCGCACGGTTGAAATTTCTGGAGACGCGTCTTGGCGTGGACCAGCTAGCTAGAGTGTTTTCAGGATTAAGACAGGAAGAAAAATGTGCACCGTGATCAAAAAACCACTACTAGCAAATAAACGTATATATTTTTTTTTTATATTTTGCGGTTTCATGCGAGCCAGCCGCACGGTTGAGGTGTCTGGAGACGCGTCTCGTCGCGATCCAGCTAGCTAGTGTATTTCCGGGATTAAGACAGGAAGAAAACTGTGCACCGTGATCAAAAAACCACTACTAGCAAATAAACTTGTACATTTTTTAAATTTTTTGCGGTTCTATGCGAGCCAGCCGCACGGTTGAGGTGTCTGGAGACGCATCTTGGCGCGGGCCAGCTAGCTAGTGTGTTTTCGAGATTAAGACAGGAAGAAAAATGTGCACCGTGATCAAAAAACCACTACTAGCAAATAAACGTATACATTTTTTTAATTTTTTGCGGTTCTATGCAAGCCAGCCGCACGGTTGAGGAATCTGATGACGCGTCTCTGCGCGGGCCAGCTAGCTAGAGTATTTCCGGGACTTAGACAGGAAGAAAAATGTGCACCGTGATCAAAAAACCACTACTAGCAAAATACGTATACATTTTTTTAAATATTTTGCGGTTCCATGCGAGCCAGCCGCACGGTTGAGATTTCTGGAGACGCGTCTTGGCGTGGACCAGCTAGCTAGAGTGTTTTCAGGATTAAGACAGGAAGAAAAATGTGCACCGTGATCAAAAAACCACTACTAGCAAATAAACGTATAACTTTTATTTTTTATTTTTTGCGGTTCTATGCGAGCCAGCCGCACGGTTGAGGTGTCTGGAGACGCGTCTCGGTGCCGGCCAGGTAGATAGATTATTTTCGGGATTTAGACAGAAAGGAAAATGTGCACCGTGATCAAAAACCTACTACTAGCAAATAAACGTATACATTTTTTTAATTTTTTTGCGGTTCCATGCGAGCCAGCCGCACGGTTGAGGTGTCTGGAGACGCGTCTTGACGTGGACCAGCTAGCTAGTGTGTTTCCGGGATTTAGGCAGAAAGAAAAATGTGCACCGTGATCAAAAAACCAGTACTAGCAAATAGACGAATTCATTTTTTTTTATTTTTTGCGGTTCTATGCGAGCCAGCCGCACGGTTGAGGTCTCTGGAGACACATCTCGGCGCGGTCCAGCTAGCTAGTGTGTTTCCGAGATTTAGACAGGAAGAAAAATGTGCACCGTGATCAAAAAACCACTACTAGCAAATAAACGTACAGATTTTTTTAATTTTTTTGCGTTTCTATGCGAGCCAGCCACACGGTTGAGGTGTCTGGAGACGCGTCTCGACGTGGACCAGCTAGCTAGTGTGTTTCCGGGATTTAGACAGGAAGACAAATGTGCACTGTGTTCAAAAAACCACTACTAGCAAATAAACGTATAATTTTTTTAAATTTTTTTGCGGTTCTATGCGAGCCAACCGCACGGTTGAGGTGTCTGGAGACGCGTCTCGACGTGGACCAGCTAGCTAGTGTGTTTCCGGGATTTAGACAGGAAGACAAATGTGCACTGTGTTCAAAAAACCACTACTAGCAAATAAACGTAAACATTTTTTTTAATTTTTTTGCAGTTCTAAGCGAGCCAGCCGACCGGTTGAGGTGTCTGGAGACGCGTCTTGGCGTGGACCAGCTAGCTAGAGTGTTTTCAGGATTAAGACAGGAAAAAAAATGTGCACCGTGATCAAAAAACCACTACTAGCAAAAAAACGTATACAATTTATTAAATTTTTTGCGTTTCTATGCAACCCAGCCGCACGGTTGAGGTGTCTGGAGACGCGTCTTGGCGTGGACCAGCTAGCTAGAGTGTTTTCAGGATTAAGACAGGAAGAAAAATGTGCACCGTGATCAAAAAACCACTACTAGCAATAAACGTATACATTTTTTTAAATATTTTGCGTTTCTATGCAAGCCAGCCGCACGGTTGAGGTGTCTGGAGACGCGTCTCATCGCGGTCCAGCTAGCTAGAGTATTTCCGGGATTTAGACAGGAAGAAAACTGTGCACCGTGATCAAAAAACCACTACTAGCAAATAAACTTGTACATTTTTTAAATTTTTTGCGGTTCTATGCTAGCCAGCCGCACGGTTGAGGTGTCTGGAGACGCATCTTGGCGCGGGCCAGCTAGCTAGTGTGTTTTCGAGATTTAGACAGGAAGAAAAATGTGCACCGTGATCAAAGAACCACTACTAGCAAATAAACGTATACTATTTTAAAATTTTTTGCGGTTCTATGCGAGCCAGCCGCACGGTTGAGGTGTATGGAGACGCTTCTCGTCGCGATTCAGCTAGTTAGAGTATTTCCGGGATTTAGACAGGAAGAAAAATGTGCACCGTGATCAAAAAACCACTACTAGCAAATAAACTTGTACATTTTTAAAATTTTTTGCGGTTCTATGCGAGCCAGCCGCACGGTTGAGGTACCTGGAGACGCGTCTTGGCGCGGGCCAGCAATCTAAACTGTTTCCGGGATTAAGGCTGGAATAAAAATATGCAACGGGATCAAAAAACCACTACTAGCAAATAAACGTACACATTTTTTTTAATATTTTGCGGTTCCATGCGAGCCAGCAGCACGGTTGAGTTGTCTAGAGACGCTTCTCGGCGCGATCCAGCTAGTTAGAGTATTTCCGGGATTTAGACAGGAAGAAAAATGTGCACCGTGATCAAAAAACCACACTTAGCAAAAAAACGTATACATTTTTTTAAATATTTTGCGGTTCCATGCGAGCCAGCCGCACGGTTGAGATGTCTTGAGACGCGTCTTGGCGTGGACCAGCTAGCTAGAGTGTTTTCAGGATTAAGACAGGAAGAAAAATGTGTACCGTGATCAAAAAACCACTACTAGCAAATAAACGTATACTATTTTAAATTTTTTGCGTTTCTATGCGAGCCAGCCGCACGGTTGAGGTATCTGGAGATGCTTCTCGGCGCGATCCAACTAGCTAGAGTATTTCCGGGATAAAGACAGGAAGAAAAATGTGCAACGTGATCAACAAACCACTACTAGCAAATAAACGTATACATTTTTTTAATTTTTTGCGGTTCTATGCAAGCCAGCCAAACGGTTGAGGAATCTGATGACGCGTCTCTGCGCGGGCCAGCTAGTTAGAGTATTTCCGGGACTTAGACAGGAAGAAAAATGTGCACCGTGATCAAAAAACCACTACTAGCAAAAAACGTATACATTTTTTTAAATATTTTGCGGTTCCATGCGAGCCAGCCGCACGGTTGAGATTTCTGGAGACGCGTCTTGGCGTGGACCAGCTAGCTAGAGTGTTTTCAGGATTAAGACAGGAAGAAAAATGTGCACCGTGATCAAAAAACCACTACTAGCAAATAAACGTATATATTTTTTTTTAATATTTTGCGGTTTCATGCGAGCCAGCCGCACGGTTGAGGTGTCTGGAGACGCGTCTCGTCGCGATCCAGCTAGCTAGAGTATTTCCGGGATTTAGACAGGAAGAAAACTGTGCACCGTGATCAAAAAACCACTACTAGCAAATAAACTTGTACATTTTTTAAATTTTTTGCTGTTCTATGCGAGCCAGCCGCACGGTTGAGGTGTCTGGAGACGCCTCTTGGCGCGGGCCAGCTAGCTAGTGTGTTTTCGAGATTTAGACAGGAAGAAAAATGTGCACCGTGATCAAAGAACCACTACTAGCAAATAAACGTATACTATTTTGAAATTTTTTGCGGTTCTTTGCGAGCCAGCCGCACGGTTGAGGTGTATGGAGACGCTTCTCGTCGCGATTCAGCTAGTTAGAGTATTTCCGGGATTTAGACAGGAAGAAAAATGTGCACCGTGATCAAAAAACCACTACTAGCAAATAAACTTGTACATTTTTTAAATTTTTTGCGTTTCTATGCGAGCCAGCCGCACGGTTGAGGTATCTGGAGATGCTTCTCGGCGCGATCCAACTAGCTAGAGTATTTCCGGGATAAAGACAGGAAGAAAAATGTGCAACGTGATCAACAAACCACTACTAGCAAATAAACGTATACATTTTTTTAATTTTTTGCGGTTCTATGCAAGCCAGCCGCACGGTTGAGGTATCTGGAGATGCTTTTCGGCGCGATCCAACTGGCTAGAGTATTTCCGGGATAAAGACAGGAAAAAAAATGTGCAACGTGATCAACAAACCACTACTAGCAAATAAACGTATACATTGTTTTAATTTTTTGCGGTTCTATGCAAGCCAGCCGCACGGTTGAGGTATCTGATGACGCGTCTCTGCGCGGGCCAGCTAGCTAGAGTATTTTCGGGACTTAGACAGGAAGAAAAATGTGCACCGTGATCAAAAAACCACTACTAGCAAAAAACGTATACATTTTTTTAAATATTTTGCGGTTTCATGCGAGCCAGCCGCAGGGTTGAGATGTCTGGAGACGCGTCTTGGCGTGGACCAGCTAGCTAGAGTGTTTTCAGGATTAAGACAGGAAGAAAAATGTGCACCGTGATCAAAAAACCACTACTAGCAAATAAACGTACACATTTTTTTAAAATTTTTGCAGTTCTAAGCGAGCAAGCAGCACGGTTGTGGTGTCTGGAGACGCGTCTTGGCGTGGACCAGCTAGCTAGAGTGTTTTCAGGTTTAAGACAGGAAGAAAAATGTGCACCGTGATCAAAAAACCACTACTAGCAAATAAACGTATATATTTTTTTTTAATATTTTGCGGTTTCATGCGAGCCAGCCGCACGGTTGAGGTGTCTGGAGACGCGTCTCGTCGCGATCCAGCTAGCTAGAGTATTTCCGGGATTTAGACAGGAAGAAAACTGTGCACCGTGATCAAAAAACCACTACTAGCAAATAAACTTGTACATTTTTTAAATTTTTTGCGGTTCTATGCGAGCCAGCCGCACGGTTGAGGTGTCTGGAGACGCATCTTGGCGCGGGCCAGCTAGCTAGTGTGTTTTCGAGATTTAGACAGGAAGAAAAATGTGCACCGTGATCAAAGAACCACTACTAGCAAATAAACGTATACTATTTTGAAATTTTTTGCGGTTCTTTGCGAGCCAGCCGCACGGTTGAGGTGTATGGAGACGCTTCTCGTCGCGATTCAGCTAGTTAGAGTATTTCCGGGATTTAGACAGGAAGAAAAATGTGCACCGTGATCAAAAAACCACTACTAGCAAATAAACTTGTACATTTTTTAATTTTTTTGCGGTTCTATGCGAGCCAGCCGCACGGTTGAGGTATCTGGAGATGCTTCTCGGCGCGATCCAACTAGCTAGAGTATTTCCGGGATTTAGACAGGAAGAAAAATGTGCACCGTGATCAAAAAACCACACTTAGCAAATAAACGTATACATTTTTTTAAATATTTTGCGGTTCCATGCGAGCCAGCCGCACGGTTGAGATGTCTTGAGACGCGTCTTGGCGTGGACCAGCTAGCTAGAGTGTTTTCAGGATTAAGACAGGAAGAAAAATGTGTACCGTGATCAAAAAACCACTACTAGCAAATAAACGTATACTATTTTAAATTTTTTGCGTTTCTATGCGAGCCAGCCGCACGGTTGAGGTATCTGGAGATGCTTCTCGGCGCGATCCAACTAGCTAGAGTATTTCCGGGATAAAGACAGGAAGAAAAATGTGCAACGTGATCAACAAACCACTACTAACAAATAAACGTATACATTTTTTTAATTTTTTGCGGTTCTATGCAAGCCAGCCGCACGGTTGAGGTATCTGGAGATGCTTTTCGGCGCGATCCAACTGGCTAGAGTATTTCCGGGATAAAGACAGGAAAAAAAATGTGCAACGTGATCAACAAACCACTACTAGCAAATAAACGTATACATTTTTTTAATTTTTTGCGGTTCTATGCAAGCCAGCCGCACGGTTGAGGTATCTGATGACGCGTCTCTGCGCGGGCCAGCTAGCTAGAGTATTTCCGGGACTTAGACAGGAAGAAAAATGTGCACCGTGATCAAAAAACCACTACTAGCAAAAAACGTATACATTTTTTTAAATATTTTGCGGTTTCATGCGAGCCAGCCGCACGGTTGAGATGTCTGGAGACGCGTCTTGGCGTGGACCAGCTAGCTAGAGTGTTTTCAGGATTAAGACAGGAAGAAAAATGTGCACCGTGATCATAAAACCACTACTAGCAAATAAACGTACACATTTTTTTAAAATTTTTGCAGTTCTAAGCGAGCCAGCAGCACGGTTGTGGTGTCTGGAGACGCGTCTTGGCGTGGACCAGCTAGCTAGAGTGTTTTCAGGATTAAGACAGGAAGAAAAATGTGCACCGTGATCAAAAAACCACTACTAGCAAAAAAACGTATATATTTTTTTAAATTTTTTGCGTTTCTATGCGAGCCAGCCGCACGGTTGAGGTATATGGAGATGCTTCTCGGCGCGATCCAACTAGCTAGCGTATTTCCGGGATAAAGACAGGAAGAAAAATGTGCAACGTGATCAACAAACCACTACTAGCAAATAAACGTATATATTTTTTTAATTTTTTGCGGTTCTATGCAAGTCAGCCGCACGGTTGAGGTATCTGATGACGCGTCTCTGCGCGGGCCAGCTAGCTAGAGTATTTCCGGGACTTAGACAGGAAGAAAAATGTGCACCGTGATCAAAAACTACTACTAGCAAAAAACGTATATATTTTTTTAAATATTTTGCGGTTCCATGCAAGCCAGCCGCACGGTTGAGATGTCTGGAGACGCGTCTTGGCGTGGACCAGCTAGCTAGAGTGTTTTCAGGATTAAGACAGGAAGAAAAATGTGCACCGTGATCAAAAAACCACTACTAGCAAATAAACGTATATATTTTTTTTTAATATTTTGCGGTTTCATGCGAGCCAGCCGCACGATTGAGGAGTCTGGAGACGCGTCTTGGCGCGAGCCAGCTAGCTAGTGTGTTTGCGAGATTTAGACAGGAAGAAAAATGTGCACCGTGATCAAAAAACCACTACTAGCAAATAAACGTACACATTTTTTTAAAATTTTTTGCAGTTCTAAGCGAGCCAGCCGCACGGTTGAGGTGTCTGGAGACGCGTCTTGGCGTGGACCAGCTAGCTAGAGTGTTTTCAGGATTAAGACAGGAAAAAAAATGTGCACCGTGATCAAAAAACCAGTACTAGCAAATAAACGTATACATTTTTTTAAATTTCTTGCGGTTCTATGCGAGCCAGCCGAACGGTTGAGGTGTCTGGAGACGCGTCTCGACGTGGACCAGCTAGCTAGTGTGTTTCCGGGATTTAGACAGGAAGACAAATGTGCACCGTGATCAAAAAACCACTACTAGCAAAAAACGTACACATTTTTTTAAATATTTTGCGTTTCTATGCAAGCCAGCCGCACGGTTGAGGTGTCTGGAGACGCGTCTCGTCGCGATCCAGCTAGCTAGAGTAGTTCCGGGATTTAGACAGGAAGAAAACTGTGCACCGTGATCAAAAAACCACTACTAGCAAATAAACTTGTACATTTTTTAAATTTTTTGCGGTTCTATGCGAGCCAGCCGCACGGTTGAGGTGTCTGGAGACGCATCTTGGCGCGGGCCAGCTAGCTAGTGTGTTTTCGAGATTTAGACAGGAAGAAAAATGTGCACCGTGATCAAAGAACCACTACTAGCAAATAAACGTATACTATTTTAAAAAATTTTGCGGTTCTATGCGAGCCAGCCGCACGGTTGAGGTGTATGGAGACGCTTCTCGTCGCGATTCAGCTAGTTAGAGTATTTCCGGGATTTAGACAGGAAGAAAAATGTGCAACGGGATCAAAAAACCACTACTAGCAAATAAACGTACACATTTTTTTTAATATTTTGCGGTTCCATGCGAGCCAGCAGCACGGTTGAGTTGTCTAGAGACGCTTCTCGGCGCGATCCAGCTAGTTAGAGTATTTCCGGGATTTAGACAGGAAGAAAAATGTGCACCGTGATCAAAAAACCACACTTAGCAAAAAAACGTATACATTTTTTTAAATATTTTGCGGTTCCATGCGAGCCAGCCGCACGGTTGAGATGTCTTGAGACGCGTCTTGGCGTGGACCAGCTAGCTAGAGTGTTTTCAGGATTAAGACAGGAAGAAAAATGTGTACCGTGATCAAAAAACCACTACTAGCAAATAAACGTATACTATTTTAAATTTTTTGCGTTTCTATGCGAGCCAGCCGCACGGTTGAGGTATCTGGAGATGCTTCTCGGCGCGATCCAACTAGCTAGAGTATTTCCGGGATAAAGACAGGAAGAAAAATGTGCAACGTGATCAACAAACCACTACTAGCAAATAAACGTATACATTTTTTTAATTTTTTGCGGTTCTATGCAAGCCAGCCGCACGGTTGAGGAATCTGATGACGCGTCTCTGCGCGGGCCAGCTAGCTAGAGTATTTCCGGGACTTAGACAGGAAGAAAAATGTGCACCGTGATCAAAAAACCACTACTAGCAAAAAACGTATACATTTTTTTAAATATTTTGCGGTTCCATGCGAGCCAGCCGCACGGTTGAAATTTCTGGAGACGCGTCTTGGCGTGGACCAGCTAGCTAGAGTGTTTTCAGGATTAAGACAGGAAGAAAAATGTGCACCGTGATCAAAAAACCACTACTAGCAAATAAACGTATATATTTTTTTTTTATATTTTGCGGTTTCATGCGAGCCAGCCGCACGGTTGAGGTGTCTGGAGACGCGTCTCGTCGCGATCCAGCTAGCTAGTGTATTTCCGGGATTTAGACAGGAAGAAAACTGTGCACCGTGATCAAAAAACCACTACTAGCAAATAAACTTGTACATTTTTTAAATTTTTTGCGGTTCTATGCGAGCCAGCCGCACGGTTGAGGTGTCTGGAGACGCATCTTGGCGCGGGCCAGCTAGCTAGTGTGTTTTCGAGATTTAGACAGAAAGAAAAATGTGCACCGTGATCAAAGAACCAGTACTAGCAAATAAACGTATACTATTTTAAAATTTTTTGCGGTTCTATGCGAGCCAGCCGCACGGTTGAGGTGTATGGAGACGCTTCTCGTCGCGATTCAGCTAGTTAGAGTATTTCCGGGATTTAGACAGGAAGAAAAATGTGCACCGTGATCAAAAAACCACTACTAGCAAATAAACTTGTACATTTTTTAAATTTTTTGCGGTTCTATGCGAGCCAGCCGCACGGTTGAGGTACCTGGAGACGCGTCTTGGCGCGGCCCAGCAATCTAAACTGTTTCCGGGATTAAGGCTGGAATAAAAATATGCAACGGGATCAAAAAACCATTACTAGCAAATAAACGTATACATTTTTTTTAATATTTTGCGGTTCCATGCGAGCCAGCAGCACGGTTGAGTTGTCTAGAGACGCTTCTCGGCGCGATCCAGCTAGTTAGAGTATTTCCGGGATTTAGACAGGAAGCAAAATGTGCACCGTGATCAAAAAACCACACTTAGCAAATAAACGTATACATTTTTTTAAATATTTTGCGGTTCCATGCGAGCCAGCCGCACGGTTGAGATGTCTTGAGACGCGTCTTGGCGTGGACCAGCTAGCTAGAGTGTTTTCAGGATTAAGACAGGAAGAAAAATGTGTACCGTGATCAAAAAACCACTACTAGCAAATAAACGTATACTATTTTAAATTTTTTGCGTTTCTATGCGAGCCAGCCGCACGGTTGAGGTATCTGGAGATGCTTCTCGGCGCGATCCAACTAGCTAGAGTATTTCCGGGATAAAGACAGGAAGAAAAATGTGCAACGTGATCAACAAACCACTACTAGCAAATAAACGTATACATTTTTTTAATTTTTTGCGGTTCTATGCAAGCCAGCCGCACGGTTGAGGAATCTGATGACGCGTCTCTGCGCGGGCCAGCTAGCTAGAGTATTTCCGGGACTTAGACAGGAAGAAAAATGTGCACCGTGATCAAAAAACCACAACTAGCAAAATACGTATACATTTTTTTAAATATTTTGCGGTTCCATGCGAGCCAGCCGCACGGTTGAGATTTCTGGAGACGCGTCTTGGCGTGGACCAGCTAGCTAGAGTGTTTTCAGGATTAAGACAGGAAGAAAAATGTGCACCGTGTTCAAAAAACCACTACTAGCAAATAAACGTATAACTTTTATTTTTTATTTTTTGCGGTTCTATGCGAGCCAGCCGCACGGTTGAGGTGTCTGGAGACGCGTCTCGGTGCCGGCCAGGTAGATAGATTATTTTCGGGATTTAGACAGAAAGGAAAATGTGCACCGTGATCAAAAACCTACTACTAGCAAATAAACGTATACATTTTTTTAATTTTTTCGCGGTTCTATGCGAGCCAGCCGCACGGTTGAGGGGTCTGGAGACGCGTCTTGACGTGGACCAGCTAGCTAGTGTGTTTCCGGGATTTAGGCAGAAAGAAAAATGTGCACCGTGATCAAAAAACCAGTACTAGCAAATAGACGAATTCATTTTTTTTTATTTTTTGCGGTTCTATGCTAGCCAGCCGCACGGTTGAGGTCTCTGGAGACACATCTCGGCGCGGTCCAGCTAGCTAGTGTGTTTCCGAGATTTAGACAGGAAGAAAAATGTGCACCGTGATCAAAAAACCACTACTAGCAAATAAACGTATAGATTTTTTTAATTTTTTTGCGTTTCTATGCGAGCCAGCCACACGGTTGAGGTGTCTGGAGACGCGTCTCGACGTGGACCAGCTAGCTAGTGTGTTTCCGGGATTTAGACAGGAAGACAAATGTGCACTGTGTTCAAAAAACCACTACTAGCAAATAAACGTATAATTTTTTTAAATTTTTTTGCGGTTCTATGCGAGCCAACCGCACGGTTGAGGTGTCTGGAGACGCGTCTCGACGTGGACCAGCTAGCTAGTGTGTTTCCGGGATTTAGACAGGAAGACAAATGTGCACTGTGTTCAAAAAACCACTACTAGCAAATAAACGTATAACTTTTATTTTTTATTTTTTGCGGTTCTATGCGAGCCAGCCGCACGGTTGAGGTGTCTGGAGACGCGTCTCGGTGCCGGCCAGGTAGATAGATTATTTTCGGGATTTAGACAGAAAGGAAAATGTGCACCGTGATCAAAAACCTACTACTAGCAAATAAACGTATACATTTTTTTAATTTTTTTGCGGTTCTATGCGAGCCAGCCGCACGGTTGAGGTGTCTGGAGACGCGTCTCGGCGCGGTCCAGCTAGCTAGTGTGTTTCCGGGATTTAGGCAGGAAGAAAAATGTGCACCGTGATCAAAAAACCAGTACTAGCAAATAGACGAATTCATTTTTTTTTATTTTTTGCGGTTCTATGCGAGCCAGCCGCACGGTTGAGGTCTCTGGAGACACATCTCGGCGCGGTCCAGCTAGCTAGTGTGTTTCCGAGATTTAGACAGGAAGAAAAATGTGCACCGTGATCAAAAAACCACTACTAGCAAATAAACGTATAGATTTTTTTAATTTTTTTGCGTTTCTATGCGAGCCAGCCACACGGTTGAGGTGTCTGGAGACGCGTCTCGACGTGGACCAGCTAGCTAGTGTGTTTCCGGGATTTAGACAGGAAGACAAATGTGCACTGTGTTCAAAAAACCACTACTAGCAAATAAACGTATAATTTTTTTAAATTTTTTTGCGGTTCTATGCGAGCCAACCGCACGGTTGAGGTGTCTGGAGACGCGTCTCGACGTGGACCAGCTAGCTAGTGTGTTTCCGGGATTTAGACAGGAAGACAAATGTGCACCGTGATCAAAAAACCAGTACTAGCAAATAAACGAATTAATTTTTTTTAATTTTTTTGCGGTTCTATGCGAGCCAGCCGCACGGTTGAGGTGTCTGGAGACGCGTCTTGACGTGGACCAGCTAGCTAGTGTGTCTTTGGGATTTTGACAGGAAGAATAATGTGCACCGTGATCAAAAAACCAGTACTAGCAAATAAACGTATACATTTTTTTTAATTTCTTGCGGTTCTATGCGAGCCAGCCGAACGGTTGAGGTGTCTGGAGACGCGTCTCGGCGCGGTCCAGCTAGCAAGTTTGTTTCCGGGATTTAGACAGGAAGAAAAATGTGCACCGTGATCAAAAAACCAGTACTAGCAAATAAACGTATACATTTTTTTAAATTTCTTGCGGTTCTATGCGAGCCAGCCGAACGGTTGAGGTGTCTGGAGACGCGTCTCGACGTGTACCAGCTAGCTAGTGTGTTTCCGGGATTTAGACAGGAAGACAAATGTGCACCGTGATCAAAAAACCACTACTAGCAAAAAACGTACACATTTTTTAAATTTTTGTGGTTCTATGCGAGCCAGCCGTACGGTTGAGGTACCTGGAGACGCGTCTTGGCGCGGGCCAGCAATCTAGACTGTTTCCGGGATTAAGACTGGAATAAAAATATGCAACGGGATCAAAAAACCACTACTAGCAAATAAACGTATACATTTTTTTTTATATTTTGCGGTTCCATGCGAGCCAGCCGCACGTTTGAGGTGTCTGGAGACGCTTCTTGGCGCGATCTAGATAGCTAGAGTATTTCCGGGATTTAGACAGGAAGAAAAATGTACACCGTGATCAAAAAACCACTACTAGCAAAAAAACGTATACAATTTTTTAAATTTTTTGCGTTTCTATGCGAGCCAGCCGCACGGTTGAGGTATCTGGAGATGCTTCTCGGCGCGATCCAACTAGCTAGAGTATTTCCGGGATAAAGACAGGAAGAAAAATGTGCACCGTGATCAACAAACCACTACTAGCAAATAAACGTATGCATTTGCGTTTGTAGTTTTAGGTTTAATTAAATTAAGTTTGTTGTTTTTTTATGTTTATTGTTTTGTTTTGCTTGTGTCAGGATGACAACCATCTTGCATCCATGACTCACTGACAGTCACTGTCATGGCCACACATGTCAATATCTATTTTATTTTTTTTGTTATCCATGGTTTGTCTATGATATGACCGCGACAGTTATGACTTTTTTATAATGCCTGTCCCTGACACAGGCTGGCAGTGGTTTTACGGAAGAATGTTCTTCTCTTATTTTGTTTTATAGCTGTTTTTATTATTTGTGTACCTACTATTAATGTGCGTCTGTTTGGGCGGAATAAATCATTTTTCTTTCTTTTTTCTTTTAATTTTTTTAATTTTTTGCGGTTCTATGCGAGCCAGCCGCACGGTTGAGGTATCTGATGACGCGTCTCTGCGCGGGCCAGCTAGCTAGAGTATTTTCGGGACTTAGCCTGGAAGAAAAATGTGCACCGTGATCAAAAAACCACTACTAGCAAAAAACGTATACATTTTTTTAAATATTTTGCGGTTCCATGCGAGCCAGCCGCACGGTTGAGGTGTCTGGAGACGCGTCTCAACGCGGGCCAGCTAGCTAGATTGTATTCGGGATTTAGACAGGAAGAAAAATGTGCACCGTGATCAAAAAACCACTACTAGCAAATAAACGTATACATTTTTTTTTTATTTTTTTGCGGTTCCATGCGAGCCAGCCGCACGGTTGAGGTATCTGGATATGCTTCTCGGCACGTTCCAACTAGCTAGAGTATTTCCGGGATTTAGACAGGAAGAAAAATGTGCACCGTGATCAAAAAACCACTACTAGCAAAAAACGTATACATTTTTTAAATTTTTGTGGTTCTATGCGAGCCAGCCGCACGGTTGAGGTACCTGGAGACGCGTCTTGGCGCGGGCCAGCAATCTAGACTGTTTCCCGGATTAAGACTGGAATAAAAATATGCAACGGGATCAAAAAACCACTACTAGCAAATAAACGTATACATTTTTTTTTATATTTTGCGGTTCCATGCGAGCCAGCCGCACGGTTGAGGTGTCTGGAGACGCTTCTTGGTGCGATCTAGCTAGCTAGAGTATTTCCGGGATTTAGACAGGAAGAAAAATGTACACCGTGATCAAAAAACCACTACTAGCAAAAAAACCTATACAATTTTTTAAATTTTTTGCGTTTCTATGCGAGCCAGCCGCACGGTTGAGGTATCTGGAGATGCTTCTCGGCGCGATCCAACTAGCTAGAGTATTTCCGGGATAAAGACAGGAAGAAAAATGTGCACCGTGATCAACAAACCACTACTAGCAAAAAAACGTATAATTTTTTTTAAATTTTTTGCGTTTCTATGCGAGCCAGCCTCACGGTTGAGGTATCTGGAGACGCGTCTCGACGCGGGCCAGCTAGCTAGATTGTATTCGGGATTTAGACAGGAAGAAAAATGTGCACCGTGATCAAAAAACCACTACTAGCAAATAAACTTATACATTTTTTAAATTTTTTGCGGTTCCATGCGAGCCAGCCGCACGGTTGAGGTATCCGGAGACGCTTCTCGGCGCGATCCAGCTAGCTCGTGTATTTCCGGGATTAAGACAGGAAGAAAAATGTGCACCGTGATCAAAAAACCACTACTAGCAAAGAAATGTATACATTTTTTTAATTTTTTTGCGGTTCTATGCGAGCCAGCCGCACGGTTGAGGTGTCTGGAGACGCGTCTCGGCACGGGCCAGCTGGCTAGATTGTTTTCGGGATTTAGACAGAAAGAAAAATGTGCACCGTGATCAAAAAACCACTACTAGCAAATAAACGTATATATTTTTTTTAATTTTTTGCGGTTCTATGCGAGCCAGCCGCACGGTTGAGGTGTCTGGAGACGTGCCTCGGCGCGGGCCAGTTAGCTAGAGTGTTTTCGGGATTAAGACAGGAAGAAAAATGTGCACCGTGATCAAAAAACCACTACTAGCAAATAAACGTATACATTTTTTTATTTTTTTGCGGTTCAATGCGAGCCAGCCGCACGGTTGAGGGGTCTGGAGACGCGTTTTGACGCCGGCCAGCTAGCCAGGTTATTTTCGGGATGAAGACAGAGAAAAACAATGTGCACCGTGATCAAAATACCACTACTAGCAAAAAAACGTATACATTTTTTTAAATATTTTGTGGTTCCATGCGAGACAGCTGCACGGTTGAGGTGTCTGGAGACGCGTCTTGGTGCGGGCCAGCTAGCTAGATTGTTTTCGGGATTTAGACAGGAAGAAAAATGTGCACCGTGATCAAAAAATCACTACTAGCAAATAAACGTATACATTTTTTTAATTTTTTGCGGTTCTATGAAAGCCAGCCGCACGGATGAGGAGTCTGGAGACGCGTCTCGGCGCGGGCCAGCTACCTAGCTTGTTTTCGAGATTTAGACAGGAATAAAAATGTGCAACGGGATCAAAAAACCACTACTAGCAAAAAAACGTATATATTTTTTTTAAATATTTTGTGGTTCCATGCGAGACAGCCGCACGGTTGAGGTGTCTGTCGACGCGTCTTGGTGCGGGCCAGCTAGCTAGATTGTTTTCGGGATTTAGACAGGAAGAAAAATGTGCACCGTGATCAAAAAATCACTACTAGCAAAAAACGTATATATTTTTTTAATTTTTTGCGGTTCTATGCGAGCCAGCCGCACGGTTGAGGTGTATGGAGACGCTTCTCGTCGCGATCCAGCTAGCTAGAGTATTTCCGGGATTTAGACAGGAAGAAAAATGTGCACCGTGATCAAAAAATCACTACTAGCAAAAAACGTATATATTTTTTTAATTTTTTGCTGTTCTATGTGAGCCAGCCGCACGGATTAGGTGTTTGGAGACGCGTCTCGGCGCGGGCCAGCTAGCTAGCTTGTTTTCGGGATTTACACAGGAAGAAAAATGTACACCGTGATCAAAAACCACTACTAGCAAAAAACGTATACATTTTTTTAAATATTTTGCGGTTCCATGCGAGCCTGCCGCACGGTTGAGGTGTCTGGAGACGCGTCTTGGCGCGGGCCAGCTAGCTAGATTGTATTCAGGATTTAGACAGGAAGAAAAATGTGCACCGTGATCAAAAATCCACTACTAGCAAATAAACGTATACATTTTTTTTAATATTTTGCGGTTCCATGCAAGCCAGCCGCACAATTGAGGTGTCTGGAGATGCGTTTTGGCGCAGGCCAGCTAGCTAGTGTGTTTTCGAGATTTAGACAGGAAGAAAAATGTGCACCGTGATCAAAAAACCACTACTATTAAATAAACGTATACAATTTTAAATTTTTTGCGGTTCTATGCGAGCCAGCCGCACGGTTGAGGTGTATGGAGACGCGTCTCGGCGTGGACCAGCTAGCTAGATTGTTTTCGGGATTTAGACAGGAAGAAAAATGTGCACCGTGATCAAAATACCACTACTAGCAAAAACCGTATGTATTTTTTTAAATATTTTGCGGTTCTATGCGAGCCAGCCGCACGGTTGAGCTGTCTGGAAACGCGTCTCGGCGCGGGCCAGCTAGCTAGAGTGTTTACGGGATTCAGACAGGAAGAAAAATGTGCACCGTGATCAAAAAACCACTACTAGCAAATAAACGTATATAATTTTTTTGCGGTTCTTTGCGAGTTAGCCGCACGGTTGAAATGTCTGGAGACGCGTCTCGGCGCGGGCCAGCTAGCTAGAGTGTTTTCGGGATTTAGACAGGAAGAAAAATGTGCACCGTGATCAAAAAACCACTACTAGCAAATAAACGTATACATTTTTTTAATTTATTGCGGTTCTATGCGAGGCGGCCGCACGGTTGAGGTGTCTGGAGACGCGTCTCGCCAAGAGCCAGCTAGTAAGAATATTTTCGGGATTAAGACAGTAAGAAAAATGTGCATCGTGATCAAAAAACCACTACTAGCAAATAAACGTATACATTTTTTTTTTAATTTTTTGCGGTTCTATGCGAGTCAGCCGCACGGTTGAGGTGTACGGAGACGCATCACAGCGCGAACCAGCTAGATAGAGTGTTTTCGGGATTAAGACAGGAAGAAAAATGTGCACCGTGATCAAAAAACCACTATTAGCAAATAAACGTATTCTTAGAAACCAGAGGTGAAGGCAGTTTTTAAAAAAATTACGCACAAGTGTTCCTAAAATTATTTTATTAACAACCAAAAACTTAATTACCAAAATATCAACGAATGGAAATTGAAAACTATGACCTCCGAAACACTAATTACTGCAAGTATCTAAAATAATTACGAAAATACAAATATAAAGTAAATGCGAGGGTAGCGATGTTCAACCGTTGCCGACCGGAAACCGAATGAATCCGTTGCTAAGCGCGTGCCGCCTTTTATAGCGCACTATTTGGGCCAGGAGTTGGAGAGGGTGGTTTCGCTAAGACGGCCTTTCCTGACAGCGAGGCGTCCTCGACCGCATCTGGCCTAGCACCATCACTAGGTCCACCATCACCAGACTGGCCATAATCATCTGCAAATTAACACATTATTGTACATTTGTTTTCTTGCATTACTTATGTGTCTGAAACCAAAGAATAGTGAGTATTTGAACTGATGTTGTTAAGTACGCGATAGTGAGCGTGCACTCTCACCACCAGGCACCCAACTAAACAGCAAGGTTTTGGTAATTGAATTATAAATTAAAATGCTTCAGATTACAAAAAAAATGTTACAAAATCACATTATAAGCAGTAAAATGGGACTAAATAGCATTCCAAGCAATGGAATTCCGGACTTCCATTGGGTAGAATACTAGTCAAGATAAGTATACAAAGCAAGCGAAGCAGATACTCAACCAGAACAGAAGCCAGGAACCATAGGTTCAGGCCAAACAGAAGTCATAAGCCAGAAGCTCAGACCTTACGGAAGTCATAAGCCATAAGCTCAGACCTTACGGAAGTCATAAGCCATAAGCTCAGACCTTACGGAAGTCATAAGCCAGGGGCTCAGACCTTACGGAAGTCATAAGCCAGGGGCTCAGACCTTACGGAAGTCATAAGCCAGGGGCTCAGACCTTACGGAAGTCATAAGCCAGGGGCTCAGACCTTACGGAAGTCATAAGCCAGGGGCTCAGACCTTACGGAAGTCATAAGCCAGGGGCTCAGACCTTACGGAAGTCATAAGCCAGGGGCTCAGACCTTACGGAAGTCATAAGCCAGGGGCTCAGACCTTACGGAAGTCATAAGCCAGGGGGCTCAGACCTTACGGAAGACATAAACAGGAGTCTTCGGATTGCTTACCAGCCTCGAAGAAGGCGGAGCATGCGTCAGGCGTCCACTCGCCGCGCCAAAGCACCATATGCTCGGCAGCTGCCTGGGTTTTTTTGCCATACGAACCAGCCAATAGTTCCAGCTCGTAGCGATGATGTGGCAGTACACGCAGGACCTTATAGGGCCCTCGCATGCCAGAGTCGAGCTTTCCTGTGCTCTGCGACATAACGCCTAAAATACCCTGCCAGACCCAAAAATTGGCGAACCCCCTTAACATTAGTAGGTTTTGGAGAATTTACCAGCGCCTCTATTTTTCTTGGGCTCGGCCGCACCTGACCATTACCAACTACCCGTCCTAAGTATTCTATTTCGGTAGCTAAGAAGCTACATTTTTTTTAATTAACAGAAAAACCAGCATTCGTGAGAGTACTCAAAACTTGACGCAGCAAGTCTAGTCCTTCAGGAATTCCGTTTGACATAAGGAGCACATCGTCAATATAGGTCAAAACTCGCCCACCTTCAATATGGGGTTTTAAGGTTTTCGATATAATTCTTTGATAAACTATCGGGGCATTAGCTAACCCATAGGGCATTTTCAAGTATTCGAAATGCCCTTCGGGCGATACGAAGGCAGTTTTGGAAATTGAATCGTCATCCTTTAATGGCACCTGATGAAATCCAGTTGCCATGTCTAAACTGGTAAAGAACTTGAAACAACCAAGCCTATCGATGTGGTCATCGATCAAGGGTAAAGGAAATCGTTCTTTGATCGTTATAGCATTAAGTGCCCTATAATCAACGCACATCCTATCACTCCCGTCCTTCTTCTTGACGAGGATGATAGGACTGGCGTAGTCTGACTGTGACTCACGAATGATTCCCTTTGAGAGTAGGTCATTAATAATATCCCGAACTCTATTTTTCTCATCACAAGAAAGCTTATATGGCCTATGAACTACCGGGGCACTCGCTGTTAATTTTATTTCCATGCTACCCGTATTGACCGTTGAGGTGGCAGTCCCCGTAATGAAAGAACTCGAGAACTCGCGGATGATATCAAGCAAAAGATTCTTGTCATTGCCAACTAACGGCGTTTTAATGTTTTCATACTCAACTGTGGATACGTGCAGTACGGAGGGCACACTATCCAATCTCGTGAGCCGCTGTAGGTTATTACTACGCGTGTAGGTAATTCCCTCTCTATCTAATATGTCAGTGCCAATCAAAATCGGCGCCGTAATGCACCCAACTGGGACCACATACAAATCGACTTCCAAAGACACTTCAGGAAATTCAATCATAGTTGTAACATATGACGTTGATTCCATCTCCTGGCTTCCTATACCTCTCATTGAACGATACGTTGGGATTCGATTGAAATTAAAATATTTAAGAACAGACTCTAAAATCAACGAGATATCAGACCCGCTATCTATCAAAGTGTCTACATGGACCTTTTGGATAACAGCAGACATTATGTTGTCTCGTTTCGATTGACACTTGAGCAAAAATTTATCTTGGCCGATTTATTTTGATTACGTTCTGTTTCAGTTTTTTGTTTCGAAAAGCACGTATCAATTAAGTGACCGTTACGTTTACAATATGTGCAAAACTTGACTGATTTATCACCCGATGTTGGAGGCTTTGACGTTGCGGTATCTGCTGACGATGGCACATTAGTATCAAGTTTAGGTTTTTTCCTGCAGTCTTTATATTTCGTGTGACCAGCTTTATGACAATAATGACACACAATTTTACCATCTCCCGATTTGGTTGCTTCGCGTTTTCGCGATGATGACGGACCTACATTGTTTGAATGGGAAGTATTGTTTAAACTGCGCATCTCGGTTTTTGGTTTTATATATACGGACAAGAATTCGACTAAATCTTTTATTTGAAGTTTCGCATTCGTTACCGCAGCCTTTATTTGAGCATCAGTAATACCTCGCACAATTATTCCAACTTTCAACTCGTCAGACAAGCCCTTTACGATATTAAGACGCAAAAGAGACTTGCGAGCATATTCGGCGTATGTCGGGAATTTATTTGAATTGTTACACATAACTTCAAATAAAATTGTAGCGACATCTACATTACGTGGGCACAGTGATCGAAATTCTAACTTAAAATTACTCCACGAACGATCATTCGTTGCCCAATCGTTAAGCCATGACTTCGCGTCACCACGTAAACAACTTCCTATGCGCCCTAGACACTCGCGATCGTCCCATTTATTTAAATCACGAGCGCGGTCTACCTCTGAACACCAAACGCCAAAGTCATGCAGGTTAGGATCGAATGGCGAAATATAGAAATTATGCGATTTCGCCTGAACTAAGCAAGACAATGCGCCAACGAGCTTATCTGTCACGTCACTATCCCGGTCGAGCGTTCGCGACTTCTGCCTAGTAACAGTTTCCTGCCCCCGTGGGCTATGCTCCTCAACAGGCGTAGACACGTGACACGTTATCGAGGTCGGCAAACGGCTCTCAATAGAGTTCAAGCGAGCTAATATTTGACCTAAGGCCTGATCACGCGGAGAATCACGGCGGCTATATGAGGTATCACGACGTCTATGAGCATTACGTGGACTACGAGACACATTTCGGTATCTCGAAGAGGTACGTTCGCGATGATGAGAACGTTCACGGTATCTACGCGGTGAAGGCGTGTAATTGCTCCTTCTGGAACCATGGCTACGATTACGCGATCTATTTCTCAACGTTCGAGAACGATTACGATGCGATCGACGCGAATCGCCTAGCTTTTCAACACTTGGCGAACGTCCCGGCATATCTCAGAAATTGAATGTAATGTGAAACACCCGCCGATACGTACGAAACCACAACAAACCAAACTTGCAGTAATCAGGTCAAATTCAAACACTAACTGACATTTAGTTAATTTAAAACAGATGGCACAAACAGCACTAAGCACGTGGTCTATCCCACTTCTGATCTTAGAAACCAGAGGTGAAGGCAGGTTTTAAAAAAAATACGCACAAGTGTTCCTAAAATTATTTTATTAACAACCAAAAACTTAATTACCAAAATATCAACGAATGGAAATTGAAAACTATGACCTCCGAAACACTAATTACTGCAAGTATCTAAAATAATTACGAAAATACAAATATAAAGTAAATGCGAGGGTAGCGATGTTCAACCGTTGCCGACCGGAAACCGAATGAATCCGTTGCTTTTTTCTTTTTTTTTGACAATGACCACTCGTAGTTCACCTCTAGACGGGTGGTTACTACTTAACCGGGCTAGCCTGTGGTGGCCTCAGAATGACTCTAAAGCCCCCAGCCAAGGTAACTAAAAATACTTAAACCTACAACTCTGCTCACTGGGGGCACCCCCTGTGGGGTTCGGGCCTCGGCTCAGTGGCATCGTTATCGGGAGGGCAGCAAGGGACAGGCTGGGTCATGACATTATTTAGGGGGTTTAAAGCTAATGGCTCAGCGACGCGGGCTGGCTCGTTAGGCAAAAGACGGGGAGCAACAACAACATTGTTATTATTACTGGGACGTCGCGCGGGGCCTCGGCGGCGAGGCCGGAAGGCGGCGGGTCGCGGTTTGTGTGCTTGTTTAAGAGTACTGGTTTCCCTACAGCTCTCTTGTACAAGGGTGATTGGGTCATCGGGTTCTAGTAAGGTATGCCGTGGACGGCGGACCTTACTGATCTGGGAGGGAGCGTATCGGGTAGCCGATGCGATAAGAGGGTTCTGGTGTTTTTCAGCAGATTCGATGAAACGCTTCGTGAGGCGTTTCATGAACTGCTTGATGGTCGGGATTTTGAGATCGACATGGAGTCGCTCATTCCGAACGAACCACGGGGCACCCGTGGCCTTTCGGAGAAAACGGTTTTGGAGGGACTGCAACCTATGGATCCGGTATGACTTTACGTGGGCGAATGTAGCACACGCATAGGTCATGATGGGGCGAATGCAAGTGGTGTAGATACGCAGCTTGCATTTTAGGGATAAATCCGTTGCTAAGCGCGTGCCGCCTTTTATAGCGCACTATTTGGGCCAGGAGTTGGAGAGGGTGGTTTCGCTAAGAGTATACATTTTTTTAATTTTTTTGCGGTTCTGTGCGAGCCAGCCACACGGTTGAGGTGTCTGGAGACGCGTCTCGGCGCGGGCCAGCTAGCAAGATTGTTTTTGGGATTTAGACAGGAAGAAAAATATGCACCGTGATCATAAAACCACTACTAGCAAATAAACGTATGCATTTTTTTAAATTTTTTGCGGTTCTATGCGAGCCAGCCGCACGGTTGAGGTGTCTGGAGACGCGTCTCGGCACGGGCCAGCTAGCTAGAGTGTTTTCGAGCTTGAGACAGGAAGAAAAATGTGCACCGTGATCAAAAAACCACTACTAGCAAATAAACGTATACATTTTTTTTAAATTTTATTTTTGCGGTACTATGCGAGCGAGCCGCACGGTTGAGGTGCCTAGAGACGCGTCTCGGCGCGGGCCAGCTAGCTAGAGTATTTCCGGGATTCAGACAGGAAGAAAAATGTGCACCGTGATCAAAAAACCACTACTAGCAAATAAACGTATACATTTTTTAAAATTTTTTGCGGTTCTATGCGAGCCAGCCGCACGGTTGAGGTGTCTGGAGACGCGTCTTTGTGCTGGCGTGCTAGCTAGAGTGTTTTCGGGATTAAGACAGGAAGAAAAATGTGCACCGTGATCAAAAAACCACTAATAGCAAATAAACGTATACATTTTTTAAAAAATTTTGCGGTTCTTTGCGAGCCAGCCGCACAGTTGAGATGTCTGGAGACGCGTCTCGGTGCGAGCCAGCTATCTAGAGTGTTTTCGGGATTTAGACAGGAAGAAAAATGTGCACCGTGATCAAAAAACCACTACTAGCAAATAAACGTATACGTTTTTTAAAATTTTTTGCGGTTCTATGCGAGTCAGCCGCACGGTTGAGGTGTCTGGAGACGCGTCTTTGTGCTGGCGTGCTAGCTTGAGTGTTTTCGGGATTAAGACAGAAAGAAAAATGTGCACCGTGATCAAAAAACCACTACTAGCAAATAAACGTATACATTTTTTTAAATTTTTTGCGGTTCTTTGCGAGCCAGCCGCACAGTTGAGGTGTCTGGAGACGCGTCTTTGTGCGGGCCAGCTAGCTAGAGTGTTTTCGGGATTAGGACAGGAAGAAAAATGTGCACCGTGATCAAAAAACCCACTACTAGCAAATAAACGTATACATTTTTTTATTTTATTTGCGGTTCTATGCGAGTTAGCCGCGCGGTTGAGGTGTCTGGAGACGCGTCTCGGAACGGGCCAGCTAGCTAGAGTATTTTCGAGATTAAGACAGGAAGAAAAATGTGCACCGTGATCAAAAAACCACTACTAGCAAATAAACGTATACATTTTTTTAATTTATTGCGGTTCTATGCGAGCCAGCCACACGGTTGAAGTGTCTGGAGACGCGTCTCAGCGCGAACCAGCTAGATAGAGTGTTTTCGGGATTTAGACAGGAAGAAAAATGTGCACCGTGATCAAAAAACCACTATTAGCAAATAAACGTATACATATTTTTAATTTTTTTTTTTTTTTTTTTTTTTTGCGGTTCTGTGCGAGCCAGCCACACGGTAGAGGTGTCAGGAGACGCGTCTTGGCGCGGGCGAGCTAGCAAGAGTGTTTTTGTGATTTAGACAGGAAGAAAAATGTGCACCGTGATCATAAAACCACTACTAGGAAATAAACGTATGCATTTTTTTTATTTTTTTGCGGTTCTATGCGAGCCAGCCGCACGGTTGAGGTGTCTGGAGACGCGCCTCGGCGCGGGACAGCTACCTAGAGTGTTTCCGGGATTTAGACAGGAAGAAAAATGTGCACCGTGATCAAAAAAAAAACCACTACTAGCAAATAAACGTATACATTTTTTTAATTTATTGCGGTTCTATGCGAGCCAGCCACACGGTTGAAAAGTCTGGAGACGCGTCTCAGCGCGAACCAGCTAGATAGAGTGTTTTCGGGATTTAGACAGGAAGAAAAATGTGCACCGTGATCAAAAAACCACTATTAGCAAATGAACGTATATATATTTTTAATTTTTTTGCGGTTCTGTGCGAGCCAGCCACACGGTAGAGGTGTCAGGAGACGCGTCTTGGCGCGGGCGAGCTAGCAAGAGTGTTTTTGTGATTTAGACAGGAAGAAAAATGTGCACCGTGATCATAAAACCACTACTAGCAAATAAACGTATGCATTTTTTTTTATTTTTTTGCGGTTCTATGCGAGCCAGCCGCACGGTTGAGGTGTCTGGAGACGCGCCTCGGCGCGGGCCAGCTACCTAGAGTGTTTCCGGGATTAAGACAGGGAGAAAAATGTGCACCGTGATCAAAAAACCACTACTAGCAAATAAACGTATACATTTTTTAAATTTTTTTGCGGTTCTGTGCGAGCCAGCCGCACGGTTGAGGTGTCTGGAGACGCGTCTTTGTGCTGGCCAGCTAGCTAGAGTGTTTTCGGGATTAAGACAGGAAGAAAAATGTGCACCGTGATCAAAAAACCACTACTAGCAAATAAACGTATAATTTTTTTAAATTTTTTTGCGGTTCTATGCGAGCCAGCCGCACGGTTGAGGTGTCTGGAGACGCTTCTCGGTGCGGGCCAGCTAGCTAGAGTGTTTCCGGGATTTAGACAGGAAGAAAAATGTGCACCGTGATCAAAAAACCACTACTAGCAAATAAACGTATAATTTTTTTTTAAATTTTTTGCTGTTTTATGCGAGCCAGCCGCACGGTTGAGGTGTCTGGTGACGCGTCTCAGCGCGGGCCAGCTAGCTAGAGTGTTTACGAGATTAAGACAGGAAGAAAAATGTGCACCGTGATCAAAAAACCACTACTAGCAAATAAACGTATATATTTTTTAAATATTTTTGCGGTTCTATGCGAGCCAGCCGCACGGTTGAGGTGACTGGAGACGCGTCTTTGTGCTGGCCAGCTAGCTAGAGTGTTCTCGGGATTAAGACAGAAAGAAAAATGTGCACCGTGATCAAAAAACCACTACTAGCAAATAAACGTATAATTTTTTTTAAATTTTTTGCGGTTCTATGCGAGCCAGCCGCACGGTTGAGGTGTCTGGAGACGCTTCTCGGCGCGGGCCAGCTAGCTAGAGTGTTTCCGGGATTTATACAGGAAGAAAAATGTGCACCGTGATCAAAAAACCACTACTAGCAAATAAACGTATACATTTTTTATTTTTTTTTGCGGTTCTATGCAAGCCAGCCTAATGGTTGAGTTGTCTGGAGACGCGTCTTGGCGCGAGCCAGCTAGCTAGATTGTTTCCGGGATTTATACAGGAAGAAAAATGTGCACCGTGATCAAAAAACCACTACTAGCAAATAAATGTATATATATTTTTTTTATTTTTTGCGGTTCTATGCGAGCCAGCCGCACGGTTGAGGTGTCTGGAGACGCGTTTCGGCATAGGCCGGCTATATAGTGTGTTTTCAGGATTTAGACAGGAAGAAAAATGTGCACCGTGATCAAAAAACCACTACTAGCAAATAAACGTATAATTTTTTTAATTTATTGCGGTTCTATGCGAGCCAGCCACACGGTTGAAGTGTCTGGAGACGCGTCTCAGCGCGAACCAGCTAGATAGAGTGTTTTCGGGATTTAGACAGGAAGAAAAATGTGCACCGTGATCAAAAAACCACTATTAGCAAATAAACGTATACATATTTTTAATTTTTTTGCGGTTCTGTGAGAGCCAGCCACACAGTAGAGGTGTCTGGAGACGCGTCTTGGCGCGGGCGAGCTAGCAAGAGTGTTTTTGGGATTTAGACAGGAAGAAAAATGTGCACCGTGATCATAAAACAACTACTAGCAAATAAACGTATGCATTTTTTTTATTTTTTTGCGGTTCTATGCGAGCCAGCCGCACGGTTGAGGTGTCTGGAGACGCGCCTCGACGCGGACCAGCTACTTAGAGTGTTTCCGGGATTTAGACAGGAAGAAAAATGTGCACCGTGATCAAAAAACCACTACTAGCAAATAAACGTATAATTTTTTTTAATTTTTTTGCGGTTATATGCGAGCCAGCTGCACGATTGAGAGGTCTGGAGACGCGTCTCGGCGCGGGCCAGCTAGCTAGATTGTTTTTGGGATTGAGACAGGAAAAAAAATGTGCACCGTGATCAAAAAACCACTACTAGCAAATAAACGTATAATTTTTTTTTAACTTTTTTGCTGTTTTATGCGAGCCAGCCGCACGGTTGAGGTGTCTGGTGACGCGTCTCGGCGCGGGCCAGCTTGCTAGAGTGTTTTCGAGATTAAGACAGGAAGAAAAATGTGCACCGTGATCAAAAAACCACTACTAGCAAATAAACGTATACATTTTTTAAATTTTTTTGCGGTTCTATGCGAGCCAGCCGCACGGTTGAGGTGTCTGGAGACGCGTCTTTGTGCTGGCCAGCTAGCTAGAGTGTTCTCGGGATTAAGACAGGAAGAAAAATGTGCACCGTGATCAAAAAACCACTACTAGCAAATAAACGTATAATTTTTTTTAAATTTTTTGCGGTTCTATGCGAGCCAGCCGCACGGTTGAGGTGTCTGGAGACGCTTCTCGGCGCGGGCCAGCTAGCTAGAGTGTTTCCGGGATTTAGACAGGAAGAAAAATGTGCACCGTGATCAAAAAACCACTACTAGCAAATAAACGTATAATTTTTTTTTTTTTTTTGCGGTTCTATGCGAGCCAGCCGCACGGTTGAGGTGTCTGAAAACGCGTCTCGGCACGCGCCAGCTAGGTAGAGTGTTTTCGGGATTGAGACAGGAAGAAAAATGTGCACCGTGATCAAAAAACCACTACTAGCAAATAAATGTATACATTTTTTAAATTTTTTTGCGGTTCTACGCTTGCCAGCCGCACGGTTGAGGTGTCTGGAGACGTGTCTCGGCGCGGGCCAGCTAGCTAGAGTGTTTCCAGGATTTAGACAGAAAGAAAAGTGTGCACCGTGATCAAGAAACCACTACTAGCAAATAAACGTATACATTTTTTTTTTTTGCGGGTCTATGCCAGCCAGCCGCACGGTTGAGATGTCTGGAGACGCGTCTCGGTGCGAAACAGCTAGCTAGAGTGTTTTCGGGATTTAGACAGGAGGAAAAATGTGCACCGTGATCAAAAAACCACTACTAGCAAATAAACGTATAATTTTTTTTTAACTTTTTTGCTGTTTTATGCGAGCCAGCCGCACGGTTGAGGTGTCTGGTGACGCGTCTCAGCGCGGGCCAGCTAGCTAGAGTGTTTTCGAGATTAAGACAGGAAGAAAAATGTGCACCGTGATCAAAAAACCACTACTAGCAAATAAACGTATAATTTTTTTAATTTATTGCGGTTCTATGCGAGGCAGCCACACGGTTGAAGTGTCTGGAGACGCGTCTCAGCGCGAACCAGCTAGATAGAGTGTTTTCGGGATTTAGACAGGAAGAAAAATGTGCACCGTGATCATAAAACAACTACTAGCAAATAAACGTATGCATTTTTTTTATTTTTTTGCGGTTCTATGCGAGCCAGCCGCACGGTTGAGGTGTCTGGAGACGCGCCTCGACGCGGACCAGCTACTTAGAGTGTTTCCGGGATTTAGACAGGAAGAAAAATGTGCACCGTGATCAAAAAACCACTACTAGCAAATAAACGTATAATTTTTTTTAATTTTTTTGCGGTTATATGCGAGCCAGCTGCACGATTGAGAGGTCTGGAGACGCGTCTCGGCGCGGGCCAGCTAGCTAGATTGTTTTTGGGATTGAGACAGGAAAAAAAATGTGCACCGTGATCAAAAAACCACTACTAGCAAATAAACGTATAATTTTTTTTTAACTTTTTTGCTGTTTTATGCGAGCCAGCCGCACGGTTGAGGTGTCTGGTGACGCGTCTCGGCGCGGGCCAGCTTGCTAGAGTGTTTTCGAGATTAAGACAGCAAGAAAAATGTGCACCGTGATCAAAAAACCACTACTAGCAAATAAACGTATACATTTTTTAAATTTTTTTGCGGTTCTATGCGAGCCAGCCGCACGGTTGAGGTGTCTGGAGACGCGTCTTTGTGCTGGCCAGCTAGCTAGAGTGTTCTCGGGATTAAGACAGGAAGAAAAATGTGCACCGTGATCAAAAAACCACTACTAGCAAATAAACGTATAATTTTTTTTAAATTTTTTGCGGTTCTATGCGAGCCAGCCGCACGGTTGAGGTGTCTGGAGACGCTTCTCGGCGCGGGCCAGCTAGCTAGAGTGTTTCCGGGATTTAGACAGGAAGAAAAATGTGCACCGTGATCAAAAAACCACTACTAGCAAATAAACGTATAATTTTTTTTTTTTTTTTTGCGGTTCTATGCGAGCCAGCCGCACGGTTGAGGTGTCTGAAAACGCGTCTCGGCACGCGCCAGCTAGGTAGAGTGTTTTCGGGATTGAGACAGGAAGAAAAATGTGCACCGTGATCAAAAAACCACTACTAGCAAATAAATGTATACATTTTTTAAATTTTTTTGCGGTTCTACGCTTGCCAGCCGCACGGTTGAGGTGTCTGGAGACGTGTCTCGGCGCGGGCCAGCTAGCTAGAGTGTTTCCAGGATTTAGACAGAAAGAAAAGTGTGCACCGTGATCAAGAAACCACTACTAGCAAATAAACGTATACATTTTTTTTTTGCGGGTCTATGCCAGCCAGCCGCACGGTTGAGATGTCTGGAGACGCGTCTCGGTGCGAAACAGCTAGCTAGAGTGTTTTCGGGATTTAGACAGGAGGAAAAATGTGCACCGTGATCAAAAAACCACTACTAGCAAATAAACGTATGCATTTTTTTTTATTTTTTTGCGGTTCTATGCGAGCCAGCCGCACGGTTGAGGTGTCTGGAGACGCGCCTCGGCGCGGGCCAGCTACCTAGAGTGTTTCCGGGATTAAGACAGGGAGAAAAATGTGCACCGTGATCAAAAAACCACTACTAGCAAATAAACGTATACATTTTTTAAATTTTTTTGCGGTTCTATGCGAGCCAGCCGCACGGTTGAGGTGTCTGGAGACGCGTCTTTGTGCTGGCCAGCTAGCTAGAGTGTTCTCGGGATTAAGACAGGAAGAAAAATGTGCACCGTGATCAAAAAACCACTACTAGCAAATAAACGTATAATTTTTTTAATTTTTTTTGCGGTTCTATGCGAGCCAGCCGCACGGTTGAGGTGTCTGGAGACGCTTCTCGGTGCGGGCCAGCTAGCTAGAGTGTTTCCGGGATTTAGACAGGAAGAAAAATGTGCACCGTGATCAAAAAACCACTACTAGCAAATAAACGTATAATTTTTTTTTAAATTTTTTGCTGTTTTATGCGAGCCAGCCGCACGGTTGAGGTGTCTGGTGACGCGTCTCAGCGCGGGCCAGCTAGCTAGAGTGTTTTCGAGATTAAGACAGGAAGAAAAATGTGCACCGTGATCAAAAAACCACTACTAGCAAATAAACGTATATATTTTTTAAATATTTTTGCGGTTCTATGCGAGCCAGCCGCACGGTTGAGGTGACTGGAGACGCGTCTTTGTGCTGGCCAGCTAGCTAGAGTGTTCTCGGGATTAAGACAGAAAGAAAAATGTGCACCGTGATCAAAAAACCACTACTAGCAAATAAACGTATAATTTTTTTTAAATTTTTTGCGGTTCTATGCGAGCCAGCCGCACGGTTGAGGTGTCTGGAGACGCTTCTCGGCGCGGGCCAGCTAGCTAGAGTGTTTCCGGGATTTATACAGGAAGAAAAATGTGCACCGTGATCAAAAAACCACTACTAGCAAATAAACGTATACATTTTTTATTTTTTTTTGCGGTTCTATGCAAGCCAGCCTAATGGTTGAGTTGTCTGGAGACGCGTCTTGGCGCGAGCCAGCTAGCTAGATTGTTTCCGGGATTTATACAGGAAGAAAAATGTGCACCGTGATCAAAAAACCACTACTAGCAAATAAATGTATATATATTTTTTTTATTTTTTGCGGTTCTATGCGAGCCAGCCGCACGGTTGAGGTGTCTGGAGACGCGTTTCGGCATAGGCCGGCTATATAGTGTGTTTTCAGGATTTAGACAGGAAGAAAAATGTGCACCGTGATCAAAAAACCACTACTAGCAAATAAACGTATAATTTTTTTAATTTATTGCGGTTCTATGCGAGCCAGCCACACGGTTGAAGTGTCTGGAGACGCGTCTCAGCGCGAACCAGCTAGATAGAGTGTTTTCGGGATTTAGACAGGAAGAAAAATGTGCACCGTGATCAAAAAACCACTATTAGCAAATAAACGTATACATATTTTTAATTTTTTTGCGGTTCTGTGAGAGCCAGCCACACAGTAGAGGTGTCTGGAGACGCGTCTTGGCGCGGGCGAGCTAGCAAGTGTGTTTTTGGGATTAAGACAGGGAGAAAAATGTGCACCGTGATCAAAAAACCACTACTAGCAAATAAACGTATACATTTTTTAAATTTTTTTGCGGTTCTATGCGAGCCAGCCGCACGGTTGAGGTGTCTGGAGACGCGCCTCGACGCGGACCAGCTACTTAGAGTGTTTCCGGGATTTAGACAGGAAGAAAAATGTGCACCGTGATCAAAAAACCACTACTAGCAAATAAACGTATAATTTTTTTTAATTTTTTTGCGGTTATATGCGAGCCAGCTGCACGATTGAGAGGTCTGGAGACGCGTCTCGGCGCGGGCCAGCTAGCTAGATTGTTTTTGGGATTGAGACAGGAAAAAAAATGTGCACCGTGATCAAAAAACCACTACTAGCAAATAAACGTATAATTTTTTTTTAACTTTTTTGCTGTTTTATGCGAGCCAGCCGCACGGTTGAGGTGTCTGGTGACGCGTCTCGGCGCGGGCCAGCTTGCTAGAGTGTTTTCGAGATTAAGACAGGAAGAAAAATGTGCACCGTGATCAAAAAACCACTACTAGCAAATAAACGTATACATTTTTTAAATTTTTTTGCGGTTCTATGCGAGCCAGCCGCACGGTTGAGGTGTCTGGAGACGCGTCTTTGTGCTGGCCAGCTAGCTAGAGTGTTCTCGGGATTAAGACAGGAAGAAAAATGTGCACCGTGATCAAAAAACCACTACTAGCAAATAAACGTATAATTTTTTTTAAATTTTTTGCGGTTCTATGCGAGCCAGCCGCACGGTTGAGGTGTCTGGAGACGCTTCTCGGCGCGGGCCAGCTAGCTAGAGTGTTTCCGGGATTTAGACAGGAAGAAAAATGTGCACCGTGATCAAAAAACCACTACTAGCAAATAAACGTATAATTTTTTTTTTTTTTTTGCGGTTCTATGCGAGCCAGCCGCACGGTTGAGGTGTCTGAAAACGCGTCTCGGCACGCGCCAGCTAGGTAGAGTGTTTTCGGGATTGAGACAGGAAGAAAAATGTGCACCGTGATCAAAAAACCACTACTAGCAAATAAATGTATACATTTTTTAAATTTTTTTGCGGTTCTACGCTTGCCAGCCGCACGGTTGAGGTGTCTGGAGACGTGTCTCGGCGCGGGCCAGCTAGCTAGAGTGTTTCCAGGATTTAGACAGAAAGAAAAGTGTGCACCGTGATCAAGAAACCACTACTAGCAAATAAACGTATACATTTTTTTTTTTTGCGGGTCTATGCCAGCCAGCCGCACGGTTGAGATGTCTGGAGACGCGTCTCGGTGCGAAACAGCTAGCTAGAGTGTTTTCGGGATTTAGACAGGAGGAAAAATGTGCACCGTGATCAAAAAACCACTACTAGCAAATAAACGTATAATTTTTTTTTAACTTTTTTGCTGTTTTATGCGAGCCAGCCGCACGGTTGAGGTGTCTGGTGACGCGTCTCAGCGCGGGCCAGCTAGCTAGAGTGTTTTCGAGATTAAGACAGGAAGAAAAATGTGCACCGTGATCAAAAAACCACTACTAGCAAATAAACGTATAATTTTTTTAATTTATTGCGGTTCTATGCGAGCCAGCCACACGGTTGAAGTGTCTGGAGACGCGTCTCAGCGCGAACCAGCTAGATAGAGTGTTTTCGGGATTTAGACAGGAAGAAAAATGTGCACCGTGATCATAAAACAACTACTAGCAAATAAACGTATGCATTTTTTTTATTTTTTTGCGGTTCTATGCGAGCCAGCCGCACGGTTGAGGTGTCTGGAGACGCGCCTCGACGCGGACCAGCTACTTAGAGTGTTTCCGGGATTTAGACAGGAAGAAAAATGTGCACCGTGATCAAAAAACCACTACTAGCAAATAAACGTATAATTTTTTTTAATTTTTTTGCGGTTATATGCGAGCCAGCTGCACGATTGAGAGGTCTGGAGACGCGTCTCGGCGCGGGCCAGCTAGCTAGATTGTTTTTGGGATTGAGACAGGAAAAAAAATGTGCACCGTGATCAAAAAACCACTACTAGCAAATAAACGTATAATTTTTTTTTAACTTTTTTGCTGTTTTATGCGAGCCAGCCGCACGGTTGAGGTGTCTGGTGACGCGTCTCGGCGCGGGCCAGCTTGCTAGAGTGTTTTCGAGATTAAGACAGCAAGAAAAATGTGCACCGTGATCAAAAAACCACTACTAGCAAATAAACGTATACATTTTTTAAATTTTTTTGCGGTTCTATGCGAGCCAGCCGCACGGTTGAGGTGTCTGGAGACGCGTCTTTGTGCTGGCCAGCTAGCTAGAGTGTTCTCGGGATTAAGACAGGAAGAAAAATGTGCACCGTGATCAAAAAACCACTACTAGCAAATAAACGTATAATTTTTTTTAAATTTTTTGCGGTTCTATGCGAGCCAGCCGCACGGTTGAGGTGTCTGGAGACGCTTCTCGGCGCGGGCCAGCTAGCTAGAGTGTTTCCGGGATTTAGACAGGAAGAAAAATGTGCACCGTGATCAAAAAACCACTACTAGCAAATAAACGTATAATTTTTTTTTTTTTTTTTGCGGTTCTATGCGAGCCAGCCGCACGGTTGAGGTGTCTGAAAACGCGTCTCGGCACGCGCCAGCTAGCTAGAGTGTTTTCGGGATTGAGACAGGAAGAAAAATGTGCACCGTGATCAAAAAACCACTACTAGCAAATAAATGTATACATTTTTTAAATTTTTTTGCGGTTCTACGCTTGCCAGCCGCACGGTTGAGGTGTCTGGAGACGTGTCTCGGCGCGGGCCAGCTAGCTAGAGTGTTTCCAGGATTTAGACAGAAAGAAAAGTGTGCACCGTGATCAAGAAACCACTACTAGCAAATAAACGTATACATTTTTTTTTTGCGGGTCTATGCCAGCCAGCCGCACGGTTGAGATGTCTGGAGACGCGTCTCGGTGCGAAACAGCTAGCTAGAGTGTTTTCGGGATTTAGACAGGAGGAAAAATGTGCACCGTGATCAAAAAACCACTACTAGCAAATAAACGTATAATATTTTTTTGCGGTTCTATGCGAGCCAGCCGCACGGTTGAGGTGTCTGGAGACGCGTCTTGGCGCGAGCCAGCTAGCTAGATTGTTTCCGGTATTTATACAGGAAGAAAAATGTGCACCGTGATCAAAAAACCACTACTAGCAAATAAATGTATACATTTTTTATTTTTTCTTGCGGTTCTATGCAAGCCAGCCGCACGGTTGAGTTGTCTGGAGACGCGTCTTGGCGCGAGCCAGCTAGCTAGATTGTTTCCGGGATTTATACAGGAAGAAAAATGTGCACCGTGATCAAAAAACCACTACTAGCAAATAAACGTATACATTTTTTTTTTTTTGCGGTTCTATGCAAGCCAGCCGCACGGTTGAGTTGTCTGGAGACGCGTCTTGGCGCGAGCCAGCTAGCTAGATTGTTTCCGGGATTTATATAGGAAGAAAAATGTGCACCGTGATCAAAAAACCACTACTAGCAAATAAATGTATATATATATTTTTTATTTTTTGCGGTTCTATGCGAGTCAGCCGCACGGTTAAGGTGTATGGAGACGCGTCTCGGTGCGGGCGAGCAAGCAAGAGTGTTTTTGGGATTTAGACAGGAAGAAAAATGTGCACCGTGATCATAAAACAACTACTAGCAAATAAACGTATGCATTTTTTTTATTTTTTTGCGGTTCTATGCGAGCCAGCCGCACGGTTGAGGTGTCTGGAGACGCGCCTCGGCGCGGGCCAGCTACCTAGAGTGTTTCCGGGATTTAGACAGGAAGAAAAATGTGCACCGTGATCAAGAAACCACTACTAGCAAATAAACGTATAATTTTTTTTAAATTTTTTGCGGTTATGTGCGAGCCAGCTGCACGATTGAGAGGTCTGGAGACGCGTCTCGGCGCGGGCCAGCTAGCTAGATTGTTTTTGGGATTGAGACAGGAAAAAAAATGTGCACCGTGATCAAAAAACCACTACTAGCAAATAAACGTATAATTTTTTTTTAACTTTTTTGCTGTTTTATGCGAGCCAGCCGCACGGTTGAGGTGTCTGGTGACGCGTCTCGGCGCGGGCCAGCTAGCTAGAGTGTTTTCGAGATTAAGACAGGAAGAAAAATGTGCACCGTGATCAAAAAACCACTACTAGCAAATAAACGTATACATTTTTTAAATTTTTTTGCGGTTCTATGCGAGCCAGCCGCACGGTTGAGGTGTCTGGAGACGCGTCTTTGTGCTGGCCAGCTAGCTAGAGTGTTTCCGGGATTTAGACACGAAGAAAAATGTGCACCGTGATCAAAAAACCACTACTAGCAAATAAACGTATACATTTTTTATTTTTTTTTGCGGTTCTATGCAAGCCAGCCGCACGGTTGAGTTGTCTGGAGACGCGTCTTGGCGCGAGCCAGCTAGCTAGATTGTTTTCGGGATTTATACAGGAAGAAAAATGTGCACCGTGATCAAAAAACCACTACTAGCAAATAAATGTATACATTTTTTAAATTTTTTTGCGGTTCAACGCTTGCCAGCCACACGGTTGAGGTGTCTGGTGACGCGTCTCGGCGCGGGCCAGCTAGCTAGAGTGTTTTCGAGATTAAGACAGGAAGAAAAATGTGCACCGTGATCAAAAAACCACTACTAGCAAATAAACGTATACATTTTTTAAATTTTTTTGCGGTTCTATGCGAGCCAGCCGCACGGTTGAGGTGTCTGGAGACGTGTCTCGGCGCGGGCCAGCTAGCTAGAGTGTTTCCAGGATTTAGACAGAAAGAAAAGTGTGCACCGTGATCAAGAAACCACTACTAGCAAATAAACGTATACATTTTTTTTTTTTGCGGGTCTATGCCAGCCAGCCGCACGGTTGAGATGTCTGGAGACGCGTCTCGGTGCGAAACAGCTAGCTAGAGTGTTTTCGGGATTTAGACAGGAAGAAAAATGTGCACCGTGATCAAAAAACCACTGCTAGCAAATAAACGAATACATTTTTTTTTACTTTTTTGCGGTTCTATGCGAGCCAGCCGCACGCTTGAGGTGTCTGGAGACGCGTCTCGGCTTGGGCCAGCTAGGTAGGTTGTTTTCGGGATTTAGACAGGATAAAAAATGTGCACCGTGATCAAAAAACCACTACCAGCAAATAAACGTATATATTTTTTTAATTTTTTTGCGGTTTCATGCGAGCCAGCCGGACGGTTGAGGTGTCTGGAGACGCGGCTCAGCGCGGGCCAGCTAGTTAGTTTGTTTCTGGGATTTAGGCAGGAAGAAAAATGTGCACCGTGATCAAAAAACCACTACTAGCAAATAAACGTATAATTTTTTTTAAATTTTTTGCTGTTCTATGCGAGCCAGCCGCACGGTTGAGGTGCCTGGAGACGCGTTTCGGCGCGGTCCAGCTAGCTAGACTGTTTTCGGGATTTAGACAGGAAGAAAAATGTGCACCGTGATCAAAAAACCACTACTAGCAAATAAACGTATACATTTTTTTAATTTATTGCGGTTCTATGCGAGTCAGCCGCACGGTTAAGGTGTATGGAGACGCGTCTCGGTGCGGGCCAGCTAGCTAGAGTATTTTCGGGATTAGGACAAAAAAAAAATGTGCACCGTGATCAAAAAACCACTACTAGCAAATAAACGTATATATTTTTTAATTTTTTTTGCGGTTCTACGCGAGCCAGCCACACGGTTGAGGTGTCAGGAGACGCGTCTCGGCGCGGGCCAGCTAGCTAGAGTGTTTTCAGGATTTAGACAGGAAGAAAAATGTGCACCGTGATCATAAAACCACTACTAGCAAATAAACGTATGCATTTTTTCAATTTTTTTGCCGTTCTATGCGAGCCAGCCGCACGGTTGAGGTGTCTGGAGACGCGCCTCGGCGAGGGCCAGCTACCTAGAGTGTTTTTGGGATTTAGACAGGAAGAAAAATGTGCACCGTGATCAAAAAACCACCACTAGCAAATAAACGTATACATTTTTTTATTTTTTTTGCGGTTCTATGCGAGTCAGCCGCACGGTTGAGGTGTATGGAGACGCGTCTCGGTGCGGGCCAGCTAGCTAGAGTGTTTTCGGGATTAGGACAAAAAGAAAAATGTGCACCGTGATCAAAAAACCACTACTAGAAAATAAACGAATACATTTTTTTTTAATTTTTTTGCGGTTCTATGCGAGACAGCCGCACGGTTGAGGTGTTTGGAGACGCGCCTCGGCGCGAGCCAGCTAGCTAGAGTGTTTTCGGGATTTAGTCAGAAAGAAAAATGTGCACCGTGATCAAAAAACCACTACTAGCAAATAAACGTATACATTTTTGGTAAAGTTCTTTCGTGAGTGTGGGTAGTTAAGTGCGGGTGCGCGGAAAATAAAAGTGTCTCAGCTACTTACGATTATAATGTCCGTGCACAACACGATTACACGACACAGAAACAGAAGGAGAACAGACAGGAGACACACAATAGTCACAACACAATACGGAAATCAGTTCACATAAACCATCCAGATCACTTAACGATAACTTTTATGAAGCGAGTCGCGAGCGCAGGTGATTAGCGGCGAGGTCCTTGACCGACTGACCTACAAACCGAATCGATACGTGCAGGGCCGGACTCAGGGCCTTTGCGCACGCGACTTTTTATACATTGCGCTCCTAATATTTAATGATGCGCATGATCATTGCGCCACCGACACCATCCGACATTATAATGTAAACATTATAGATGCCGTGAATGTCCAGAGTTGTTGCAAAGGAGACACGATCACGTTCGTCTATTAGTCATAAGAAAGCCAGTAGTGTAGAACGATCCCTCTCTATTGTTTATATGCATGGACGCCATCTTTAAATAGTTTAGGCCCCGCCCATTTGAGAGGGCATAGCGGGCGAGTCCATTTTGGCATTTTGGTTACCTTATAAGGCAACAGAGAGGGTTCGTCCAGTGCATTCGCTATATACCCCGTGTCCCGGAGGATATGTACGGGAGGGAAGTGTGAGGGAGGTTAGGAGTGCCTACCCCGCATTCCCCCGCCGCGACACTAGTTTTTAGCTTCGAACCGAGGCGCCAGCGCGCAGTGTTCGGCCAGTTGCCACCGTGTTAAGTTTGTTCCCGCAGCTCGTAACGCTGCCGTGTCGCGTTGCGCATTGTAAATATATGTATTAGTTCGTTAAGTTATAAGTTCAGTCAGATTGACATAGTTAAGTATCTTTAAAATAGTGTTTCGTTTCTAAGTGATTTGTGTTAATAAGTGAAGTAATAAGTGACTTGTGTTAGTGTTTTTGTGAAAGTGAAAATATAGTGTTATTTGAAGTGGTTTCTGTGTCTCATTTGATAAGTACTCCAAGGCTCGTCTTACACTAGTTAGGGCACAAGACTCGACACCCCTCGTCAGCCGTCCCTCGCGCCTCAAGGTTTCCGTAGCACTCACCATCAGCCAGTAAGCGACTTAGAACAGGGTCCCGGCATATTGCTACAGCATCATCATACAGTCCACACAGTTACGCTCTAAGCCTCGGAGGTATTCTCTACAGTTGTGTTATCAATAAAATTACATGATAATAATAATGTGGCTGTGTTTATGTTTGTGTTGTAGTTGTGCTGTGTGTGTTTATAATAAACATAAATAAATATGTGGTAGGTGTGAACCCTACACATTTTATTAATTTTTTTGCGGTTCTATGCGAGTTAGCCGCGCGGTTGAGGTGTCTGGAGACGCGTCTCAGCGCGCACTAATTAGCTTGTGTGTTTCCGGGATTTAGAGAGGAAGAAAAATGTGCACCGTGATCAAAAAACCACTACTAGCAAATAAACGTATACATTTTTTTAAATTTTTTTGCGGTTCTATGCGAGCGAGCCGCACGGTTGAGGTGTCTAGAGACGCATCACGGCGCGGGCCAGCTAGCAAGAGTGTTTCCGGGATTCAGACAGGAAGAAAAATGTGCACCGTGATCAAAAAACCACTACTAGCAAATAAACGTATATATTTTTTTTGCGGTTCTATGCGAGTTAGCCGCACGGTTGAGGTGTCTGGAGACGCGTCTCGGCGCGGGTCAGCTAGCTAGAGTGTTTTCGGGATTTAGACAGGAAGAAAAATGTGCACCGTGATCAAAAAACCACTACTAGCAAATAAACGTATACATTTTTTTAATTTATTGCGGTTCTATGCGAGCCAGCCGCACGGTTGAGGTGTCTGGAGACGCGTCTCAGCGCGAACCAGCTAGGTAGAGTGTTTTCGGGATTTAGACAGGAAGAAAAATGTGCACCGTGATCAAAAAACCACTATTAGCAAATAAACGTATACATATTTTTAATTTTTTTGCGGTTCTGTGCGAGCCAGCCACACGGTAGAGGTGTCAGGTGACGCGTCTCGGCGCGGGCCAGCTAGCTAGAGTGTTTTCGGGATTGAGACAGGAAGAAAAATGTGCACCGTGATCAAAAAACCACTACTAGCAAATAAACGTATAATTTTTTTTTAACTTTTTTGCTGTTTTATGCGAGCCAGCCGCACGGTTGAGGTGTCTGGAGACGCGTCTCGGCGCGGGCCAGCAAGCTAGAGTGTTTTCGAGATTAAGACAGAAAGAAAAATGTGCACCGTGATCAAAAAACCACTACTAGCAAATAAACGTATACATTTTTTTTTTTGCGGTTCTTTGCGAGCCAGCCGCACGGTTGAGGTATCTGGAGACGCGTCTCGGTGCGGGCCAGCTAGCTAGAGTGTTTTCGAGATTTAGACAGGAAGAAAAATGTGCACCGTGATCAAAAAACCACTACTAGCAAATAAACGTATACATTTTTTTTTTGCGGTTCTTTGCGAGCCAGCCGCACGGTTGAGGTGTCTGGAGACGCGTCTCGGCGTGGGCCAGCTAGCTAGAGTGTTTTCGAGATTTAGACAGGAAGAAAAATGTGCACCGTGATCAAAAAACCACTACTAGCAAATAAACGTATACATTTTTGGTAAAGTTCTTTCGTGAGTGTGGGTAGTTAAGTGCGGGTGCGCGGAAAATAAAAGTGTCTCAGCTACTTACGATTATAATGTCCGTGCACAACACGATTACACGACACAGAAACAGAAGGAGAACAGACAGGAGACACACAATAGTCACAACACAATACGGAAATCAGTTCACATAAACCATCCAGATCACTTAACGATAACTTTTATGAAGCGAGTCGCGAGCGCAGGTGATTAGCGGCGAGGTCCTTGACCGACTGACCTACAAACCGAATCGATACGTGCAGGGCCGGAATCAGGGCCTTTGCGCACGCGACTTCTTATACATTGCGCTCCTAATATTTAATGATGCGCATGATCATTGCGCCACCGACACCATCCGACATTACAATGTAAACATTATAGATGCCGTGAATGTCCAGAGTTGTGTTATCAATAAAAATACATGATAATAATAATGTGGCTGTGTTTATGTTTGTGTTGTAGTTGTGCTGTGTGTGTTTATAATAAACATAAATAAATATGTGGTAGGTGTGAACCCTACACATTTTATTAAATTTTTTGCGGTTCTATGCGAGTTAGCCGCGCGGTTGAGGTGTTTGGAGACGCGTCTCAGCGCGCACTAATTAGCTAGTGTGTTTCCGGGATTTAGGCAGGAAGATAAATGTGCACCGTGATCAAAAAACCACTACTAGCAAATAAACGTATATATTTTTTTTGCGGTTCTATGCGAGTTAGCCGCACGGTTGAGGTGTCTGGAGACGCGTCTCGGCGCAGGCCAGCTAGCTAGAGTATTTTCGGGATTTGGACAGGAAGAAAAATGTGCACCGTGATCAAAAAACCCACTACTAGCAAATAAACGTATAAATTTTTTTATTTTTTTTGCGGTTCTATGCGAGTTAGCCGCGCGGTTGAGGTGTCTGGAGACGCGTCTCGGCGCGGGCCAGCTAGCTAGAGTAATTTCGAGATTAAGACAGGAAGAAAAATGTGCACCGTGATCAAAAAACCACTACTAGCAAATAAACGTATACGTTTTTTAAAATTTTTTGCGGTTCTATGCGAGCCAGCCGCACGGTTGAGGTGTCTGGAGACGCGTCTTTGTGCGGGCCAGCTAGCTAGAGTGTTTTCGGGATTAAGACAGAAAGAAAAATGTGCACCGTGATCAAAAAACCACTACTAGGAAATAAACGTATATTTTTTTTTTTAATTTTTTGCGGTTCTATGCGAGCCAGCCGCACGGTTGAGGTGTCTGGAGACGCGTGTTTGTGCTGGCCAGCTAGCTAGAGTGTTTTCGGGATTAAGACAGAAAGAAAAATGTGCACCGTGATAAAAAAACCACTACTAGGAAATAAACGTATAATTTTTTTAAAATTTTTTGCGGTTCTATGCGAGCCAGCCGCACGGTTGAGGTGTTTCGAGACGCGTCTCGGCGCGAGCCAGCTAGCAAGAGTGTTTTTGGGATTTAGACAGGAAGAAAAATGTGCACCGTGATCAAAAAACAACGACTAGGAAATAAACGTATAATTTTTTTTAATTTTTTTGCGGTTCTATGCGAGCCAGCCGCACGGTTGAGGTGTTTGGAGACGCGTCTCGGCGCGGGCCAGCTAGCTAGATTATTTTCGGGATTTGGACAGGAAAAAAAAATGTGCACCGTGATCAACAAACCACTACTAGCAAATAAACATATACATTTTTTTAAATTTTTTGCGGTTCTATGCGAGCCAGCCGCACGGTTGAGTTGTCTTGAGACGCGTCTCAGCGCGGACTATCCAGCTAGTTTGTTTCCGGGATTTAGACAGGAAGAAAAATGTGCACCGTGATCAAAAAACCACTACTAGCAAATAAACGTATACATTTTTTTTAATTTTTTTGCGGTTCTATGCGAGCCAGCCGCACGGTTGAGGTGTCTGGAGACGCGTCTCGGCGCGGGCCAGCTAGCTAGAGTGTTTTCGGGATTAAGACAGGAAAAAAAACGTGCACCGTGATCAAAAAACCACTAGTAGCAAATAAACGTATTTTTTTTTTAAATTTTTTTGCGGTTTTATGCGAGCCAGCCGCACGGCTGAGATGTCTGGATACGCGTCTTTGTGCGGGCCAGCTAGCTAGAGTGTTTTCGGGATTAGGACAGGAAGAAAAATGTGCACCGTGATCAAAAAATCACTACTAGGAAATAAACGTATAATTTTTTTTTAATTTTTTGCGGTTCTATGCGAGCCAGCCGCACGGTTGAGGTGTCTGGAGACGCGTCTCAGCGCAGGCCAGCTAGCTAGAGTATTTTCGGGATTTAGACAGGAAGAAAAATGTGCACCGTGATCAAAAAACCCACTACTAGCAAATAAACGTATACATTTTTTTATTTTTTTTGCGGTTCTATGCGAGTTAGCCGCGCGATTGAGGTGTCTGGAGACGCGTCTCGGCGCGGGCCAGCTAGCTAGAGTGTTTTCGAGATTAAGACAGGAAGAAAAATGTGCACCGTGATCAAAAAACCACTACTAGGAAATAAACGTATAAATTTTTTTTTAATTTTTTGCGGTTCTATGCGAGCCAGCCGCACGGTTGAGGTGTCTGGAGACGCGTGTTTGTGCTGGCGTGCTAGCTAGAGTGTTTTCGGGATTAAGACAGAAAGAAAAATGTGCACCGTGATAAAAAAACCACTACTAGGAAATAAACGTATACATTTTAAAAAAAAACTTGCGGTTCTATGCGAGACAGCCGCACGGTTGAGGTGTCTGGAGACGCGTCTTTGTGCGGGCCAGCTAGCAAGAGTGTTTTCGGGATTAAGACAGAAAGAAAAATGTGCACCGTGATCAAAAAACCACTACTTGCAAATAAACGTATACATTTTTTAAAATTTTTTGCGGTTCTTTGCGAGCCAGCCGCACAGTTGAGGTGTCTGGAGACGCGCCTTTGTGCGAGCCAGCTAGCTAGAGTGTTTTCGGGATTAAGACAGAAAGAAAAATGTGCACCGTGATCAAAAAACCACTACTAGGAAATAAACGTATAATTTTTTTTTTAAATTTTTTGCGGTTCTATGCGAGCCAGCCGCACGGTTGAGCAGTCTGGAAACGCGTCTCGGCGCGGGCCAGCTAGCTAGAGTGTTTTCGGGATTAAGACAGGAAAAAAAACGTGCACCGTGATCAAAAAACCACTAGTAGCAAATAAACGTATTTTTTTTTTAAATTTTTTTGCGGTTTTATGCGAGCCAGCCGCACGGCTGAGATGTCTGGATACGCGTCTTTGTGCGGGCCAGCTAGCTAGAGTGTTTTCGGGATTAGGACAGGAAGAAAAATGTGCACCGTGATCAAAAAATCACTACTAGGAAATAAACGTATAATTTTTTTTTAATTTTTTGCGGTTCTATGCGAGCCAGCCGCACGGTTGAGGTGTCTGGAGACGCGTCTCAGCGCAGGCCAGCTAGCTAGAGTATTTTCGGGATTTGGACAGGAAGAAAAATGTGCACCGTGATCAAAAAACCCACTACTAGCAAATAAACGTATACATTTTTTTATTTTTTTTGCGGTTCTATGCGAGTTAGCCGCGCGATTGAGGTGTCTGGAGACGCGTCTCGGCGCGGGCCAGCTAGCTAGAGTGTTTTCGAGATTAAGACAGGAAGAAAAATGTGCACCGTGATCAAAAAACCACTACTAGGAAATAAACGTATAAATTTTTTTTTAATTTTTTGCGGTTCTATGCGAGCCAGCCGCACGGTTGAGGTGTCTGGAGACGCGTGTTTGTGCTGGCGTGCTAGCTAGAGTGTTTTCGGGATTAAGACAGAAAGAAAAATGTGCACCGTGATAAAAAAACCACTACTAGGAAATAAACGTATACATTTTAAAAAAAAACTTGCGGTTCTATGCGAGACAGCCGCACGGTTGAGGTGTCTGGAGACGCGTCGTTGTGCGGGCCAGCTAGCTAGAGTGTTTTCGGGATTAAGACAGAAAGAAAAATGTGCACCGTGATCAAAAAACCACTACTAGCAAATAAACGTATACATTTTTTAAAATTTTTTGCGGTTCTTTGCGAGCCAGCCGCACAGTTGAGGTGTCTGGAGACGCGCCTTTGTGCGAGCCAGCTAGCTAGAGTGTTTTCGGGATTAAGACAGAAAGAAAAATGTGCACCGTGATCAAAAAACCACTACTAGGAAATAAACGTATAATTTTTTTTTTAAATTTTTTGCGGTTCTATGCGAGCCAGCCGCACGGTTGAGCAGTCTGGAAACGCGTCTCGGCGCGGGCCAGCTAGCAAGACTGTTTTTGGGATTTAGACAGGAAGAAAAATGTGCACCGTGATCATAAAACCACTACTAGCAAATAAACGTATGCATTTTTTTAATTTTTTTGCGGTTCTATGCGAGCCAGCCGCACGGTTGAGGTGTCTGGAGACGCGCCTCGGCGCGGGCCAGCTACCTTGAGTGTTTCTGGGATTAAGACAGGAAGAAAAATGTGCACCGTGATCAAAAAACCACTACTAGCAAATAAACGTATAATTTTTTTAAATTTTTTTGCGGTTCTATGCGAGCCAGCCGCACGATTGAGAGGTCTGGAGACGCGTTTCGGCGCAAGCCAGCTAGCTAGAGTGTTTTTGGGATTGAGACAGGAAAAAAAATTTGCACCGTGATCAAAAAACCACTACTAGCAAATAAACGTATATTTTTTTTTTAACTTTATTGCTGTTTTATGCGAGCCAGCCGCACGGTTGAGGTGTCTGGTGACGCGTCTCGGCGCGGGCCAGCTAGCTAGAGTGTTTTCGAGATTAAGACAGGAAAAAGAATGTGCACCGTGATCAAAAAACCACTACTAGCAAATAAACGTATACATTTTTTAACATTTTTTGCGGTTCTATGCGAGCCAGCCGCACGGTTGAGGTGTCTGGAGACGCGTCTTTGTGCTGGCCAGCTAGCTAGAGTGTTCTCGGGATTAAGACAGGAAGAAAAATGTGCACCGTGATCAAAAAACCACTACTAGCAAATAAACGTATAATTTTTTTTAATTTTTTTGCGGTTCTATGCGAGGCAGCCGCACGGTTGAGGTGTCTGGAGACGCTTCTCGGCACGGGCCAGCTAGCTAGAGTGTTTCCGGGATTAAGACAGGAAGAAAAATGTGCACCGTGATCAAAAAACCACTACTAGCAAATAAACGTATACATTTTTTAAAATTTTTTGCGGTTCTATGCGAGCCAGCCGCACAGTTGAGGTGTCTGGAGACGCGTCTTTGTGCGGGCCAGCTAGCTAGAGTGTTTTCGGGATTACGACAGAAAGAAAAATGTGCACCGTGATCAAAAAACCACTACTAGGAAATAAACGTATAATTTTTTTTAAATTTTTTGCGGTTCTATGCGAGCCAGCCGCACGGTTGAGCTGTCTGGAAACGCGTCTCGGCGCGGGCCAGCTAGCTAGAGTGTTTACGGGATTCAGACAGGAAGAAAAATGTGCACCGTGATCAAAACACCACTACTAGCAAATAAACGTATATAATTTTTTTGCGGTTCTTTGCGAGTTAGCCGCACGGTTGAAATGTATGGAGACGCGTCTCGGCGCGGGCCAGCTAGCTAGAGTGTTTTCGGGATTTAGACAGGAAGAAAAATGTGCACCGTGATCAAAAAACCACTACTAGCAAATAAACGTATACATTTTTTTAATTTATTGCGGTTCTATGCGAGTCAGCCGCACGGTTGAGGTGTCTGGAGACGCGTCTCGGCAACAGCCAGCTAGTAAGAATATTTTCGGGATTAAGACAGTAAGAAAAATGTGCATCGTGATCAAAAAACCACTACTAGCAAATAAACGTATACATTTTTTTTTTAATTTTTTGCGGTTCTATGCGAGTCAGCCGCACGGTTGAGGTGTACGGAGACGCATCACAGCGCGAACCAGCTAGATAGCGTGTTTTCGGGATTAAGACAGGAAGAAAAATGTGCACCGTGATCAAAAAACCACTATTAGCAAATAAACGTATATATTTTTTTAATTTTTTTGCGGTTCTGTGCGAGCCAGCCACACGGTTGAGGTGTCTGGAGACGCGTCTCGGCGCGGGCCAGCTAGCAAGATTGTTTTTGTGATTTAGACAGGAAGAAAAATGTGCACCGTGATCATAAAACCACTACTAGCAAATAAACGCATGCATTTTTTTAATTTTTTTGCGGTTCTATGCGAGCCAGCCGCACGGTTGATGTGTCTGGAGACGCGGCTCGGCGCGGGCCAGCTAGCTAGACTGTTTACGGGATTGAGACAGGAAAAAAAATGTGCACCGTGATCAAAAAACCACTACTAGCAAATAAACGTATAAATTTTTTTTTAATTTTTTGCGGTTCTATGCGAGCCAGCCGCACGGTTGAGGTGTCTGGAGACGCGTGTTTGTGCTGGCGTGCTAGCTAGAGTGTTTTCGGGATTAAGACAGAAAGAAAAATGTGCACCGTGATAAAAAAACCACTACTAGGAAATAAACGTATACATTTTAAAAAAAAACTTGCGGTTCTATGCGAGACAGCCGCACGGTTGAGGTGTCTGGAGACGCGTCTTTGTGCGGGCCAGCTAGCAAGAGTGTTTTCGGGATTAAGACAGAAAGAAAAATGTGCACCGTGATCAAAAAACCACTACTTGCAAATAAACGTATACATTTTTTAAAATTTTTTGCGGTTCTTTGCGAGCCAGCCGCACAGTTGAGGTGTCTGGAGACGCGCCTTTGTGCGAGCCAGCTAGCTAGAGTGTTTTCGGGATTAAGACAGAAAGAAAAATGTGCACCGTGATCAAAAAACCACTACTAGGAAATAAACGTATAATTTTTTTTTTAAATTTTTTGCGGTTCTATGCGAGCCAGCCGCACGGTTGAGCAGTCTGGAAACGCGTCTCGGCGCGGGCCAGCTAGCTAGAGTGTTTTCGGGATTAAGACAGGAAAAAAAACGTGCACCGTGATCAAAAAACCACTAGTAGCAAATAAACGTATTTTTTTTTTAAATTTTTTTGCGGTTTTATGCGAGCCAGCCGCACGGCTGAGATGTCTGGATACGCGTCTTTGTGCGGGCCAGCTAGCTAGAGTGTTTTCGGGATTAGGACAGGAAGAAAAATGTGCACCGTGATCAAAAAATCACTACTAGGAAATAAACGTATAATTTTTTTTTAATTTTTTGCGGTTCTATGCGAGCCAGCCGCACGGTTGAGGTGTCTGGAGACGCGTCTCAGCGCAGGCCAGCTAGCTAGAGTATTTTCGGGATTTGGACAGGAAGAAAAATGTGCACCGTGATCAAAAAACCCACTACTAGCAAATAAACGTATACATTTTTTTATTTTTTTTGCGGTTCTATGCGAGTTAGCCGCGCGATTGAGGTGTCTGGAGACGCGTCTCGGCGCGGGCCAGCTAGCTAGAGTGTTTTCGAGATTAAGACAGGAAGAAAAATGTGCACCGTGATCAAAAAACCACTACTAGGAAATAAACGTATAAATTTTTTTTTAATTTTTTGCGGTTCTATGCGAGCCAGCCGCACGGTTGAGGTGTCTGGAGACGCGTGTTTGTGCTGGCGTGCTAGCTAGAGTGTTTTCGGGATTAAGACAGAAAGAAAAATGTGCACCGTGATAAAAAAACCACTACTAGGAAATAAACGTATACATTTTAAAAAAAAACTTGCGGTTCTATGCGAGACAGCCGCACGGTTGAGGTGTCTGGAGACGCGTCGTTGTGCGGGCCAGCTAGCTAGAGTGTTTTCGGGATTAAGACAGAAAGAAAAATGTGCACCGTGATCAAAAAACCACTACTAGCAAATAAACGTATACATTTTTTAAAATTTTTTGCGGTTCTTTGCGAGCCAGCCGCACAGTTGAGGTGTCTGGAGACGCGCCTTTGTGCGAGCCAGCTAGCTAGAGTGTTTTCGGGATTAAGACAGAAAGAAAAATGTGCACCGTGATCAAAAAACCACTACTAGGAAATAAACGTATAATTTTTTTTTTAAATTTTTTGCGGTTCTATGCGAGCCAGCCGCACGGTTGAGCAGTCTGGAAACGCGTCTCGGCGCGGGCCAGCTAGCAAGACTGTTTTTGGGATTTAGACAGGAAGAAAAATGTGCACCGTGATCATAAAACCACTACTAGCAAATAAACGTATGCATTTTTTTAATTTTTTTGCGGTTCTATGCGAGCCAGCCGCACGGTTGAGGTGTCTGGAGACGCGCCTCGGCGCGGGCCAGCTACCTTGAGTGTTTCTGGGATTAAGACAGGAAGAAAAATGTGCACCGTGATCAAAAAACCACTACTAGCAAATAAACGTATAATTTTTTTAAATTTTTTTGCGGTTCTATGCGAGCCAGCCGCACGATTGAGAGGTCTGGAGACGCGTTTCGGCGCAAGCCAGCTAGCTAGAGTGTTTTTGGGATTGAGACAGGAAAAAAAATTTGCACCGTGATCAAAAAACCACTACTAGCAAATAAACGTATATTTTTTTTTTAACTTTATTGCTGTTTTATGCGAGCCAGCCGCACGGTTGAGGTGTCTGGTGACGCGTCTCGGCGCGGGCCAGCTAGCTAGAGTGTTTTCGAGATTAAGACAGGAAAAAGAATGTGCACCGTGATCAAAAAACCACTACTAGCAAATAAACGTATACATTTTTTAACATTTTTTGCGGTTCTATGCGAGCCAGCCGCACGGTTGAGGTGTCTGGAGACGCGTCTTTGTGCTGGCCAGCTAGCTAGAGTGTTCTCGGGATTAAGACAGGAAGAAAAATGTGCACCGTGATCAAAAAACCACTACTAGCAAATAAACGTATAATTTTTTTTAATTTTTTTGCGGTTCTATGCGAGGCAGCCGCACGGTTGAGGTGTCTGGAGACGCTTCTCGGCACGGGCCAGCTAGCTAGAGTGTTTCCGGGATTAAGACAGGAAGAAAAATGTGCACCGTGATCAAAAAACCACTACTAGCAAATAAACGTATACATTTTTTAAAATTTTTTGCGGTTCTATGCGAGCCAGCCGCACAGTTGAGGTGTCTGGAGACGCGTCTTTGTGCGGGCCAGCTAGCTAGAGTGTTTTCGGGATTACGACAGAAAGAAAAATGTGCACCGTGATCAAAAAACCACTACTAGGAAATAAACGTATAATTTTTTTTAAATTTTTTGCGGTTCTATGCGAGCCAGCCGCACGGTTGAGCTGTCTGGAAACGCGTCTCGGCGCGGGCCAGCTAGCTAGAGTGTTTACGGGATTCAGACAGGAAGAAAAATGTGCACCGTGATCAAAACACCACTACTAGCAAATAAACGTATATAATTTTTTTGCGGTTCTTTGCGAGTTAGCCGCACGGTTGAAATGTATGGAGACGCGTCTCGGCGCGGGCCAGCTAGCTAGAGTGTTTTCGGGATTTAGACAGGAAGAAAAATGTGCACCGTGATCAAAAAACCACTACTAGCAAATAAACGTATACATTTTTTTAATTTATTGCGGTTCTATGCGAGTCAGCCGCACGGTTGAGGTGTCTGGAGACGCGTCTCGGCAACAGCCAGCTAGTAAGAATATTTTCGGGATTAAGACAGTAAGAAAAATGTGCATCGTGATCAAAAAACCACTACTAGCAAATAAACGTATACATTTTTTTTTTAATTTTTTGCGGTTCTATGCGAGTCAGCCGCACGGTTGAGGTGTACGGAGACGCATCACAGCGCGAACCAGCTAGATAGCGTGTTTTCGGGATTAAGACAGGAAGAAAAATGTGCACCGTGATCAAAAAACCACTATTAGCAAATAAACGTATATATTTTTTTAATTTTTTTGCGGTTCTGTGCGAGCCAGCCACACGGTTGAGGTGTCTGGAGACGCGTCTCGGCGCGGGCCAGCTAGCAAGATTGTTTTTGTGATTTAGACAGGAAGAAAAATGTGCACCGTGATCATAAAACCACTACTAGCAAATAAACGCATGCATTTTTTTAATTTTTTTGCGGTTCTATGCGAGCCAGCCGCACGGTTGATGTGTCTGGAGACGCGGCTCGGCGCGGGCCAGCTAGCTAGACTGTTTACGGGATTGAGACAGGAAAAAAAATGTGCACCGTGATCAAAAAACCACTACTAGCAAATAAACGTATACATTTTTTAAAATTTTTTGCGGTTCTATGCGAGCCAGCCGCACGGTTAGGGTGTCTGGAGACGCGTCTTTGTGCTGGCGTGCTAGCTAGAGTGTTTTCGGGATTAAGACAGGAAGAAAAATGTGCACCGTGATCAAAAAACCACTAATAGCAAATAAACGTAGACATTTTTTAAAAATTTTGCGGTTCTTTGCGAGCCAGCCGCACAGTTGAGATGTCTGGAGACGCGTTTCGGTGCGAGCCAGCTAGCTAGAGTGTTTTCGGGATTTAGACAGGAAGAAAAATGTGCAACGTGATCAAAAAACCACTAGGTACTAGCAAATAAACGTATACATTTTTTTTTTAATTTTTTGCGGTTCTATGCGAGGCAGCCGCACGGTTGAGGTGTATGGAGACGCATCTCAGCGCGAACCAGCTAGATAGAGTGTTTTCGGGATTTAGACAGGAAGAAAAATGTGCACCGTGATCAAAAAACCACTATTAGCAAATAAACGTATATATTTTTTTTATTTTTTTGCGGTTCTGTGCGAGCCAGCCACACGGTTGAGGTGTCTGGAGACGTGTCTCGGCGCGGACCAGCTAGCAAAAGAGTTTTTGGGATTTAGACAGGAAGAAAAAAGTGCACCGTGATCATAAAACCGCTACTAGCAAATAAACGTATGCATTTTTTTAAATTTTTTGCGGTTCTATGCGAGCCAGCCGCACGGTTGAGGTGTCTGGAGACGGGTCTCGGCACGGGCCAGCTAGCTAAAGTGTTTTCGAGATTCAGACAGGAAGAAAAATGTGCACCGTGATCAAAAAACCACTACTAGCAAATAAACGTATACGTTTTTTAAAATTTTTTGCGGTTATATGCGAGCCAGCCGCACGGTTGAGGTGTCTGGAGACGCGTGTTTGTGCTGGCGTGCTAGCTAGAGTGTTTTCGGGATTAAGACAGAAAGAAAAATGTGCACCGTGATCAAAAAACCACTACTAGCAAATAAACGCATACATTTTTTTAAATTTTTTGCGGTTCTTTGCGAGCCAGCCGCACAGTTGAGGTGTCTGGAGACGCGTCTTTGTGCGGGCCAGCTAGCTAGAGTGTTTTCGGGATTAGGACAGGAAGAAAAATGTGCACCGTGATCAAAAAACCACTACTAGCAAATAAACGTATACATTTTTTAAAATTTTTTGCGGTTCTTTGCGAGCCAGCCGCACAGTTGAGGTGTCTGGAGACGCGCCTTTGTGCGAGCCAGCTAGCTAGAGTGTTTTCGGGATTAAGACAGAAAGAAAAATGTGCACCGTGATCAAAAAACCACTACTAGGAAATAAACGTATAAATTTTTTTTAAATTTTTTGCGGTTCTATGCGAGCCAGCCGCACGGTTGAGCAGTCTGGAAACGCGTCTCGGCGCGGGCCAGCTAGCAAGACTGTTTTTGGGATTTAGACAGGAAGAAAAATGTGCACCGTGATCATAAAACCACTACTAGCAAATAAACGTATAATTTTTTTAAATTTTTTTGCGGTTCTATGCGAGCCAGCCGCACGATTGAGAGGTCTGGAGACGCGTTTCGGCGCGGGCCAGCTAGCTAGAGTGTTTTTGGGATTGAGACAGGAAAAAAAATTTGCACCGTGATCAAAAAACCACTACTAGCAAATAAACGTATATTTTTTTTTTAACTTTATTGCTGTTTTATGCGAGCCAGCCGCACGGTTGAGGTGTCTGGTGACGCGTCTCGGCGCGGGCCAGCTAGCTAGAGTGTTTTCGAGATTAAGACAGGAAAAAGAATGTGCACCGTGATCAAAAAACCACTACTAGCAAATAAACGTATACATTTTTTAACATTTTTTGCGGTTCTATGCGAGCCAGCCGCACGGTTGAGGTGTCTGGAGACGCGTCTTTGTGCTGGCCAGCTAGCTAGAGTGTTCTCGGGATTAAGACAGGAAGAAAAATGTGCACCGTGATCAAAAAACCACTACTAGCAAATAAACGTATAATTTTTTTTAATTTTTTTGCGGTTCTATGCGAGGCAGCCGCACGGTTGAGGTGTCTGGAGACGCTTCTCGGCACGGGCCAGCTAGCTAGAGTGTTTCCGGGATTAAGACAGGAAGAAAAATGTGCACCGTGATCAAAAAACCACTACTAGCAAATAAACGTATACATTTTTTAAAATTTTTTGCGGTTCTATGCGAGCCAGCCGCACAGTTGAGGTGTCTGGAGACGCGTCTTTGTGCGGGCCAGCTAGCTAGAGTGTTTTCGGGATTACGACAGAAAGAAAAATGTGCACCGTGATCAAAAAACCACTACTAGGAAATAAACGTATAATTTTTTTTAAATTTTTTGCGGTTCTATGCGAGCCAGCCGCACGGTTGAGCTGTCTGGAAACGCGTCTCGGCGCGGGCCAGCTAGCTAGAGTGTTTACGGGATTCAGACAGGAAGAAAAATGTGCACCGTGATCAAAACACCACTACTAGCAAATAAACGTATATAATTTTTTTGCGGTTCTTTGCGAGTTAGCCGCACGGTTGAAATGTATGGAGACGCGTCTCGGCGCGGGCCAGCTAGCTAGAGTGTTTTCGGGATTTAGACAGGAAGAAAAATGTGCACCGTGATCAAAAAACCACTACTAGCAAATAAACGTATACATTTTTTTAATTTATTGCGGTTCTATGCGAGTCAGCCGCACGGTTGAGGTGTCTGGAGACGCGTCTCGGCAACAGCCAGCTAGTAAGAATATTTTCGGGATTAAGACAGTAAGAAAAATGTGCATCGTGATCAAAAAACCACTACTAGCAAATAAACGTATACATTTTTTTTTTAATTTTTTGCGGTTCAATGCGAGTCAGCCGCACGGTTGAGGTGTACGGAGACGCATCACAGCGCGAACCAGCTAGATAGCGTGTTTTCGGGATTAAGACAGGAAGAAAAATGTGCACCGTGATCAAAAAACCACTATTAGCAAATAAACGTATATATTTTTTTAATTTTTTTGCGGTTCTGTGCGAGCCAGCCACACGGTTGAGGTGTCTGGAGACGCGTCTCGGCGCGGGCCAGCTAGCAAGATTGTTTTTGTGATTTAGACAGGAAGAAAAATGTGCACCGTGATCATAAAACCACTACTAGCAAATAAACGCATGCATTTTTTTAATTTTTTTGCGGTTCTATGCGAGCCAGCCGCACGGTTGATGTGTCTGGAGACGCGGCTCGGCGCGGGCCAGCTAGCTAGACTGTTTACGGGATTGAGACAGGAAAAAAAATGTGCACCGTGATCAAAAAACCACTACTAGCAAATAAACGTATACATTTTTTAAAATTTTTTGCGGTTCTATGCGAGCCAGCCGCACGGTTAGGGTGTCTGGAGACGCGTCTTTGTGCTGGCGTGCTAGCTAGAGTGTTTTCGGGATTAAGACAGGAAGAAAAATGTGCACCGTGATCAAAAAACCACTAATAGCAAATAAACGTAGACATTTTTTAAAAATTTTGCGGTTCTTTGCGAGCCAGCCGCACAGTTGAGATGTCTGGAGACGCGTTTCGGTGCGAGCCAGCTAGCTAGAGTGTTTTCGGGATTTAGACAGGAAGAAAAATGTGCAACATGATCAAAAAACCACTAGGTACTAGCAAATAAACGTATACATTTTTTTTTTAATTTTTTGCGGTTCTATGCGAGGCAGCCGCACGGTTGAGGTGTATGGAGACGCATCTCAGCGCGAACCAGCTAGATAGAGTGTTTTCGGGATTTAGACAGGAAGAAAAATGTGCACCGTGATCAAAAAACCACTATTAGCAAATAAACGTATATATTTTTTTTATTTTTTTGCGGTTCTGTGCGAGCCAGCCACACGGTTGAGGTGTCTGGAGACGTGTCTCGGCGCGGACCAGCTAGCAAAAGAGTTTTTGGGATTTAGACAGGAAGAAAAAAGTGCACCGTGATCATAAAACCGCTACTAGCAAATAAACGTATGCATTTTTTTAAATTTTTTGCGGTTCTATGCGAGCCAGCCGCACGGTTGAGGTGTCTGGAGACGGGTCACGGCACGGGCCAGCTAGCTAAAGTGTTTTCGAGATTCAGACAGGAAGAAAAATGTGCACCGTGATCAAAAAACCACTACTAGCAAATAAACGTATACGTTTTTTAAAATTTTTTGCGGTTATATGCGAGCCAGCCGCACGGTTGAGGTGTCTGGAGACGCGTGTTTGTGCTGGCGTGCTAGCTAGAGTGTTTTCGGGATTAAGACAGAAAGAAAAATGTGCACCGTGATCAAAAAACCACTACTAGCAAATAAACGCATACATTTTTTTAATTTTTTTGCGGTTCTTTGCGAGCCAGCCGCACAGTTGAGGTGTCTGGAGACGCGTCTTTGTGCGGGCCAGCTAGCTAGAGTGTTTTCGGGATAAGGACAGGAAGAAAAATGTGCACCGTGATCAAAAAACCACTACTAGAAAATAAACGTATATTTTTTTTTTAATTTTTTGCGGTTCTATGCGAGCCAGCCGCACGGTTGAGGTGTCTGGAGACGCGTCTTGGCGCGGGCCAGCTAGCTAGAGTATTTTCGGGATTAAGACAGGAAGAAAAATGTGCACCGTGATCAAAAAACCACTACTAGCAAATAAACGTATAATTTTTTTAAATTTTTTTGCGGTTCTATGCGAGCCAGCCGCACGATTGAGAGGTCTGGAGACGCGTTTCGGCGCGGGCCAGCTAGCTAGAGTGTTTTTGGGATTGAGACAGGAAAAAAAATGTGCACCGTGATCAAAAAACCACTACTAGCAAATAAACATATACATTTTAAAAAAAAAATTGCGGTTCTATGCGAGCCAGCCGCACGGTTGAGGTGTCTGGTGACGCGTCTCGGCGCGGGCCAGCTAGCTAGAGTGTTTTCGAGATTAAGACAGGAAGAAAAATGTGCACCGTGATCAAAAAACCACTACTAGCAAATAAACGTATACATTTTTTAAAATTTTTTGCGGTTCTATGCGAGCCAGCCGCACGGTTGAGGTGTCTGGAGACGCGTCGTCATGCTGGCCAGCTAGCTAGAGTGTTCTCGGGATTAAGACAGGAAGAAAAATGTGCACCGTGATCAAAAAACCACTACTAGCAAATAAACGTATAATTTTTTTTAATTTTTTTGCGGTTGTTTGCGAGGCAGCCGCACGGTTGAGGTGTCTAGAGACGCTTCTCGGCGCGGGCCAGCTAGCTAGAGTGTTTCCGGGATTAAGACAGGAAGAAAAATATGCACCGTGATCAAAAAACCACTACTAGGAAATAAACGTATAAATTTTTTTTAAATTTTTTGCGGTACTATGCGAGCCAGCCTCACGGTTGAGGTGTCTGGAGACGCGTCTCGGTGCGGGCCAGCTAGCTAGAGTGTTTCCGGGATTGAGACAGGAAGAAAAATGTGCACCGTGATCAAAAAACCACTACTAGCAAATAAACATATACATTTTTAAAAAAAAATTGCGGTTCTATGCGAGCCAGCCGCACGGTTGAGGTGTCTGGAGACGCGTCTTTGTGCGGGCCAGCTAGCTAGAGTGTTTTCGGGATTAAGACAGGAAGAAAAATGTGCACCGTGATCAAAAAACCACTACTAGCAAATAAACGTATAATTTTTTAAAAAATTTTGCGGTTCTTTGCGAGCCAGCCGCACAGTTGAGGTGTCTGGAGACGCGTCTTTGTGCGGGCCAGCTAGCTAGAGTGTTTTCGGGATTAAGACAGGAAGAAAAATGTGCACCGTGATCAAAAAACCACTACTAGCAAATAAACGTATAATTTTTTTTTTAATTTTTTTGCGGTTCTATGCGAGCCAGCCGCACGGTTGAGGTGTCTGGAGACGCGTCTCGGTGCGGGCCAGCTAGCTAGAGTGTTTCCGGGATTGAGACAGGAAGAAAATGTGCACCGTGATCAAAAAACCACTACTAGCAAATAAACATATACATTTAAAAAAAAAAATTGCGGTTCTATGCGAGCCAGCCGCACAGTTGAGGTGTCTGGAGACGCGTCTTTGTGCGGGCCAGCTAGCTAGAGTGTTTTCGGGATTAAGACAGGAAGAAAAATGTGCACCGCGATCAAAAAACCACTACTAGCAAATAAACGTATAATTTTTTTTTAAATTTTTTGCGGTTCTTTGCGAGCCAGCCGCACAGTTGAGGTGTCTGGAGACGCGTCTTTCTGCGGGCCAGCTAGCTAGAGTGTTTTCGGGATTAAGACAGGAAGAAAAATGTGCACCGTGATCAAAAAACCACCACTAGCAAATAAACGTATAATTTTTTTTTTAATTTTTTGCGGTTCTTTGCGAGCCAGCCGCACAGTTGAGGTGTCTGGAGACGCGTCTTTGTGCGGGCCAGCTAGCTAGAGTGTTTTCGGGATTAAGACAGGAAGAAAAATGTGCACCGTGATCAAAAAACCACTACTAGCAAATAAACGTATAATTTTTTTTTTAAATTTTTTGCGGTTCTATGCGAGCCAGCCGCACGGTTGAGCAGTCTGGAAACGCGTCTCGGCGCGGGCCAGCTAGCTAGAGTGTTTTCGGGATTGAGACAGGAAAAAAAACGTGCACCGTGATCAAAAAACCACTACTAGCAAATAAACGTCTGCATTTTATTAATTTTTTTGCGGTTCTATGCGAGCCAGCCGCACGGTTGAGGTGTCTGGAGACGCGCCTCGGCGCGGGCCAGCTACCTAGAGTATTTCCGGGATTAAAACAGGAAGAAAAATGTGCACCGTGATCAAAAAACCACTACTAGCAAATAAACGTATAATTTTTTTAAATTTTTTTGCGGTTCTATGCGAGCCAGCCGCACGATTGAGAGGTCTGGAGACGCGTTTCGGCGCGGGCCAGCTAGCTAGAGTGTTTTTGGGATTGAGACAGGAAAAAAAATTTGCACCGTGATCAAAAAACCACTACTAGCAAATAAACGTATAATTTTTTTTTAACTTTATTGCTGTTTTATGCGAGCCAGCCGCGCGGTTGAGGTGTCTGGAGACGCGTCTTTGTGCGGGCCAGCTAGCTAGAGTGTTTTCGGGATTAAGACAGGAAGAAAAATGTGCACCGTGATCAAAAAACCACTACTAGCAAATAAACGTATACATTTTTTAAAATTTTTTGCGGTTCTTTGCGAGCCAGCCGCACAGTTGAGGTGTCTGGAGACGCGTCTTTGTGCGGGCCAGCTAGCTAGAGTGTTTTCGGGATTAAGACAGGAAGAAAAATGTGCACCGTGATCAAAAAACCACTACTAGCAAATAAACGTATAATTTTTTTTTTAAATTTTTTGCGGTTCTATGCGAGCCAGCCGCACGGTTGAGCAGTCTGGAAACGCGTCTCAGCGCGGGCCAGCTAGCTAGAGTGTTTTCGGGATTGAGACAGGAAAAAAAACGTGCACCGTGATCAAAAAACCACTACTAGCAAATAAACGTATAATTTTTTTAAATTTTTTTGCGGTTCTATGCGAGCCAGCCGCACGATTGAGAGGTCTGGAGACGCGTTTCGGCGCGGGCCAGCTAGCTAGAGTGTTTTTGGGATTGAGACAGGAAAAAAAATGTGCACCGTGATCAAAAAACCACTACTAGCAAATAAACATATACATTTTAAAAAAAAAATTGCGGTTCTATGCGAGCCAGCCGCACGGTTGAGGTGTCTGGTGACGCGTCTCGGCGCGGGCCAGCTAGCTAGAGTGTTTTCGAGATTAAGACAGGAAGAAAAATGTGCACCGTGATCAAAAAACCACTACTAGCAAATAAACGTATACATTTTTTAAAATTTTTTGCGGTTCTATGCGAGCCAGCCGCACGGTTGAGGTGTCTGGAGACGCGTCGTCATGCTGGCCAGCTAGCTAGAGTGTTCTCGGGATTAAGACAGGAAGAAAAATGTGCACCGTGATCAAAAAACCACTACTAGCAAATAAACGTATAATTTTTTTTAATTTTTTTGCGGTTGTTTGCGAGGCAGCCGCACGGTTGAGGTGTCTAGAGACGCTTCTCGGCGCGGGCCAGCTAGCTAGAGTGTTTCCGGGATTAAGACAGGAAGAAAAATATGCACCGTGATCAAAAAACCACTACTAGGAAATAAACGTATAAATTTTTTTTAAATTTTTTGCGGTACTATGCGAGCCAGCCTCACGGTTGAGGTGTCTGGAGACGCGTCTCGGTGCGGGCCAGCTAGCTAGAGTGTTTCCGGGATTGAGACAGGAAGAAAAATGTGCACCGTGATCAAAAAACCACTACTAGCAAATAAACATATACATTTTTAAAAAAAAATTGCGGTTCTATGCGAGCCAGCCGCACGGTTGAGGTGTCTGGAGACGCGTCTTTGTGCGGGCCAGCTAGCTAGAGTGTTTTCGGGATTAAGACAGGAAGAAAAATGTGCACCGTGATCAAAAAACCACTACTAGCAAATAAACGTATAATTTTTTAAAAAATTTTGCGGTTCTTTGCGAGCCAGCCGCACAGTTGAGGTGTCTGGAGACGCGTCTTTGTGCGGGCCAGCTAGCTAGAGTGTTTTCGGGATTAAGACAGGAAGAAAAATGTGCACCGTGATCAAAAAACCACTACTAGCAAATAAACGTATAATTTTTTTTTTAATTTTTTTGCGGTTCTATGCGAGCCAGCCGCACGGTTGAGGTGTCTGGAGACGCGTCTCGGTGCGGGCCAGCTAGCTAGAGTGTTTCCGGGATTGAGACAGGAAGAAAATGTGCACCGTGATCAAAAAACCACTACTAGCAAATAAACATATACATTTAAAAAAAAAAATTGCGGTTCTATGCGAGCCAGCCGCACAGTTGAGGTGTCTGGAGACGCGTCTTTGTGCGGGCCAGCTAGCTAGAGTGTTTTCGGGATTAAGACAGGAAGAAAAATGTGCACCGCGATCAAAAAACCACTACTAGCAAATAAACGTATAATTTTTTTTTAAATTTTTTGCGGTTCTTTGCGAGCCAGCCGCACAGTTGAGGTGTCTGGAGACGCGTCTTTCTGCGGGCCAGCTAGCTAGAGTGTTTTCGGGATTAAGACAGGAAGAAAAATGTGCACCGTGATCAAAAAACCACCACTAGCAAATAAACGTATAATTTTTTTTTTAATTTTTTGCGGTTCTTTGCGAGCCAGCCGCACAGTTGAGGTGTCTGGAGACGCGTCTTTGTGCGGGCCAGCTAGCTAGAGTGTTTTCGGGATTAAGACAGGAAGAAAAATGTGCACCGTGATCAAAAAACCACTACTAGCAAATAAACGTATAATTTTTTTTTTAAATTTTTTGCGGTTCTATGCGAGCCAGCCGCACGGTTGAGCAGTCTGGAAACGCGTCTCGGCGCGGGCCAGCTAGCTAGAGTGTTTTCGGGATTGAGACAGGAAAAAAAACGTGCACCGTGATCAAAAAACCACTACTAGCAAATAAACGTCTGCATTTTATTAATTTTTTTGCGGTTCTATGCGAGCCAGCCGCACGGTTGAGGTGTCTGGAGACGCGCCTCGGCGCGGGCCAGCTACCTAGAGTATTTCCGGGATTAAAACAGGAAGAAAAATGTGCACCGTGATCAAAAAACCACTACTAGCAAATAAACGTATAATTTTTTTAAATTTTTTTGCGGTTCTATGCGAGCCAGCCGCACGATTGAGAGGTCTGGAGACGCGTTTCGGCGCGGGCCAGCTAGCTAGAGTGTTTTTGGGATTGAGACAGGAAAAAAAATTTGCACCGTGATCAAAAAACCACTACTAGCAAATAAACGTATAATTTTTTTTTAACTTTATTGCTGTTTTATGCGAGCCAGCCGCGCGGTTGAGGTGTCTGGAGACGCGTCTTTGTGCGGGCCAGCTAGCTAGAGTGTTTTCGGGATTAAGACAGGAAGAAAAATGTGCACCGTGATCAAAAAACCACTACTAGCAAATAAACGTATACATTTTTTAAAATTTTTTGCGGTTCTTTGCGAGCCAGCCGCACAGTTGAGGTGTCTGGAGACGCGTCTTTGTGCGGGCCAGCTAGCTAGAGTGTTTTCGGGATTAAGACAGGAAGAAAAATGTGCACCGTGATCAAAAAACCACTACTAGCAAATAAACGTATAATTTTTTTTTTAAATTTTTTGCGGTTCTATGCGAGCCAGCCGCACGGTTGAGCAGTCTGGAAACGCGTCTCAGCGCGGGCCAGCTAGCTAGAGTGTTTTCGGGATTGAGACAGGAAAAAAAACGTGCACCGTGATCAAAAAACCACTACTAGCAAATAAACGTATGCATTTTTTTAATTTTTTTGCGGTTCTATGCGAGCCAGCCGCACGGTTGAGGTGTCTGGAGACGCGCCTCGGCGCGGGCCAGCTAGCTAGAGTGTTTTCGGGATTAAGACAGGAAGAAAAATGTGCACCGTGATCAAAAAACCACTACTAGCAAATAAACGTATACATTTTTTAAAATTTTTTGCGGTTCTATGCGAGCCAGCCGCACGGTTGAGGTGTCTGGAGACGCGTCTTTGTGCTAAAGTGCTAGCTAGAGTGTTTTCGGGATTAAGACAGGAAGAAAAATGTGCACCGTGATCAAAAAACCACTAATAGCAAATAAACGTAGACATTTTTTAAAAATTTTTGCGGTTCTTTGCGAGCCAGCCGCACAGTTGAGATGTCTGGAGACGCGTTTCGGTGCGAGCCAGCTAGCTAGAGTGTTTTCGGGATTTAGACAGGAAGAAAAATGTGCAACGTGATCAAAAAACCACTAGGTACTAGCAAATAAACGTATACATTTTTTTTTTAATTTTTTGCGGTTCTATGCGAGGCAGCCGCACGGTTGAGGTGTATGGAGACGCATCTCAGCGCGAACTAGCTAGATAGAGTGTTTTCGGGATTTAGACAGGAAGAAAAATGTGCACCGTGATCAAAAAACCACTATTAGCAAATAAACGTATATATTTTTTTATTTTTTTGCGGTTCTGTGCGAGCCAGCCACACGGTTGAGGTGTCTGGAGACGTGTCTCGGCGCGGACCAGCTAGCAAAAGAGTTTTTGGGATTTAGACAGGAAGAAAAAAGTGCACCGTGATCATAAAACCGCTACTAGCAAATAAACGTATGCATTTTTTTAAATTTTTTGCGGTTCTATGCGAGCCAACCGCACGGTTGAGGTGTCTGGAGACGGGTCTCGGCGCGGGCCAGCTAGCTAAAGTGTTTTCGAGATTCAGACAGGAAGAAAAATGTGCACCGTGATCAAAAAACCACTACTAGCAAATAAACGTATAAGTTTTTTAAAATTTTTTGCGGTTCTATGCGAGCCAGCCGCACGGTTGAGGTGTCTGGAGACGCGTCTTTGTGCTGGCGTGCTAGCTAGAGTGTTTTCGGGATTAAGACAGAAAGAAAAATGTGCACCGTGATCAAAAAACCACTACTAGCAAATAAACGCATACATTTTTTTAAATTTTTTGCGGTTCTTTGCGAGCCAGCCGCACAGTTGAGGTGTCTGGAGACGCGTCTTTGTGCGGGCCAGCTAGCTAGAGTGTTTTCGGGATTAGGACAGGAAGAAAAATGTGCACCGTGATCAAAAAACCACTACTAGGAAATAAACGTATATTTTTTTTTTAATTTCTTGCGGTTCTATGCGAGCCAGCCGCACGGTTGATGTGTCTGGAGACGCGTCTCGGCGCGGGCCAGCTAGCTAGAGTATTTTCGGGATTTGGACAGGAAGAAAAATGTGCACCGTGATCAAAAAACCACTAGGTACTAGCAAATAAACGTATACATTTTAAAAAAAATATTGCGGTTCTATGCAAGCCAGCCGCACGGTTGAGCAGTCTGGAAACGCGTCTCGGCGCGGGCCAGCTAGCAAGTGTTTCCGGGATTTAGGCAGGAAGATAAATGTGCACCGTGATCAAAAAACCACTACTAGCAAATAAACGTATATATTTTTTTTGCGGTTCTATGCGAGTTAGCCGCACGGTTGAGGTGTCTGGAGACGCGTCTCGGCGCAGGCCAGCTAGCTAGAGTATTTTCGGGATTTGGACAGGAATAAAAATGTGCACCGTGATCAAAAAACCCACTACTAGCAAATAAACGTATACATTTTTTTATTTTTTTTGCGGTTCTATGCGAGTTAGCCGCGCGGTTGAGGTGTCTGGAGACGCGTCTCGGCGCGGGCCAGCTAGCTAGAGTATTTTCGAGATTAAGACAGGAAGAAAAATGTGCACCGTGATCAAAAAACCACTACTAGCAAATAAACGTATACGTTTTTTAAAATTTTTTGCGGTTCTATGCGAGCTAGCCGCACGGTTGAGGTGTCTGGAGACGCGTCTTTGTGCGGGCCAGCTAGCTAGAGTGTTTCCGGGATTAGGACAGAAAGAAAAATGTGCACCGTGATCAAAAAACCACTACTAGGAAATAAACGTATATTTTTTTTTTAATTTTTTGCGGTTCTATGCGAGCCAGCCGCACGGTTGAGGTGTCTGGAGACGCGTGTTTGTGCTGGCGTGCTAGCTAGAGTGTTTTCGGGATTAAGACAGAAGGAAAAATGTGCACCGTGATAAAAAAACCACTACTAGGAAATAAATGTATAATTTTTTTAAAATTTTTTGCGGTTCTATGCGAGCCAGCCGCACGGTTGAGGTGTTTCGAGACGCGTCTCGGCGCGAGCCAGCTAGCAAGAGTGTTTTTGGGATTTAGACAGGAAGAAAAATGTGCACCGTGATCAAAAAACAACGACTAGGAAATAAACGTATAATTTTTTTTAAATTTTTTGCGGTTCTATGCGAGTTAGCCGCGCGATTGAGGTGTCTGGAGACGCGTCTCGGCGCGAGCCAGCTAGCTAGAGTGTTTTCGAGATTAAGACAGGAAGAAAAATGTGCACCGTGATCAAAAAACCACTACTAGGAAATAAACGTATAATTTTTTTTTAATTTTTTGCGGTTCTATGCGAGCCAGCCGCACGGTTGAGGTGTCTGGAGACGCGTCTCGGCGCAGGCCAGCTAGCTAGAGTATTTTCGGGATTTGGACAGGAAGAAAAATGTGCACCGTGATCAAAAAACCCACTACTAGCAAATAAACGTATACATTTTTTATTTTTTTTGCGGTTCTATGCGAGTTAGCCGCGCGATTGAGGTGTCTGGAGACGCGTCTCGGCGCGAGCCAGCTAGCTAGAGTGTTTTCGAGATTAAGACAGGAAGAAAAATGTGCACCGTGATCAAAAAACCACTACTAGCAAATAAACGTATGCGTTTTTTAAAATTTTTTGCGGTTCTATGCGAGCCAGCCGCACGGTTGAGGTGTCTGGAGACGCGTCTTTGTGCGGGCCAGCTAGCTAGAGTGTTTTCGGGATTAAAACAGAAAGAAAAATGTGCACCGTGATCAAAAAACCACTACTAGGAAATAAACGTATAATTTTTTTTTTAATTTTTTGCGGTTCTATGCGAGCCAGCCGCACGGTTGAGGTGTCTGGAGACGCGTGTTTGTGCTGGCGTGCTAGCTAGAGTGTTTTCGGGATTAAGACAGAAAGAAAAATGTGCACCGTGATAAAAAAACCACTACTAGGAAATAAACGTATAATTTTTTTTAATTTTTTTGCGGTTCTATGCGAGCCAGCCGCACGGTTGAGGTGTTTCGAGACGCGTCTCGGCGCGAGTCAGCTAGCAAGAGTGTTTTTGGGATTTAGACAGGAAGAAAAATGTGCACCGTGATCAAAAAACAACTACTAGGAAATAAACGTATAATTTTTTTTAAATTTTTTGCGGTTCTATGCGAGCCAGCCGCACGGTTGAGTTGTCTTGAGACGCGTCTCAGCGCGGACTATCCAGCTAGTTTGTTTCCGGGATTTAGACAGGAAGAAAAATGTGCACCGTGATCAAAAAACCACTACTAGCAAATAAACGTATACATTTTTTTTAATTTTTTTGCGGTTCTATGCGAGCCAGCCGCACGGTTGAGGTGTCTGGAGACGCGTCTCGGCGCAGGCCAGCTAGCTAGAGAGTTTTCGGGATTGAGACAGGAAAAAAAACGTGCACCGTGATCAAAAAACCACTAGTAGCAAATAAAGGTATATTTTTTTTTTAAAAATTTTTGCGGTTTTATGCGAGCCAGCCACACGGTTGAGGTGTCTGGATACGCGTCTCGGTGCGGGCCAGCTAGCTAGAGTGTTTTCGAGATTAAGACAGGAAGATAAATGTGCACCGTGATCAAAAAACCACTACTAGCAAATAAACGTATACATTTTTTAAAAAAAATTGCGGTTCTATGCGAGCCAGCCGCACGGTTGAGGTGTCTGGAGACGCGTCTTTGTGCTGGCGTGCAAGCTAGAGTGTTTTCAGGATTAAGACAGAAAGAAAAATGTGCACCGTGATCAAAAAACCACTACTAGGAAATAAACGTATAATTTTTTTTTAAATTTTTTGCGGTACTATGCGAGCCAGCCGCACGGTTGAGATGTCTGGAGACGCGTCTCGTCGCGGGCCAGCTAGCTAGAGTGTTTCCGGGATTGACACAGGAAGAAAAATGTGCACCGTGATCAAAAAACCACTACTAGCAAATAACCGTATACATTTAAAAAAAAACTTGCGGTTCTATGCGAGACAGCCGCACGGTTGAGGTGTCTGGAGACGCGTCTTTGTGCGGGCCAGCTAGCTAGAGTGTTTTCGGGATTAGGACAGGAAGAAAAATGTGCACCGTGATCAAAAAACCACTACTAGCAAATAAACGTATACATTTTTTAAAATTTTTTGCGGTTCTTTGCGAGCCAGCCGTACAGTTGAGGTGTCTGGAGACGCGTCTTTGTGCGAGCCAGATAGCTTGAGTGTTTTCGGGATTAAGACAGAAAGAAAAATGTGCACCGTGATCAAAAAACCACTACTAGGAAATAAACGTATAATTTTTTTTTAAATTTTTTGCGGTTCTATGCGAGCCAGCCGCACGGTTGAGCACTCTGGAAACGCGTCTCGGCGCGGTACAGCTAGCAAGAGTGTTTTTGGGATTTAGACAGGAAGAAAAATGTGCACCGTGATCATAAAACCACTACTAGCAAATAAACGTATGCATTTTTTTAATTTTTTTGCGGTTCTATGCGAGCCAGCCGCACGGTTGAGGTGTCTGGAGACGCGCCTCGGCGCGGGCCAGCTACCTAGTGTGTTTTTGGAATTGAGACAGGAAAAAAAATTTGCACCGTGATCAAAAAACCACTACTAGCAAATAAACGTATAATTTTTTTTTAACTTTTTTGCTGTTTTATGCGAGCCAGCCGCACGGTTGAGGTGTCTGGTGACGCATCTCGGCGCGGGCCAGCTAGCTAGAGTGTTTTCGAGATTAAGACAGGAAGAAAAATGTGCACCGTGATCAAAAAACCACTACTAGCAAAAAAACATATACATTTTTTAAAAAATTTTGCGGTTCTATGCGAGCCAGCCGCACGGTTGAGGTGTCTGGAGACGCGTCTTTGTGCTGGCCAGCTAGCTAGAGTGTTCTCGGGATTAAGACAGGAAGAAAAATGTGCACCGTGATCAAAAAACCACTACTAGCAAATAAACGTATAATTTTTTTTAATTTTTTTGCGGTTCTATGCGAGGCAGCCGCACGGTTGAGGTGTCTGGAGACGCTTCTCGGCGCGGGCCAGCTAGCTAGAGTGTTTCCGGGATTAAGACAGGAAGAAAAATGTGCACCGTGATCAAAAAACCACTACTAGCGAATAAACGTATATATTTTTTTTTATTTTTTGCGGTTCTTTGCAAGCCAGCCGCACGGTTGAGGTGTCTGAAAACGCGTCTCGGCACGGGCCAGCTAGGTAGAGTGTTTTAGGGATTGAGACAGGAAGAAAAATGTGCACCGTGATCAAAAAACCACTACTAGCATTAAACGTATACATTTTTTATTTTTTTTGCGGTTCTATGCGAGGCAGCCGCACGGTTGAGGTGTCTGGAGACGCTTCTCGGCGCGGGCCAGCTGGCTAGAGTGTTTCCGGGATTGAGACAGGAAGAAAAATGTGCACCGTGATCAAAAAACCACTACTAGCAAATAAACGTATACATTTAAAAAAAAACTTGCGGTTCTATGCGAGACAGCCGCACGGTTGAGGTGTCTGGAGACGCGTCTTTGTGCGGGCCAGCTAGCTAGAGTGTTTTCGGGATTAAGACAGGAAGAAAAATGTGCACCGTGATCAAAAAACCACTACTAGCAAATAAACGTATACATTTTTTAAAATTTTTTGCGGTTCTATGCGAGCCAGCCGCACAGTTGAGGTGTCTGGAGACGCGTCTTTGTGCGAGCCAGATAGCTTGAGTGTTTTCGGGATTAAGACAGAAAGAAAAATGTGCACCGTGATCAAAAAACCACTACTAGGAAATAAACGTATAATTTTTTTTTAAATTTTTTGCGGTTCTATGCGAGCCAGCCGCACGGTTGAGCACTCTGGAAACGCGTCTCGGCGCGGTACAGCTAGCAAGAGTGTTTTTGGGATTTAGACAGGAAGAAAAATGTGCACCGTGATCATAAAACCACTACTAGCAAATAAACGTATGCATTTTTTTAATTTTTTTGCGGTTCTATGCGAGCCAGCCGCACGGTTGAGGTGTCTGGAGACGCGCCTCGGCGCGGGCCAGCTACCTAGTGTGTTTTTGGGATTGAGACAGGAAAAAAAATTTGCACCGTGATCAAAAAACCACTACTAGCAAATAAACGTATAATTTTTTTTTAACTTTTTTGCTGTTTTATGCGAGCCAGCCGCACGGTTGAGGTGTCTGGTGACGCATCTCGGCGCGGGCCAGCTAGCTAGAGTGTTTTCGAGATTAAGACAGGAAGAAAAATGTGCACCGTGATCAAAAAACCACTACTAGCAAAAAAACATATACATTTTTTAAAAAATTTTGCGGTTCTATGCGAGCCAGCCGCACGGTTGAGGTGTCTGGAGACGCGTCTTTGTGCTGGCCAGCTAGCTAGAGTGTTCTCGGGATTAAGACAGGAAGAAAAATGTGCACCGTGATCAAAAAACCACTACTAGCAAATAAACGTATAATTTTTTTTAATTTTTTTGCGGTTCTATGCGAGGCAGCCGCACGGTTGAGGTGTCTGGAGACGCTTCTCGGCGCGGGCCAGCTAGCTAGAGTGTTTCCGGGATTAAGACAGGAAGAAAAATGTGCACCGTGATCAAAAAACCACTACTAGCGAATAAACGTATATATTTTTTTTTATTTTTTGCGGTTCTTTGCAAGCCAGCCGCACGGTTGAGGTGTCTGAAAACGCGTCTCGGCACGGGCCAGCTAGGTAGAGTGTTTTCGGGATTGAGACAGGAAGAAAAATGTGCACCGTGATCAAAAAACCACTACTAGCATTAAACGTATACATTTTTTATTTTTTTTGCGGTTCTATGCAAGCCAGCCGCACGGTTGAGTTGTCTGGAGACGCGTCTTGGCGCGAGCCAGCTAGCTAGATTGTTTCCGGGATTTATACAGGAAGAAAAATGTGCACCGTGATCAAAAAACCACTACTAGCAAATAAATGTATATATATTTTTTTTATGTTTTGCGGTTCTATGCGAGCCAGCCGCACGGTTGAGGTGTCTGGAGACGCGTCTCGGCGCGGGCCGGCTATATAGTTTGTTTTCAGGATATAGACAGGAAGAAAAATGTGCACCGTGATCAAAAAACCACTACTAGCAAATAAACGTATACATTTTTTTAAATTTTTTGCGGTTCTATGCGAGTCAGCCGCACGGTTAAGGTGTATGGAGACGCGTCTCGGTGCGGGCCAGCTATATAGTTTGTTTTCAGGATATAGACAGGAAGAAAAATGTGCACCGTGATCAAAAAACCACTACTAGCAAATAAACGTGTACATTTTTTAAAATTTTTTGTGGTTCTATGCGAGCCAGCCGCACGCTTGAGGTGTCTGGAGACGCGTCTTTGTGCTGGCGTGCAAGCTAGAGTGTTTTCGGTATTAAGACAGGAAGAAAAATGTGCACCGTGATCAAAAAACCACTACTAGGAAATAAACGTATACATTTTAAAAAAAAACTTGCGGTTCTATGCGAGACAGCCGCACGGTTGAGATGTCTGGAGACGCGTCTTTGTGCGGGCCAGCTAGCTAGAGTGTTTTCGGGATTAAGACAGGAAGAAAAATGTGCACCGTGATCAAAAAACCACTACTAGCAAATAAACGTATACATTTTTTAAAATTTTTTGCGGTTCTTTGCGAGCCAGCCGCACAGTTGAGGTGTCTGGAGACGCGTCTTTGTGCGAGCCAGCTAGCTAGAGTGTTTTCGGGATTAAGACAGAAAGAAAAATGTGCACCGTGATCAAAAAACCACTACTAGGAAATAAACGTATAATTTTTTTTTTAAATTTTTTGCGGTTCTATGCGAGCCAGCCGCACGGTTGAGCAGTCTGGAAACGCGTCTCGGCGCGGGCCAGCTAGCAAGACTGTTTTTGGGATTTAGACAGGAAGAAAAATGTGCACCGTGATCATAAAACCACTACTAGCAAATAAACGTATAATTTTTTTAATTTTTTTTGCGGTTCTATGCGAGCCAGCCGCACGATTGAGAGGTCTGGAGACGCGTTTCGGCGCGGGCCAGCTAGCTAGAGTGTTTTTGGGATTGAGACAGGAAAAAAAATTTGCACCGTGATCAAAAAACCACTACTAGCAAATAAACGTATAATTTTTTTTTAACTTTATTGCTGTTTTATGCGAGCCAGCCGCACGGTTGAGGTGTCTGGTGACGCGTCTCGGCGCGGGCCAGCTAGCTAGAGTGTTTTCGAGATTAAGACAGGAAGAAAAATGTGCACCGTGATCAAAAAACCACTACTAGGTAATAAACGTATACATTTTAAAAAAAAACTTGCGGTTCTATGCGAGACAGCCGCACGGTTGAGGTGTCTGGAGACGCGTCTTTGTGCGGGCCAGCTAGCTAGAGTGTTTTCGGGATTAAGACAGGAAGAAAAATGTGCACCGTGATCAAAAAACCACTACTAGCAAATAAACGTATACATTTTTTAAAATTGTTTGCGGTTCTTTGCGAGCCAGCCGCACAGTTGAGGTGTCTGGAGACGCGTCTTTGTGCGAGCCAGCTAGCTAGAGTGTTTTCGGGATTAAGACAGGAAGAAAAATGTGCACCGTGATCAAAAAACCACTACTAGGAAATAAACGTATAATTTTTTTTTTAAATTTTTTGCGGTTCTATGCGAGCCAGCCGCACGGTTGAGCAGTCTGGAAACGCGTCTCGGCGCGGGCCAGCTAGCAAGACTGTTTTTGGGATTTAGACAGGAAGAAAAATGTGCACCGTGATCATAAAACCACTACTAGCAAATAAACGTATAATTTTTTTAAATTTTTTTGCGGTTCTTTGCGAGCCAGCCGCACGATTGAGAGGTCTGGAGACGCGTTTCGGCGCGGGCCAGCTAGCTAGAGTGTTTTTGGGATTGAGACAGGAAAAAAAATGTGCACCGTGATCAAAAAACCACTACTAGCAAATAAATGTATATATATTTTTTTTATGTTTTGCGGTTCTATGCGAGCCAGCCGCACGGTTGAGGTGTCTGGAGACGCGTCTTGGCGCGGGCCGGCTATATAGTGTGTTTTCAGGATATAGACAGGAAGAAAAATGTGCACCGTGATCAAAAAACCACTACTAGCAAATAAACGTGTACATTTTTTAATTTTTTTTGTGGTTCTATGCGAGCCAGCCGCACGCTTGAGGTGTCTGGAGACGCGTCTTTGTGCTGGCGTGCAAGCTAGGGTGTTTTCGGTATTAAGACAGGAAGAAAAATGTGCACCGTGATCAAAAAACCACTACTAGGAAATAAACGTATACATTTTAAAAAAAAACTTGCGGTTCTATGCGAGACAGCCGCACGGTTGAGGTGTCTTGAGACGCGTCTTTGTGCGGGCCAGCTAGCTAGAGTGTTTTCGGGATTAAGACAGGAAGAAAAATGTGCACCGTGATCAAAAAACCACTACTAGCAAATAAACGTATACATTTTTTAAAATTTTTTGCGGTTCTTTGCGAGCCAGCCGCACAGTTGCGGTGTCTGGAGACGCGTCTTTGTGCGAGCCAGCTAGCTAGAGTGTTTTCGGGATTAAGACAGAAAGAAAAATGTGCACCGTGATCAAAAAACCACTACTAGGAAATAAACGTATAATTTTTTTTTTTAATTTTTTGCGGTTCTATGCGAGCCAGCCGCACGGTTGAGCAGTCTGGAAACGCGTCTCGGCGCGGACCAGCTAGCAAGACTGTTTTTGGGATTTAGACAGGAAGAAAAATGTGCACCGTGATCATAAAACCACTACTAGCAAATAAACGTATAATTTTTTTAAATTTTCTTGCGGTTCTATGCGAGCCAGCCGCACGATTGAGAGGTCTGGAGACGCGTTTCGGCGCGGGCCAGCTAGCTAGAGTGTTTTTGGGATTGAGACAGGAAAAAAATTTGCACCGTGATCAAAAAACCACTACTAGCAAATAAACGTATAATTTTTTTTTAACTTTATTGCTGTTTTATGCGAGCCAGCCGCACGTTTGAGGTGTCTGGTGACGCGTTTCGGCGCGGGCCAGCTAGCTAGAGTGTTTTCGAGATTAAGACAGGAAGAAAAATGTGCACCGTGATCAAAAAACCACTACTAGCAAATAAACGTATACATTTTTTAAAATTTTTTGCGGTTCTATGCGAGCCAGCCGCACGGTTGAGGTGTCTGGAGACGCGTCTTTGTGCTGGCCAGCTAGCTAGAGTGTTCTCGGGATTAAGACAGGAAGAAAAATGTGCACCGTGATCAAAAAACCACTACTAGCAAATAAACGTATAATTTTTTTTAATTTTTTTGCGGTTCTATGCGAGGCAGCCGCACGGTTGAGGTGTCTGGAGACGCTTCTCGGCGCGGGCCAGCTAGCAAGAGTGTTTCTGGGATTAAGACAGGAAGAAAAATGTGCACCGTGATCAAAAAACCACTACTAGGAAATAAACGTATAATTTTTTTTTTAATTTTTTGCGGTACTATGCGAGCCAGCCGCACGGTTGAGGTGTCTGGAGACGCGTCTCGGTGCGGGCCAGCTAGCTAGAGTGTTTCCGGGATTGAGACAGGAAGAAAAATGTGCACCGTGATCAAAAAACCACTACTAGCAAATAAACATATACATTTTAAAAAAAAAATTGCGGTTCTATGCGAGCCAGCCGCACGGTTGAGGTGTATGGAGACGCGTCTTTGTGCGGGCCAGCTAGCTAGAGTGTTTTCGGGATTAAGACAGGAAGAAAAATGTGCACCGTGATCAAAAAACCACTACTAGCAAATAAACGTATACATTTTTTAAAAATTTTTGCGGTTCTTTGCGAGCCAGCCGCACAGTTGAGGTGTCTGGAGACGCGTCTTTGTGCGGGCCAGCTAGCTAGTGTGTTTTCGGGATTAAGACAGAAAGAAAAATGTGCACCGTGATCAAAAAACCACTACTAGGAAATAAACGTATAATTTTTTAAAAAATTTGTGCGGTTCTATGCGAGCCAGCCGCACGGTTGAGCTGTCTGGAAACGCGTCTCGGCGCGGGCCAGCTAGCTAGAGTGTTTACGGGATTCAGACAGGAAGAAAAATGTGCATCGTGATCAAAAAACCACTACTAGCAAATAAACGTATACATTTTTTTTTTTAATTTTTTGCGGTTCTATGCGAGTCAGCCGCACGGTTGAGGTGTACGGAGACGCATCACAGCGCGTACCAGCTAGATAGCGTGTTTTCGGGATTAAGACAGGAAGAAAAATGTGCTCCGTGATCAAAAAACCACTATTAGCAAATAAACGTATATATTTTTTTAATTTTTTTGCGGTTCTGTGCGAGCCAGCCACACGGTTGAGGTGTCTGGAGACGCGTCTCGGCGCAAGCCAGCTAGCAAGATTGTTTTTGGGATTTAGACAGGAAGAAAAATGTGCACCGTGATCATAAAACCACTACTAGCAAATAAACGCATGCATTTTTTTAAATTTTTTGCGGTTCTATGCGAGCCAGCCGCACGGTTGATGTGTCTGGAGACGCGGCTCGGCGCGGGCCAGCTAGCTAGAGTGTTTACGGTATTGAGACAGGAAAAAAAATGTGCACCGTGATCAAAAAACCACTACTAGCAAATAAACGTATACATTTTTTTAATTTATTGCGGTTCTATGCGAGTCAGCCGCACGGTTGAGGTGTCTGGAGACGCGTCTCGGCAAGAGCCAGCTAGTAAGAATATTTTCGGGATTAAGACAGTAAGAAAAATGTGCATCGTGATCAAAAAACCACTACTAGCAAATAAACGTATACATTTTTTTTTTTAATTTTTTGCGGTTCTATGCGAGTCAGCCGCACGGTTGAGGTGTACGGAGACGCATCACAGCGCGTACCAGCTAGATAGCGTGTTTTCGGGATTAAGACAGGAAGAAAAATGTGCACCGTGATCAAAAAACCACTATTAGCAAATAAACGTATATATTTTTTTAATTTTTTTGCGGTTCTGTGCGAGCCAGCCACACGGTTGAGGTGTCTGGAGACGCGTCTCGGCGCAAGCCAGCTAGCAAGATTGTTTTTGGGATTTAGACAGGAAGAAAAATGTGCACCGTGATCATAAAACCACTACTAGCAAATAAACGCATGCATTTTTTTAAATTTTTTGCGGTTCTATGCGAGCCAGCCGCACGGTTGATGTGTCTGGAGACGCGGCTCGGCGCGGGCCAGCTAGCTAGAGTGTTTACGGGATTGAGACAGGAAAAAAAATGTGCACCGTGATCAAAAAACCACTACTAGCAAATAAACGTATACATTTTTTAAAATTTTTTGCGGTTCTATGCGAGCCAGCCGCACGGTTGAGGTGTCTGGAGACGCGTCTTTGTGCTGGCGTGCTAGCTAGAGTGTTTTCGGGATTAAGACAGGAAGAAAAATGTGCACCGTGATCAAAAAACCACTAATAGCAAATAAACGTAGACATTTTTTAAAAATTTTTGCGGTTCTTTGCGAGCCAGCCGCACAGTTGAGATGTCTGGAGACGCGTTTCGGTGCGAGCCAGCTAGCTAGAGTGTTTTCGGGATTTAGACAGGAAGAAAAATGTGCAACGTGATCAAAAAACCACTAGGTACTAGCAAATAAACGTATACATTTTTTTTTTAATTTTTTGCGGTTCTATGCGAGGCAGCCGCACGGTTGAGAAGTATGGAGACGCATCTCAGCGCGAACCAGCTAGATAGAGTGTTTTCGGGATTTAGACAGGAAGAAAAATGTGCACCGTGATCAAAAAACCACTATTAGCAAATAAACGTATATATTTTTTTTATTTTTTTGCGGTTCTGTGCGAGCCAGCCATACGGTTGAGGTGTCTGGAGACGTGTCTCGGCGCGGACCAGCTAGCAAAAGAGTTTTTGGGATTTAGACAGGAAGAAAAAAGTGCACCGTGATCATAAAACCGCTACTAGCAAATAAACGTATGCATTTTTTTAATTTTTTTGCGGTTCTATGCGAGCCAGCCGCACGGTTGAGGTGTCTGGAGACGGGTCTCGGCGCGGGCCAGCTAGCTAAAGTGTTTTCGAGATTCAGACAGGAAGAAAAATGTGCACCGTGATCAAAAAACCACTACTAGCAAATAAACGTATACGTTTTTTAAAATTTTTTGCGGTTCTATGCGAGCCAGCCGCACGGTTGAGGTGTCTGGAGACGCGTCTTTGTGCTGGCGTGCTAGCTAGAGTGTTTTCGGGATTAAGACAGAAAGAAAAATGTGCACCGTGATCAAAAAACCACTACTAGCAAATAAACGCATACATTTTTTTAAATTTTTTGCGGTTCTTTGCGAGCCAGCCGCACAGTTGAGGTGTCTGGAGACGCGTCTTTGTGCGGGCCAGCTAGCTAGAGTGTTTTCGGGATTAGGACAGGAAGAAAAATGTGCACCGTGATCAAAAAACCACTACTAGGAAATAAACGTATATTTTTTTTTTAATTTTTTGCGGTTCTATGCGAGCCAGCCGCACGGTTGAGGTGTCTGGAGACGCGTCTCGGCGCGGGCCAGCTAGCTAGAGTATTTTCGGGATTTGGACAGGAAGAAAAATGTGCACCGTGATCAAAAAACCACTAGGTACTAGCAAATAAACGTATACATTTTAAAAAAAATGTTGCGGTTCTATGCGAGCCAGCCGCACGGTTGAGCAGTCTGGAAACGCGTTTCGGCGCGGGCCAGCTAGCAAGAGTGTTTTTGGGATTTAGACAGGAAGAAAAATGTGCACCGTGATCATAAAACCACTACTAGCAAATAAACGTATGCATTTTTTTAATTTTTTTGCGGTTCTATGCGAGCCAGCCGCACGGTTGAGGTGTCTGGAGACGCGCCTCGGCGCGGGCCAGCTACCTAGAGTGTTTCCTAGATTAAGACAGGAAGAAAAATGTGCACCGTGATCAAAAAACCACTACTAGCAAATAAACGTATAATTTTTTTAAATTTTTTTGCGGTTCTATGCGAGCCAGCCGCACGATTGAGAGGTCTGTAGACGCGTTTCGGCGCGGGCCAGCTAGCTAGAGTGTTTTTGGGATTGAGACAGGAAAAAAAATTTGCACCGTGATCAAAAAACCACTACTAGCAAATAAACGTATAATTTTTTTTTAACTTTATTGCTGTTTTATGCGAGCCAGCCGCACGGTTGAGGTGTCTGGTGACGCGTCTCGGCGCGGGCCAGCTAGCTAGAGTGTTTTCGAGATTAAGACAGGAAGAAAAATGTGCACCGTGATCAAAAAACCACTACTAGCAAATAAACGTATACATTTTTTAAAATTTTTTGCGGTTCTATGCGAGCCAGCCGCACGGTTGAGGTGTCTGGAGACGCGTCTTTGTGCTGGCCAGCTAGCTAGAGTGTTCTCGGGATTAAGACAGGAAGAAAAATGTGCACCGTGATCAAAAAACCACTACTAGCAAATAAACGTATAATTTTTTTTAATTTTTTGCGGTACTATGCGAGCCAGCCGCACGGTTGAGGTGTCTGGAGACGCGTCTCGGTGCGGGCCAGCTAGCTAGAGTGTTTCCGGGATTGAGACAGGAAGAAAAATGTGCACCGTGATCAAAAAACCACTACTAGCAAATAAACGTATGCATTTTTTTAATTTTTTTGCGGTTCTATGCGAGCCAGCCGCACGGTTGAGGTGTCTGGAGACGCGCCTCGGCGCGGGCCAGCTACCTAGAGTGTTTCCGGGATTAAAACAGGAAGAAAAATGTGCACCGTGATCAAAAAACCACTACTAGCAAATAAACGTATAATTTTTTTAAATTTTTTTGCGGTTCTATGAGAGCCAGCCGCACGATTGAGAGGTCTGGAGACGCGTTTCGGCGCGGGCCAGCTAGCTAGAGTGTTTTTGGGATTAAGACAGGAAAAAAAATTTGCACCGTGATCAAAAAACCACTACTAGCAAATAAACGTATATTTTTTTTTTAACTTTATTGCTGTTTTATGCGAGCCAGCCGCACGGTTGAGGTGTCTGGTGACGCGTCTCGGCGCGGGCCAGCTAGCTAGAGTGTTTTCGAGATTAAGACAGGAAGAAAAATGTGCACCGTGATCAAAAAACCACTACTAGCAAATAAACGTATACATTTTTTAAAATTTTTTGCGGTTCTATGCGAGCCAGCCGCACGGTTGAGGTGTCTGGAGACGCGTCTTTGTGCTGGCGTGCTAGCTAGAGTGTTTTCGGGATTAAGACAGGAAGAAAAATGTGCACCGTGATCAAAAAACCACTAATAGCAAATAAACGTAGACATTTTTTAAAAATTTTTGCGGTTCTTTGCGAGCCAGCCGCACAGTTGAGATGACTGGAGACGCGTTTCGGTGCGAGCCAGCTAGCTAGAGTGTTTTCGGGATTTAGACAGGAAGAAAAATGTGCAACGTGATCAAAAAACCACTAGGTACTAGCAAATAAACGTATACATTTTTTTTTTAATTTTTTGCGTTTCTATGCGAGGCAGCCACACGGTTGAGGTGTATGGAGACGCGTTTCGGTGCGAGCCAGCTAGCTAGAGTATTTTCGGGATTTGGACAGGAAGAAAAATGTGCACCGTGATCAAAAAACCACTAGGTACTAGCAAATAAACGTATACATTTTAAAAAAAATATTGCGGTTCTATGCTAGCCAGCCGCACGGTTGAGCAGTCTGGAAACGCGTTTCGGCGCGGGCCAGCTAGCAAGAGTGTTTTTGGGATTTAGACAGGAAGAAAAATGTGCACCGTGATCATAAAACCACTACTAGCAAATAAACGTATGCATTTTTTTAATTTTTTTGCGGTTCTATGCGAGCCAGCCGCACGGTTGAGGTGTCTGGAGACGCGCCTCGGCGCGGGCCAGCTACCTAGAGTGTTTCCGGGATCAAGACAGGAAGAAAAATGTGCACCGTGATCAAAAAACCACTACTAGCAAATAAACGTATAATTTTTTTAAATTTTTTTGCGGTTTTATGCGAGCCAGCCGCACGATTGAGAGGTCTGGAGACGCGTTTCGGCGCGGGCCAGCCAGCTAGAGTGTTTTTGGGATTGAGACAGGAAAAAAAATTTGCACCGTGATCAAAAAACCACTACTAGCAAATAAACGTATAATTTTTTTTAACTTTATTGCTGTTTTATGCGAGCCAGCCGCACGGTTGAGGTGTCTGGTGACGCGTCTCGGCGCGGGCCAGCTAGCTAGAGTGTTTTCGAGATTAAGACAGGAAGAAAAATGTGCACCGTGATCAAAAAACCACTACTAGCAAATAAACGTATACATTTTTAAAAAAATTTTGCGGTTCTATGCGAGCCAGCCGCACGGTTGAGGTGTCTGGAGACGCGTCTTTGTGCTGGCCAGCTAGCTAGAGTGTTCTCGGGATTAAGACAGGAAGAAAAATGTGCACCGTGATCAAAAAACCACTACTAGCAAATAAACGTATAATTTTTTTTAAATTTTTTTGCGGTTCTTTGCGAGGCAGCCGCACGGTTGAGGTGTCTAGAGACGCTTCTCGGCGCGGGCCAGCTAGCTAGAGTGTTTCCGGGATTAAGACAGGAAGAAAAATGTGCACCGTGATCAAAAAACCACTACTAGGAAATAAACGTGTAATTTTTTTTAAATTTTTTTGCGGTACTATGCGAGCCAGCCGCACGGTTGAGGTGTCTGGAGACGCGTCTCGGTGCGGGCCAGCTAGCTAGAGTGTTTCCGGGATTGAGACAGGAAGAAAAATGTGCACCGTGATCAAAAAACCACTACTAGCAAATAAACATATACATTAAAAAAAAAAAATTGCGGTTCTATGCGAGCCAGCCGCACGGTTGAGGTGTCTGGAGACGCGTCTTTGTGCGGGCCAGCTAGCTAGAGTGTTTTCGGGATTAAGACAGGAAGAAAAATGTGCACCGTGATCAAAAAACCACTACTAGCAAATAAACGTATACATTTTTTAAATTTTTTTGCGGTTCTTTGCGAGCCAGCCGCACAGTTGAGGTGTCTGGAGACGCGTCTTTGTGCGGGCCAGCTAGCTAGAGTGTTTTCGGGATTAAGACAGGAAGAAAAATGTGCACCGTGATCAAAAAACCACTACTAGCAAATAAACGTGTAATTTTTTTTTTAAATTTTTTGCGGTTCTATGCGAGCCAGCCGCACGGTTGAGCAGTCTGGAAACGCGTCTCGGCGCGGGCCAGCTAGCTAGAGTGTTTTCGGGATTGAGACAGGAAAAAAAACGTGCACCGTGATCAAAAAACCACTACTAGCAAATAAACGTATGCATTTTTTTAATTTTTTTGCGGTTCTATGCGAGCCAGCCGCACGGTTGAGGTGTCTGGAGACGCGCCTCGGCGCGGGCCAGCTACCTAGAGTGTTTCCGGGATTAAAACAGGAAGAAAAATGTGCACCGTGATCAAAAAACCACTACTAGCAAATAAACGTATAATTTTTTTAAATTTTTTTGCGGTTCTATGCGAGGCAGCCGCACGGTTGAGGTGTATAGAGACGCATCTCAGCGCGAACCAGCTAGATAGATTGTTTTCGGGATTTAGACAGGAAGAAAAATGTGCACCGTGATCAAAAAACCACTATTAGCAAATAAACGTATATATTTTTTTTATTTTTTTGCGGTTCTGTGCGAGCCAGCCACACGGTTGAGGTGTCTGGAGACGTGTCTCGGCGCGGACCAGCTAGCAAAAGAGTTTTTGGGATTTAGACAGGAAGAAAAAAGTGCACCGTGATCATAAAACCACTACTAGCAAATAAACGTATGCATTTTTTTAAATTTTTTGCGGTTCTATGCGAGCCAGCCGCACGGTTGAGGTGTCTGGAGACGGGTCTCGGCGCGGGCCAGCTAGCTAAAGTGTTTTCGAGATTCAGGCAGGAAGAAAAATGTGCACCGTGATCAAAAAACCACTACTAGCAAATAAACGTATAGGTTTTTTAAAATTTTTTGCGGTTCTATGCGAGCCAGCCGCACGGTTGAGGTGTCTGGAGACGCGTCTTTGTGCTGGCGTGCTAGCTAGAGTGTTTTCGGGATTAAGACAGAAAGAAAAATGTGCACCGTGATCAAAAAACCACTACTAGCAAATAAACGCATATATTTTTTAAAAATTTTTGCGGTTCTTTGCGAGCCAGCCGCACAGTTGAGGTGTCTGGAGACGCGTCTTTGTGCGGGCCAGCTAGCTAGAGTGTTTTCGGGATTAGGACAGGAAGAAAAATGTGCACCGTGATCAAAAAACCACTACTAGGAAATAAACGTATATTTTTTTTTTAATTTTTTGCGGTTCTATGCGAGCCAGCCGCACGGTTGAGGTGTCTGGAGACGCGTCTCGGCGCGGACCAGCTAGCTAGCGTATTTTCGGGATTTGGACAGGAAGAAAAATGTGCACCGTGATCAAAAAACCACTAGGTACTAGCAAATAAACGTATACATTTTAAAAAAAATATTGCGGTTCTATGCGAGCCAGCCGCACGGTTGAGCAGTCTGGAAACGCGTTTCGGCGCGGGCCAGCTAGCAAGAGTGTTTTTGGGATATAGACAGGAAGAAAAATGTGCACCGTGATCATAAAACCACTACTAGCAAATAAACGTATGAATTTTTTTAATTTTTTTGCGGTTCTATGCGAGCCAGCCGCACGGTTGAGGTGTCTGGAGACGCGCCTCGGCGCGGGCCAGCTACCTAGAGTGTTTCCGGGATTAAGACAGGAAGAAAAATGTGCACCGTGATCAAAAAACCACTACTAGCAAATAAACGTATAATTTTTTTAAATTTTTTTGCGGTTCTATGCGAGCCAGCCGCACGATTGAGAGGTCTGGAGACGCGTTTCGGCGCGGGCCAGCTAGCTAGAGTGTTTTTGGGATTGAGATTGGAAAAAAAATTTGCACCGTGATCAAAAAACCACTACTAGCAAATAAACGTATAATTTTTTTTTTAACTTTATTGCTGTTTTATGCGAGCCAGCCGCACGGTTGAGGTGTCTGGTGACGCGTCTTTGTGCTGGCCAGCTAGCTAGAGTGTTCTCGGGATTAAGACAGGAAGAAAAATGTGCACCGTGATCAAAAAACCACTACTAGCAAATAAACGTATAATTTTTTTTAAATTTTTTTGCGGTTCTTTGCGAGGCAGCCGCACGGTTGAGGTGTCTAGAGACGCTTCTCGGCGCGGGCCAGCTAGCTAGAGTGTTTCCGGGATTAAGACAGGAAGAAAAATGTGCACCGTGATCAAAAAACCACTACTAGGAAATAAACGTATAATTTTTTTTAAAATTTTTTGCGGTACTATGCGAGCCAGCCGCACGGTTGAGGTGTCTGGAGACGCGTCTCGGTGCGGGCCAGCTAGCTAGAGTGTTTCCGGGATTGAGACAGGAAGAAAAATGTGCACCGTGATCAAAAAACCACTACTAGCAAATAAACATATACATTTAAAAAAAAAAATTGCGGTTCTATGCGAGCCAGCCGCACGGTTGAGGTGTCTGGAGACGCGTCTTTGTGCGGGCCAGCTAGCTAGAGTGATTTCGGGATTAATACAGGAAGAAAAATGTGCACCGTGATCAAAAAACCACTACTAGCAAATAAACGTATACATTTTTTAAAATTTTTTGCGGTTCTTTGCGAGCCAGCCGCACAGTTGAGGTGTCTGGAGACGCGTCTTTGTGCGGGCCAGCTAGCTAGAGTGATTTCGGGATTAATACAGGAAGAAAAATGTGCACCGTGATCAAAAAACCACTACTAGCAAATAAACGTATAATTTTTTTTTTAAATTTTTTGCGGTTCTATGCGAGCCAGCCGCACGTTTGAGCAGTTTGGAAACGCGTCTCGGTGCGGGCCAGCTAGCTAGAGTGTTTTCGGGATTGAGACAGGAAAAAAAACGTGCACCGTGATCAAAAAACCACTACTAGCAAATAAACGTATGCATTTTTTTAATTTTTTTGCGGTTCTATGCGAGCCAGCCGCACGGTTGAGGTGTCTGGAGACGCGCCTCGGCGCGGGCCAGCTACCTAGAGTGTTTCCGGGATTAAAACAGGAAGAAAAATGTGCACCGTGATCAAAAAACCACTACTAGCAAATAAACGTATAATTTTTTTAAATTTTTTTGCGGTTCTATGCGAGCCAGCCGCACGATTGAGAGGTCTGGAGACGCGTTTCGGCGCGGGCCAGCTAGCTAGAGTGTTTTTGGGATTGAGACAGGAAAAAAAATTTGCACCGTGATCAAAAAACCACTACTAGCAAATAAACGTATAATTTTTTTTTAACTTTATTGCTGTTTTATGCGAGCCAGCCGCACGGTTGAGGTGTCTGGTGACGCGTCTCGGCGCGGGCCAGCTAGCTAGAGTGTTTTCGAGATTAAGACAGGAAGAAAAATGTGCACCGTGATCAAAAAACCACTACTAGCAAATAAACGTATACATTTTTTTAAATTTTTTGCGGTTCTATGCGAGCCAGCCGCACGGTTGAGGTGTCTGGAGACGCGTCTTTGTGCTGGCGTGCTAGCTAGAGCGTTTTCGGGATTAAGACAGGAAGAAAAATGTGCACCGTGATCAAAAAACCACTAATAGCAAATAAACGTAGACATTTTTTAAAAAATTTTGCGGTTCTTTGCGAGCCAGCCGCACAGTTGAGATGTCTGGAGACGCGTTTCGGTGCGAGCCAGCTAGCTAGAGTGTTTTCGGGATTTAGACAGGAAGAAAAATGTGCAACGTGATCAAAAAACCACTAGGTACTAGCAAATAAACGTATACATTTTTTTTTTAATTTTTTGCGGTTCTATGCGAGGCAGCCACACGGTTGAGGTGTATGGAGACGCGTTTCGGTGCGAGCCAGCTAGCTAGAGTATTTTCGGGATTTGGACAGGAAGAAAAATGTGCACCGTGATCAAAAAACCACTAGGTACTAGCAAATAAACGTATACATTTTAAAAAAAATATTGCGGTTCTATGCGAGCCAGCCGCACGGTTGAGCAGTCTGGAAACGCGTTTCGGCGCGGGCCAGCTAGCAAGAGTGTTTTTGGGATTTAGACAGGAAGAAAAATGTGCACCGTGATCATAAAACCACTACTAGCAAATAAACGTATGCATTTTTTTAATTTTTTTGCGGTTCTATGCGAGCCAGCCGCACGGTTGAGGTGTCTGGAGACGCGCCTCGGCGCGGGCCAGCTACCTAGAGTGTTTCCGGGATTAAGACAGGAAGAAAAATGTGCACCGTGATCAAAAAACCACTACTAGCAAATAAACGTATAATTTTTTTAAATTTTTTTGCGGTTCTATGCGAGCCAGCCGCACGATTGAGAGGTCTGGAGACGCGTTTCGGCGCGGGCCAGCTAGGTAGAGTGTTTTTGGGATTGAGACAGGAAAAAAAATTTGCACCGTGATCAAAAAACCACTACTAGCAAATAAACGTATATTTTTTTTTTAACTTTATTGCTGTTTTATGCGAGCCAGCCGCACGGTTGAGGTGTCTGGTGACGCGTCTCGGCGCGGGCCAGCTAGCTAGAGTGTTTTCGAGATTAAGACAGGAAGAAAAATGTGCACCGTGATCAAAAAACCACTACTAGCAAATAAACGTATACATTTTTTAAAATTTTTTGCGGTTCTATGCGAGCCAGCCGCACGGTTGAGGTGTCTGGAGACGCGTCTTTGTGCTGGCCAGCTAGCTAGAGTGTTCTCGGGATTAAGACAGGAAGAAAAATGTGCACCGTGATCAAAAAACCACTACTAGCAAATAAACGTATAATTTTTTTTAAATTTTTTTGCGGTTCTTTGCGAGGCAGCCGCACGGTTGAGGTGTCTAGAGACGCTTCTCGGCGCGGGCCAGCTAGCTAGAGTGTTTCCGGGATTAAGACAGGAAGAAAAATGTGCACCGTGATCAAAAAACCACTACTAGGAAATAAACGTATAATTTTTTTTAAAATTTTTTGCGGTACTATGCGAGCCAGCCGCACGGTTGAGGTGTCTGGAGACGCGTCTCGGTGCGGGCCAGCTAGCTAGAGTGTTTCCGGGATTGAGATAGGAAGAAAAATGTGCACCGTGATCAAAAAACCACTACTAGCAAATAAACGTATACATTTTTTAAAAATTTTTGCGGTTCTTTGCGAGCCAGCCGCACAGTTGAGGTGTCTGGAGACGCGTCATTGTGCGGGCCAGCTAGCTAGAGTGTTTTCGGGATTAAGACAGGAAGAAAAATGTGCACCGTGATCAAAAAACCACTACTAGCAAATAAACGTATAATTTTTTTTTTTAATTTTTTGCGGTTCTATGCGAGCCAGCCGCACGGTTGAGGTGTCTGGAGACGGGTCTCGGCGCGGGCCAGCTAGCTAAAGTGTTTTCGAGATTCAGGCAGGAAGAAAAATGTGCACCGTGATCAAAAAACCACTACTAGCAAATAAACGTATAGGTTTTTTAAAATTTTTTGCGGTTCTATGCGAGCCAGCCGCACGGTTGAGGTGTCTGGAGACGCGTCTTTGTGCTGGCGTGCTAGCTAGAGTGTTTTCGGGATTAAGACAGAAAGAAAAATGTGCACCGTGATCAAAAAACCACTACTAGCAAATAAACGCATATATTTTTTAAAAATTTTTGCGGTTCTTTGCGAGCCAGCCGCACAGTTGAGGTGTCTGGAGACGCGTCTTTGTGCGGGCCAGCTAGCTAGAGTGTTTTCGGGATTAGGACAGGAAGAAAAATGTGCACCGTGATCAAAAAACCACTACTAGGAAATAAACGTATATTTTTTTTTTAATTTTTTGCGGTTCTATGCGAGCCAGCCGCACGGTTGAGGTGTCTGGAGACGCGTCTCGGCGCGGACCAGCTAGCTAGCGTATTTTCGGGATTTGGACAGGAAGAAAAATGTGCACCGTGATCAAAAAACCACTAGGTACTAGCAAATAAACGTATACATTTTAAAAAAAATATTGCGGTTCTATGCGAGCCAGCCGCACGGTTGAGCAGTCTGGAAACGCGTTTCGGCGCGGGCCAGCTAGCAAGAGTGTTTTTGGGATATAGACAGGAAGAAAAATGTGCACCGTGATCATAAAACCACTACTAGCAAATAAACGTATGAATTTTTTTAATTTTTTTGCGGTTCTATGCGAGCCAGCCGCACGGTTGAGGTGTCTGGAGACGCGCCTCGGCGCGGGCCAGCTACCTAGAGTGTTTCCGGGATTAAGACAGGAAGAAAAATGTGCACCGTGATCAAAAAACCACTACTAGCAAATAAACGTATAATTTTTTTAAATTTTTTTGCGGTTCTATGCGAGCCAGCCGCACGATTGAGAGGTCTGGAGACGCGTTTCGGCGCGGGCCAGCTAGCTAGAGTGTTTTTGGGATTGAGAATGGAAAAAAAATTTGCACCGTGATCAAAAAACCACTACTAGCAAATAAACGTATAATTTTTTTTTTAACTTTATTGCTGTTTTATGCGAGCCAGCCGCACGGTTGAGGTGTCTGGTGACGCGTCTTTGTGCTGGCCAGCTAGCTAGAGTGTTCTCGGGATTAAGACAGGAAGAAAAATGTGCACCGTGATCAAAAAACCACTACTAGCAAATAAACGTATAATTTTTTTTAAATTTTTTTGCGGTTCTTTGCGAGGCAGCCGCACGGTTGAGGTGTCTAGAGACGCTTCTCGGCGCGGGCCAGCTAGCTAGAGTGTTTCCGGGATTAAGACAGGAAGAAAAATGTGCACCGTGATCAAAAAACCACTACTAGGAAATAAACGTATAATTTTTTTTAAAATTTTTTGCGGTACTATGCGAGCCAGCCGCACGGTTGAGGTGTCTGGAGACGCGTCTCGGTGCGGGCCAGCTAGCTAGAGTGTTTCCGGGATTGAGACAGGAAGAAAAATGTGCACCGTGATCAAAAAACCACTACTAGCAAATAAACATATACATTTAAAAAAAAAAATTGCGGTTCTATGCGAGCCAGCCGCACGGTTGAGGTGTCTGGAGACGCGTCTTTGTGCGGGCCAGCTAGCTAGAGTGTTTTCGGGATTAAGACAGGAAGAAAAATGTGCACCGTGATCAAAAAACCACTACTAGCAAATAAACGTATAATTTTTTTTTTTAAATTTTTTGCGGTTCTATGCGAGCCAGCCGCACGTTTGAGCAGTTTGGAAACGCGTCTCGGTGCGGGCCAGCTAGCTAGAGTGTTTTCGGGATTGAGACAGGAAAAAAAACGTGCACCGTGATCAAAAAACCACTACTAGCAAATAAACGTATGCATTTTTTTAATTTTTTTGCGGTTCTATGCGAGCCAGCCGCACGGTTGAGGTGTCTGGAGACGCGCCTCGGCGCGGGCCAGCTACCTAGAGTGTTTCCGGGATTAAAACAGGAAGAAAAATGTGCACCGTGATCAAAAAACCACTACTAGCAAATAAACGTATAATTTTTTTAAATTTTTTTGCGGTTCTATGCGAGCCAGCCGCACGATTGAGAGGTCTGGAGACGCGTTTCGGCGCGGGCCAGCTAGCTAGAGTGTTTTTGGGATTGAGACAGGAAAAAAAATTTGCACCGTGATCAAAAAACCACTACTAGCAAATAAACGTATAATTTTTTTTTAACTTTATTGCTGTTTTATGCGAGCCAGCCGCGCGGTTGAGGTGTCTGGTGACGCGTCTCGGCGCGGGCCAGCTAGCTAGAGTGTTTTCGAGATTAAGACAGGAAGAAAAATGTGCACCGTGATCAAAAAACCACTACTAGCAAATAAACGTATACATTTTTTTAAATTTTTTGCGGTTCTATGCGAGCCAGCCGCACGGTTGAGGTGTCTGGAGACGCGTCTTTGTGCTGGCGTGCTAGCTAGAGCATTTTCGGGATTAAGACAGGAAGAAAAATGTGCACCGTGATCAAAAAACCACTAATAGCAAATAAACGTAGACATTTTTTAAAAAATTTTGCGGTTCTTTGCGAGCCAGCCGCACAGTTGAGATGTCTGGAGACGCGTTTCGGTGCGAGCCAGCTAGCTAGAGTGTTTTCGGGATTTAGACAGGAAGAAAAATGTGCAACGTGATCAAAAAACCACTAGGTACTAGCAAATAAACGTATACATTTTTTTTTTAATTTTTTGCGGTTCTATGCGAGGCAGCCACACGGTTGAGGTGTATGGAGACGCGTTTCGGTGCGAGCCAGCTAGCTAGAGTATTTTCGGGATTTGGACAGGAAGAAAAATGTGCACCGTGATCAAAAAACCACTAGGTACTAGCAAATAAACGTATACATTTTAAAAAAAATATTGCGGTTCTATGCGAGCCAGCCGCACGGTTGAGCAGTCTGGAAACGCGTTTCGGCGCGGGCCAGCTAGCAAGAGTGTTTTTGGGATTTAGACAGGAAGAAAAATGTGCACCGTGATCATAAAACCACTACTAGCAAATAAACGTATGCATTTTTTTAATTTTTTTGCGGTTCTATGCGAGCCAGCCGCACGGTTGAGGTGTCTGGAGACGCGCCTCGGCGCGGGCCAGCTACCTAGAGTGTTTCCGGGATTAAGACAGGAAGAAAAATGTGCACCGTGATCAAAAAACCACTACTAGCAAATAAACGTATAATTTTTTTAAATTTTTTTGCGGTTCTATGCGAGCCAGCCGCACGATTGAGAGGTCTGGAGACGCGTTTCGGCGCGGGCCAGCTAGGTAGAGTGTTTATGGGATTGAGACAGGAAAAAAAATTTGCACCGTGATCAAAAAACCACTACTAGCAAATAAACGTATATTTTTTTTTTAACTTTATTGCTGTTTTATGCGAGCCAGCCGCACGGTTGAGGTGTCTGGTGACGCGTCTCGGTGCGGGCCAGCTAGCTAGAGTGTTTCCGGGATTGAGACAGGAAGAAAAATGTGCACCGTGATCAAAAAACCACTACTAGCAAATAAACGTATACATTTTTTAAAATTTTTTGCGGTTCTTTGCGAGCCAGCCGCACAGTTGAGGTGTCTGGAGACGCGTCATTGTGCGGGCCAGCTAGCTAGAGTGTTTTCGGGATTAAGACAGGAAGAAAAATGTGCACCGTGATCAAAAAACCACTACTAGCAAATAAACGTATAATTTTTTTTTTTAATTTTTTGCGGTTCTATGCGAGCCAGCCGCACGGTTGAGCAGTCTGGAAACGCGTCTCGGCGCGGGCCAGCTAGCTAGAGTGTTTTCGGGATTGAGACAGGAAAAAAAACGTGCACCGTGATCAAAAAACCACTACTAGCAAATAAACGTATGCATTTTTTTAATTTTTTTGCGGTTCTATGCGAGCCAGCCGCACGGTTGAGGTGTCTGGAGACGCGCCTCGGCGCGGGCCAGCTACCTAGAGTGTTTCCGGGATTAAAACAGGAAGAAAAATGTGCACCGTGATCAAAAAACCACTACTAGCAAATAAACGTATAATTTTTTTAAATTTTTTTGCGGTTCTATGCGAGCCAGCCGCACGATTGAGAGGTCTGGAGACGCGTTTCGGCGCGGGCCAGCTAGCTAGAGTGTTTTTGGGATTGAGACAGGAAAAAAAATTTGCACCGTGATCAAAAAACCACTACTAGCAAATAAACGTATAATTTTTTTTTAACTTTATTGCTGTTTTATGCGAGCCAGCCGCACGGTTGAGGTGTCTGGTGACGCGTCTCGGCGCGGGCCAGCTAGCTAGAGTGTTTTCGAGATTAAGACAGGAAGAAAAATGTGTACCGTGATCAAAAAACCACTACTAGCAAATAAACGTATACATTTTTTAAAATTTTTTGCGGTTCTTTGCGAGCCAGCCGCACAGTTGAGGTGTCTGGAGACGCGTCTTTGTGCGAGCCAGCTAGCTAGAGTGTTTTCGGGATTGAGACAGGAAAAAAAACGTGCACCGTGATCAAAAAACCACTACTAGCAAATAAACGTATAATTTTTTTTTAACTTTATTGCTGTTTTATGCGAGCCAGCCGCACGGTTGAGGTGTCTGGAGACGCGCCTCGGCGCGGGCCAGCTACCTAGAGTGTTTCCGGGATTAAAACAGGAAGAAAAATGTGCACCGTGATCAAAAAACCACTACTAGCAAATAAACGTATAATTTTTTTAAATTTTTTTGCGGTTCTATGCGAGCCAGCCGCACGATTGAGAGGTCTGGAGACGCGTTTCGGCGCGGGCCAGCTAGCTAGAGTGTTTTTGGGATTGAGACAGGAAAAAAAATTTGCACCGTGATCAAAAAACCACTACTAGCAAATAAACGTATAATTTTTTTTTAACTTTATTGCTGTTTTATGCGAGCCAGCCGCACGGTTGAGGTGTCTGGTGACGCGTCTCGGCGCGGGCCAGCTCGCTAGAGTGTTTTCGAGATTAAGACAGGAAGAAAAATGTGCACCGTGATCAAAAAACCACTACTAGCAAATAAACGTATACATTTTTTAAAATTTTTTGCGGTTCTATGCGAGCCAGCCGCACGGTTGAGGTGTCTGGAGACGCGTCTTTGTGCTGGCGTGCTAGCTAGAGTGTTTTCGGGATTAAGACAGGAAGAAAAATGTGCACCGTGATCAAAAAACCACTAATAGCAAATAAACGTAGACATTTTTTAAAAATTTTTGCGGTTCTTTGCGAGCCAGCCGCACAGTTGAGATGTCTGGAGACGCGTTTCGGTGCGAGCCAGCTAGCTAGAGTGTTTTCGGGATTTAGACAGGAAGAAAAATGTGCAACGTGATCAAAAAACCACTAGGTACTAGCAAATAAACGTATACATTTTTTTTTTAATTTTTTGCGGTTCTATGCGAGGCAGCCACACGGTTGAGGTGTATGGAGACGCGTTTCGGTGCGAGCCAGCTAGCTAGAGTATTTTCGGGATTTGGACAGGAAGAAAAATGTGCACCGTGATCAAAAAACCACTAGGTACTAGCAAATAAACGTATACATTTTAAAAAAAATATTGCGGTTCTATGCGAGCCAGCCGCACGGTTGAGCAGTCTGGAAACGCGTTTCGGCGCGGGCCAGCTAGCAAGAGTCTTTTTGGGATTTAGACAGGAAGAAAAATGTGCACCGTGATCATAAAACCACTACTAGCAAATAAACGTATGCATTTTTTTAATTTTTTTGCGGTTCTATGCGAGCCAGCCGCACGGTTGAGGTGTCTGGAGACGCGCCTGGGCGCGGGCCAGCTACCTAGAGTGTTTCCGGGATTAAGACAGGAAGAAAAATGTGCACCGTGATCAAAAAACCACTACTAGCAAATAAACGTATAATTTTTTTGCGGTTCTATGCGAGCCAGCCGCACGATTGAGAGGTCTGGAGACGCGTTTCGGCGCGGGCCAGCTAGCTAGAGTGTTTTTGGGATTGAGACAGGAAAAAAAATTTGCACCGTGATCAAAAAACCACTACTAGCAAATAAACGTATATTTTTTTTTTAACTTTATTGCTGTTTTATGCGAGCCAGCCGCATGGTTGAGGTGTCTGGTGACGCGTCTCGGCGCGGGCCAGCTAGCTAGAGTGTTTTCGAGATTAAGACAGGAAGAAAAATGTGCACCGTGATCAAAAAACCACTACTAGCAAATAAACGTATACATTTTTTAAATTTTTTTGCGGTTCTATGCGAGCCAGCCGCACGGTTGAGGTGTCTGGAGACGCGTCTTTGTGCTGGCCAGCTAGCTAGAGTGTTCTCGGGATTAAGACAGGAAGAAAAATGTGCACCGTGATCAAAAAACCACTACTAGCAAATAAACGTATAATTTTTTTTAAATTTTTTTGCGGTTCTTTGCGAGGCAGCCGCACGGTTGAGGTGTCTAGAGACGCTTCTCGGCGCGGGCCAGCTAGCTAGAGTGTTTCCGGGATTAAGACAGGAAAAAAAATGTGCACCGTGATCAAAAAACCACTACTAGGAAATAAACGTATAATTTTTATTAAAATTTTTTGCGGTACTATGCGAGCCAGCCGCACGGTTGAGGTGTCTGGAGACGCGTCTCGGTGCGGGCCAGCTAGCTAGATTGTTTCCGGGATTGAGACAGGAAGAAAAATGTGCACCGTGATCAAAAAACCACTACTAGCAAATAAACATACACATTAAAAAAAAAAAAATTGCGGTTCTATGCGAGCCAGCCGCACGGTTGAGGTGTCTGGAGACGCGTCTTTGTGCGGGCCAGCTAGCTAGAGTGTTTTCGGGATTAAGACAGGAAGAAAAATGTGCACCGTGATCAAAAAACCACTACTAGCAAATAAACGTATACATTTTTTAAAATTTTTTGCGGTTCTTTGCGAGCCAGCCGCACAGTTGAGGTGTCTGGAGACGCGTCTTTGTGCGGGCCAGCTAGCTAGAGTGTTTTCGGGATTAAGACAGGAAGAAAAATGTGCACCGTGATCAAAAAACCACTACTAGCAAATAAACGTATAATTTTTTTTTTAATTTTTTTGCGGTTCTATGCGAGCCAGCCGCACGGTTGAGCAGTCTGGAAACGCGTCTCGGCGCGGGCCAGCTAGCTAGAGTGTTTTCGGGATTGAGACAGGAAAAAAAACGTGCACCGTGATCATAAAACCACTACTAGCAAATAAACGTATGCATTTTTTTAATTTTTTTGCGGTTCTATGCGAGCCAGCCGCACGGTTGAGGTGTCTGGAGACGCGCCTTGGCGCGGGCCAGCTACCTAGAGTGTTTCCGGGATTAAGACAGGAAGAAAAATGTGCACCGTGATCAAAAAACCACTACTAGCAAATAAACGTATAATTTTTTTAAATTTTTTTGCGGTTCTATGCGAGCCAGCCGCACGATTGAGAGGTCTGGAGACGCGTTTCGGCGCGGGCCAGCTAGCTAGAGTGTTTTTGGGATTGAGACAGGAAAAAAAATTTGCACCGTGATCAAAAAACCACTACTAGCAAATAAACGTATAATTTTTTTTTAACTTTATTGCTGTTTTATGCGAGCCAGCCGCACGGTTGAGGTGTCTGGAGACGCGCCTCGGCGCGGGCCAGCTACCTAGAGTGTTTCCGGGATTAAAACAGGAAGAAAAATGTGCACCGTGATCAAAAAACCACTACTAGCAAATAAACGTATAATTTTTTTAAATTTTTTTGCGGTTCTATGCGAGCCAGCCGCACGATTGAGAGGTCTGGAGACGCGTTTCGGCGCGGGCCAGCTAGCTAGAGTGTTTTTGGGATTGAGACAGGAAAAAAAATTTGCACCGTGATCAAAAAACCACTACTAGCAAATAAACGTATAATTTTTTTTTAACTTTATTGCTGTTTTATGCGAGCCAGCCGCACGGTTGAGGTGTCTGGTGACGCGTCTCGGCGCGGGCCAGCTAGCTAGAGTGTTTTCGAGATTAAGACAGGAAGAAAAATGTGCACCGTGATCAAAAAACCACTACTAGCAAATAAACGTATACATTTTTTAAAATTTTTTGCGGTTCTATGCGAGCCAGCCGCACGGTTGAGGTGTCTGGAGACGCGTCTTTGTGCTGGCGTGCTAGCTAGAGTGTTTTCGGGATTAAGACAGGAAGAAAAATGTGCACCGTGATCAAAAAACCACTAATAGCAAATAAACGTAGACATTTTTTAAAAATTTTTGCGGTTCTTTGCGAGCCAGCCGCACAGTTGAGATGTCTGGAGACGCGTTTCGGTGCGAGCCAGCTAGCTAGAGTGTTTTCGGGATTTAGACAGGAAGAAAAATGTGCAACGTGATCAAAAAACCACTAGGTACTAGCAAATAAACGTATACATTTTTTTTTTAATTTTTTGCGGTTCTATGCGAGGCAGCCACACGGTTGAGGTGTATGGAGACGCGTTTCGGTGCGAGCCAGCTAGCTAGAGTATTTTCGGGATTTGGACAGGAAGAAAAATGTGCACCGTGATCAAAAAACCACTAGGTACTAGCAAATAAACGTATACATTTTAAAAAAAATATTGCGGTTCTATGCGAGCCAGCCGCACGGTTGAGCAGTCTGGAAACGCGTTTCGGCGCGGGCCAGCTAGCAAGAGTCTTTTTGGGATTTAGACAGGAAGAAAAATGTGCACCGTGATCATAAAACCACTACTAGCAAATAAACGTATGCATTTTTTTAATTTTTTTGCGGTTCTATGCGAGCCAGCCGCACGGTTGAGGTGTCTGGAGACGCGCCTGGGCGCGGGCCAGCTACCTAGAGTGTTTCCGGGATTAAGACAGGAAGAAAAATGTGCACCGTGATCAAAAAACCACTACTAGCAAATAAACGTATAATTTTTTTGCGGTTCTATGCGAGCCAGCCGCACGATTGAGAGGTCTGGAGACGCGTTTCGGCGCGGGCCAGCTAGCTAGAGTGTTTTTGGGATTGAGACAGGAAAAAAAATTTGCACCGTGATCAAAAAACCACTACTAGCAAATAAACGTATATTTTTTTTTTAACTTTATTGCTGTTTTATGCGAGCCAGCCGCATGGTTGAGGTGTCTGGTGACGCGTCTCGGCGCGGGCCAGCTAGCTAGAGTGTTTTCGAGATTAAGACAGGAAGAAAAATGTGCACCGTGATCAAAAAACCACTACTAGCAAATAAACGTATACATTTTTTAAATTTTTTTGCGGTTCTATGCGAGCCAGCCGCACGGTTGAGGTGTCTGGAGACGCGTCTTTGTGCTGGCCAGCTAGCTAGAGTGTTCTCGGGATTAAGACAGGAAGAAAAATGTGCACCGTGATCAAAAAACCACTACTAGCAAATAAACGTATAATTTTTTTTAAATTTTTTTGCGGTTCTTTGCGAGGCAGCCGCACGGTTGAGGTGTCTAGAGACGCTTCTCGGCGCGGGCCAGCTAGCTAGAGTGTTTCCGGGATTAAGACAGGAAAAAAAATGTGCACCGTGATCAAAAAACCACTACTAGGAAATAAACGTATAATTTTTTTTAATACTTTTTGCGGTACTATGCGAGCCAGCCGCACGGTTGAGGTGTCTGGAGACGCGTCTCGGTGCGGGCCAGCTAGCTAGATTGTTTCCGGGATTGAGACAGGAAGAAAAATGTGCACCGTGATCAAAAAACCACTACTAGCAAATAAACATACACATTAAAAAAAAAAAAATTGCGGTTCTATGCGAGCCAGCCGCACGGTTGAGGTGTCTGGAGACGCGTCTTTGTGCGGGCCAGCTAGCTAGAGTGTTTTCGGGATTAAGACAGGAAGAAAAATGTGCACCGTGATCAAAAAACCACTACTAGCAAATAAACGTATACATTTTTTAAAATTTTTTGCGGTTCTTTGCGAGCCAGCCGCACAGTTGAGGTGTCTGGAGACGCGTCTTTGTGCGGGCCAGCTAGCTAGAGTGTTTTCGGGATTAAGACAGGAAGAAAAATGTGCACCGTGATCAAAAAACCACTACTAGCAAATAAACGTATAATTTTTTTTTTAATTTTTTTGCGGTTCTATGCGAGCCAGCCGCACGGTTGAGCAGTCTGGAAACGCGTCTCGGCGCGGGCCAGCTAGCTAGAGTGTTTTCGGGATTGAGACAGGAAAAAAAACGTGCACCGTGATCATAAAACCACTACTAGCAAATAAACGTATGCATTTTTTTAATTTTTTTGCGGTTCTATGCGAGCCAGCCGCACGGTTGAGGTGTCTGGAGACGCGCCTTGGCGCGGGCCAGCTACCTAGAGTGTTTCCGGGATTAAGACAGGAAGAAAAATGTGCACCGTGATCAAAAAACCACTACTAGCAAATAAACGTATAATTTTTTTAAATTTTTTTGCGGTTCTATGCGAGCCAGCCGCACGATTGAGAGGTCTGGAGACGCGTTTCGGCGCGGGCCAGCTAGCTAGAGTGTTTTTGGGATTGAGACAGGAAAAAAAATTTGCACCGTGATCAAAAAACCACTACTAGCAAATAAACGTATAATTTTTTTTTAACTTTATTGCTGTTTTATGCGAGCCAGCCGCACGGTTGAGGTGTCTGGTGACGCGTCTCGGCGCGGGCCAGCTAGCTAGACTGTTTTCGAGATTAAGACAGGAAGAAAAATGTGTACCGTGATCAAAAAACCACTACTAGCAAATAAACGTATACATTTTTTAAAATTTTTTGCGGTTCTTTGCGAGCCAGCCGCACAGTTGAGGTGTCTGGAGACGCGTCTTTGTGCGAGCCAGCTAGCTAGAGTGTTTTCGGGATTAAGACAGAAAGAAAAATGTGTACCGTGATCAAAAAACCACTACTAGGAAATAAACGTATAATTTTTTTTTTAAATTTTTTGCGGTTCTATGCGAGCCAGCCGCACGGTTGAGCAGTCTGGAAACGCGTCTCGGCGCAAGCCAGCTAGCAAGAGTGTTTTTGGGATTTAGACAGGAAGAAAACTGTGCACCGTGATCATAAAACCACTACTAGCAAATAAACGTATGCATTTTTTTAATTTTTTTGCGGTTCTATGCGAGCCAGCCGCACGGTTGAGGTGTCTGGAGACGCGCCTCGGCGCGGCCCAGCTACGTAGAGTGTTTCCGGGATTAAGACAGGAAGAAAAATATGCACCGTGATCAAAAAACCACTACTAGCAAATAAACGTATAATTTTTTTAAATTTTTTTGCGGTTCTATGCGAGCCAGCCGCACGATTGAGAGGTCTGGAGACGCGTTTCGGCGCGGGCCAGCTAGCTAGAGTGTTTTTGGGATTGAGACAGGAAAAAAAATTTGCACCGTGATCAAAAAACCACTACTAGCAAATAAACGTATAATTTTTTTTTAACTTTATTGCTGTTTTATGCGAGCCAGCCGCACGGTTGAGGTGTCTGGTGACGCGTCTCGGCGCGGGCCAGCTAGCTAGAGTGTTTTCGAGATTAAGACAGGAAGAAAAATGTGCACCGTGATCAAAAAACCACTACTAGCAAATAAACGTATACATTTTTTAAAATTTTTTGCGGTTCTATGCGAGCCAGCCGCACGGTTGAGGTGTCTGGAGACGCGTCTTTGTGCTGGCCAGCTAGCTAGAGTGTTCTCGGGATTAAGACAGGAAGAAAAATGTGCGCCGTGATCAAAAAACCACTACTAGCAAATAAACGTATAATTTTTTTTAATTTTTTTGCGGTACTATGCGAGCCAGCCGCACGGTTGAGGAGTCTGGAGACGCGTCTCGGTGCGGGCCAGCTAGCTAGAGTGTTTCCGGGATTGAGACAGGAAAAAAAATGTGCACCGTGATCAAAAAACCACTACTAGCAAATAAACATATACATTTTAAAAAAAAAATTGCGGTTCTATGCGAGCCAGCCGCACGGTTGAGGTGTCTGGAGACGCGTCTTTGTGCTGGCCAGCTAGCTAGAGTGTTCTCGGGATTAAGACAGGAAGAAAAATGTGCACCGTGATCAAAAAACCACTACTAGCAAATAAACGTATAATTTTTTTTAATTTTTTTGCGGTACTATGCGAGCCAGCCGCACGGTTGAGGAGTCTGGAGACGCGTCTCGGTGCGGGCCAGCTAGCTAGAGTGTTTTCGGGATTTAGACAGGAAGAAAAATGTGCACCGTGATCAAAAAACCACTATTAGCAAATAAACGTATATATTTTTTTTATTTTTTGCGGTTCTATGCGAGGCAGCCGCACGGTTGAGGTGTATGGAGACGCATCTCAGCGCGAACCAGCTAGATAGAGTGTTTTCGGGATTTAGACAGGAAGAAAAATGTGCACCGTGATCAAAAAACCACTATTAGCAAATAAACGTATATATTTTTTTTATTTTTTGCGGTTCTGTGCGAGCCAGCCGCACGGTTGAGGTGTATGGAGACGCATCTCAGCGCGAACCAGCTAGATAGAGTGTTTTCGGGATTTAGACAGGAAGAAAAATGTGCACCGTGATCAAAAAACCACTACTAGCAAATAAACGTATACGTTTTTTAAAATTTTTTGCCGTTCTATGCGAGCCAGCCGCACGGTTGAGGTGTCTGGAGACGCGTCTTTGTGCGGGCCAGCTAGCTAGAGTGTTTTCGGGTTTAAGACAGGAAGAAAAATGTGCACCGTGATCAAAAAACCACTACTAGCAAATAAACGTATACATTTTTTAAAAAATTTTGCGGTTCTTTGCGAACCAGCCGCACAGTTGAGGTGTCTGGAGACGCGTCTTTGTGCGGGCCAGCTAGCTAGAGTGTTTTCGGGATTAATACAGGAAGAAAAATGTGCACCGTGATCAAAAAACCACTACTAGCAAATAAACGTATAATTTTTTTTTTTTAAATTTTTGCGGTTCTTTGCGAGCCAGCCGCACGTTTGAGCAGTCTGGAAACGCGTCTCGGTGCGGGCCAGCTAGCTAGAGTGTTTTCGGGATTGAGACAGGAAAAAAAACGTGCACCGTGATCAAAAAACCACTACTAGCAAATAAACGTATGCATTTTTTTAATTTTTTTGCGGTTCTATGCGAGCCACCCGCACGGTTGAGGTGTCTGGAGACGCGCCTCGGCGCGGGCCAGCTACTTAGAGTGTTTCCGGGATTAAAACAGGAAGAAAAATGTGCACCGTGATCAAAAAACCACTACTAGCAAATAAACGTATAATTTTTTTAAATTTTTTTGCGGTTCTATGCGAGCCAGCCGCACGATTGAGAGGTCTGGAGACGCGTTTCGGCGCGGGCAAGCTAGCTAGAGTGTTTTTGGGATTGAGACAGGAAAAAAAATTTGCACCGTGATCAAAAAACCACTACTAGCAAATAAACGTATAATTTTTTTTTAACTTTATTGCTGTTTTATGCGAGCCAGCCGCACGGTTGAGGTGTCTGGTGACGCGTCTCGGCGCGGGCCAGCTAGCTAGAGTGTTTTCGAGATTAAGACAGGAAGAAAAATGTGCACCGTGATCAAACAACCACTACTAGCAAATAAACGTATACATTTTTTAAAATTTTTTGCGGTTCTATGCGAGCCAGCCGCACGGTTGAGGTGTCTAGAGACGCGTCTTTGTGCTGGCGTGCTAGCTAGAGTGTTTTCGGGATTAAGACAGGAAGAAAAATGTGCACCGTGATCAAAAAACCACTAATAGCAAATAAACGTAGACATTTTTTAAAAATTTTGGCGGTTCTTTGCGAGCCAGCCGCACGGTTGAGGTGTCTGGAGACGCGTCTTTGTGCTGGCGTACTAGCTAGAGTGTTTTCGGGATTAAGACAGGAAGAAAAATGTGCACCGTGATCAAAAAACCACTAATAGCAAATAAACGTAGACATTTTTTAAAAATTTTTTGCGGTTCTATGCGAGTCAGCCGCACGGTTGAGGTGTACGGAGACGCATCACAGCGCGAACCAGCTAGATAGAGTGTTTTCGGGATTAAGACAGGAAGAAAAATGTGCACCGTGATCAAAAAACCACTATTAGCAAATAAACGTATATATTTTTTTTAATTTTTTTGCGGTTCTTTGCGAACCAGCCACACGGTTGAGGTGTCTGGAGACGCGTTTCGATGCGAGCCAGCTAGCTAGAGTGTTTTCGGGATTTAGACAGGAAGAAAAATGTGTACCGTGATCAAAAAACCACTACTAGGAAATAAACGTATAATTTTTTTTTTAAATTTTTTGCGGTTCTATGCGAGCCAGCCGCACGGTTGAGCAGTCTGGAAACGCGTCTCGGCGCGGGCCAGCTAGCAAGATTGTTTTTGGGATTTAGACAGGAAGAAAAATGTGCACCGTGATCATAACACCACTACTAGCAAATAAACGCTTGCATTTTTTTAAATTTTTTGCGGTTCTATGCGAGCCAGCCGCGCGGTTGATGTGTCTGGAGACGCGTCTCGGCGCGGGCCAGCTAGCTAGAGTGTTTTCGGGATTGAGACAGGAAAAAAAATGTGCACCGTGATCAAAAAACCACTACTAGCAAATAAACGTATACATTTTTTAAAAATTTTTGCGGTTCTATGCGAGCCAGCCGCACGGTTGAGGTGTCTGGAGACGCGTCTTTGTGCTGGCGTGCTAGCTAGAGTGTTTTCGGGATTAAGACAGGAAGAAAAATGTGCACCGTGATCAAAAAACCACTAATAGCAAATAAACGTAGACATTTTTTAAAAATTTTTGCGGTTCTTTGCGAGCCAGCCGCACAGTTGAGATGTCTGGAGACGCGTTTCGGTGCGAGCCAGCTAGCTAGAGTGTTTTCGGGATTTAGACAGGAAGAAAAATGTGCAACGTGATCAAAAAACCACTAGGTACTAGCAAATAAACGTATACATTTTTTTTTAATTTTTTGCGGTTCTATGCGAGGCAGCCGCACGGTTGAGGTGTATGGAGACGCATCTCAGCGCGAACCAGCTAGATAGAGTGTTTTCGGGATTTAGACACGAAGAAAAATGTGCACCGTGATCAAAAAACCACTATTAGCAAATAAACGTATATATTCTTTTTATTTTTTGCGGTTCTGTGCGAGCCAGCCACACGGTTGAGGTGTCTGGAGACGCGTCTCGGCGCGGACCAGCTAGCAAAAGAGTTTTTGGGATTTAGACAGGAAGAAAAAAGTGCACCGTGATCATAAAACCACTACTAGCAAAAAAACGTATACGTTTTTTAAATTTTTTTGCGGTTCTATGCGAGCCAGCCGCACGGTTGAGGTGTCTGGAGACGCGTCTTTGTGCGGGCCAGCTAGCTAGAGTGTTTTCGTTATTAAGACAGGAAGAAAAATGTGCACCGTGATCAAAAAACCACTACTAGCAAATAAACGTATACATTTTTTAAAAATTTTTGCGGTTCTTTGCGAGCCAGCCGCACAGTTGAGGTGTCTGGAGACGCGTCTTTGTGCGGGCCAGCTAGCTAGAGTGTTTTCGGGATTTAGACAGGAAGAAAAATGTGCACCGTGATCAAAAAACCACTACTAGCAAATAAACGTATAATTTTTTTTTTAAATTTTTTGCGGTTCTATGCGAGCCAGCCGCACGTTTGAGCAGTCTGGAAACGCGTCTCGGTGCGGGCCAGCTAGCTAGAGTGTTTTCGGGATTGAGACAGGAAAAAAAACGTGCACCGTGATCAAAAAACCACTACTAGCAAATAAACGTATGCATTTTTTTAATTTTTTTGCGGTTCTATGCGAGCCAGCCGCACGGTTGAGGTGTCTGGAGACGCGCCTCGGCGCGGGCCAGCTACCTAGAGTGTTTCCGGGATTAAAACAGGAAGAAAAATGTGCACCGTGATCAAAAAACCACTACTAGCAAATAAACGTATAATTTTTTTAAATTTTTTTGCGGTTCTATGCGAGCCAGCCGCACGATTGAGAGGTCTGGAGACGCGTTTCGGCGCGGGCCAGCTAGTTAGAGTGTTTTTGGGATTGAGACAGGAAAAAAAAATTGCACCGTGATCAAAAAACCACTACTAGCAAATAAACGTATATTTTTTTTTTAACTTTATTGCTGTTTTATGCGAGCCAGCCGCACGGTTGAGGTGTCTGGTGACGCGTCTCGGCGCGAGCCAGCTAGCTAGAGTGTTTTCGAGATTAAGACAGGAAGAAAAATGTGCACCGTGATCAAAAAACCACTACTAGCAAATAAACGTATACATTTTTTAAAAATTTTTGCGGTTCTATGCGAGCCAGCCGCACGGTTGAGGTGTCTGGAGACGCGTCTTTGTGCTGGCGTGCTAGCTAGAGTGTTTTCGGGATTAAGACAGGAAGAAAAATGTGCACCGTGATCAAAAAACCACTAATAGCAAATAAACGTAGACATTTTTTAAAAATTTTTGCGGTTCTTTGCGAGCCAGCCGCACAGTTGAGATGTCTGGAGACGCGTTTCGGTGCGAGCCAGCTAGCTAGAGTGTTTTCGGGATTTAGACAGGAAGAAAAATGTGCAACGTGATCAAAAAACCACTAGGTACTAGCAAATAAACGTATACATTTTTTTTTTAATTTTTTGCGGTTCTATGCGAGGCAGCCGCACGGTTGAGGTGTATGGAGACGCGTTTCGGTGCGAGCCAGCTAGCTAGAGTATTTTCGGGATTTGGACAGGAAGAAAAATGTGCACCGTGATCAAAAAACCACTAGGTATTAGCAAATAAACGTATACATTTTAAAAAAAATATTGCGGTTCTATGCGAGCCAGCCGCACGGTTGAGCAGTCTGGAAACGCGTTTTGGCGCGGGCCAGCTAGCAAGAGTGTTTTTGGGATTTAGACAGGAAGAAAAATGTGCACCGTGATCATAAAACCACTACTAGCAAATAAACGTATGCATTTTTTTAATTTTTTTGCGGTTCTATGCGAGCCAGCCGCACGGTTGAGGTGTCTGGAGACGCGCCTCGGCGCGGGCCAGCTACCTAGAGTGTTTCCGGGATTAAGACAGGAAGAAAAATGTGCACCGTGATCAAAAAACCACTACTAGCAAATAAACGTATAATTTTTTTAAATTTTTTTGCGGTTCTATGCGAGCCAGCCGCACGATTGAGAGGTCTGGAGACGCGTTTCGGCGCGGGCCAGCTAGCTAGAGTGTTTTTGGGATTGAGACAGGAAAAAAAATTTGCACCGTGATCAAAAAACCACTACTAGCAAATAAACGTATAATTTTTTTTTAACTTTATTGCTGTTTTATGCGAGCCAGCCGCACGGTTGAGGTGTCTGGTGACGCGTCTCGGCGCGGGCCAGCTAGCTAGAGTGTTTTCGAGATTAAGACAGGAAGAAAAATGTGCACCGTGATCAAAAAACCACTACTAGCAAATAAACGTATACATTTTTTAAAATTTTTTGCGGTTCTATGCGAGCCAGCCGCACGGTTGAGGTGTCTGGAGACGCGTCTTTGTGCTGGCCAGCTAGCTAGAGTGTTCTCGGGATTAAGACAGGAAGAAAAATGTGCACCGTGATCAAAAAACCACTACTAGCAAATAAACGTATAATTTTTTTAAAATTTTTTTGCGGTTCTTTGCGAGGCAGCCGCACGGTTGAGGTGTCTAGAGACGCTTCTCGGCGCGGGCCAGCTAGCTAGAGTGTTTCCGGGATTAAGACAGGAAGAAAAATGTGCACCGTGATCAAAAAACCACTACTAGGAAATAAACGTATAATTTTTTTTTAAATTTTTTGCGGTACTATGCGAGGCAGCCGCACGGTTGAGGTGTCTGGAGACGCGTCTCGGTGCGGGCCAGCTAGCTAGAGTGTTTCCGGGATTGAGACAGGAAGAAAAATGTGCACCGTGATCAAAAAACCACTACTAGCAAATAAACATATACATTTAAAAAAAAAAATTGCGGTTCTATGCGAGCCAGCCGCACGGTTGAGGTGTCTGGAGACGCGTCTTTGTGCGGGCCAGCTAGCTAGAGTGTTTTCGGGATTAAGACAGGAAGAAAAATGTGCACCGTGATCAAAAAACCACTACTAGCAAATAAACGTATGCATTTTTTTAATTTTTTTGTGGTTCTATGCGAGCCAGCCGCACGGTTGAGGTGTCTGGAGACGCGCCTCGGCGCGGGCCAGCTACCTAGAGTGTTTCCGGGATTAAAACAGGAAGAAAAATGTGCACCGTGATCAAAAAACCACTACTAGCAAATAAACGTATAATTTTTTTAAATTTTTTTGCGGTTCTATGCGAGCCAGCCGCACGATTGAGAGGTCTGGAGACGCGTTTCGGCGCGGGCCAGCTAGCTAGAGTGTTTTTGGGATTGAGACAGGAAAAAAAATTTGCACCGTGATCAAAAAACCACTACTAGCAAATAAACGTATAATTTTTTTTTAACTTTATTGCTGTTTTATGCGAGCCAGCCGCACGGTTGAGGTGTCTGGTGACGCGTCTCGGCGCGGGCCAGCTAGCTAGAGTGTTTTCGAGATTAAGACAGGAAGAAAAATGTGCACCGTGATCAAAAAACCACTACTAGCAAATAAACGTATACATTTTTTTAAATTTTTTGCGGTTCTTTACGAGCCAGCCGCACAGTTGAGGTGTCTGGAGACGCGTCTTTGTGCGAGCCAGCTAGCTAGAGTGTTTTTGGGATTTAGACAGGAAGAAAAATGTGCACCGTGATCATAAAACCACTACTAGCAAATAAACGTATGCATTTTTTTAATTTTTTTGCGGTTCTATGCGAGCCAGCCGCACCGTTGAGGTGTCTGGAGACGCGCCTCGGCGCGGGCCAGCTACGTAGAGTATTTCCGGGATTAAGACAGGAAGAAAAATGTGCACCGTGATCAAAAAACCACTACTAGCAAATAAACGTATAATTTTTTTAAATTTTTTTGCAGTTCTATGCGAGCCAGCCGCACGATTGAGAGGTCTGGAGACGCGTTTCGGCGCGGGCAAGCTAGCTAGAGTGTTTTTGGGATTGAGACAGGAAAAAAAATTTGCACCGTGATCAAAAAACCACTACTAGCAAATAAACGTATAATTTTTTTTTAACTTTATTGCTGTTTTATGCGAGCCAGCCGCACGGTTGAGGTGTCTGGTGACGCGTCTCGGCGCGGGCCAGCTAGCTAGAGTGTTTTTGGAGATTAAGACAGGAAGAAAAATGTGCACCGTGATCAAAAAACCACTACTAGCAAATAAACGTATACATTTTTTAAAATTTTTTGCGGTTCTATGCGAGCCAGCCGCACGGTTGAGGTGTCTTGAGACGCGTCTTTGTGCTGGCCAGCTAGCTAGAGTGTTCTCGGGATTAAGACAGGAAGAAAAATGTGCACTGTGATCAAAAAACCACTACTAGCAAATAAACGTATAATTTTTTTTAATTTTTTTGCGGTTCTATGCGAGGCAGCCGCACGGTTGAGGTGTCTGGAGACGCTTCTCGGCGCGGGCCAGCTAGCTAGAGTGTTTCCGGGATTAAGACAGGAAGAAAAATGTGCACCGTGATCAAAAAACCACTACTAGGAAATAAACGTATAATTTTTTTTTAAATTTTTTGCGGTACTATGCGAGCCAGCCGCACGGTTGAGGTGTCTGGAGACGCGTCTCGGTGCGGGCCAGCTAGGTAGAGTGTTTCCGGGATTGAGACAGGAAGAAAAATGTGCACCGTGATCAAAAAACCACTACAAGCAAATAAACATATACATTTAAAAAAAAAATTGCGGTTCTATGCAAGCCAGCCGCACGGTTGAGGTGTCTGGAGACGCGTCTTTGTGCGGGCCAGCTAGCTAGAGTGTTTTCGGGATTAAGACAGGAAGAAAAATGTGCACCGTGATCAAAAAACCACTACTAGCAAATAAACGTATACATTTTTTTAATTTATTGCGGTTCTATGCGAGTCAGCCGCACGGTTGAGATGTCTGGAGACGCGTCTCGGCAAGAGCCAGCTAGTAAGAATATTTTCGGGATTAAGACAGTAAGAAAAATGTGCATCGTGATCAAAAAACCACTACTAGCAAATAAACGTATACATTTTTTTTTAATTTTTTGCGGTTCTATGCGAGTCAGCCGCACGGTTGGGGTGTACGGAGACGCATCACAGCGCGAACCAGCTAGATAGAGTGTTTTCGGGATTAAGACAGGAAGAAAAATGTGCACCGTGATCAAAAAACCACTATTAGCAAATAAACGTATATATTTTTTTTAATTTTTTTGCGGTTCTTTGCGAACCAGCCACACGGTTGAGGTGTCTGGAGACGCGTCTCGGCGCGGGCCAGCTAGCAAGATTGTTTTTGGGATTTAGACAGGAAGAAAAATGTGCACCGTGATCATAAAACCACTACTAGCAAATAAACGCATGCATTTTTTTAAATTTTTTGCGGTTCTATGCGAGCCAGCCGCGCGGTTGATGTGTCTGGAGACGCGTCTCGGCGCGGGCCAGCTAGCTAGAGTGTTTTCGGGATTGAGACAGGAAAAAAAATGTGCACCGTGATCAAAAAACCACTACTAGCAAATAAACGTATACATTTTTAAAAAATTTTTGCGGTTCTATGCGAGCCAGCCGCACGGTTGAGGTGTCTGGAGACGCGTCTTTGTGCTGGCGTGCTAGCTAGAGTGTTTTCGGGATTAAGACAGGAAGAAAAATGTGCACCGTGATCAAAAAACCACTAATAGCAAATAAACGTAGACATTTTTTAAAAAAATTTGCGGTTCTTTGCGAGCCAGCCGCACAGTTGAGATGTCTGGAGACGCGTTTCGGTGCGAGCCAGCTAGCTAGAGTGTTTTCGGGATTTAGACAGGAAGAAAAATGTGCAACGTGATCAAAAAACCACTAGGTACTAGCAAATAAACGTATACATTTTTTTTTAATTTTTTGCGGTTCTATGCGAGGCAGCCGCACGGTTGAGGTGTATGGAGACGCATCTCAGCGCGAACCAGCTAGATAGAGTGTTTTCGGGATTTAGACAGGAAGAAAAATGTGCACCGTGATCAAAAAACCACTATTAGCAAATAAACGTATATATTTTTTTTATTTTTTGCGGTTCTGTGCGAGCCAGCCACACGGTTGAGGTGTCTGGAGACGCGTCTCGGAGCGGACCAGCTAGCAAAAGAGTTTTTGGGATTTAGACAGGAAGAAAAAAGTGCACCGTGATCATAAAACCACTACTAGCAAATAAACGTATGCATTTTTTTAAATTTTTTGCGGTTCTATGCGAGCCAGCCGCACGGTTGAGGTGTCTGGAGACGGGTCTTGGCGCGGGCCAGCTAGCTAAAGTGTTTTCGAGATTAAGACAGGAAGAAAAATGTGCACCGTGATCAAAAAACCACTACTAGCAAATAAACGTTTACGTTTTTTAAAATTTTTTGCGGTTCTATGCGAGCCAGCCGCACGGTTGAGGTGTCTGGAGACGCGTCTTTGTGCTGGCGTGCTAGCTAGAGTGTTTTCGGGATTAAGACAGAAAGAAAAATGTGCACCGTGATCAAAAAACCACTACTAGCAAATAAACGCATACATTTTTTTAAATTTTTTGCGGTTCTTTGCGAGCCAGCCGCACAGTTGAGGTGTCTGGAGACGCGTCTTTGTGCGGGCCAGCTAGCTAGAGTGTTTTCGGGATTAGGACAGGAAGAAAAATGTGCACCGTGATCAAAAAACCACTACTAGGAAATAAACGTATATTTTTTTTTTAATTTTTTGCGGTTCTATGCGAGCCAGCCGCACGGTTGAGGTGTCTGGAGACGCGTCTCGCCGCGGGCCAGCTAGCTAGAGTATTTTCGGGATTTGGACAGGAAGAAAAATGTGCACCGTGATCAAAAAACCACTAGGTACTAGCAAATAAACGTATACATTTTAAAAAAAATATTGCGGTTCTATGCGAGCCAGCCGCACGGTTGAGGTGTCTGGAGACGCGTCTTTGTGCGGGCCAGCTAGCTAGAGTGTTTTCGGGATTAAGACAGGAAGAAAAATGTGCACCGTGATCAAAAAACCACTACTAGCAAATAAACGTATACATTTTTTAAAAATTTTTGCGGTTCTTTGCGAGCCAGCCGCACAGTTGAGGTGTCTGGAGACGCGTCTTTGTGCGGGCCAGCGAGCTAGAGTGTTTTCGGGATTAAGACAGAAAGAAAAATGTGCACCGTGATCCCACTACTAGCAAATAAACATATACATTTTTTAAAATTTTTTGCGGTTCTATGCGAGCCAGCCGCACGGTTGAGTTGTCTTGAGACGCGTCTCAGCGCGGACTAGCCAGCTAGTTTGTTTCCGGGATTTAGACAGGAAGAAAAATGTGCACCGTGATCAAAAAACCACTACTAGCAAATAAACGTATACATTTTTGGTAAAGTTCTTTCGTGAGTGTGGGTAGTTAAATGCGGGTGCGCGGAAAATAAAAGTGTCTCAGCTACTTACGATTATAATGTCCGTGCACAACACGATTACACGACACAGAAACAGAAGGAGAACAGACAGGAGACACACAATAGTCACAACACAATACGGAAATCAGTTCACATAAACCATCCAGATCACTTAACGATAACTTTTATGAAGCGAGTCGCGAGCGCAGGTGATTAGCGGCGAGGTCCTTGACCGACTGACCTACAAACCGAATCGATACGTGCAGGGCCGGACTCAGGGCCTTTGCGCACGCGACTTCTTATACATTGCGCTCCTAATATTTAATGATGCGCATGATCATTGCGCCACCGACACCATCCGACATTATAATGTAAACATTATTGTAGTGTCCACGCATCGTATCACTAATAGTAGGTATTTGGCTCGCCTACGCACCACCACGTGCTGCCTGACTGACGGTTGAACACTGACTGACCGTTGACTGACTGTACGTTGTGACGTACGCGCTCGAAAGCAATCATAAGTATATACATACACTACATCCCTTCCTTTTTTTTTATTTGTGTGTAAATACTTCCTGTAGTATTATAAAAACATAACGGTCAGTAAATCATAGTAAGCGTTTATTGTCAATCAGGGATATAGAACACCTTGAAGATTTACATTAGTTTTACTACTTTAATTCCAAGGTTATATAGTTCCAACAATTTAGATTTACACTTTAATTTACATTACATTCATCATAATAATTTATTAAAATAGAATATCTTTAAGAGTTGAAGACACTGGAATATTTAAATTTAAACATAATAAACGTCTAGAAATAATGTGTTGCCAACATTATTTCTGACCGATACCTATTCACCCTTAAATATCTCGGAGAGCTGGTGTTCACGTGTTGTCTCGACGATGGTGCGTGGCAAAGTGAGCTGCGTAGCGCTGTCCAAAAACGAGGTGGCGTGGCGTGCCCCTCCTAACCTCTCATGACGCGATGACGTTCCGATTCACGCTCGGCATTTCCGGTTGCGGAAAAGTAGATGCGACAACATCCGGCCGTCCTGCTCACGCGTTCGTCCTCGAACAGCGTTTTGGTCCAATGAAGAAGCTGTAAACATATTAAACAGTAATTAGTTTAAGCTGTAAGTATATTAACGCTGTACATTCGTGACCTGCTTTAACATTGGATTGTAGATAAGGTGTTCGAACAGATTAGAGCATGCTATCCCGTCGATGGTTAACATGCTCCTCCTGCATGTGGCTTGAACTAGACCAATGTTCACTTGGTATCGATCTAGTTGTGTATCACCAGTAATGCTACAACAGCGTTCACAAAAGATGCCTGTTGTTTCCTTTACTGAACACCCCATACACATCCATGTTTAAAGCGAATGCATTGGACCACATAAATGATAACAATTGAAGTAAACAGTATTAAAAAAAAAATGGAATGGAAATGTTTAAGAAGTCTGAATTAATATATATAAAAACAAACTGAGCTAGTTAGTATTATAAAATTTACCTTATTGTCACTTTAAGGTACCTATGTATCTCCGACAACATCCGGTACTTCAGCGACGCGGATCCAGGGCTTCATATTCTCCACGCAAGCAACACCATCGTACCTCTTGGAAGATCTTTCAGCTCCCCTCAGGTCCGCCACTTGATATCTATCGTGCCCCAAGATGTTCGTCACTTGAAAGGGTCCCTTGTACAAGGGCAAAAGCTTAGTGCTTTGACCGTCATTTGTGTGACTCGGTATTTTAAGTACCACTAAGTCTCCAACCCTGTAAATAGGGGCTTCTTTTCTTTTAGAATCGAAAGATGCCTTTTGTCGCTCAGCATTACTTTTTATATTTGCATCGACCTTACCCCTTAACGCAGTGACGTCAATAGAATGCTCATTATCATCAGTGATCGCATCATTATTCATTCGAATTCTGAACCCAAAAAAGACCTCACTCGGCACGGCTGACGTGGTTTTATTAATTGTGCTATTAATGCCTTGCTGTATGCTAGTTATGTGCTGATCCCACTTGTTGTTATCAGTATCAGCACTCAGACTACGCAATGCTTCTAAAATTGTCTGATTATAGCGCTCGACTTGGCCATTTGAACGCGGAACAGCAGTAGCAATTATGTGTAGCCGTATGTTTTTATCTTTGCAATAATTTGTGAATAATTTGGATGTAAAAGCACTCCCAGCATCACAAATTAGGCGTTTTGGATTCCCGAATACTTTAAATATTTTATTTAATTCATTTGTAACAACTTTGCTTTTGGTATTTTTTTACAGCCGAAATAAAAACAAATTTGGTAAATGAGTCCACTATCACAAGGAGGTAATTATTTTGTTGTGCAGTCTTAACAAATGGACCAAGGTGATCGACGTGAAGTGTGTGGAACGGCCTAGCGAATTTTGGGATTGGATACAACTTGCCTGGTTTTTTACCGTGAATATTTTTGAAGTAAATACAATTCAAGCAATTTTGAATGTATTTTGAAACGGTCTTCTTCAAACGAGGGAACCAATATTTCGACTTAATTCTTTCGATAGTTTTGTCTACTGCAAAATGCCCTACATCATCATGGTTGGCACGAATCACATACCATATACACTTCTTTGGTACTAACCAACGCCTGCCAAATTCGGTTCGACGATAAACTTTGTTTCCTAATAGCTCATATTGATTAAATACATGTTTATTCGCTTCGGCCTCGCCTGACTGTAATATATCTCTAATACTGCATATACTAGGATCTTGCAATTGAACTGCTAACAACCAATCACCTTCGGTAATTGTGTTCACGCTTTCTACCTCATTCGATACATTGTTGATAGTACTGATAGGGTTCCTACTTAATGCGTCAACGTGTTGCATCTGTGACCCGGCCCTGTGAACTATTTCAAACGTAAAATCCTGTGTGTACAATACCCACCTACTGATTCGTGGAATTATTTCCTTTTTACTTAATGCATGTCGTACTGCATTGCAATCGGTTGTAATTTTAAAACACGTTCCTAATAAATAATGCCTAAATTTTTGTAAAGCGGAAACAATTGCCAGAAGCTCCAATTCGAACGAATGGTACTTCTTTTCATCATCACTCGTTTGGCGACTATAAAAATATACTGGCTTTTCGCCGCTGTTAGTGACTTGTGACAAGATACATCCTATGCCATCACGACTAGCGTCCGTATACAAATTTATGGGTAATTTAGGGTTAAAGACGCTGAGCACCGCATTTGCAATTAATGCATCTTTCACCCGTGCTACAGCCTGATCTTGTTGGGGCCCCCATTGCCACATCGCACCCTTTTTCAATAAACTAGTCAATGGTTTGCAGAGAATCGCACAATTCTTAATAAATTTTCGAAAATAATTAATCAACCCTAAAAATTGTCTTAATTGATGCACTGACTTCGGAATTGGGTATTTTGAGATAGCTTCTAGCTTATGGGAACTCGGACTGATGCCTTGTTCGGAAATATCATAACCTAAGAACGTAATTTGATTTTTAAAAAAGGAACATTTTTCTAAATTTATAGTCAACCCATTTTTCACAAAAATATCTAACACCTCTTCTAAACAAACAATGTTTTCTTCTACACTTTTCGTAGCAATGAGAATGTCATCCATGTAGCATAATTATAACTCTGCCAAAACGTAGATTACCCAAAACTGTATTCATTAACCTTTGGAAAACAGCTGGCCCATTACATACCCCAAAGGGCATTCTCAAAAATTCAAAATGGCCATCATTCGTTATGAATGCAGTTTTGTGCACATCTTCAGATTTGATGCTAATTTGATGATAGCCACTTTTAAGATCTAAAGAAGTATAGAATTTACATCCCTGCAATCTGTCAATGAGGTCCTCTATCATTGGCATAGGGTATTTTTCTTTAACAGTGATTTTATTTAGCTGCCTATAGTCTACGCATAACCTTTTAGCCCCAGATGCTTTGTCAACTAAAAGAGCTGGACTAGCATATGCTGAACTACTGTTTTGAATAAGCCCATTTTTCAAAAGATCATCAACTAATTCACGCATGATAGCTCTTTCCGACTCCGACATCCTATACGGTCGTTGATAAATAGGCTTATTAGATGTAAGCTGTATCTCTAACTCTACACATGAGGTATTTCCTAATTTCGATAAATCTTGAGCATAAGATTGAGGGTATTTCGATAATATATTGTTTAATGCTCTTTCGTATTCGCAAGGGACGTTATTAGTGACCTTGATACTGCACACTTTCAATGCTTGAACCGATTGAAAAGTTAAAGTATCTCCAACACGAATGTACATTATGTTTTTATCTTCAGTAAAATTCCTCCCAATCAAAATGTCACAGCCGGAAAGTGCATCAATAACGTATAAAATAATAGTTAATTCTACAGAGTCGACTTTAAGATTAACAGAAACCGCTTTAGTTACTGTAGCAGATAAATTATTAGTAAAACCTACTAAATTAATAGGGTTATTCAGAAAGAAAGGTTGCAAATTAAACTGGTTAACTATTGCAGATGTAATTAAAGAGCAGTCACTACCCATATCAAAAAATGCACTACATTCCCGATTGTTTATAGACACCGGTTTGTGAAACTTCCGCTTTATTTTTGTATCAAAAATCATTTTTACTTCAACATTTTTCTCGACTTTAAGCTTTGATTTGGAGTGGCAGGCTGCCTCTAAATGCCCTATTTTTTTGCAAAAGGTGCACCTCACATCGTCTTTAACTGTACAAGTGTTTCTTCTGTGGCCTGCCTCTCCACATCGGTAGCAGATGTGATTTGGTACACTATTATTATTCACAGAAGGTTCACTTTTGACGTCAGATTTACTTGATGCATTTTGGTGCCCGGGTGGTAACTGCCGAGAAGACTGCTTAGGTGGCAACGCGTTTCTAAAAGCGGGTTCAGTAACCGCGGGTATATGAATTTTTCCATGTAAAAAGGAAGCTAAGTCGTCACAATACCGAAAATTTCCTGCTTCGGCAGCTGTGCTAATGTTTTTATCACCTATTGAACCTACTATTATGGATATTATATCTCGTTCCCGAAAACCTAACTGCAATCGATCTATTTTTGACTTTTGTTTAAAAAAGAAATCGTATAAAGACTGATTTGTTGAAGGTTTTGTATCAACAAGTTCTTTAAGAGATCTGAACATATCACTTCTTACTTGAAAGGTATCGGACAATGTTTCGCGCCATTGTTTCCACTTCCACGTGGTCCACCTAGTTTCATTTTTTTGCAAAGCATCTAGCCAAGTTTTCGCGGTATTCCGTAATTTTTGAAGCGCCTGATATTTAATCATATTATCGGACCATCCAAACGCACGAGAATTTGCCTCAACCACATTAATCCACATATCTACACTGTCTATAAGTGGGTCAAATTCGGGAATCACTGACGATAATAAAACACTCTGACTCACGGTTTGCGAATCCTTACGGCGGCGTCGCTTCCTGCGCCTGCGCTCATTAGCACTGCTGCTGCTGCTGCTACTAGAGCTGGAGGTCGACGTACTTGAACTCGTCGATGGCTCCCTTCTTGATCTTCGTTTACGGCTGCGCGGCATGTTTGTGAGCGTAGATACGGTTAGCACTTCTGATATTATAAAAACATAACGGTCAGTAAATCATAGTAAGCGTTTATTGTCAATCAGGGATATAGAACACCTTGAAGATTTACATTAGTTTTACTACTTTAATTCCAAGGTTATATAGTTCCAACAATTTAGATTTACACTTTAATTTACATTACATTCATCATAATAATTTATTAAAATAGAATATCTTTAAGAGTTGAAGACACTGGAATATTTAAATTTAAACATAATAAACGTCTAGAAATAATGTGTTGCCAACATTATTTCTGACCGATTCACCCTTAAATATCTCGGAGAGCTGGTGTTTACGTGTTGTCTCGACGATGGTGCGTGGCAAAGTGAGCTGCGTAGCGCTGTCCAAAAACGAGGTGGCGTGGCGTGCCCCTCCTAACCTCTCATGACGCGATGACGTTCCGATTCACGCTCGGCATTTCCGGTTGCGGAAAAGTAGATGCGACAACAGTAGTAAGTTTTTTTATGGATCTAGGTACTTATAAAAAATATATGTATGTATTTATTACTAAGTATTTATTTCCTTCCAAACACTGTACATGACACTAGAGGTATTTTACTCCTTTATTATTATTTTTTTTCGGTTAACGACCCGATTATACTATATTGTAATTATATACCAATTATATTTTTTTCAATGATCACATGTGAGATAATTGTTTTGATTTTCTTTATTGTATTCAATGTTATATGCCTTGATATTATTATTATCTCTATCTTTCTTCCCTTTTCTCTTTTTAATTTAGTCATAATTAATCAATCTTATTTATGAAGCAGATGTATCTTTTTGATTCAATTCCTTGGTTTTTTTTTTATCATTAAAAACTTTCCACTGACCTTCAATTCCTATAAATGTACGACATTTCTTTTTCATCATTTGTCCTGTTTCATCATTATATACTTCAATATCCCCCAAGAAATTTGCTATCGTTAATCTCTACGGCAATTGTCTAAATTTTTTTTTTTTTTACACACAGTGCTATTCCAAATCTTCAGTTAACTGACTTTTCGTTCAGTGTTTTAGCCATTGGACAGTTCTAAACTGGCTGTAATCAATCCTTTAGGTTTGATTCGTGATTCACTAGTATTCGTGATTACCAAGTCCAAGCACCAATGAAGTCATAAAACTCACATTGATTTTAACAAAGAATGTCAAAGACTACGTATCTTATTCACAGTCAACATCTATCTCATAGCTCAGCAAAACACAATTCCTATACTCGCACTTACCCATGGGAAGAATACCGAGTAAACTCTAATTTGTACCACCAATAGCAACGACACCCTGATACAGACTTCCTCGTCTATATCACTCTGTGATACTGCTACGATATCCTGGTAGCCCGCCGACCCACAGAACTAAGAACCTGTTCACACAAAATAATTTTATGCTTACTCGTCATCTATTTCATAACTTCACAACGTCAATTATTCATATACTTGGCCTTGGGCATCTTCCCGACAATGAGATTTTAAAACATACCAACCGGTAAGTTATGCACATCAGAGTTTACGAAGAGAAGAGAACCTAGGCCTGTCAATGTTTGTGCCTACGTTCATGTGAAGGGGCTACGTTCATGAATTACTCTACGTCAATCTACGAGCATCATGGTCATAACTGCACCGAACAGTTTGAATCAATCAATATTATTTTAAATCTTACTTATATTAACTTACATCTACAGTAAGCAACCCGGTAGTGAAAAATCTATTCAGAAATTGTAATAGCTCAGAATTCTCTGTATCCCTACAGCTTTAATCAATGTCATTAATATCAAGTTACGGTTTATAATCGTTTACTATCGAATTTACGAACTGAATTTAATAACTTGTTATGTAAGAAAACTGTCACTGACACGTTAATAATATATAAAAGCTTAAATCCAATTTTCACTAAACACGTCTAAGTTGGAACATGACCTTATGGCAACCTTGCCATGCAATATCTCATTCTTTAAGTTCGTACTGAATAAAATGTTGAAACTATTACCACCTACGGGAATCTCTTTAAGTACTCGCTTTTTTATATTTATAGGCACCAATATCTCACCTGGTGGCAAGCGATGACGTGGTTGAAGATGGAGCACGCTTGCCCAGAAGCAACCCAATCACTCCCGACTTAAAGATTCCCAGTTTGCAACTATCAGGAAACACAGACTCTGGCAGGGAATTACGCTCCTTGAATATTTCTCCAACCATAATCATGTATTTGTCAGAATATGGTAGGTACATTATAGTCTTAAGATTAGTTACTGGTAACCGTTCTTTTATATTTTTTTTCAACTTTTCTTCCTATTATCCTTCTTAATGATTGAGAAGCTGGTTGTACTTTCTCATCGATTGGCACTTCCACTAAAACATCATTGGATTTCGGAAACTGTCTTAGTTTCCATTTGGTCAATTTGTAATCCGATTTTAAGTACACCCATTATCAAAGTGTTACTTTTATCAAGTAAAAGTAACACTTTTTATGGCATATTGCCAGGGTTTCTACACGGGGAATCTTTGGGTCAACTATACCAAAAGATCGCTGGATGACCTACGCGTCCAGTATAATAACATTTTTAGGATGCTGTTGGGACTGCCACGATGGTGCAGCGCTTCTTGTATGTTTGCGCAAAACCGAACCGATGGCTTCCACGCCGTCATTCGCAAAAAAAAACCCGCGTCGCTGTTGTCAAGGTTGCGGGCGAGTGGCAACAGTATACTAAAAACTGTGGCGGAGAGTATCGACTCTTCGACAATTAAAAGTTTTGTGAGAAGGACTATCACTAACCATTAGATTAGGGTTGTCCTTTTCACAATAATATTTATTCTGTTCTGTCTTCTTCTCTGTTGTATTTTAGCTACTAACACTAGTAATAAGTTATAATATTGTTTACTAACACACTGGATCATTGTTGTCCGAAAATAAAGAAGTATTATTATTATTATAACTATAGCCATGGCAATTTCTTTCCCAAGTAGATCTCTAGTTCCATCAGAGATGCAAAAAAAGTAAAAAGTTGCATTTTCGGATCTATCTGCTACTTTTATATTTGCGTCAAATGGTCCTGTTAGGTCTTGACCTAACAAGACCATTAGGAAGAACCCCTTGGGTTTTCTTACTTTAAGAACAAACAAAAACTTGTTTTGTTTCATTTTTTCCCAAGTTTTGTGTGTGATTAAAGTTGGATTTACCTACACGCAGAGTCTACTAACAATTTTTTTTTTTTAACCTTCATTCCACCTATACGACAATCTAGTAAACTGTCATCGTCGATTTTGAACACATATTGTATGTCTTTCGACTCTGTTTGAACTGAAATCTGTCTGCTTATTGTCTAAGCCGTACTAAGAAATTTTTGAAACTTTTCATTTGCCCCTTGTCAATCAAAAAGAGTGACGTTCTTAATTCTCAATTTTTGAAGTGAAAACTTCTTTAGCGGCGTTGAGCACTTTTCTGTAATGGGTATAAAATCTTAAACTCGCGTCAGGGTCACGTGACCAAATCGCAAAAAGCGTAAGACGGACTCGCGTCAGGGTCACGTGATGCGAAAAAGCGTAAGATCGAGGGGAAGGGAGAGGAACTAGTATCTCCCACTCTTTCTACCGTGCCTGAGTGTGCTGCTCCGCTTAGGCGGCACAGGGCGCTTGCGCGAATGTCCGTCTGTGTTTATGTACAGCGTGCCACGCGTATCCAAGGATACGAAATTACGGAATTACGAAATTATGGATGAAAGTTGATTTTTCTAAGAGATGAAAATTAATGTAATATATTAATAAATAACGATATAATATTATGAATAATAACATGTAAATTGTCATATTTGTGTACGATAGCGCAATAAATAAACATTGTATTCTACCTCATAAATGATAGTATTTTTGTACTTATAATTAAACACAACGTTATTTTTGTTGTTTTTATGGTTCGTTTTGTTTATGTCAGGAACTGTGTCAAGATTGACATCTGTCACTGACAGTCGCTGTCGCGGCCACACGTCAGTGTCTTTTTGTTTATTTTGTTGTCGGTGGTTTGTCTATGATGTGACCGCGACAGTAAGGATGTATTATTTACATGTTTTCACTTCTGCCGGCACTCCCGGAGTGCTACCGGTGTTTTTTTTTTTTTAGGTGTAAAGTATGCGTGGAGTTTGGTGATAGCCACTTCAAAGACATCCACTCCATCAGCAGGTGATATTTGTATCTGGTATATTATTAAACTAGCTGATCCGAGCAACCTCGTCTTCGTCACATTATCCATTAATGCTTTGCTACTATTGGTCGTAGCATGATGTTAGATCCTATAGTCTTCCCCGATAAATAGGCCGTCCAACACTAAAATAGTCCTTCAACTCGAACCAGCAGTTCCCGAGATTAACGCGTTCAACCAAACAAACAAACTCCTCAGCTCTACAATATTAGTATAGACATTTTTAGCAATTCTAGTCCACAAAATGTAGCAGCAAAGCCCGTTACTTGTCACTACCCTTGATGCCAACAGCTTCCAGGTAGATCAAGAGTTCCTACGTCCAGCGTTTTTATCTCGTTCCTACTGATGAAGGTTCCCCCTCACAATCAAGTTTGTCAATTTAATGACCAGTATGTACATAAAAAGTACCACTAGGCACTGCTGACCTATTTTGTCTTTGATAACTAACTGTCAATTTAATGACCAGAAGGTATATTCTGCTGTAATTACTGTCATTCAATGATGACTTGTCAATTTAATGACCAGTAGGTGTATTCTACTGTTATTACTGTCATTCAATGATGACTTGTCAATTTAATGACCAGTAGGTATATTCTACTGCAATTACTGTCATTCAATGATGTCTTGTCAATTTAATGACCAGTAGGTATGTTCTACTGCTATTACTGTCATTCAATGATGACTTGTCAATTTAATGACCAGTAGGTATGTTCTACTGTAATTACTGTCATTCAATGATGACTTGTCAATTTAATGACCAGTAGGTGTATTCTACTGTTATTACTGTCATTCAATGATGACTTGTCAATTTAATGACCAGTATCTATGTTCTACTGCAATTACTGTCATTCAATGATGACTTGTCAATTTAATGACCAGTAGGTGTATTCTACTGTTATTACTGTCATTCAATGATGACTTGTCAATTTAATGACCAGTAGGTATATTCTACTGCAATTACTGTCATTCAATTATGACTTGTCAATTTAATGACCAGTAGGTATGTTCTACTGCAATTACTGTCATTCAATGATGACTTGTCAATTTAATGACCAGTAGGTGTATTCTACTGTTATTAAATTTATGCGCTCTTTGATTTATTATTTTAGAACTAATCATGTAGTACAAATCAAATATCTAAGCATGAGGTCCCTGGTTAGACTCCCAGGTCGTTGCCTTTTTCTTTTCGATCTTGTCAATACCAGAAGCATCGAAATAGATAGTGTTCGTTTCCCACGCTCCCATCTGACTCCAACCGAAGAACGTTCTCCTTCGCAGTCGAACTTCTCCAATGTGAGTTGGGACATGTTAGTGTTATATCGTGAACCAACTAGTTTGTTGTTTTTTCAATATCAATTTTTTATCACAAAATTCTGCTTCCTTTTTATAATGCGTCAATTTGATGACCAATAATGCTGTTGAGGATCCTCTGAACATAGTCAAACGGTGTCAATTTAATGACCAGCAATGCTGCTCCAACGTCATAATAAATCAGTATTATTATATCATTATACTGTTATAAAACTTGAAAATAACTTTATTATTTATTTGTCGATTAAATGACCAGGTACTACGCCAGTTTACATGGAATATAAGTAAGTTACTGGGGTATATCCATTTAATTAGGTAACGTCCAGACGGTCAATAATTGTTTTTGAACTTGTCCTAAATAACCACCAATAAATACCACAGTACTTAAATAATACTGCAACCTATCCTTCCGATAAGGCCAAGCATAATATTAGGGTTCAAAATAAGAAAATCATTAAAAATACTCCACGTCTCTGACCACGTTTTTAAGATGTGGTGGTGTTTATTTTTCAGAATTATTGAAATATCCACTAATCACTTTGTTCATTATGGCACATGTAGGTACTTCAACAATTTAGCAATACCTATGAATATTATAATAATTACAAGATCACTGGGTAGGGTAAAACCGACATTATATTAATGTTTGTCGTAATTTATAACTTACGTAGGTGTAAATAAACAAACACAGTTTAACATTTGTTCTTCAATACCATTATGATTATTCTATAGTCCATTACTACTTTAGTGCGAGTTACTAAACAACGAAGAACATTCCTTAAAATGTTATCAGTGTAGCTGAACATTCCAATGTAATGACTTTTTCGTAAGTTAAGCAATAGTCACCACTGTTAAGTAGGTGTAAAGTTTTATAGTTTTGAATCATAATGGGTATCTATTTGTTAATTAAAGTAAACTAATGGTTTAAACCATATTTTGGGTAAAGGTAATTATAAAAGCTGAGAAATGTAAATGAAAATGTCGCATGTTTTCTTAGTTTGAATAAGTAACATTCATGTACCTAAGTAGCATAAGTAAATTATCTTGCCACTTCGCCAGTCACATTTTCTCTTTTTTTTTTTTTATAAAGTCACTTTACTTACAGTTTTAATATTTTTTTTGTCCTCGTCGCCATATGTAGTGTCCACGCATCGTATCACTAATAGTAGGTATTTGGCTCGCCTACGCACCACCACGTGCTGCCTGACTGACGGTTGAACACTGACTGACCGTTGACTGACTGTACGTTGTGACGTACGCGCTCGAAAGCAATCATAAGTATATACATACACTACAATTATAGATGCCGTGAATGTCCAGAGTTGTGTTATCAATAAAATTACATGATAATAATAATGTGGCTGTGTTTATGTTTGTGTTGTAGTTGTGCTGTGTGTGTTTATAATAAACATAAATAAATATGTGGTAGGTGTGAACCCTACAGGTTTTATTAAATTTTTTGCGGTTCTATGCGAGTTAGCCGCGCGGTTGAGGTGTCTGGAGACGCGTCTCAGCGCGCACTAATTAGCTAGTGTGTTTCCGGGATTTAGACAGGAAGAAAAATATGCACCGTGATCAAAAAACCACTACTAGCAAATAAACGTATACATTTTTTTAAATTTTTTTGCGGTTCTATGCGAGCGAGCCGCACGGTTGAGGTGCCTAGTGACGCGTCTCGGCGCAGGCCAGCTAGCTAGAGTGTTTCCGGGATTCAGACAGGAAGAAAAATGTGCACCGTGATCAAAAAACCACTACTAGCAAATAAACGTATATATTTTTTTAATTTTTTTGCGGTTCTATGCGAGTTAGCCGCACGGTTGAGGTGTCTGGAGACGCGTCTGGGCGCGGCCCGGCTAGCTAGATTGTTTTCGGGATTTAGACAGGAAGATAAATGTGCACCGTGATCAAAAAACCACTACTAGCAAATAAACGTATACATTTTTTTAATTTATTGCGGTTCTATGCGAGCCAGCCACCTGGTTGAGGTGTCTGGAAACGCGTCTCAGCGCGAACCAGCTAGATAAAGTGTTTTCTGGATTTAGACAGGAAGAAAAATGTGCACCGTGATCAAAAAACCACTATTAGCAAATAAACGCATACATATTTTTAATTTTTTTGCGGTTCTGTGCGAGCCAGCCACACGGTAGAGGTGTCAGGAGACGCGTCTCGGCGCGGGCGAGCTAGCAAGAGTGTTTTTGGGATTTAGACAGGAAGAAAAATGTGCACCGTGATCATAAAACCAGAACTAGCAAATAAACGTATGCATTTTTTAATTTTTTTGCGGTTCTATGCGAGCCAGCCGCACGGTTGAGGTGTCTGGAGACGCGCCTCGGCGCGGGCCAGCTACATAGAGTATTTTCGGGATTTAGACAGGAAGAAAAATGTGCACCGTGATCAAAAAACCACTACTAGCAAATAAACGTATACATTTTTTAAAAAATTTTGCGGTTCTATGCGAGCCAGCCGCACGGTTGAGGTGTCTGGAGACGCGTCTCGGCGCGGGCCAGCTAGCTAGAGTGTTTTCGGGATTGAGACAGGAAAAAAAACGTGCACCGTGATCAAAAAACCACTACTAGCAAATAAACGTATAATTTTTTTTAATTTTTTTTGCGGTTCTATGCGAGCCAGCCGCACGGTTGAGATGTCTGGATACGCGTCTCGGTGCGAGCCAGCTAGCTAGAGTATTTTCGAGATTAAGACAGGAAGAAAAATGTGCACCGTGATCAAAAAACCACTACTAGCAAATAAACGTATATATTTTTTTTTATTTTTTGCGGTTCTTTGCGAGCCAGCCGCACGGTTGAGGTGTCTGAAAACGCGTCTCGGCACGGGCCAGCTAGGTAGAGTGTTTTCGGGATTGAGACAGGAAGAAAAATGTGCACCGTGATCAAAAAACCACTATTAGCAAATAAACGCATACATATTTTTAATTTTTTTGCGGTTCTGTGCGAGCCAGCCACACGGTAGAGGTGTCAGGAGACGCGTCTCGGCGCGGGCGAGCTAGCAAGAGTGTTTTTGGGATTTAGACAGGAAGAAAAATGTAGACCGTGATCATAAAACCAGAACTAGCAAATAAACGTATGCATTTTTTAATTTTTTTGCGGTTTTATGCGAGCCAGATGCACGGTTGAGGTGTCTGGAGACGTGCCTCGGCGCGGGCCAGCTACCTAGAGTGTTTCCTGGATTTAGACAGGAAGAAAAATGTGCACCGTGATCAAAAAACCACTACTAGCAAACCAACGTACAAATTTTTTTAATTTTTTTGCGGTGTTCTACGAGCCAGCCGCACGGTTGAGGTGTCTGGAGACGCGTCTCAACGTGGACCAGCTAGCTAGTGTGTTTCCGGGATTTAGACAGGAAGACAAATGTGCACCGTGATCAAAAAACCACTACTAGCAAACCAACGTACACATTTTTTTAATTTTTTTGCGGTGTTCTACGAGCCAGCCGCACGGTTGAGGTGCCTGGAGACGCGTCTCGGCGCGGTCCAGCTAGCAAGTGTGTTTCCGGGATTTAGACAGGAAGAAAAATGTGCACCGTGATCAAAAAACCAGTACTAGCAAATAAACGTATACATTTTTTTTAATTTCTTGCGGTTCTATGCGAGCCAGCCGAACGGTTGAGATGTCTGGAGACGCGTCTCGTTGCGGGCCAGCTAGCTAGTGTGCTTTCGGGATAGAGACAAGAAGAAAAATGTGCACCGTGATCAAAAAACCACTACTAGCAAATAAACGTATACATTGTTTTTTAATTTCTTGCGGTTCTATGCGAGCCAGCCGAACGGTTGAGGTGTCTGGAGACGCGTCTCGTTGCGGGCCAGCTAGCTAGTGTGCTTTCGGGATTGAGACAAGAAGAAAAATGTGCACCGTGATCAAAAAACCACTACTAGCAAATAAACGTATAATTTTTTTTAAATTTTTTTGCGGTTTTATGCGAGCCAGCCGCACGGTTGAGGTGTCTGGATACGCGTCTCGGTGCGGGCCTACTAGCTAGAGTGTTTTCGAGATTAAGACAGGAAGAAAAATGTGCACCGTGATCAAAAAACCACTACTAGCAAATAAACGTATACATTTTTTAAAAAATTTTGCGGTTCTGTGCGAGCCAGCCGCACGGTTGAGGTGTCTGGAGACGCGTCTTTGTGCTGGCGTGCAAGCTAGAGTGTTTTCGGGATTAAGACAGGAAGAAAAATGTGCACCGTGATCAAAAAACCACTACTAGGAAATAAACGTATAATTTTTTTTTTAATTTTTTGCGGTACTATGCGAGCCAGCCGCACGGTTGAGATGTCTGGAGACGCGTCTCGTCGCGGGCCAGCTAGCTAGTGTGTTTCCGGGCTTGAGACAGGAAGAAAAATGTGCACCGTGATCAAAAAACCACTACTAGGAAATAAACGTATACATTTTTTTAATTTTTTTGCGGTTCTATGGGAGTTAGCCGCACGGTTGAGGTGTCTGGAGACGCGTCTGGGCGCGGGCCGGCTAGCTAGATTGTTTTCGGGATTTAGACAGGAAGATAAATGTGCACCGTGATCAAAAAACCACTACTAGCAAATAAACGTACACATTTTTTTAATTTATTGCGGTTCTATGCGAGCCAGCCACACGGTTGAGGTGTTTGGAGACGCGTCTTGGCGCGGGCAAGCTAGCTAGATTGTTTTCGGGATTTAGACAGGAAGAAATATGTGCACCGTGATCAAAAAACCACTACTAGCAAATAAACGTATACATTTTTTTTAATTTTTTGCGGTTCTATGCGAGCCAGCCACACGGTTGAGGTGTTTGGAGACGCGTCTCGGCGCGATCCAGCTAGCTAGAGTGTTTTCGGGATTTAGACAGGAAGAAAAATGTGCACCGTGATCAAAAAACCACTACTAGCAAATAAACATTTTTTTTTATTTTTTGCGGTTCTTTGCGAGCCAGCCGCACGATTGAGGAGTTTGGAGACGCGTCTTTGCGCGGGCCAGCTGGCTAGAGTGTTTCCGCGATTTAGACAGAAAGAAAAATGTGCACCGTCATCAAAAAACCACTACTAGCAAATAAACATAGACATTTTTTAATTTTTTTTGCGGTTCTATGCGAGCCAGCCGCACGGTTGAGGTGTCTGGAGTCGCGTCTCGGCGCAGGCAAGCTAGCTAGAGTGTTTCCGGGATTTAGACAGGAAGAAAAATGTGCACCGTGTTCAAAAAACCACTACTAGCAAATAAACGTATTCATTTTTTTAATTTTTTTGCGGTTCTATGCGAGCCAGCCGCACGGTTGAGGTGTCTGGAGACGCGTCTTGACGTGGACCAGCTAGCTAGTGTGTTTCCGGGATTTAGACAGGAAGAAAAATGTGCACCGTGATCAAAAAACCAGTACTAGCAAATAAACGAATTCATTTTTTTTTAATTTTTTGCGGTTCTATGCGAGCCAGCCGCACGGTTGAGGTCTCTGGAGACACGTCTCGGCGCGGTCCAGCTATCTAGTGTGTTACCAAGATTTAGACAGGAAGAAAAATGTGCACCGTGTTCAAAAAACCACTACTAGCAAATAAACGTATACATTTTTTTAATTTTTTTGCGTTTCTATGCGAGCCAGCCGCACGGTTGAGGTGTCTGGAGACGCGTCTCGACGTGGACCAGCTAGCTAGTGTGTTTCCGGGATTTAGACAGGAAGACAAATGTGCACTGTGTTCAAAAAACCACTACTAGCAAATAAACGTATAATTTTTTTAATTTTTTTGCGGTGTTCTACGAGCCAGCCGCACGGTTGAGGTGCCTGGAGACGCGTCTCGGCGCGGTCCAGCTAGCAAGTGTGTTTCCGGGATTTAGACAGGAAGAAAAATGTGCACCGTGATCAAAAAACCACTACTAGCAAACCAACGTACACATTTTTTTAATTTTTTTGCGGTGTTCTACGAGCCAGCCGCACGGTTGAGGTGTCTGGAGACGCGTCTCGACGTGGACCAGCTAGCTAGTGTGTTTCCGGGATTTAGACAGGAAGACAAATGTGCACTGTGTTCAAAAAACCACTACTAGCAAATAAACGTATGCATTTTTTAATTTTTTTGCGGTTTTATGCGAGCCAGATGCACGGTTGAGGTGTCTGGAGACGTGCCTCGGCGCGGGCCAGCTACCTAGAGTGTTTCCTGGATTTAGACAGGAAGAAAAATGTGCACCGTGATCAAAAAACCACTACTAGCAAACCAACGTACAAATTTTTTTAATTTTTTTGCGGTGTTCTACGAGCCAGCCGCACGGTTGAGGTGTCTGGAGACGCGTCTCAACGTGGACCAGCTAGCTAGTGTGTTTCCGGGATTTAGACAGGAAGACAAATGTGCACCGTGATCAAAAAACCACTACTAGCAAACCAACGTACACATTTTTTTAATTTTTTTGCGGTGTTCTACGAGCCAGCCGCACGGTTGAGGTGCCTGGAGACGCGTCTCGGCGCGGTCCAGCTAGCAAGTGTGTTTCCGGGATTTAGACAGGAAGAAAAATGTGCACCGTGATCAAAAAACCAGTACTAGCAAATAAACGTATACATTTTTTTTAATTTCTTGCGGTTCTATGCGAGCCAGCCGAACGGTTGAGATGTCTGGAGACGCGTCTCGTTGCGGGCCAGCTAGCTAGTGTGCTTTCGGGATAGAGACAAGAAGAAAAATGTGCACCGTGATCAAAAAACCACTACTAGCAAATAAACGTATACATTGTTTTTTAATTTCTTGCGGTTCTATGCGAGCCAGCCGAACGGTTGAGGTGTCTGGAGACGCGTCTCGTTGCGGGCCAGCTAGCTAGTGTGCTTTCGGGATTGAGACAAGAAGAAAAATGTGCACCGTGATCAAAAAACCACTACTAGCAAATAAACGTATAATTTTTTTTAAATTTTTTTGCGGTTTTATGCGAGCCAGCCGCACGGTTGAGGTGTCTGGATACGCGTCTCGGTGCGGGCCTACTAGCTAGAGTGTTTTCGAGATTAAGACAGGAAGAAAAATGTGCACCGTGATCAAAAAACCACTACTAGCAAATAAACGTATACATTTTTTAAAAAATTTTGCGGTTCTGTGCGAGCCAGCCGCACGGTTGAGGTGTCTGGAGACGCGTCTGTGTGCTGGCGTGCAAGCTAGAGTGTTTTCGGGATTAAGACAGGAAGAAAAATGTGCACCGTGATCAAAAAACCACTACTAGGAAATAAACGTATAATTTTTTTTTTAATTTTTTGCGGTACTATGCGAGCCAGCCGCACGGTTGAGATGTCTGGAGACGCGTCTCGTCGCGGGCCAGCTAGCTAGTGTGTTTCCGGGCTTGAGACAGGAAGAAAAATGTGCACCGTGATCAAAAAACCACTACTAGGAAATAAACGTATACATTTTTTTAATTTTTTTGCGGTTCTATGGGAGTTAGCCGCACGGTTGAGGTGTCTGGAGACGCGTCTGGGCGCGGGCCGGCTAGCTAGATTGTTTTCGGGATTTAGACAGGAAGATAAATGTGCACCGTGATCAAAAAACCACTACTAGCAAATAAACGTACACATTTTTTTAATTTATTGCGGTTCTATGCGAGCCAGCCACACGGTTGAGGTGTTTGGAGACGCGTCTTGGCGCGGGCAAGCTAGCTAGATTGTTTTCGGGATTTAGACAGGAAGAAATATGTGCACCGTGATCAAAAAACCACTACTAGCAAATAAACGTATACATTTTTTTTAATTTTTTGCGGTTCTATGCGAGCCAGCCACACGGTTGAGGTGTTTGGAGACGCGTCTCGGCGCGATCCAGCTAGCTAGAGTGTTTTCGGGATTTAGACAGGAAGAAAAATGTGCACCGTGATCAAAAAACCACTACTAGCAAATAAACATTTTTTTTTATTTTTTGCGGTTCTTTGCGAGCCAGCCGCACGATTGAGGAGTTTGGAGACGCGTCTTTGCGCGGGCCAGCTGGCTAGAGTGTTTCCGCGATTTAGACAGAAAGAAAAATGTGCACCGTCATCAAAAAACCACTACTAGCAAATAAACATAGACATTTTTTAATTTTTTTTGCGGTTCTATGCGAGCCAGCCGCACGGTTGAGGTGTCTGGAGTCGCGTCTCGGCGCAGGCAAGCTAGCTAGAGTGTTTCCGGGATTTAGACAGGAAGAAAAATGTGCACCGTGTTCAAAAAACCACTACTAGCAAATAAACGTATTCATTTTTTTAATTTTTTTGCGGTTCTATGCGAGCCAGCCGCACGGTTGAGGTGTCTGGAGACGCGTCTTGACGTGGACCAGCTAGCTAGTGTGTTTCCGGGATTTAGACAGGAAGAAAAATGTGCACCGTGATCAAAAAACCAGTACTAGCAAATAAACGAATTCATTTTTTTTTAATTTTTTGCGGTTCTATGCGAGCCAGCCGCACGGTTGAGGTCTCTGGAGACACGTCTCGGCGCGGTCCAGCTATCTAGTGTGTTACCAAGATTTAGACAGGAAGAAAAATGTGCACCGTGTTCAAAAAACCACTACTAGCAAATAAACGTATACATTTTTTTAATTTTTTTGCGTTTCTATGCGAGCCAGCCGCACGGTTGAGGTGTCTGGAGACGCGTCTCGACGTGGACCAGCTAGCTAGTGTGTTTCCGGGATTTAGACAGGAAGACAAATGTGCACTGTGTTCAAAAAACCACTACTAGCAAATAAACGTATAATTTTTTTAATTTTTTTGCGGTGTTCTACGAGCCAGCCGCACGGTTGAGGTGCCTGGAGACGCGTCTCGGCGCGGTCCAGCTAGCAAGTGTGTTTCCGGGATTTAGACAGGAAGAAAAATGTGCACCGTGATCAAAAAACCACTACTAGCAAACCAACGTACACATTTTTTTAATTTTTTTGCGGTGTTCTACGAGCCAGCCGCACGGTTGAGGTGTCTGGAGACGCGTCTCGACGTGGACCAGCTAGCTAGTGTGTTTCCGGGATTTAGACAGGAAGACAAATGTGCACTGTGTTCAAAAAACCACTACTAGCAAATAAACGTATGCATTTTTTAATTTTTTTGCGGTTTTATGCGAGCCAGATGCACGGTTGAGGTGTCTGGAGACGTGCCTCGGCGCGGGCCAGCTACCTAGAGTGTTTCCTGGATTTAGACAGGAAGAAAAATGTGCACCGTGATCAAAAAACCACTACTAGCAAACCAACGTACAAATTTTTTTAATTTTTTTGCGGTGTTCTACGAGCCAGCCGCACGGTTGAGGTGTCTGGAGACGCGTCTCAACGTGGACCAGCTAGCTAGTGTGTTTCCGGGATTTAGACAGGAAGACAAATGTGCACCGTGATCAAAAAACCACTACTAGCAAACCAACGTACACATTTTTTTAATTTTTTTGCGGTGTTCTACGAGCCAGCCGCACGGTTGAGGTGCCTGGAGACGCGTCTCGGCGCGGTCCAGCTAGCAAGTGTGTTTCCGGGATTTAGACAGGAAGAAAAATGTGCACCGTGATCATAAAACCACTACTAGCAAATAAACGTATACATTTCTTGATTTTTTTTGCAGTTCTATGCGAGCCAGCCGCACGGTTGAGTATTCTGGAGACGCGTCTTGGTGCGAGCCAGCTAGCTAGAGTGTTTCCGGGATGTAGACAGGACGAAAAATGTGCACCGTGATCAAAAAACCACTACTAGCAAATAAACGTATACATTTTTTTTAATTTTTTTGCGGTTCTATGCGAGCCAGCCACACGGTTGAGGTGTTTGGAGACGCGTCTCGGCGCGATCCAGCTAGCTAGAGTGTTTTTGTGATTTAGACAGGAAGAAAAATGTGCACCGTGATCAAAAAACCACTACTAGCAAATAAATGTATACATTTTTAAAAAATATTTGCGGTTCTTTGCGAGCCAGCCGCACGATTGAGGAGTTTGGAGACGCTTCTTTGCGCGGGCCAGCTGGCTAGAGTGTTTCCGCGATTTAGACAGAAAGAAAAAGGTGCACCGTCATCAAAAAACCACTACTAGCAAATAAACGTATAATTTGTTAAATTTTTTTGCGGTTCTATGCGAGCCAGCCGCACGGTTGAGGTGTCTGGAGTCGCGTCTCGGCGCGGGCAAGCTAGCTAGAGTGTTTTCGGTATTCAGACAGAAAGAAAATGTGCACCGTGATCAAAAAACCACTACTAGCAAATAAACGTATACATTTTTTATTTTTTTATGCGGTTCTATGCGAGCCAGCCGCACGGTTGAGGTGTCTGGAGACGCGTCTCAATGCGAGCCAGCTAGCTAGAATGTTTCCGGGATTTAGACAGTAAGAAAAATGTGCACCGTGATCAAAAAACCACTACTAGCAAATAAACGTATATATTTTTTAAAAAAAATTTGCGGTTCTATGCGAGCCAGCCGCACGGTTGAGGTGTCTGGAGACGCGTCTCGGCGCAAGCCAGCTAGCTAGAGTGTTTTCGGGATTGAGACAGGAAAAAAATGTGCACCGTGATCAAAAAACCACTACTAGCAAATAAACGTATATATTTTTTAAAAATTTTTGCGGTTCTTTGCGAGCCAGCCGCACGGTTGAGGTGTCTGGAGACGCGTCTCGGTGAGGGCCAGCTAGCTAGTGCATTTTCAGGATTAAGACAGGTAGAAAAATGTGCACCGTGATCAAAAAACCACTACTAGCAAATAAACGTTTACATTTTTTATTTTTTTTTGCGGTTCTATGCGAGCCAGCCGCACGGTTGAGGTGTCTGGAGACGCGTCTCAGCGAGGGCCAGCTAGCTAGAGTGTTTTCGGGATTAAGACAGGAAGAAAAATGTGCACCGTGATCAAAAAACCACGACTAGCAAATAAACGTATACATTTTTTTAATTTTTTGCGGTTCTTTGCGAGCCAGCCGCACGGTTGAGGTGTCTGGAGACGCGTCTCGGCGCGGGCCAGCTAGCTAGAGTGTTTTCGGGATTGAGACAGGAAGAAAAATGTGCACCGTGATCAAAAAACGACTACTAGCAAATAAACGTATAATGTTTTTTTAATTTTTTGCGGTTCTATGCGAGCCAGCCGCACGGTTGGAATGTCTGTAGACGCGTCTCGGCCCGGGCCAGCTAGCTAGAGTGTTTTCGGGATTTCGACAGGAAGAAAAATGTGCACCGTGATCAAAAAACCACTACTAGCAAATAAACGTATACATTTTTTTAATTTTTTGCGGTTCTTTGCGAGCCAGCCGCACGGTAGAGGTGTCTGGAGACGCGTCGCGGCGCGGGCCAGCCAGCTAGACTGTTTTCCGGATTTAGATAGGAAGAAAAATGTGCACCGTGATCAAAAAACCCACTACTAGCAAATAAACGTATACATTTTTTTAATTTTTTTGCGGTTCTATGCGAGTTAGCCGCACGGTTGAGGTGTCTGGAGACGCATCTCAGCGCAGGCCAGCTAGCTAGCGTGTTTTCGAGATTTAGACATGAAAAAAAATGTGCACCGTGATCAAAAAACCACTACTAGCAAATAAACGTATACATTTTTTATTTTTTTTTGCGCTTCTATGCGAGCCAGCCGCACGGTTGAAGTGTCTGGAGACGCGTCTCGGCGCGAGCCAGCTAGCTAGAGTGTTTCCGGGATTTAGACAGTAAGAAAAATGTGCACCGTGATCAAAAAACCACTACTAGCAAATAAACGTATAAATTTTTTGCGGTTCTATGCGAGCCAGCCACACGGTTGAGGTGTCTGGAGACGCGTCTCGCCGCGGGCCAGCTAGCTAGGGTGTTTTCGGGATATCGACAGGAAGAAAATTGTGCACCGTGATCAAAAAACCACTACTAGCAAATAAACGTATAAATTTTTTTAAATTTTTTTGCGGTTTTATGCGAGCCAGCCGCACGGTTGAGGTGTCTGGATACGCGTCTCGGTGCGGGCCTACTAGCTAGAGTGTTTTCGAGATTAAGACAGGAAGAAAAATGTGCACCGTGATCAAAAAACCACTACTAGCAAATAAACGTATACATTTTTTTAAAAAAATTGCGGTTCTGTGCGAGCCAGCCGCACGGTTGAGGTGTCTGGAGACGCGTCTTTGTGCTGGCGTGCAAGCTAGAGTGTTTTCGGGATTAAGACAGGAAGAAAAATGTGCACCGTGATCAAAAAACCACTACTAGGAAATAAACGTATATTTTTTTTTTTAATTTTTTGCGGTACTATGCGAGCCAGCCGCACGGTTGAGATGTCTGGAGACGCGTCTCGTCGCGGGCCAGCTAGCTAGTGTGTTTCCGGGCTTGAGACAGGAAGAAAAATGTGCACCGTGATCAAAAAACCACTACTAGGAAATAAACGTATACATTTTTTTAATTTTTTTGCGGTTCTATGGGAGTTAGCCGCACGGTTGAGGTGTCTGGAGACGCGTCTGGGCGCGGGCCGGCTAGCTAGATTGTTTTCGGGATTTAGACAGGAAGATAAATGTGCACCGAGATCAAAAAACCACTACTAGCAAATAAACGTACACATTTTTTTAATTTATTGCGGTTCTATGCGAGCCAGCCACACGGTTGAGGTGTTTGGAGACGCGTCTCGGCGCGGGCAAGCTAGCTAGATTGTTTTCGGGATTTAGACAGGAAGAAATATGTGCACCGTGATCAAAAAACCACTACTAGCAAATAAACGTATACATTTTTTTTAATTTTTTGCGGTTCTATGCGAGCCAGCCACACGGTTGAGGTGTTTGGAGACGCGTCTCGGCGCGATCCAGCTAGCTAGAGTGTTTTCGGGATTTAGACAGGAAGAAAAATGTGCACCGTGATCAAAAAACCACTACTAGCAAATAAACATTTTTTTTTATTTTTTGCGGTTCTTTGCGAGCCAGCCGCACGATTGAGGAGTTTGGAGACGCGTCTTTGCGCGGGCCAGCTGGCTAGAGTGTTTCCGCGATTTAGACAGAAAGAAAAATGTGCACCGTCATCAAAAAACCACTACTAGCAAATAAACGTATAATTTTTTAAATTTTTTTGCGGTTCTATGCGAGCCAGCCGCACGGTTGAGGTGTATGGAGTCGCGTCTCGGCGCAGGCAAGCTAGCTAGAGTGTTTCCGGGATTTAGACAGGAAGAAAAATGTGCACCGTGTTCAAAAAACCACTACTAGCAAATAAACGTATTCATTTTTTTAATTTTTTTGCGGTTCTATGCGAGCCAGCCACACGGTTGAGGTGTTTGGAGACGCGTCTCGGCGCGATCCAGCTAGCTAGAGTGTTTTTGTGATTTAGACAGGAAGAAAAATGTGCACCGTGATCAAAAAACCACTACTAGCAAATAAATGTATACATTTTTAAAAAATATTTGCGGTTCTTTGCGAGCCAGCCGCACGATTGAGGAGTTTGGAGACGCTTCTTTGCGCGGGCCAGCTGGCTAGAGTGTTTCCGCGATTTAGACAGAAAGAAAAAGGTGCACTGTCATCAAAAAACCACTACTAGCAAATAAACGTATAATTTGTTAAATTTTTTTGCGGTTCTATGCGAGCCAGCCGCACGGTTGAGGTGTCTGGAGTCGCGTCTCGGCGCGGGCAAGCTAGCTAGAGTGTTTTCGGGATTCAGACAGAAAGAAAATGTGCACCGTGATCAAAAAACCACTACTAGCAAATAAACGTATACATTTTTTATTTTTTTATGCGGTTCTATGCGAGCCAGCCGCACGGTTGAGGTGTCTGGAGACGCGTCTCAATGCGAGCCAGCTAGCTAGAATGTTTCCGGGATTTAGACAGTAAGAAAAATGTGCACCGTGATCAAAAAACCACTACTAGCAAATAAACGTATATATTTTTTAAAAAAAATTTGCGGTTCTATGCGAGCCAGCCGCACGGTTGAGGTGTCTGGAGACGCGTCTCGGCGCAAGCCAGCTAGCTAGAGTGTTTTCGGGATTGAGACAGGAAAAAAATGTGCACCGTGATCAAAAAACCACTACTAGCAAATAAACGTATATATTTTTTAAAAATTTTTGCGGTTCTTTGCGAGCCAGCCGCACGGTTGAGGTGTCTGGAGACGCGTCTCGGTGAGGGCCAGCTAGCTAGTGCATTTTCAGGATTAAGACAGGTAGAAAAATGTGCACCGTGATCAAAAAACCACTACTAGCAAATAAACGTTTACATTTTTTATTTTTTTTTGCGGTTCTATGCGAGCCAGCCGCACGGTTGAGGTGTCTGGAGACGCGTCTCAGCGAGGGCCAGCTAGCTAGAGTGTTTTCGGGATTAAGACAGGAAGAAAAATGTGCACCGTGATCAAAAAACCACGACTAGCAAATAAACGTATACATTTTTTTAATTTTTTGCGGTTCTTTGCGAGCCAGCCGCACGGTTGAGGTGTCTGGAGACGCGTCTCGGCGCGGGCCAGCTAGCTAGAGTGTTTTCGGGATTGAGACAGGAAGAAAAATGTGCACCGTGATCAAAAAACGACTACTAGCAAATAAACGTATACATTTTTTAAAAAATTTTGCGGTTCTGTGCGAGCCAGCCGCACGGTTGAGGTGTCTGGAGACGCGTCTGTGTGCTGGCGTGCAAGCTAGAGTGTTTTCGGGATTAAGACAGGAAGAAAAATGTGCACCGTGATCAAAAAACCACTACTAGGAAATAAACGTATAATTTTTTTTTTAATTTTTTGCGGTACTATGCGAGCCAGCCGCACGGTTGAGATGTCTGGAGACGCGTCTCGTCGCGGGCCAGCTAGCTAGTGTGTTTCCGGGCTTGAGACAGGAAGAAAAATGTGCACCGTGATCAAAAAACCACTACTAGGAAATAAACGTATACATTTTTTTAATTTTTTTGCGGTTCTATGGGAGTTAGCCGCACGGTTGAGGTGTCTGGAGACGCGTCTGGGCGCGGGCCGGCTAGCTAGATTGTTTTCGGGATTTAGACAGGAAGATAAATGTGCACCGTGATCAAAAAACCACTACTAGCAAATAAACGTACACATTTTTTTAATTTATTGCGGTTCTATGCGAGCCAGCCACACGGTTGAGGTGTTTGGAGACGCGTCTTGGCGCGGGCAAGCTAGCTAGATTGTTTTCGGGATTTAGACAGGAAGAAATATGTGCACCGTGATCAAAAAACCACTACTAGCAAATAAACGTATACATTTTTTTTAATTTTTTGCGGTTCTATGCGAGCCAGCCACACGGTTGAGGTGTTTGGAGACGCGTCTCGGCGCGATCCAGCTAGCTAGAGTGTTTTCGGGATTTAGACAGGAAGAAAAATGTGCACCGTGATCAAAAAACCACTACTAGCAAATAAACATTTTTTTTTATTTTTTGCGGTTCTTTGCGAGCCAGCCGCACGATTGAGGAGTTTGGAGACGCGTCTTTGCGCGGGCCAGCTGGCTAGAGTGTTTCCGCGATTTAGACAGAAAGAAAAATGTGCACCGTCATCAAAAAACCACTACTAGCAAATAAACATAGACATTTTTTAATTTTTTTTGCGGTTCTATGCGAGCCAGCCGCACGGTTGAGGTGTCTGGAGTCGCGTCTCGGCGCAGGCAAGCTAGCTAGAGTGTTTCCGGGATTTAGACAGGAAGAAAAATGTGCACCGTGTTCAAAAAACCACTACTAGCAAATAAACGTATTCATTTTTTTAATTTTTTTGCGGTTCTATGCGAGCCAGCCGCACGGTTGAGGTGTCTGGAGACGCGTCTTGACGTGGACCAGCTAGCTAGTGTGTTTCCGGGATTTAGACAGGAAGAAAAATGTGCACCGTGATCAAAAAACCAGTACTAGCAAATAAACGAATTCATTTTTTTTTAATTTTTTGCGGTTCTATGCGAGCCAGCCGCACGGTTGAGGTCTCTGGAGACACGTCTCGGCGCGGTCCAGCTATCTAGTGTGTTACCAAGATTTAGACAGGAAGAAAAATGTGCACCGTGTTCAAAAAACCACTACTAGCAAATAAACGTATACATTTTTTTAATTTTTTTGCGTTTCTATGCGAGCCAGCCGCACGGTTGAGGTGTCTGGAGACGCGTCTCGACGTGGACCAGCTAGCTAGTGTGTTTCCGGGATTTAGACAGGAAGACAAATGTGCACTGTGTTCAAAAAACCACTACTAGCAAATAAACGTATAATTTTTTTAATTTTTTTGCGGTGTTCTACGAGCCAGCCGCACGGTTGAGGTGCCTGGAGACGCGTCTCGGCGCGGTCCAGCTAGCAAGTGTGTTTCCGGGATTTAGACAGGAAGAAAAATGTGCACCGTGATCAAAAAACCACTACTAGCAAACCAACGTACACATTTTTTTAATTTTTTTGCGGTGTTCTACGAGCCAGCCGCACGGTTGAGGTGTCTGGAGACGCGTCTCGACGTGGACCAGCTAGCTAGTGTGTTTCCGGGATTTAGACAGGAAGACAAATGTGCACTGTGTTCAAAAAACCACTACTAGCAAATAAACGTATGCATTTTTTAATTTTTTTGCGGTTTTATGCGAGCCAGATGCACGGTTGAGGTGTCTGGAGACGTGCCTCGGCGCGGGCCAGCTACCTAGAGTGTTTCCTGGATTTAGACAGGAAGAAAAATGTGCACCGTGATCAAAAAACCACTACTAGCAAACCAACGTACAAATTTTTTTAATTTTTTTGCGGTGTTCTACGAGCCAGCCGCACGGTTGAGGTGTCTGGAGACGCGTCTCAACGTGGACCAGCTAGCTAGTGTGTTTCCGGGATTTAGACAGGAAGACAAATGTGCACCGTGATCAAAAAACCACTACTAGCAAACCAACGTACACATTTTTTTAATTTTTTTGCGGTGTTCTACGAGCCAGCCGCACGGTTGAGGTGCCTGGAGACGCGTCTCGGCGCGGTCCAGCTAGCAAGTGTGTTTCCGGGATTTAGACAGGAAGAAAAATGTGCACCGTGATCATAAAACCACTACTAGCAAATAAACGTATACATTTCTTGATTTTTTTTGCAGTTCTATGCGAGCCAGCCGCACGGTTGAGTATTCTGGAGACGCGTCTTGGTGCGAGCCAGCTAGCTAGAGTGTTTCCGGGATGTAGACAGGACGAAAAATGTGCACCGTGATCAAAAAACCACTACTAGCAAATAAACGTATACATTTTTTTTAATTTTTTTGCGGTTCTATGCGAGCCAGCCACACGGTTGAGGTGTTTGGAGACGCGTCTCGGCGCGATCCAGCTAGCTAGAGTGTTTTTGTGATTTAGACAGGAAGAAAAATGTGCACCGTGATCAAAAAACCACTACTAGCAAATAAATGTATACATTTTTAAAAAATATTTGCGGTTCTTTGCGAGCCAGCCGCACGATTGAGGAGTTTGGAGACGCTTCTTTGCGCGGGCCAGCTGGCTAGAGTGTTTCCGCGATTTAGACAGAAAGAAAAAGGTGCACCGTCATCAAAAAACCACTACTAGCAAATAAACGTATAATTTGTTAAATTTTTTTGCGGTTCTATGCGAGCCAGCCGCACGGTTGAGGTGTCTGGAGTCGCGTCTCGGCGCGGGCAAGCTAGCTAGAGTGTTTTCGGGATTCAGACAGAAAGAAAATGTGCACCGTGATCAAAAAACCACTACTAGCAAATAAACGTATACATTTTTTATTTTTTTATGCGGTTCTATGCGAGCCAGCCGCACGGTTGAGGTGTCTGGAGACGCGTCTCAATGCGAGCCAGCTAGCTAGAATGTTTCCGGGATTTAGACAGTAAGAAAAATGTGCACCGTGATCAAAAAACCACTACTAGCAAATAAACGTATATATTTTTTAAAAAAAATTTGCGGTTCTATGCGAGCCAGCCGCACGGTTGAGGTGTCTGGAGACGCGTCTCGGCGCAAGCCAGCTAGCTAGAGTGTTTTCGGGATTGAGACAGGAAAAAAATGTGCACCGTGATCAAAAAACCACTACTAGCAAATAAACGTATATATTTTTTAAAAATTTTTGCGGTTCTTTGCGAGCCAGCCGCACGGTTGAGGTGTCTGGAGACGCGTCTCGGTGAGGGCCAGCTAGCTAGTGCATTTTCAGGATTAAGACAGGTAGAAAAATGTGCACCGTGATCAAAAAACCACTACTAGCAAATAAACGTTTACATTTTTTATTTTTTTTTGCGGTTCTATGCGAGCCAGCCGCACGGTTGAGGTGTCTGGAGACGCGTCTCAGCGAGGGCCAGCTAGCTAGAGTGTTTTCGGGATTAAGACAGGAAGAAAAATGTGCACCGTGATCAAAAAACCACGACTAGCAAATAAACGTATACATTTTTTTAATTTTTTGCGGTTCTTTGCGAGCCAGCCGCACGGTTGAGGTGTCTGGAGACGCGTCTCGGCGCGGGCCAGCTAGCTAGAGTGTTTTCGGGATTGAGACAGGAAGAAAAATGTGCACCGTGATCAAAAAACGACTACTAGCAAATAAACGTATAATGTTTTTTTAATTTTTTGCGGTTCTATGCGAGCCAGCCGCACGGTTGGAATGTCTGTAGACGCGTCTCGGCCCGGGCCAGCTAGCTAGAGTGTTTTCGGGATTTCGACAGGAAGAAAAATGTGCACCGTGATCAAAAAACCACTACTAGCAAATAAACGTATACATTTTTTTAATTTTTTGCGGTTCTTTGCGAGCCAGCCGCACGGTAGAGGTGTCTGGAGACGCGTCGCGGCGCGGGCCAGCCAGCTAGAGTGTTTTCCGGATTTAGATAGGAAGAAAAATGTGCACCGTGATCAAAAAACCCACTACTAGCAAATAAACGTATACATTTTTTTAATTTTTTTGCGGTTCTATGCGAGTTAGCCGCACGGTTGAGGTGTCTGGAGACGCATCTCAGCGCAGGCCAGCTAGCTAGCGTGTTTTCGAGATTTAGACATGAAAAAAAATGTGCACCGTGATCAAAAAACCACTACTAGCAAATAAACGTATACATTTTTTATTTTTTTTTGCGCTTCTATGCGAGCCAGCCGCACGGTTGAAGTGTCTGGAGACGCGTCTCGGCGCGAGCCAGCTAGCTAGAGTGTTTCCGGGATTTAGACAGTAAGAAAAATGTGCACCGTGATCAAAAAACCACTACTAGCAAATAAACGTATAAATTTTTTGCGGTTCTATGCGAGCCAGCCACACGGTTGAGGTGTCTGGAGACGCGTCTCGCCGCGGGCCAGCTAGCTAGGGTGTTTTCGGGATATCGACAGGAAGAAAATTGTGCACCGTGATCAAAAAACCACTACTAGCAAATAAACGTATAAATTTTTTTAAATTTTTTTGCGGTTTTATGCGAGCCAGCCGCACGGTTGAGGTGTCTGGATACGCGTCTCGGTGCGGGCCTACTAGCTAGAGTGTTTTCGAGATTAAGACAGGAAGAAAAATGTGCACCGTGATCAAAAAACCACTACTAGCAAATAAACGTATACATTTTTTAAAAAAAATTGCGGTTCTGTGCGAGCCAGCCGCACGGTTGAGGTGTCTGGAGACGCGTCTTTGTGCTGGCGTGCAAGCTAGAGTGTTTTCGGGATTAAGACAGGAAGAAAAATGTGCACCGTGATCAAAAAACCACTACTAGGAAATAAACGTATATTTTTTTTTTTAATTTTTTGCGGTACTATGCGAGCCAGCCGCACGGTTGAGATGTCTGGAGACGCGTCTCGTCGCGGGCCAGCTAGCTAGTGTGTTTCCGGGCTTGAGACAGGAAGAAAAATGTGCACCGTGATCAAAAAACCACTACTAGGAAATAAACGTATACATTTTTTTAATTTTTTTGCGGTTCTATGGGAGTTAGCCGCACGGTTGAGGTGTCTGGAGACGCGTCTGGGCGCGGGCCGGCTAGCTAGATTGTTTTCGGGATTTAGACAGGAAGATAAATGTGCACCGAGATCAAAAAACCACTACTAGCAAATAAACGTACACATTTTTTTAATTTATTGCGGTTCTATGCGAGCCAGCCACACGGTTGAGGTGTTTGGAGACGCGTCTCGGCGCGGGCAAGCTAGCTAGATTGTTTTCGGGATTTAGACAGGAAGAAATATGTGCACCGTGATCAAAAAACCACTACTAGCAAATAAACGTATACATTTTTTTTAATTTTTTGCGGTTCTATGCGAGCCAGCCACACGGTTGAGGTGTTTGGAGACGCGTCTCGGCGCGATCCAGCTAGCTAGAGTGTTTTCGGGATTTAGACAGGAAGAAAAATGTGCACCGTGATCAAAAAACCACTACTAGCAAATAAACATTTTTTTTTATTTTTTGCGGTTCTTTGCGAGCCAGCCGCACGATTGAGGAGTTTGGAGACGCGTCTTTGCGCGGGCCAGCTGGCTAGAGTGTTTCCGCGATTTAGACAGAAAGAAAAATGTGCACCGTCATCAAAAAACCACTACTAGCAAATAAACGTATAATTTTTTAAATTTTTTTGCGGTTCTATGCGAGCCAGCCGCACGGTTGAGGTGTATGGAGTCGCGTCTCGGCGCAGGCAAGCTAGCTAGAGTGTTTCCGGGATTTAGACAGGAAGAAAAATGTGCACCGTGTTCAAAAAACCACTACTAGCAAATAAACGTATTCATTTTTTTAATTTTTTTGCGGTTCTATGCGAGCCAGCCACACGGTTGAGGTGTTTGGAGACGCGTCTCGGCGCGATCCAGCTAGCTAGAGTGTTTTTGTGATTTAGACAGGAAGAAAAATGTGCACCGTGATCAAAAAACCACTACTAGCAAATAAATGTATACATTTTTAAAAAATATTTGCGGTTCTTTGCGAGCCAGCCGCACGATTGAGGAGTTTGGAGACGCTTCTTTGCGCGGGCCAGCTGGCTAGAGTGTTTCCGCGATTTAGACAGAAAGAAAAAGGTGCACTGTCATCAAAAAACCACTACTAGCAAATAAACGTATAATTTGTTAAATTTTTTTGCGGTTCTATGCGAGCCAGCCGCACGGTTGAGGTGTCTGGAGTCGCGTCTCGGCGCGGGCAAGCTAGCTAGAGTGTTTTCGGGATTCAGACAGAAAGAAAATGTGCACCGTGATCAAAAAACCACTACTAGCAAATAAACGTATACATTTTTTATTTTTTTATGCGGTTCTATGCGAGCCAGCCGCACGGTTGAGGTGTCTGGAGACGCGTCTCAATGCGAGCCAGCTAGCTAGAATGTTTCCGGGATTTAGACAGTAAGAAAAATGTGCACCGTGATCAAAAAACCACTACTAGCAAATAAACGTATATATTTTTTAAAAAAAATTTGCGGTTCTATGCGAGCCAGCCGCACGGTTGAGGTGTCTGGAGACGCGTCTCGGCGCAAGCCAGCTAGCTAGAGTGTTTTCGGGATTGAGACAGGAAAAAAATGTGCACCGTGATCAAAAAACCACTACTAGCAAATAAACGTATATATTTTTTAAAAATTTTTGCGGTTCTTTGCGAGCCAGCCGCACGGTTGAGGTGTCTGGAGACGCGTCTCGGTGAGGGCCAGCTAGCTAGTGCATTTTCAGGATTAAGACAGGTAGAAAAATGTGCACCGTGATCAAAAAACCACTACTAGCAAATAAACGTTTACATTTTTTATTTTTTTTTGCGGTTCTATGCGAGCCAGCCGCACGGTTGAGGTGTCTGGAGACGCGTCTCAGCGAGGGCCAGCTAGCTAGAGTGTTTTCGGGATTAAGACAGGAAGAAAAATGTGCACCGTGATCAAAAAACCACGACTAGCAAATAAACGTATACATTTTTTTATTTTTTTGCGGTTCTTTGCGAGCCAGCCGCACGGTTGAGGTGTCTGGAGACGCGTCTCGGCGCGGGCCAGCTAGCTAGAGTGTTTTCGGGATTGAGACAGGAAGAAAAATGTGCACCGTGATCAAAAAACGACTACTAGCAAATAAACGTATAATGTTTTTTTAATTTTTTGCGGTTCTATGCGAGCCAGCCGCACGGTTGGAATGTCTGTAGACGCGTCTCGGCCCGGGCCAGCTAGCTAGAGTGTTTTCGGGATTTCGACAGGAAGAAAAATGTGCACCGTGATCAAAAAACCACTACTAGCAAATAAACGTATACATTTTTTTAATTTTTTGCGGTTCTTTGCGAGCCAGCCGCACGGTAGAGGTGTCTGGAGACGCGTCGCGGCGCGGGCCAGCCAGCTAGAGTGTTTTCCGGATTTAGATAGGAAGAAAAATGTGCACCGTGATCAAAAAACCCACTACTAGCAAATAAACGTATACATTTTTTTAATTTTTTTGCGGTTCTATGCGAGTTAGCCGCACGGTTGAGGTGTCTGGAGACGCATCTCAGCGCAGGCCAGCTAGCTAGCGTGTTTTCGAGATTTAGACATGAAAAAAAATGTGCACCGTGATCAAAAAACCACTACTAGCAAATAAACGTATACATTTTTTATTTTTTTTTGCGCTTCTATGCGAGCCAGCCGCACGGTTGAAGTGTCTGGAGACGCGTCTCGGCGCGAGCCAGCTAGCTAGAGTGTTTCCGGGATTTAGACAGTAAGAAAAATGTGCACCGTGATCAAAAAACCACTACTAGCAAATAAACGTATAAATTTTTTGCGGTTCTATGCGAGCCAGCCACACGGTTGAGGTGTCTGGAGACGCGTCTCGCCGCGGGCCAGCTAGCTAGGGTGTTTTCGGGATATCGACAGGAAGAAAATTGTGCACCGTGATCAAAAAACCACTACTAGCAAATAAACGTATAAATTTTTTTAAATTTTTTTGCGGTTTTATGCGAGCCAGCCGCACGGTTGAGGTGTCTGGATACGCGTCTCGGTGCGGGCCTACTAGCTAGAGTGTTTTCGAGATTAAGACAGGAAGAAAAATGTGCACCGTGATCAAAAAACCACTACTAGCAAATAAACGTATACATTTTTTAAAAAAAATTGCGGTTCTGTGCGAGCCAGCCGCACGGTTGAGGTGTCTGGAGACGCGTCTTTGTGCTGGCGTGCAAGCTAGAGTGTTTTCGGGATTAAGACAGGAAGAAAAATGTGCACCGTGATCAAAAAACCACTACTAGGAAATAAACGTATATTTTTTTTTTTAATTTTTTGCGGTACTATGCGAGCCAGCCGCACGGTTGAGATGTCTGGAGACGCGTCTCGTCGCGGGCCAGCTAGCTAGTGTGTTTCCGGGCTTGAGACAGGAAGAAAAATGTGCACCGTGATCAAAAAACCACTACTAGGAAATAAACGTATACATTTTTTTAATTTTTTTGCGGTTCTATGGGAGTTAGCCGCACGGTTGAGGTGTCTGGAGACGCGTCTGGGCGCGGGCCGGCTAGATAGATTGTTTTCGGGATTTAGACAGGAAGATAAATGTGCACCGAGATCAAAAAACCACTACTAGCAAATAAACGTACACATTTTTTTAATTTATTGCGGTTCTATGCGAGCCAGCCACACGGTTGAGGTGTTTGGAGACGCGTCTCGGCGCGGGCAAGCTAGCTAGATTGTTTTCGGGATTTAGACAGGAAGAAATATGTGCACCGTGATCAAAAAACCACTACTAGCAAATAAACGTATACATTTTTTTTAATTTTTTGCGGTTCTATGCGAGCCAGCCACACGGTTGAGGTGTTTGGAGACGCGTCTCGGCGCGATCCAGCTAGCTAGAGTGTTTTCGGGATTTAGACAGGAAGAAAAATGTGCACCGTGATCAAAAAACCACTACTAGCAAATAAACATTTTTTTTTATTTTTTGCGGTTCTTTGCGAGCCAGCCGCACGATTGAGGAGTTTGGAGACGCGTCTTTGCGCGGGCCAGCTGGCTAGAGTGTTTCCGCGATTTAGACAGAAAGAAAAATGTGCACCGTCATCAAAAAACCACTACTAGCAAATAAACGTATAATTTTTTAAATTTTTTTGCGGTTCTATGCGAGCCAGCCGCACGGTTGAGGTGTATGGAGTCGCGTCTCGGCGCAGGCAAGCTAGCTAGAGTGTTTCCGGGATTTAGACAGGAAGAAAAATGTGCACCGTGTTCAAAAAACCACTACTAGCAAATAAACGTATTCATTTTTTTAATTTTTTTGCGGTTCTATGCGAGCCAGCCGCACGGTTGAGGTGTCTGGAGACGCGTCTTGACGTGGACCAGCTAGCTAGTGTGTTTCCGGGATTTAGACAGGAAGAAAAATGTGCACCGTGATCAAAAAACCAGTACTAGCAAATAAACGAATTCATTTTTTTTTAATTTTTTGCGGTTCTATGCGAGCCAGCCGCACGGTTGAGGTCTCTGGAGACACGTCTCGGCGCGGTCCAGCTATCTAGTGTGTTACCGAGATTTAGACAGGAAGAAAAATGTGCACCGTGTTCAAAAAACCACTACTAGCAAATAAACGTATACATTTTTTTAATTTTTTTGCGTTTCTATGCGAGCCAGCCGCACGGTTGAGGTGTCTGGAGACGCGTCTCGACGTGGACCAGCTAGCTAGTGTGTTTCCGGGATTTAGACAGGAAGACAAATGTGCACTGTGTTCAAAAAACCACTACTAGCAAATAAACGTATAATTTTTTTAATTTTTTTTGCGGTTCTATGCGAGCCAACCGCACGGTTGAGGTGTCTGGAGACGCGTCTCGACGTGGACCAGCTAGCGAATGTGTTTCCGGGATTTAGACAGGAAGACAAATGTGCACCGTGATCAAAAAACCACTACTAGCAAAACAACGTACACATTTTTGTAATTTTTTTGCGGTGTTCTACGAGCCAGACGCACGGTTGAGGTGCCTGGAGACGCGTCTCGGCGCGGTCCAGCTAGCAAGTGTGTTTCCGGGATTTAGACAGGAAGAAAAATGTGCACCGTGATCAAAAAACCAGTACTAGCAAATAAACGTATACATTTTTTTAATTTCTTGCGGTTCTATGCAAGCCAGCCGAACGGTTGAGGTGTCTGGAGACGCGTCTCGTTGCGGGCCAGCTAGCTAGTGTGCTTTCGGGATTGAGACAAGAAGAAAAATGTGCACCGTGATCATAAAACCACTACTAGCAAATAAACGTATACATTTCTTGATTTTTTTTGCAGTTCTATGCGAGCCAGCCGCACGGTTGAGGTGTCTGGAGACGCGTCTCGGCGCGGTCCAGCTAGCAAGTGTGTTTCCGGGATTTAGACAGGAAGAAAAATGTGCACCGTGATCAAAAAACCACTATTAGCAAATAAACGTATACATTGTTTTTTAATTTCTTGCGGTTCTATGCGAGCCAGCCAAACGGTTGAGGTGTCTGGAGACGCGTCTCGTTGCGGGCCGGCTAGCTAGTGTGCTTTCGGGATTGAGACAAGAAGAAAAATGTGCACCGTGATCATAAAACCACTACTAGCAAATAAACGTATACATTTCTTGATTTTTTTTGCAGTTCTATGCGAGCCAGCCGCACGGTTGAGTATTCTGGAGACGCGTCTTGGTGCGAGCCAGCTAGCTAGAGTGTTTCCGGGATGTAGACAGGACGAAAAATGTGCACCGTGATCAAAAAACCACTACTAGCAAATAAACGTATACATTTTTTTTAATTTTTTTGCGGTTCTATGCGAGCCAGCCACACGGTTGAGGTGTTTGGAGACGCGTCTCGGCGCGATCCAGCTAGCTAGAGTGTTTTTGTGATTTAGACAGGAAGAAAAATGTGCACCGTGATCAAAAAACCACTACTAGCAAATAAATGTATACATTTTTAAAAAATATTTGCGGTTCTTTGCGAGCCAGCCGCACGATTGAGGAGTTTGGAGACGCTTCTTTGCGCGGGCCAGCTGGCTAGAGTGTTTCCGCGATTTAGACAGAAAGAAAAAGGTGCACCGTCATCAAAAAACCACTACTAGCAAATAAACGTATAATTTGTTAATTTTTTTGCGGTTCTATGCGAGCCAGCCGCACGGTTGAGGTGTCTGGAGTCGCGTCTCGGCGCGGGCAAGCTAGCTAGAGTGTTTCCGGGATTTAGACAGGAAGAAAAATGTGCACCGTGTTCAAAAAACCACTACTAGCAAATAAACGTATAACTTTTATTTTTTATTTTTTGCGGTTCTATGCGAGCCAGCCGCACGGTTGAGATGTCTGGAGACGCGTCTCGGCGCGAGCCAGCTAGCTAGAGTGTTTCCGGGATTTAGACAGTAAGAAAAATGTGCACCGTGATCAAAAAACCACTACTAGCAAATAAACGTATACATTTTTTGCGGTTCTATGCGAGCCAGCCACACGGTTGAGGTGTCTGGAGACGCGTCTCGCCGCGGGCCAGCTAGCTAGGGTGTTTTCGGGATATCGACAGGAAGAAAATTGTGCACCGTGATCAAAAAACCACTACTAGCAAATAAACGTATATTTTTATTTAAATTTTTTGCGGTTCTATGCGAGCCAGCCGCACGGTTGAGGTGTCTGGAGACGCGTCTCGGCGCGGGCCAGCCAGCTAGAGTGTTTTCGGGATTTAGATAGGAAGAAAAATGTGCACCGTGATCAAAAAACCCACTACTAGCAAATAAACGTATACATTTTTTTAATTTTTTTGCGGTTCTATGTGAGTTAGCCGCACGGTTGAGGTGTCTGGAGACGCGTCTCAGCGCAGGCCAGCTAGCTAGCGTGTTTTCGAGATTTAGACATGAAAAAAAATGTGCACCGTGATCAAAAAACCCACTACTAGCAAATAAACGTATACATTTTTTTAATTTAATGCGGTTCTATGCGAGCCAGCCGCACGGTTGAGGTGTCAGGAGGCGCATCTCGGCGCGGGCCAGCTAGCTAGATTGTTTTCGGGATTAAGACAGGAAGAAAAATGTGCAACGTGATCAAAAAACCACTACTAGCAAATAAACGTTTATATTTATTTTAACTTTTTGCTGTTCTATTCGAGCCAGCCGAACGGTTGAGGTGTCTGGAGATGCGTCTCGGCGCGAGCCAGCTAGCTAGAGTGTTTCCGGGATTTAGACAGGAAGAAAAATGTGCACCGTGATCAAAAAACCACTACTAGCAAATAAACGTATATATTTTTTTTTAATATTTTGCGGTTTCATGCGAGCCAGCCGCACGGTTGAGGTGTCTGGAGACGCGTCTCGTCGCGATCCAGCTAGCTAGAGTATTTCCGGGATTTAGACAGGAAGAAAACTGTGCACCGTGATCAAAAAACCACTACTAGCAAATAAACTTGTACATTTTATAAATTTTTTGCGGTTCTATGCGAGCCAGCCGCACGGTTGAGGTGTCTGGAGACGCATCTTGGCGTGGACCAGCTAGCTAGAGTGTTTTCAGGATTAAGACAGGAAGAAAAATGTGCACCGTGATCAAAAAACCACTACTAGCAAATAAACGTATATATTTTTTTTTAATATTTTGCGGTTTCATGCGAGCCAGCCGCACGGTTGAGGTGTCTGGAGACGCGTCTCGTCGCGATCCAGCTAGCTAGAGTATTTCCGGGATTTAGACAGGAAGAAAACTGTGCACCGTGATCAAAAAACCACTACTAGCAAATAAACTTGTACATTTTATAAATTTTTTGCGGTTCTATGCGAGCCAGCCGCACGGTTGAGGTGTCTGGAGACGCATCTTGGCGCGGGCCAGCTAGCTAGTGTGTTTTCGAGATTTAGACAGGAAGAAAAATGTGCACCGTGATCAAAGAACCACTACTAGCAAATAAACGTATATATTTTTTTTTAATATTTTGCGGTTTCATGCGAGCCAGCCGCACGGTTGAGGTGTCTGGAGACGCGTCTCGTCGCGATCCAGCTAGCTAGAGTATTTCCAGGATTTAAACAGGAAGAAAACTGTGCACCGTGATCAAAAAACCACTACTAGCAAATAAACTTGTACATTTTTTAAATTTTTTGCGGTTCTATGCGAGCCAGCCGCACGGTTGAGGTGTCTGGAGACGCATCTTGGCGCGGGCCAGCTAGCTAGTGTGTTTTCGAGATTTAGACAGGAAGAAAAATGTGCACCGTGATCAAAGAACCACTACTAGCAAATAAACGTATACTATTTTGAAATTTTTTGCGTTTCTATGCGAGCCAGCCGCACGGTTGAGGTATCTGGAGACGCGTCTTGGCGTGGACCAGCTAGCTAGAGTGTTTTCAGGATTAAGACAGGAAGAAAAATGTGCACCGTGATCAAAAAACCACTACTAGCAAATAAACGTATATATTTTTTTTTAATATTTTGCGGTTTCATGCGAGCCAGCCGCACGGTTGAGGTGTCTGGAGACGCGTCTCGTCGCGATCCAGCTAGCTAGAGTATTTCCGGGATTTAGACAAGAAGAAAACTGTGCACCGTGATCAAAAAACCACTACTAGCAAATAAACTTGTACATTTTTTAAATTTTTTGCGGTTCTATGCGAGCCAGCCGCACGGTTGAGGTGTCTGGAGACGCATCTTGGCGCGGGCCAGCTAGCTAGTGTGTTTTCGAGATTTAGACAGGAAGAAAAATGTGCACCGTGATCAAAGAACCACTACTAGCAAATAAACGTATACTATTTTGAAATTTTTTGCGGTTCTATGCGAGCCAGCCGCACGGTTGAGGTGTATGGAGACGCTTCTCGTCGCGATTCAGCTAGTTAGAGTATTTCCGGGATTTAGACAGGAAGAAAAATGTGCACCGTGATCAAAAAACCACTACTAGCAAATAAACTTGTACATTTTTTAAATTTTTTGCGGTTCTATGCGAGCCAGCCGCACGGTTGAGGTACCTGGAGACGCGTCTTGGCGCGGGCCAGCAATCTAAACTATTTCCGGGATTAAGGCTGGAATAAAAATATGCAACGGGATCAAAAAACCACTACTAGCAAATAAACGTACACATTTTTTTTAATATTTTGCGGTTCCATGCGAGCCAGCAGCACGGTTGAGTTGTCTAGAGACGCTTCTCGGCGCGATCGAGCTAGTTAGAGTATTTCCGGGATTTAGACAGGAAGCAAAATGTGCACCGTGATCAAAAAACCACACTTAGCAAATAAACGTATACATTTTTTTAAATATTTTGCGGTTCCATGCGAGCCAGCCGCACGGTTGAGATGTCTTGAGACGCGTCTTGGCGTGGACCAGCTAGCTAGAGTGTTTTCAGGATTAAGACAGGAAGAAAAATGTGTACCGTGATCAAAAAACCACTACTAGCAAATAAACGTATACTATTTTAAATTTTTTGCGTTTCTATGCGAGCCAGCCGCACGGTTGTGGTATCTGGAGATGCTTCTCGGCGCGATCCAACTAGCTAGAGTATTTCCGGGATAAAGACAGGAAGAAAAATGTGCAACGTGATCAATAAACCACTACTAGCAAATAAACGTATACATTTTTTTAATTTTTTGCGGTTCTGTGCAAGCCAGCCGCACGGTTGAGGAATCTGATGACGCGTCTCTGCGCGGGCCAGCTAGCTAGAGTATTTCCGGGACTTAGACAGGAAGAAAAATGTGCACCGTGATCAAAAAACCACTACTAGCAAAAAACGTATACATTTTTTTAAATATTTTGCGGTTCCATGCGAGCCAGCCGCACGGTTGAGATTTCTGGAGACGCGTCTTGGCGTGGACCAGCTAGCTAGAGTGTTTTCAGGATTAACACAGGAAGAAAAATGTGCACCGTGTTCAAAAAACCACTACTAGCAAATAAACGTATAACTTTTATTTTTTGCGGTTCTATGCGAGCCAGCCGCACAGTTGAGGTGTCTGGAGACGCGTCTCGGTGCCGGCCAGGTAGATAGATTATTTTCGGGATTTAGACAGAAAGGAAAATGTGCACCGTGATCAAAAACCTACTACTAGCAAATAAACGTATACATTTTTTTAATTTTTTTGCGGTTCTATGCGATCCAGCCACACGGTTGAGGTGTCTGGAGACGCGTCTTGACGTGGACCAGCTAGCTAGTGTGTTTCCGGGATTTAGGCAGGAAGAAAAATGTGCACCGTGATCAAAAAACCAGTACTAGCAAATAGACGAATTCATTTTTTTTGATTTTTTGCGGTTCTATGCGAGCCAGCCGCACGGTTGAGGTCTCTGGAGACACATCTCGGCGCGGTCCAGCTAGCTCGTGTGTTTCCGAGATTTAGACAGGAAGAAAAATGTGCACCGTGATCAAAAAACCACTACTAGCAAATAAACGTATAGATTTTTTTAATTTTTTTGCGTTTCTATGCGAGCCAGCCACACGTTTGAGGTGTCTGGAGACGCGTCTCGACGTGGACCAGCTAGCTAGTGTGTTTCCGGGATTTAGTCAGGAAGACAAATGTGCACTGTGTTCAAAAAACCACTACTAGCAAATAAACGTATAATTTTTTAAAATTTTTTTGCGGTTCTATGCGAGCCAACCGCACGGTTGAGGTGTCTGGAGACGCGTCTCGACGTGGACCAGCTAGCTAGTTTGTTTCCGGGATTTAGACAGGAAGACAAATGTGCACCGTGATCAAAAAACCAGTACTAGCAAATAAACGAATTAATTTTTTTTAATTTTTTTGCGGTTCTATGCGAGCCAGCCGCACGGTTGAGGTGTCTGGAGACGCGTCTTGACGTGGACCAGCTAGCTAGTGTGTCTTTGGGATTTAGACAGGAAGAATAATGTGCACCGTGATCAAAAAACCAGTACTAGCAAATAAACGTATACATTTTTTTTAATTTCTTGCGGTTCTATGCGAGCCAGCCGAACGGTTGAGGTGTCTGGAGACGCGTCTCGGCGCGGTCCAGCTAGCAAGTGTGTTTCCGGGATTTAGACAGGAAGAAAAATGTGCACCGTGATCAAAAAACCAGTACTAGCAAATAAACGTATACATTTTTTTAAATTTCTTGCGGTTCTATGCGAGCCAGCCGAACGGTTGAGGTGTCTGGAGACGCGTCTCGACGTGGACCAGCTAGCTAGTGTGTTTCCGGGATTTAGACAGGAAGACAAATGTGCACCGTGATCAAAAAACCACTACTAGCAAAAAACGTACACATTTTTTAAATTTTTGTGGTTCTATGCAAGCCAGCCGTACGGTTGAGGTACCTGGAGACGCGTCTTGGCGCGGGCCAGCAATCTAGACTGTTTCCGGGATTAAGACTGGAATAAAAATATGCAACGGGATCAAAAAACCACTACTAGCAAATAAACGTATACATTTTTTTTTATATTTTGCGGTTCCATGCGAGCCAGCCGCACGTTTGAGGTGTCTGGAGACGCTTCTTGGCGCGATCTAGATAGCTAGAGTATTTCCGGGATTTAGACAGGAAGTAAAATGTACACCGTGATCAAAAAACCACTACTAGCAAAAAAACGTATACAATTTTTTAAATTTTTTGCGTTTCTATGCGAGCCAGCCGCACGGTTGAGGTATCTGGAGATGCTTCTCGGCGCGATCCAACTAGCTGGAGTATTTCCGGGATAAAGACAGGAAGAAAAATGTGCACCGTGATCAACAAACCACTACTAGCAAATAAACGTATGCATTTGCGTTTGTAGTTTTAGGTTTAATTAAATTAAGTTTGTTGTTTTTTTATGTTTATTGTTTTGTTTTGCTTGTGTCAGGATGACAACCATCTTGCATCCATGACTCACTGACAGTCACTGTCATGGCCACACATGTCAATATCTATTTTATTTTTTTTGTTATCCATGGTTTGTCTATGATATGACCGCGACAGTTATGACTTTTTTATAATGCCTGTCCCTGACACAGGCTGGCAGTGGTTTTACGGAAGAATGTTCTTCTCTTATTTTGTTTTATAGCTGTTTTTATTATTTGTGTACCTACTATTAATGTGCGTCTGTTTGGGCGGAATAAATCATTTTTCTTTCTTTTTTCTTTTAATTTTTTTAATTTTTTGCGGTTCTATGCGAGCCAGCCGCACGGTTGAGGTATCTGATGACGCGTCTCTGCGCGGGCCAGCTAGTTAGAGTATTTTCGGGACTTAGCCTGGAAGAAAAATGTGCACCGTGATCAAAAAACCACTACTAGCAAAAAACGTATACATTTTTTTAAATATTTTGCGGTTCCATGCGAGCCAGCCGCACGGTTGAGGTGTCTGGAGACGCGTCTTGGTACGGCCAACTAGCTAGATTGTTTTCGGGATTTAAACAGAAAGAAAAATGTGCACCGTTATCAAAAAACCACTACTAGCAAAAAAAGGTATACAATTTTTAAAATTTTTGCGGTTCTTTGCAAGCCAGCCGCACGGTTGAGGTGTCAGGAGACGCGTCTTGGCGCATGCAAGCTATCTAGAGTGTTTCCGGGATTAAGACTGGAATAAAAATGTGCACCGGGATCAAAAAACCACTACTAGCAAATAAACGTATACTATTTTAAAATTTTTTGCGGGTCTATGCGAGCCAGCCGCACGGTTGAGGTGTATGGAGACGCTTCTCGTCGCGATCCAGCTAGCTAGAGTATTTCCGGGATTTAGACAGGAAGAAAAATGTGCACCGTGATCAAAAAACCACTACTAGCAAATAAACATATACATTTTTTTAAATATTTTGTGGTTTCATGCGAGACAGCCGCACGGTTGAGGTACCTGGAGACGCGTAATGGCGCGGGCCAGCAATCTAGACTGTTTTCGGGATAAAGACTGGAATAAAAATATGCAACGGGATCAAAAAACCACTACTAGCAAATACGCGTATACATTTTTTTAAATATTTTGTGGTTCTATGCGAGACAGCCACACGGTTGACGTGTCTGAAGACGCGTCTTGGTGCGGCCAACTAGCTAGATTGTTTTCGGGATTAAGACAGGAAGAAAAATGTGCACCGTGATCACAAAAACCACTACTAGCTAATAAACGTATGCAATTTTAAATTTTTTTGCGGTTCTATGCGAGCCAGCCGCACGGATGAGATGTCTGGAGACGCGTCTCGGCGCGGGCCAGCTAGCTAGCTTGATTTCGGGATTTAGACAGGAATAAAAATGTGCAACGGGATCAAAAAACCACTACTAGCAAATAAACGTATAAATTTTTTAATTTTTTGCGGTTCTATGCAAGTCAGCCGCACGGTTGAGGTATCTGATGACGCGTCTCTGCGCGGGCCAGCTAGCTAGAGTATTTCCGGGACTTAGACAGGAAGAAAAATGTGCACCGTGATCAAAAACCACTACTAGCAAAAAACGTATACATTTTTTTAAATATTTTGCGGTTCCATGCAAGCCAGCCGCAAGGTTGAGATGTCTGGAGACGCGTCTTGGCGTGGACCAGCTAGCTAGAGTGTTTTCAGGATTAAGACAGGAAGAAAAATGTGCACCGTGATCAAAAAACCACTACTAGCAAATAAACGTATATATTTTTTTTTAATATTTTGCGGTTTCATGCGAGCCAGCCGCACGATTGAGGTGTCTGGAGACGCGTCTTGGCGCGAGCCAGCTAGCTAGTGTGTTTGCGAGATTTAGACAGGAAGAAAAATGTGCACCGTGATCAAAAAACCACTACTAGCAAATAAACGTAAACATTTTTTTTTAATTTTTTGCAGTTCTAAGCGAGCCAGCCGCACGGTTGAGGTGTCTGGAGACGCGTCTTGGCGTGGACCAGCTAGCTAGAGTGTTTTCAGGATTAAGACAGGAAAAAAAATGTGCACCGTGATCAAAAAACCACTACTAGCAAAAAAACGTATACAATTTATTAAATTTTTTGCGTTTCTATGCAACCCAGCCGCACGGTTGAGGTGTCTGGAGACGCGTCTTGGCGTGGACCAGCTAGCTAGAGTGTTTTCAGGATTAAGACAGGAAGAAAAATGTGCACCGTGATCAAAAAACCACTACTAGCAATAAACGTATACATTTTTTTAAATATTTTGCGTTTCTATGCAAGCCAGCCGCACGGTTGAGGTGTCTGGAGACGCGTCTCGTCGCGGTCCAGCTAGCTAGAGTATTTCCGGGATTTAGACAGGAAGAAAACTGTGCACCGTGATCAAAAAACCACTACTAGCAAATAAACTTGTACATTTTTTAAATTTTTTGCGGTTCTATGCTAGCCAGCCGCACGGTTGAGGTGTCTGGAGACGCATCTTGGCGCGGGCCAGCTAGCTAGTGTGTTTTCGAGATTTAGACAGGAAGAAAAATGTGCACCGTGATCAAAGAACCACTACTAGCAAATAAACGTATACTATTTTAAAATTTTTTGCGGTTCTATGCGAGCCAGCCGCACGGTTGAGGTGTATGGAGACGCTTTTCGTCGCGATTCAGCTAGTTAGAGTATTTCCGGGATTTAGACAGGAAGAAAAATGTGCACCGTGATCAAAAAACCACTACTAGCAAATAAACTTGTACATTTTTTAAATTTTTTGCGGTTCTATGCGAGCCAGCCGCACGGTTGAGGTACCTGGAGACGCGTCTTGGCGCGGGCCAGCAATCTAAACTGTTTCCGGGATTAAGGCTGGAATAAAAATATGCAACGGGATCAAAAAACCACTACTAGCAAATAAACGTACACATTTTTTTTAATATTTTGCGGTTCCATGCGAGCCAGCAGCACGGTTGAGTTGTCTAGAGACGCTTCTCGGCGCGATCCAGCTAGTTAGAGTATTTCCGGGATTTAGACAGGAAGAAAAATGTGCACCGTGATCAAAAAACCACACTTAGCAAAAAAACGTATACATTTTTTTAAATATTTTGCGGTTCCATGCGAGCCAGCCGCACGGTTGAGATGTCTTGAGACGCGTCTTGGCGTGGACCAGCTAGCTAGAGTGTTTTCAGGATTAAGACAGGAAGAAAAATGTGTACCGTGATCAAAAAACCACTACTAGCAAATAAACGTATACTATTTTAATTTTTTTGCGTTTCTATGCGAGCCAGCCGCACGGTTGAGGTATCTGGAGATGCTTCTCGGCGCGATCCAACTAGCTAGAGTATTTCCGGGATAAAGACAGGAAGAAAAATGTGCAACGTGATCAACAAACCACTACTAGCAAATAAACGTATACATTTTTTTAATTTTTTGCGGTTCTATGCAAGCCAGCCGCACGGTTGAGGAATCTGATGACGCGTCTCGGCGCGGGCCAGCTAGTTAGAGTATTTCCGGGACTTAGACAGGAAGAAAAATGTGCACCGTGATCAAAAAACCACTACTAGCAAAAAACGTATACATTTTTTTAAATATTTTGCGGTTCCATGCGAGCCAGCCGCACGGTTGAGATTTCTGGAGACGCGTCTTGGCGTGGACCAGCTAGCTAGAGTGTTTTCAGGATTAAGACAGGAAGAAAAATGTGCACCGTGATCAAAAAACCACTACTAGCAAATAAACGTATATATTTTTTTTTAATATTTTGCGGTTTCATGCGAGCCAGCCGCACGGTTGAGGTGTCTGGAGACGCGTCTCGTCGCGATCCAGCTAGCTAGAGTATTTCCGGGATTTAGACAGGAAGAAAACTGTGCACCGTGATCAAAAAACCACTACTAGCAAATAAACTTGTACATTTTTTAAATTTTTTGCGGTTCTATGCGAGCCAGCCGCACGGTTGAGGTGTCTGGAGACGCATCTTGGCGCGGGCCAGCTAGCTAGTGTGTTTTCGAGATTTAGACAGGAAGAAAAATGTGCACCGTGATCAAAGAACCACTACTAGCAAATAAACGTATACTATTTTGAAATTTTTTGCGGTTCTTTGCGAGCCAGCCGCACGGTTGAGATGTCTGGAGACGCGTCTTGGCGTGGACCAGCTAGCTAGAGTGTTTTCAGGATTAAGACAGGAAGAAAAATGTGCACCGTGATCAAAAAACCACTACTAGCAAATAAACGTATATATTTTTTTTTAATATTTTGCGGTTCCATGCGAGCCAGCCGCACGGTTGAGATGTCTTGAGACGCGTCTTGGCGTGGAACAGCTAGCTAGAGTGTTTTCAGGATTAAGACAGGAAGAAAAATGTGTACCGTGATCAAAAAACCACTACTAGCAAATAAACGTATACTATTTTAAATTTTTTGCGTTTCTATGCGAGCCAGCCGCACGGTTGAGGTATCTGGAGATGCTTCTCGGCGCGATTCAACTAGCTAGAGTATTTCCGGGATAAAGACAGGAAGAAAAATGTGCAACGTGATCAACAAACCACTACTAGCAAATAAACGTATACATTTTTTTTAATTTTTTGCGGTTCTATGCAAGCCAGCCGCACGGTTGAGGAATCTGATGACGCGTCTCTGCGCGGGCCAGCTAGCTAGTGTATTTCCGGGATTTAGACAGGAAGAAAACTGTGCACCGTGATCAAAAAACCACTACTAGCAAATAAACTTGTACATTTTTTAAATTTTTTGCGGTTCCATGCGAGCCAGCCGCACGGTTGAAATTTCTGGAGACGCGTCTTGGCGTGGACCAGCTAGCTAGAGTGTTTTCAGGATTAAGACAGGAAGAAAAATGTGCACCGTGATCAAAAAACCACTACTAGCAAATAAACGTATATATTTTTTTTTTATATTTTGCGGTTTCATGCGAGCCAGCCGCACGGTTGAGGTGTCTGGAGACGCGTCTCGTCGCGATCCAGATAGCTAGTGTATTTCCGGGATTAAGACAGGAAGAAAACTGTGCACCGTGATCAAAAAACCACTACTAGCAAATAAACTTGTACATTTTTTAAATTTTTTGCGGTTCTATGCGAGCCAGCCGCACGGTTGAGGTGTCTGGAGACGCATCTTGGCGCGGGCCAGCTAGCTAGTGTGTTTTCGAGATTAAGACAGGAAGAAAAATGTGCACCGTGATCAAAAAACCACTACTAGCAAATAAACGTATACATTTTTTTAATTTTTTGCGGTTCTATGCAAGCCAGCCGCACGGTTGAGGAATCTGATGACGCGTCTCTGCGCGGGCCAGCTAGCTAGAGTATTTCCGGGACTTAGACAGGAAGAAAAATGTGCACCGTGATCAAAAAACCACTACTAGCAAAATACGTATACATTTTTTTAAATATTTTGCGGTTCCATGCGAGCCAGCCGCACGGTTGAGATTTCTGGAGACGCGTCTTGGCGTGGACCAGCTAGCTAGAGTGTTTTCAGGATTAAGACAGGAAGAAAAATGTGCACCGTGATCAAAAAACCACTACTAGCAAATAAACGTATAACTTTTATTTTTTATTTTTTGCGGTTCTATGCGAGCCAGCCGCACGGTTGAGGTGTCTGGAGACGCGTCTCGGTGCCGGCCAGGTAGATAGATTATTTTCGGGATTTAGACAGAAAGGAAAATGTGCACCGTGATCAAAAACCTACTACTAGCAAATAAACGTATACATTTTTTTAATTTTTTTGCGGTTCTATGCGAGCCAGCCGCACGGTTGAGGTGTCTGGAGACGCGTCTTGACGTGGACCAGCTAGCTAGTGTGTTTCCGGGATTTAGGCAGAAAGAAAAATGTGCACCGTGATCAAAAAACCAGTACTAGCAAATAGACGAATTCATTTTTTTTTATTTTTTGCGGTTCTATGCGAGCCAGCCGCACGGTTGAGGTCTCTGGAGACACATCTCGGCGCGGTCCAGCTAGCTAGTGTGTTTCCGAGATTTAGACAGGAAGAAAAATGTGCACCGTGATCAAAAAACCACTACTAGCAAATAAACGTACAGATTTTTTTAATTTTTTTGCGTTTCTATGCGAGCCAGCCACACGGTTGAGGTGTCTGGAGACGCGTCTCGACGTGGACCAGCTAGCTAGTGTGTTTCCGGGATTTAGACAGGAAGACAAATGTGCACTGTGTTCAAAAAACCACTACTAGCAAATAAACGTATAATTTTTTTAAATTTTTTTGCGGTTCTATGCGAGCCAACCGCACGGTTGAGGTGTCTGGAGACGCGTCTCGACGTGGACCAGCTAGCTAGTGTGTTTCCGGGATTTAGACAGGAAGACAAATGTGCACTGTGTTCAAAAAACCACTACTAGCAAATAAACGTAAACATTTTTTTTAATTTTTTTGCAGTTCTAAGCGAGCCAGCCGCACGGTTGAGGTGTCTGGAGACGCGTCTTGGCGTGGACCAGCTAGCTAGAGTGTTTTCAGGATTAAGACAGGAAAAAAAATGTGCACCGTGATCAAAAAACCACTACTAGCAAAAAAACGTATACAATTTATTAAATTTTTTGCGTTTCTATGCAACCCAGCCGCACGGTTGAGGTGTCTGGAGACGCGTCTTGGCGTGGACCAGCTAGCTAGAGTGTTTTCAGGATTAAGACAGGAAGAAAAATGTGCACCGTGATCAAAAAACCACTACTAGCAATAAACGTATACATTTTTTTAAATATTTTGCGTTTCTATGCAAGCCAGCCGCACGGTTGAGGTGTCTGGAGACGCGTCTCATCGCGGTCCAGCTAGCTAGAGTATTTCCGGGATTTAGACAGGAAGAAAACTGTGCACCGTGATCAAAAAACCACTACTAGCAAATAAACTTGTACATTTTTTAAATTTTTTGCGGTTCTATGCTAGCCAGCCGCACGGTTGAGGTGTCTGGAGACGCATCTTGGCGCGGGCCAGCTAGCTAGTGTGTTTTCGAGATTTAGACAGGAAGAAAAATGTGCACCGTGATCAAAGAACCACTACTAGCAAATAAACGTATACTATTTTAAAATTTTTTGCGGTTCTATGCGAGCCAGCCGCACGGTTGAGGTGTATGGAGACGCTTCTCGTCGCGATTCAGCTAGTTAGAGTATTTCCGGGATTTAGACAGGAAGAAAAATGTGCACCGTGATCAAAAAACCACTACTAGCAAATAAACTTGTACATTTTTAAAATTTTTTGCGGTTCTATGCGAGCCAGCCGCACGGTTGAGGTACCTGGAGACGCGTCTTGGCGCGGGCCAGCAATCTAAACTGTTTCCGGGATTAAGGCTGGAATAAAAATATGCAACGGGATCAAAAAACCACTACTAGCAAATAAACGTACACATTTTTTTTAATATTTTGCGGTTCCATGCGAGCCAGCAGCACGGTTGAGTTGTCTAGAGACGCTTCTCGGCGCGATCCAGCTAGTTAGAGTATTTCCGGGATTTAGACAGGAAGAAAAATGTGCACCGTGATCAAAAAACCACACTTAGCAAAAAAACGTATACATTTTTTTAAATATTTTGCGGTTCCATGCGAGCCAGCCGCACGGTTGAGATGTCTTGAGACGCGTCTTGGCGTGGACCAGCTAGCTAGAGTGTTTTCAGGATTAAGACAGGAAGAAAAATGTGTACCGTGATCAAAAAACCACTACTAGCAAATAAACGTATACTATTTTAAATTTTTTGCGTTTCTATGCGAGCCAGCCGCACGGTTGAGGAATCTGGAGATGCTTCTCGGCGCGATCCAACTAGCTAGAGTATTTCCGGGATAAAGACAGGAAGAAAAATGTGCAACGTGATCAACAAACCACTACTAGCAAATAAACGTATACATTTTTTTAATTTTTTGCGGTTCTATGCAAGCCAGCCAAACGGTTGAGGAATCTGATGACGCGTCTCTGCGCGGGCCAGCTAGTTAGAGTATTTCCGGGACTTAGACAGGAAGAAAAATGTGCACCGTGATCAAAAAACCACTACTAGCAAAAAACGTATACATTTTTTTAAATATTTTGCGGTTCCATGCGAGCCAGCCGCACGGTTGAGATTTCTGGAGACGCGTCTTGGCGTGGACCAGCTAGCTAGAGTGTTTTCAGGATTAAGACAGGAAGAAAAATGTGCACCGTGATCAAAAAACCACTACTAGCAAATAAACGTATATATTTTTTTTTAATATTTTGCGGTTTCATGCGAGCCAGCCGCACGGTTGAGGTGTCTGGAGACGCGTCTCGTCGCGATCCAGCTAGCTAGAGTATTTCCGGGATTTAGACAGGAAGAAAACTGTGCACCGTGATCAAAAAACCACTACTAGCAAATAAACTTGTACATTTTTTAAATTTTTTGCGGTTCTATGCGAGCCAGCCGCACGGTTGAGGTGTCTGGAGACGCATCTTGGCGCGGGCCAGCTAGCTAGTGTGTTTTCGAGATTTAGACAGGAAGAAAAATGTGCACCGTGATCAAAGAACCACTACTAGCAAATAAACGTATACTATTTTGAAATTTTTTGCGGTTCTTTGCGAGCCAGCCGCACGGTTGAGGTGTATGGAGACGCTTCTCGTCGCGATTCAGCTAGTTAGAGTATTTCCGGGATTTAGACAGGAAGAAAAATGTGCACCGTGATCAAAAAACCACTACTAGCAAATAAACTTGTACATTTTTTAAATTTTTTTTCGTTTCTATGCGAGCCAGCCGCACGGTTGAGGTATCTGGAGATGCTTCTCGGCGCGATCCAACTAGCTAGAGTATTTCCGGGATAAAGACAGGAAGAAAAATGTGCAACGTGATCAACAAACCACTACTAGCAAATAAACGTATACATTTTTTTAATTTTTTGCGGTTCTATGCAAGCCAGCCGCACGGTTGAGGTATCTGGAGATGCTTTTCGGCGCGATTCAACTGGCTAGAGTATTTCCGGGATAAAGACAGGAAAAAAAATGTGCAACGTGATCAACAAACCACTACTAGCAAATAAACGTATACATTTTTTTAATTTTTTGCGGTTCTATGCAAGCCAGCCGCACGGTTGAGGTATCTGATGACGCGTCTCTGCGCGGGCCAGCTAGCTAGAGTATTTTCGGGACTTAGACAGGAAGAAAAATGTGCACCGTGATCAAAAAACCACTACTAGCAAAAAACGTATACATTTTTTTAAATATTTTGCGGTTTCATGCGAGCCAGCCGCAGGGTTGAGATGTCTGGAGACGCGTCTTGGCGTGGACCAGCTAGCTAGAGTGTTTTCAGGATTAAGACAGGAAGAAAAATGTGCACCGTGATCAAAAAACCACTACTAGCAAATAAACGTACACATTTTTTTAAAATTTTTGCAGTTCTAAGCGAGCCAGCAGCACGGTTGTGGTGTCTGGAGACGCGTCTTGGCGTGGACCAGCTAGCTAGAGTGTTTTCAGGTTTAAGACAGGAAGAAAAATGTGCACCGTGATCAAAAAACCACTACTAGCAAATAAACGTATATATTTTTTTTTAATATTTTGCGGTTTCATGCGAGCCAGCCGCACGGTTGAGGTGTCTGGAGACGCGTCTCGTCGCGATCCAGCTAGCTAGAGTATTTCCGGGATTTAGACAGGAAGAAAACTGTGCACCGTGATCAAAAAACCACTACTAGCAAATAAACTTGTACATTTTTTAAATTTTTTGCGGTTCTATGCGAGCCAGCCGCACGGTTGAGGTGTCTGGAGACGCATCTTGGCGCGGGCCAGCTAGCTAGTGTGTTTTCGAGATTTAGACAGGAAGAAAAATGTGCACCGTGATCAAAGAACCACTACTAGCAAATAAACGTATACTATTTTGAAATTTTTTGCGGTTCTTTGCGAGCCAGCCGCACGGTTGAGGTGTATGGAGACGCTTCTCGTCGCGATTCAGCTAGTTAGAGTATTTCCGGGATTTAGACAGGAAGAAAAATGTGCACCGTGATCAAAAAACCACTACTAGCAAATAAACTTGTACATTTTTTAATTTTTTTGCGGTTCTATGCGAGCCAGCCGCACGGTTGAGGTATCTGGAGATGCTTCTCGGCGCGATCCAACTAGCTAGAGTATTTCCGGGATTTAGACAGGAAGAAAAATGTGCACCGTGATCAAAAAACCACACTTAGCAAATAAACGTATACATTTTTTTAAATATTTTGCGGTTCCATGCGAGCCAGCCGCACGGTTGAGATGTCTTGAGACGCGTCTTGGCGTGGACCAGCTAGCTAGAGTGTTTTCAGGATTAAGACAGGAAGAAAAATGTGTACCGTGATCAAAAAACCACTACTAGCAAATAAACGTATACTATTTTAAATTTTTTGCGTTTCTATGCGAGCCAGCCGCACGGTTGAGGTATCTGGAGATGCTTCTCGGCGCGATCCAACTAGCTAGAGTATTTCCGGGATAAAGACAGGAAGAAAAATGTGCAACGTGATCAACAAACCACTACTAGCAAATAAACGTATACATTTTTTTAATTTTTTGCGGTTCTATGCAAGCCAGCCGCACGGTTGAGGTATCTGGAGATGCTTTTCGGCGCGATCCAACTGGCTAGAGTATTTCCGGGATAAAGACAGGAAAAAAAATGTGCAACGTGATCAACAAACCACTACTAGCAAATAAACGTATACATTTTTTTAATTTTTTGCGGTTCTATGCAAGCCAGCCGCACGGTTGAGGTATCTGATGACGCGTCTCTGCGCGGGCCAGCTAGCTAGAGTATTTCCGGGACTTAGACAGGAAGAAAAATGTGCACCGTGATCAAAAAACCACTACTAGCAAAAAACGTATACATTTTTTTAAATATTTTGCGGTTTCATGCGAGCCAGCCGCACGGTTGAGATGTCTGGAGACGCGTCTTGGCGTGGACCAGCTAGCTAGAGTGTTTTCAGGATTAAGACAGGAAGAAAAATGTGCACCGTGATCAAAAAACCACTACTAGCAAATAAACGTACACATTTTTTTAAAATTTTTGCAGTTCTAAGCGAGCCAGCAGCACGGTTGTGGTGTCTGGAGACGCGTCTTGGCGTGGACCAGCTAGCTAGAGTGTTTTCAGGATTAAGACAGGAAGAAAAATGTGCACCGTGATCAAAAAACCACTACTAGCAAAAAAACGTATATATTTTTTTAAATTTTTTGCGTTTCTATGCGAGCCAGCCGCACGGTTGAGGTATATGGAGATGCTTCTCGGCGCGATCCAACTAGCTAGCGTATTTCCGGGATAAAGACAGGAAGAAAAATGTGCAACGTGATCAACAAACCACTACTAGCAAATAAACGTATATATTTTTTTAATTTTTTGCGGTTCTATGCAAGTCAGCCGCACGGTTGAGGTATCTGATGACGCGTCTCTGCGCGGGCCAGCTAGCTAGAGTATTTCCGGGACTTAGACAGGAAGAAAAATGTGCACCGTGATCAAAAACTACTACTAGCAAAAAACGTATATATTTTTTTAAATATTTTGCGGTTCCATGCAAGCCAGCCGCACGGTTGAGATGTCTGGAGACGCGTCTTGGCGTGGACCAGCTAGCTAGAGTGTTTTCAGGATTAAGACAGGAAGAAAAATGTGCACCGTGATCAAAAAACCACTACTAGCAAATAAACGTATATATTTTTTTTTAATATTTTGCGGTTTCATGCGAGCCAGCCGCACGATTGAGGAGTCTGGAGACGCGTCTTGGCGCGAGCCAGCTAGCTAGTGTGTTTGCGAGATTTAGACAGGAAGAAAAATGTGCACCGTGATCAAAAAACCACTACTAGCAAATAAACGTACACATTTTTTTAAAATTTTTTGCAGTTCTAAGCGAGCCAGCCGCACGGTTGAGGTGTCTGGAGACGCGTCTTGGCGTGGACCAGCTAGCTAGAGTGTTTTCAGGATTAAGACAGGAAAAAAAATGTGCACCGTGATCAAAAAACCAGTACTAGCAAATAAACGTATACATTTTTTTAAATTTCTTGCGGTTCTATGCGAGCCAGCCGAACGGTTGAGGTGTCTGGAGACGCGTCTCGACGTGGACCAGCTAGCTAGTGTGTTTCCGGGATTTAGACAGGAAGACAAATGTGCACCGTGATCAAAAAACCACTACTAGCAAAAAACGTACACATTTTTTTAAATATTTTGCGTTTCTATGCAAGCCAGCCGCACGGTTGAGGTGTCTGGAGACGCGTCTCGTCGCGATCCAGCTAGCTAGAGTAGTTCCGGGATTTAGACAGGAAGAAAACTGTGCACCGTGATCAAAAAACCACTACTAGCAAATAAACTTGTACATTTTTTAAATTTTTTGCGGTTCTATGCGAGCCAGCCGCACGGTTGAGGTGTCTGGAGACGCATCTTGGCGCGGGCCAGCTAGCTAGTGTGTTTTCGAGATTTAGACAGGAAGAAAAATGTGCACCGTGATCAAAGAACCACTACTAGCAAATAAACGTATACTATTTTAAAAAATTTTGCGGTTCTATGCGAGCCAGCCGCACGGTTGAGGTGTATGGAGACGCTTCTCGTCGCGATTCAGCTAGTTAGAGTATTTCCGGGATTTAGACAGGAAGAAAAATGTGCAACGGGATCAAAAAACCACTACTAGCAAATAAACGTACACATTTTTTTTAATATTTTGCGGTTCCATGCGAGCCAGCAGCACGGTTGAGTTGTCTAGAGACGCTTCTCGGCGCGATCCAGCTAGTTAGAGTATTTCCGGGATTTAGACAGGAAGAAAAATGTGCACCGTTATCAAAAAACCACACTTAGCAAAAAAACGTATACATTTTTTTAAATATTTTGCGGTTCCATGCGAGCCAGCCGCACGGTTGAGATGTCTTGAGACGCGTCTTGGCGTGGACCAGCTAGCTAGAGTGTTTTCAGGATTAAGACAGGAAGAAAAATGTGTACCGTGATCAAAAAACCACTACTAGCAAATAAACGTATACTATTTTAAATTTTTTGCGTTTCTATGCGAGCCAGCCGCACGGTTGAGGTATCTGGAGATGCTTCTCGGCGCGATCCAACTAGCTAGAGTATTTCCGGGATAAAGACAGGAAGAAAAATGTGCAACGTGATCAACAAACCACTACTAGCAAATAAACGTATACATTTTTTTAATTTTTTGCGGTTCTATGCAAGCCAGCCGCACGGTTGAGGAATCTGATGACGCGTCTCTGCGCGGGCCAGCTAGCTAGAGTATTTCCGGGACTTAGACAGGAAGAAAAATGTGCACCGTGATCAAAAAACCACTACTAGCAAAAAACGTATACATTTTTTTAAATATTTTGCGGTTCCATGCGAGCCAGCCGCACGGTTGAAATTTCTGGAGACGCGTCTTGGCGTGGACCAGCTAGCTAGAGTGTTTTCAGGATTAAGACAGGAAGAAAAATGTGCACCGTGATCAAAAAACCACTACTAGCAAATAAACGTATATATTTTTTTTTTATATTTTGCGGTTTCATGCGAGCCAGCCGCACGGTTGAGGTGTCTGGAGACGCGTCTCGTCGCGATCCAGCTAGCTAGTGTATTTCCGGGATTTAGACAGGAAGAAAACTGTGCACCGTGATCAAAAAACCACTACTAGCAAATAAACTTGTACATTTTTTAAATTTTTTGCGGTTCTATGCGAGCCAGCCGCACGGTTGATGTGTCTGGAGACGCATCTTGGCGCGGGCCAGCTAGCTAGTGTGTTTTCGAGATTTAGACAGAAAGAAAAATGTGCACCGTGATCAAAGAACCAGTACTAGCAAATAAACGTATACTATTTTAAAATTTTTTGCGGTTCTATGCGAGCCAGCCGCACGGTTGAGGTGTATGGAGACGCTTCTCGTCGCGATTCAGCTAGTTAGAGTATTTCCGGGATTTAGACAGGAAGAAAAATGTGCACCGTGATCAAAAAACCACTACTAGCAAATAAACTTGTACATTTTTTAAATTTTTTGCGGTTCTATGCGAGCCAGCCGCACGGTTGAGGTACCTGGAGACGCGTCTTGGCGCGGCCCAGCAATCTAAACTGTTTCCGGGATTAAGGCTGGAATAAAAATATGCAACGGGATCAAAAAACCATTACTAGCAAATAAACGTATACATTTTTTTTAATATTTTGCGGTTCCATGCGAGCCAGCAGCACGGTTGAGTTGTCTAGAGACGCTTCTCGGCGCGATCCAGCTAGTTAGAGTATTTCCGGGATTTAGACAGGAAGCAAAATGTGCACCGTGATCAAAAAACCACACTTAGCAAATAAACGTATACATTTTTTTAAATATTTTGCGGTTCCATGCGAGCCAGCCGCACGGTTGAGATGTCTTGAGACGCGTCTTGGCGTGGACCAGCTAGCTAGAGTGTTTTCAGGATTAAGACAGGAAGAAAAATGTGTACCGTGATCAAAAAACCACTACTAGCAAATAAACGTATACTATTTTAAATTTTTTGCGTTTCTATGCGAGCCAGCCGCACGGTTGAGGTATCTGGAGATGCTTCTCGGCGCGATCCAACTAGCTAGAGTATTTCCGGGATAAAGACAGGAAGAAAAATGTGCAACGTGATCAACAAACCACTACTAGCAAATAAACGTATACATTTTTTTAATTTTTTGCGGTTCTATGCAAGCCAGCCGCACGGTTGAGGAATCTGATGACGCGTCTCTGCGCGGGCCAGCTAGCTAGAGTATTTCCGGGACTTAGACAGGAAGAAAAATGTGCACCGTGATCAAAAAACCACAACTAGCAAAATACGTATACATTTTTTTAAATATTTTGCGGTTCCATGCGAGCCAGCCGCACGGTTGAGATTTCTGGAGACGCGTCTTGGCGTGGACCAGCTAGCTAGAGTGTTTTCAGGATTAAGACAGGAAGAAAAATGTGCACCGTGTTCAAAAAACCACTACTAGCAAATAAACGTATAACTTTTATTTTTTATTTTTTGCGGTTCTATGCGAGCCAGCCGCACGGTTGAGGTGTCTGGAGACGCGTCTCGGTGCCGGCCAGGTAGATAGATTATTTTCGGGATTTAGACAGAAAGGAAAATGTGCACCGTGATCAAAAACCTACTACTAGCAAATAAACGTATACATTTTTTTAATTTTTTCGCGGTTCTATGCGAGCCAGCCGCACGGTTGAGGTGTCTGGAGACGCGTCTTGACGTGGACCAGCTAGCTAGTGTGTTTCCGGGATTTAGGCAGAAAGAAAAATGTGCACCGTGATCAAAAAACCAGTACTAGCAAATAGACGAATTCATTTTTTTTTATTTTTTGCGGTTCTATGCTAGCCAGCCGCACGGTTGAGGTCTCTGGAGACACATCTCGGCGCGGTCCAGCTAGCTAGTGTGTTTCCGAGATTTAGACAGGAAGAAAAATGTGCACCGTGATCAAAAAACCACTACTAGCAAATAAACGTATAGATTTTTTTAATTTTTTTGCGTTTCTATGCGAGCCAGCCACACGGTTGAGGTGTCTGGAGACGCGTCTCGACGTGGACCAGCTAGCTAGTGTGTTTCCGGGATTTAGACAGGAAGACAAATGTGCACTGTGTTCAAAAAACCACTACTAGCAAATAAACGTATAATTTTTTTAAATTTTTTTGCGGTTCTATGCGAGCCAACCGCACGGTTGAGGTGTCTGGAGACGCGTCTCGACGTGGACCAGCTAGCTAGTGTGTTTCCGGGATTTAGACAGGAAGACAAATGTGCACTGTGTTCAAAAAACCACTACTAGCAAATAAACGTATAACTTTTATTTTTTATTTTTTGCGGTTCTATGCGAGCCAGCCGCACGGTTGAGGTGTCTGGAGACGCGTCTCGGTGCCGGCCAGGTAGATAGATTATTTTCGGGATTTAGACAGAAAGGAAAATGTGCACCGTGATCAAAAACCTACTACTAGCAAATAAACGTATACATTTTTTTAATTTTTTTGCGGTTCTATGCGAGCCAGCCGCACGGTTGAGGTGTCTGGAGACGCGTCTCGGCGCGGTCCAGCTAGCTAGTGTGTTTCCGGGATTTAGGCAGGAAGAAAAATGTGCACCGTGATCAAAAAACCAGTACTAGCAAATAGACGAATTCATTTTTTTTTATTTTTTGCGGTTCTATGCGAGCCAGCCGCACGGTTGAGGTCTCTGGAGACACATCTCGGCGCGGTCCAGCTAGCTAGTGTGTTTCCGAGATTTAGACAGGAAGAAAAATGTGCACCGTGATCAAAAAACCACTACTAGCAAATAAACGTATAGATTTTTTTAATTTTTTTGCGTTTCTATGCGAGCCAGCCACACGGTTGAGGTGTCTGGAGACGCGTCTCGACGTGGACCAGCTAGCTAGTGTGTTTCCGGGATTTAGACAGGAAGACAAATGTGCACTGTGTTCAAAAAACCACTACTAGCAAATAAACGTATAATTTCTTTAAATTTTTTTGCGGTTCTATGCGAGCCATCCGCACGGTTGAGGTGTCTGGAGACGCGTCTCGACGTGGACCAGCTAGCTAGTGTGTTTCCGGGATTTAGACAGGAAGACAAATGTGCACCGTGATCAAAAAACCAGTACTAGCAAATAAACGAATTAATTTTTTTTAATTTTTTTGCGGTTCTATGCGAGCCAGCCGCACGGTTGAGGTGTCTGGAGACGCGTCTTGACGTGGACCAGCTAGCTAGTGTGTCTTTGGGATTTTGACAGGAAGAATAATGTGCACCGTGATCAAAAAACCAGTACTAGCAAATAAACGTATACATTTTTTTTAATTTCTTGCGGTTCTATGCGAGCCAGCCGAACGGTTGAGGTGTCTGGAGACGCGTCTCGGCGCGGTCCAGCTAGCAAGTTTGTTTCCGGGATTTAGACAGGAAGAAAAATGTGCACCGTGATCAAAAAACCAGTACTAGCAAATAAACGTATACATTTTTTTAAATTTCTTGCGGTTCTATGCGAGCCAGCCGAACGGTTGAGGTGTCTGGAGACGCGTCTCGACGTGGACCAGCTAGCTAGTGTGTTTCCGGGATTTAGACAGGAAGTCAAATGTGCACCGTGATCAAAAAACCACTACTAGCAAAAAACGTACACATTTTTTAAATTTTTGTGGTTCTATGCGAGCCAGCCGTACGGTTGAGGTACCTGGAGACGCGTCTTGGCGCGGGCCAGCAATCTAGACTGTTTCCGGGATTAAGACTGGAATAAAAATATGCAACGGGATCAAAAAACCACTACTAGCAAATAAACGTATACATTTTTTTTTATATTTTGCGGTTCCATGCGAGCCAGCCGCACGTTTGAGGTGTCTGGAGACGCTTCTTGGCGCGATCTAGATAGCTAGAGTATTTCCGGGATTTAGACAGGAAGAAAAATGTACACCGTGATCAAAAAACCACTACTAGCAAAAAAACGTATACAATTTTTTAAATTTTTTGCGTTTCTATGCGAGCCAGCCGCACGGTTGAGGTATCTGGAGATGCTTCTCGGCGCGATCCAACTAGCTAGAGTATTTCCGGGATAAAGACAGGAAGAAAAATGTGCACCGTGATCAACAAACCACTACTAGCAAATAAACGTATGCATTTGCGTTTGTAGTTTTAGGTTTAATTAAATTAAGTTTGTTGTTTTTTTATGTTTATTGTTTTGTTTTGCTTGTGTCAGGATGACAACCATCTTGCATCCATGACTCACTGACAGTCACTGTCATGGCCACACATGTCAATATCTATTTTATTTTTTTTGTTATCCATGGTTTGTCTATGATATGACCGCGACAGTTATGACTTTTTTATAATGCCTGTCCCTGACACAGGCTGGCAGTGGTTTTACGGAAGAATGTTCTTCTCTTATTTTGTTTTATAGCTGTTTTTATTATTTGTGTACCTACTATTAATGTGCGTCTGTTTGGGCGGAATAAATCATTTTTCTTTCTTTTTTCTTTTAATTTTTTTAATTTTTTGCGGTTCTATGCGAGCCAGCCGCACGGTTGAGGTATCTGATGACGCGTCTCTGCGCGGGCCAGCTAGCTAGAGTATTTTCGGGACTTAGCCTGGAAGAAAAATGTGCACCGTGATCAAAAAACCACTACTAGCAAAAAACGTATACATTTTTTTAAATATTTTGCGGTTCCATGCGAGCCAGCCGCACGGTTGAGGTGTCTGGAGACGCGTCTCAACGCGGGCCAGCTAGCTAGATTGTATTCGGGATTTAGACAGGAAGAAAAATGTGCACCGTGATCAAAAAACCACTACTAGCAAATAAACGTATACATTTTTTTTTTATTTTTTTGCGGTTCCATGCGAGCCAGCCGCACGGTTGAGGTATCTGGATATGCTTCTCGGCACGTTCCAACTAGCTAGAGTATTTCCGGGATTTAGACAGGAAGAAAAATGTGCACCGTGATCAAAAAACCACTACTAGCAAAAAACGTATACATTTTTTAAATTTTTGTGGTTCTATGCGAGCCAGCCGCACGGTTGAGGTACCTGGAGACGCGTCTTGGCGCGGGCCAGCAATCTAGACTGTTTCCCGGATTAAGACTGGAATAAAAATATGCAACGGGATCAAAAAACCACTACTAGCAAATAAACGTATACATTTTTTTTTATATTTTGCGGTTCCATGCGAGCCAGCCGCACGGTTGAGGTGTCTGGAGACGCTTCTTGGTGCGATCTAGCTAGCTAGAGTATTTCCGGGATTTAGACAGGAAGAAAAATGTACACCGTGATCAAAAAACCACTACTAGCAAAAAAACCTATACAATTTTTTAAATTTTTTGCGTTTCTATGCGAGCCAGCCGCACGGTTGAGGTATCTGGAGATGCTTCTCGGCGCGATCCAACTAGCTAGAGTATTTCCGGGATAAAGACAGGAAGAAAAATGTGCACCGTGATCAACAAACCACTACTAGCAAAAAAACGTATAATTTTTTTTAAATTTTTTGCGTTTCTATGCGAGCCAGCCTCACGGTTGAGGTATCTGGAGACGCGTCTCGACGCGGGCCAGCTAGCTAGATTGTATTCGGGATTTAGACAGGAAGAAAAATGTGCACCGTGATCAAAAAACCACTACTAGCAAATAAACTTATACATTTTTTAAATTTTTTGCGGTTCCATGCGAGCCAGCCGCACGGTTGAGGTATCCGGAGACGCTTCTCGGCGCGATCCAGCTAGCTCGTGTATTTCCGGGATTAAGACAGGAAGAAAAATGTGCACCGTGATCAAAAAACCACTACTAGCAAAGAAATGTATACATTTTTTTAATTTTTTTGCGGTTCTATGCGAGCCAGCCGCACGGTTGAGGTGTCTGGAGACGCGTCTCGGCACGGGCCAGCTGGCTAGATTGTTTTCGGGATTTAGACAGAAAGAAAAATGTGCACCGTGATCAAAAAACCACTACTAGCAAATAAACGTATATATTTTTTTTAATTTTTTGCGGTTCTATGCGAGCCAGCCGCACGGTTGAGGTGTCTGGAGACGTGCCTCGGCGCGGGCCAGTTAGCTAGAGTGTTTTCGGGATTAAGACAGGAAGAAAAATGTGCACCGTGATCAAAAAACCACTACTAGCAAATAAACGTATACATTTTTTTATTTTTTTGCGGTTCAATGCGAGCCAGCCGCACGGTTGAGGGGTCTGGAGACGCGTTTTGACGCCGGCCAGCTAGCCAGGTTATTTTCGGGATGAAGACAGAGAAAAACAATGTGCACCGTGATCAAAATACCACTACTAGCAAAAAAACGTATACATTTTTTTAAATATTTTGTGGTTCCATGCGAGACAGCTGCACGGTTGAGGTGTCTGGAGACGCGTCTTGGTGCGGGCCAGCTAGCTAGATTGTTTTCGGGATTTAGACAGGAAGAAAAATGTGCACCGTGATCAAAAAATCACTACTAGCAAATAAACGTATACATTTTTTTAATTTTTTGCGGTTCTATGAAAGCCAGCCGCACGGATGAGGAGTCTGGAGACGCGTCTCGGCGCGGGCCAGCTACCTAGCTTGTTTTCGAGATTTAGACAGGAATAAAAATGTGCAACGGGATCAAAAAACCACTACTAGCAAAAAAACGTATATATTTTTTTTAAATATTTTGTGGTTCCATGCGAGACAGCCGCACGGTTGAGGTGTCTGTCGACGCGTCTTGGTGCGGGCCAGCTAGCTAGATTGTTTTCGGGATTTAGACAGGAAGAAAAATGTGCACCGTGATCAAAAAATCAGTACTAGCAAAAAACGTATATATTTTTTTAATTTTTTGCGGTTCTATGCGAGCCAGCCGCACGGTTGAGGTGTATGGAGACGCTTCTCGTCGCGATCCAGCTAGCTAGAGTATTTCCGGGATTTAGACAGGAAGAAAAATGTGCACCGTGATCAAAAAATCACTACTAGCAAAAAACGTATATATTTTTTTAATTTTTTGCTGTTCTATGCGAGCCAGCCGCACGGATTAGGTGTTTGGAGACGCGTCTCGGCGCGGGCCAGCTAGCTAGCTTGTTTTCGGGATTTACACAGGAAGAAAAATGTACACCGTGATCAAAAAACCACTACTAGCAAAAAACGTATACATTTTTTTAAATATTTTGCGGTTCCATGCGAGCCTGCCGCACGGTTGAGGTGTCTGGAGACGCGTCTTGGCGCGGGCCAGCTAGCTAGATTGTATTCAGGATTTAGACAGGAAGAAAAATGTGCACCGTGATCAAAAATCCACTACTAGCAAATAAACGTATACATTTTTTTTAATATTTTGCGGTTCCATGCAAGCCAGCCGCACAATTGAGGTGTCTGGAGATGCGTTTTGGCGCAGGCCAGCTAGCTAGTGTGTTTTCGAGATTTAGACAGGAAGAAAAATGTGCACCGTGATCAAAAAACCACTACTATTAAATAAACGTATACAATTTTAAATTTTTTGCGGTTCTATGCGAGCCAGCCGCACGGTTGAGGTGTATGGAGACGCGTCTCGGCGTGGACCAGCTAGCTAGATTGTTTTCGGGATTTAGACAGGAAGAAAAATGTGCACCGTGATCAAAATACCACTACTAGCAAAAACCGTATGTATTTTTTTAAATATTTTGCGGTTCTATGCGAGCCAGCCGCACGGTTGAGCTGTCTGGAAACGCGTCTCGGCGCGGGCCAGCTAGCTAGAGTGTTTACGGGATTCAGACAGGAAGAAAAATGTGCACCGTGATCAAAAAACCACTACTAGCAAATAAACGTATATAATTTTTTTGCGGTTCTTTGCGAGTTAGCCGCACGGTTGAAATGTCTGGAGACGCGTCTCGGCGCGGGCCAGCTAGCTAGAGTGTTTTCGGGATTTAGACAGGAAGAAAAATGTGCACCGTGATCAAAAAACCACTACTAGCAAATAAACGTATACATTTTTTTAATTTATTGCGGTTCTATGCGAGGCGGCCGCACGGTTGAGGTGTCTGGAGACGCGTCTCGCCAAGAGCCAGCTAGTAAGAATATTTTCGGGATTAAGACAGTAAGAAAAATGTGCATCGTGATCAAAAAACCACTACTAGCAAATAAACGTATACATTTTTTTTTTAATTTTTTGCGGTTCTATGCGAGTCAGCCGCACGGTTGAGGTGTACGGAGACGCATCACAGCGCGAACCAGCTAGATAGAGTGTTTTCGGGATTAAGACAGGAAGAAAAATGTGCACCGTGATCAAAAAACCACTATTAGCAAATAAACGTATTCTTAGAAACCAGAGGTGAAGGCAGTTTTTAAAAAAATTACGCACAAGTGTTCCTAAAATTATTTTATTAACAACCAAAAACTTAATTACCAAAATATCAACGAATGGAAATTGAAAACTATGACCTCCGAAACACTAATTACTGCAAGTATCTAAAATAATTACGAAAATACAAATATAAAGTAAATGCGAGGGTAGCGATGTTCAACCGTTGCCGACCGGAAACCGAATGAATCCGTTGCTAAGCGCGTGCCGCCTTTTATAGCGCACTATTTGGGCCAGGAGTTGGAGAGGGTGGTTTCGCTAAGACGGCCTTTCCTGACAGCGAGGCGTCCTCGACCGCATCTGGCCTAGCACCATCACTAGGTCCACCATCACCAGACTGGCCATAATCATCTGCAAATTAACACATTATTGTACATTTGTTTTCTTGCATTACTTATGTGTCTGAAACCAAAGAATAGTGAGTATTTGAACTGATGTTGTTAAGTACGCGATAGTGAGCGTGCACTCTCACCACCAGGCACCCAACTAAACAGCAAGGTTTTGGTAATTGAATTATAAATTAAAATGCTTCAGATTACAAAAAAAATGTTACAAAATCACATTATAAGCAGTAAAATGGGACTAAATAGCATTCCAAGCAATGGAATTCCGGACTTCCATTGGGTAGAATACTAGTCAAGATAAGTATACAAAGCAAGCGAAGCAGATACTCAACCAGAACAGAAGCCAGGAACCATAGGTTCAGGCCAAACAGAAGTCATAAGCCAGAAGCTCAGACCTTACGGAAGTCATAAGCCATAAGCTCAGACCTTACGGAAGTCATAAGCCATAAGCTCAGACCTTACGGAAGTCATAAGCCAGGGGCTCAGACCTTACGGAAGTCATAAGCCAGGGGCTCAGACCTTACGGAAGTCATAAGCCAGGGGCTCAGACCTTACGGAAGTCATAAGCCAGGGGCTCAGACCTTACGGAAGTCATAAGCCAGGGGCTCAGACCTTACGGAAGTCATAAGCCAGGGGCTCAGACCTTACGGAAGTCATAAGCCAGGGGCTCAGACCTTACGGAAGTCATAAGCCAGGGGCTCAGACCTTACGGAAGTCATAAGCCAGGGGGCTCAGACCTTACGGAAGACATAAACAGGAGTCTTCGGATTGCTTACCAGCCTCGAAGAAGGCGGAGCATGCGTCAGGCGTCCACTCGCCGCGCCAAAGCACCATATGCTCGGCAGCTGCCTGGGTTTTTTTGCCATACGAACCAGCCAATAGTTCCAGCTCGTAGCGATGATGTGGCAGTACACGCAGGACCTTATAGGGCCCTCGCATGCCAGAGTCGAGCTTTCCTGTGCTCTGCGACATAACGCCTAAAATACCCTGCCAGACCCAAAAATTGGCGAACCCCCTTAACATTAGTAGGTTTTGGAGAATTTACCAGCGCCTCTATTTTTCTTGGGCTCGGCCGCACCTGACCATTACCAACTACCCGTCCTAAGTATTCTATTTCGGTAGCTAAGAAGCTACATTTTTTTTAATTAACAGAAAAACCAGCATTCGTGAGAGTACTCAAAACTTGACGCAGCAAGTCTAGTCCTTCAGGAATTCCGTTTGACATAAGGAGCACATCGTCAATATAGGTCAAAACTCGCCCACCTTCAATATGGGGTTTTAAGGTTTTCGATATAATTCTTTGATAAACTATCGGGGCATTAGCTAACCCATAGGGCATTTTCAAGTATTCGAAATGCCCTTCGGGCGATACGAAGGCAGTTTTGGAAATTGAATCGTCATCCTTTAATGGCACCTGATGAAATCCAGTTGCCATGTCTAAACTGGTAAAGAACTTGAAACAACCAAGCCTATCGATGTGGTCATCGATCAAGGGTAAAGGAAATCGTTCTTTGATCGTTATAGCATTAAGTGCCCTATAATCAACGCACATCCTATCACTCCCGTCCTTCTTCTTGACGAGGATGATAGGACTGGCGTAGTCTGACTGTGACTCACGAATGATTCCCTTTGAGAGTAGGTCATTAATAATATCCCGAACTCTATTTTTCTCATCACAAGAAAGCTTATATGGCCTATGAACTACCGGGGCACTCGCTGTTAATTTTATTTCCATGCTACCCGTATTGACCGTTGAGGTGGCAGTCCCCGTAATGAAAGAACTCGAGAACTCGCGGATGATATCAAGCAAAAGATTCTTGTCATTGCCAACTAACGGCGTTTTAATGTTTTCATACTCAACTGTGGATACGTGCAGTACGGAGGGCACACTATCCAATCTCGTGAGCCGCTGTAGGTTATTACTACGCGTGTAGGTAATTCCCTCTCTATCTAATATGTCAGTGCCAATCAAAATCGGCGCCGTAATGCACCCAACTGGGACCACATACAAATCGACTTCCAAAGACACTTCAGGAAATTCAATCATAGTTGTAACATATGACGTTGATTCCATCTCCTGGCTTCCTATACCTCTCATTGAACGATACGTTGGGATTCGATTGAAATTAAAATATTTAAGAACAGACTCTAAAATCAACGAGATATCAGACCCGCTATCTATCAAAGTGTCTACATGGACCTTTTGGATAACAGCAGACATTATGTTGTCTCGTTTCGATTGACACTTGAGCAAAAATTTATCTTGGCCGATTTATTTTGATTACGTTCTGTTTCAGTTTTTTGTTTCGAAAAGCACGTATCAATTAAGTGACCGTTACGTTTACAATATGTGCAAAACTTGACTGATTTATCACCCGATGTTGGAGGCTTTGACGTTGCGGTATCTGCTGACGATGGCACATTAGTATCAAGTTTAGGTTTTTTCCTGCAGTCTTTATATTTCGTGTGACCAGCTTTATGACAATAATGACACACAATTTTACCATCTCCCGATTTGGTTGCTTCGCGTTTTCGCGATGATGACGGACCTACATTGTTTGAATGGGAAGTATTGTTTAAACTGCGCATCTCGGTTTTTGGTTTTATATATACGGACAAGAATTCGACTAAATCTTTTATTTGAAGTTTCGCATTCGTTACCGCAGCCTTTATTTGAGCATCAGTAATACCTCGCACAATTATTCCAACTTTCAACTCGTCAGACAAGCCCTTTACGATATTAAGACGCAAAAGAGACTTGCGAGCATATTCGGCGTATGTCGGGAATTTATTTGAATTGTTACACATAACTTCAAATAAAATTGTAGCGACATCTACATTACGTGGGCACAGTGATCGAAATTCTAACTTAAAATTACTCCACGAACGATCATTCGTTGCCCAATCGTTAAGCCATGACTTCGCGTCACCACGTAAACAACTTCCTATGCGCCCTAGACACTCGCGATCGTCCCATTTATTTAAATCACGAGCGCGGTCTACCTCTGAACACCAAACGCCAAAGTCATGCAGGTTAGGATCGAATGGCGAAATATAGAAATTATGCGATTTCGCCTGAACTAAGCAAGACAATGCGCCAACGAGCTTATCTGTCACGTCACTATCCCGGTCGAGCGTTCGCGACTTCTGCCTAGTAACAGTTTCCTGCCCCCGTGGGCTATGCTCCTCAACAGGCGTAGACACGTGACACGTTATCGAGGTCGGCAAACGGCTCTCAATAGAGTTCAAGCGAGCTAATATTTGACCTAAGGCCTGATCACGCGGAGAATCACGGCGGCTATATGAGGTATCACGACGTCTATGAGCATTACGTGGACTACGAGACACATTTCGGTATCTCGAAGAGGTACGTTCGCGATGATGAGAACGTTCACGGTATCTACGCGGTGAAGGCGTGTAATTGCTCCTTCTGGAACCATGGCTACGATTACGCGATCTATTTCTCAACGTTCGAGAACGATTACGATGCGATCGACGCGAATCGCCTAGCTTTTCAACACTTGGCGAACGTCCCGGCATATCTCAGAAATTGAATGTAATGTGAAACACCCGCCGATACGTACGAAACCACAACAAACCAAACTTGCAGTAATCAGGTCAAATTCAAACACTAACTGACATTTAGTTAATTTAAAACAGATGGCACAAACAGCACTAAGCACGTGGTCTATCCCACTTCTGATCTTAGAAACCAGAGGTGAAGGCAGGTTTTAAAAAAAATACGCACAAGTGTTCCTAAAATTATTTTATTAACAACCAAAAACTTAATTACCAAAATATCAACGAATGGAAATTGAAAACTATGACCTCCGAAACACTAATTACTGCAAGTATCTAAAATAATTACGAAAATACAAATATAAAGTAAATGCGAGGGTAGCGATGTTCAACCGTTGCCGACCGGAAACCGAATGAATCCGTTGCTTTTTTCTTTTTTTTTGACAATGACCACTCGTAGTTCACCTCTAGACGGGTGGTTACTACTTAACCGGGCTAGCCTGTGGTGGCCTCAGAATGACTCTAAAGCCCCCAGCCAAGGTAACTAAAAATACTTAAACCTACAACTCTGCTCACTGGGGGCACCCCCTGTGGGGTTCGGGCCTCGGCTCAGTGGCATCGTTATCGGGAGGGCAGCAAGGGACAGGCTGGGTCATGACATTATTTAGGGGGTTTAAAGCTAATGGCTCAGCGACGCGGGCTGGCTCGTTAGGCAAAAGACGGGGAGCAACAACAACATTGTTATTATTACTGGGACGTCGCGCGGGGCCTCGGCGGCGAGGCCGGAAGGCGGCGGGTCGCGGTTTGTGTGCTTGTTTAAGAGTACTGGTTTCCCTACAGCTCTCTTGTACAAGGGTGATTGGGTCATCGGGTTCTAGTAAGGTATGCCGTGGACGGCGGACCTTACTGATCTGGGAGGGAGCGTATCGGGTAGCCGATGCGATAAGAGGGTTCTGGTGTTTTTCAGCAGATTCGATGAAACGCTTCGTGAGGCGTTTCATGAACTGCTTGATGGTCGGGATTTTGAGATCGACATGGAGTCGCTCATTCCGAACGAACCACGGGGCACCCGTGGCCTTTCGGAGAAAACGGTTTTGGAGGGACTGCAACCTATGGATCCGGTATGACTTTACGTGGGCGAATGTAGCACACGCATAGGTCATGATGGGGCGAATGCAAGTGGTGTAGATACGCAGCTTGCATTTTAGGGATAAATCCGTTGCTAAGCGCGTGCCGCCTTTTATAGCGCACTATTTGGGCCAGGAGTTGGAGAGGGTGGTTTCGCTAAGAGTATACATTTTTTTAATTTTTTTGCGGTTCTGTGCGAGCCAGCCACACGGTTGAGGTGTCTGGAGACGCGTCTCGGCGCGGGCCAGCTAGCAAGATTGTTTTTGGGATTTAGACAGGAAGAAAAATGTGCACCGTGATCATAAAACCACTACTAGCAAATAAACGTATGCATTTTTTTAAATTTTTTGCGGTTCTATGCGAGCCAGCCGCACGGTTGAGGTGTCTGGAGACGCGTCTCGGCACGGGCCAGCTAGCTAGAGTGTTTTCGAGCTTGAGACAGGAAGAAAAATGTGCACCGTGATCAAAAAACCACTACTAGCAAATAAACGTATACATTTTTTTAAATTTTATTTTTGCGGTACTATGCGAGCGAGCCGCACGGTTGAGGTGCCTAGAGACGCGTCTCGGCGCGGGCCAGCTAGCTAGAGTATTTCCGGGATTCAGACAGGAAGAAAAATGTGCACCGTGATCAAAAAACCACTACTAGCAAATAAACGTATACATTTTTTAAAATTTTTTGCGGTTCTATGCGAGCCAGCCGCACGGTTGAGGTGTCTGGAGACGCGTCTTTGTGCTGGCGTGCTAGCTAGAGTGTTTTCGGGATTAAGACAGGAAGAAAAATGTGCACCGTGATCAAAAAACCACTAATAGCAAATAAACGTATACATTTTTTAAAAAATTTTGCGGTTCTTTGCGAGCCAGCCGCACAGTTGAGATGTCTGGAGACGCGTCTCGGTGCGAGCCAGCTATCTAGAGTGTTTTCGGGATTTAGACAGGAAGAAAAATGTGCACCGTGATCAAAAAACCACTACTAGCAAATAAACGTATACGTTTTTTAAAATTTTTTGCGGTTCTATGCGAGCCAGCCGCACGGTTGAGGTGTCTGGAGACGCGTCTTTGTGCTGGCGTGCTAGCTTGAGTGTTTTCGGGATTAAGACAGAAAGAAAAATGTGCACCGTGATCAAAAAACCACTACTAGCAAATAAACGTATACATTTTTTTAAATTTTTTGCGGTTCTTTGCGAGCCAGCCGCACAGTTGAGGTGTCTGGAGACGCGTCTTTGTGCGGGCCAGCTAGCTAGAGTGTTTTCGGGATTAGGACAGGAAGAAAAATGTGCACCGTGATCAAAAAACCCACTACTAGCAAATAAACGTATACATTTTTTTATTTTATTTGCGGTTCTATGCGAGTTAGCCGCGCGGTTGAGGTGTCTGGAGACGCGTCTCGGAACGGGCCAGCTAGCTAGAGTATTTTCGAGATTAAGACAGGAAGAAAAATGTGCACCGTGATCAAAAAACCACTACTAGCAAATAAACGTATACATTTTTTTAATTTATTGCGGTTCTATGCGAGCCAGCCACACGGTTGAAGTGTCTGGAGACGCGTCTCAGCGCGAACCAGCTAGATAGAGTGTTTTCGGGATTTAGACAGGAAGAAAAATGTGCACCGTGATCAAAAAACCACTATTAGCAAATAAACGTATACATATTTTTAATTTTTTTTTTTTTTTTTTTTTTTGCGGTTCTGTGCAAGCCAGCCACACGGTAGAGGTGTCAGGAGACGCGTCTTGGCGCGGGCGAGCTAGCAAGAGTGTTTTTGTGATTTAGACAGGAAGAAAAATGTGCACCGTGATCATAAAACCACTACTAGGAAATAAACGTATGCATTTTTTTTATTTTTTTGCGGTTCTATGCGAGCCAGCCGCACGGTTGAGGTGTCTGGAGACGCGCCTCGGCGCGGGACAGCTACCTAGAGTGTTTCCGGGATTTAGACAGGAAGAAAAATGTGCACCGTGATCAAAAAAAAAACCACTACTAGCAAATAAACGTATACATTTTTTTAATTTATTGCGGTTCTATGCGAGCCAGCCACACGGTTGAAAAGTCTGGAGACGCGTCTCAGCGCGAACCAGCTAGATAGAGTGTTTTCGGGATTTAGACAGGAAGAAAAATGTGCACCGTGATCAAAAAACCACTATTAGCAAATGAACGTATATATATTTTTAATTTTTTTGCGGTTCTGTGCGAGCCAGCCACACGGTAGAGGTGTCAGGAGACGCGTCTTGGCGCGGGCGAGCTAGCAAGAGTGTTTTTGTGATTTAGACAGGAAGAAAAATGTGCACCGTGATCATAAAACCACTACTAGCAAATAAACGTATGCATTTTTTTTTATTTTTTTGCGGTTCTATGCGAGCCAGCCGCACGGTTGAGGTGTCTGGAGACGCGCCTCGGCGCGGGCCAGCTACCTAGAGTGTTTCCGGGATTAAGACAGGGAGAAAAATGTGCACCGTGATCAAAAAACCACTACTAGCAAATAAACGTATACATTTTTTAAATTTTTTTGCGGTTCTATGCGAGCCAGCCGCACGGTTGAGGTGTCTGGAGACGCGTCTTTGTGCTGGCCAGCTAGCTAGAGTGTTCTCGGGATTAAGACAGGAAGAAAAATGTGCACCGTGATCAAAAAACCACTACTAGCAAATAAACGTATAATTTTTTTAAATTTTTTTGCGGTTCTATGCGAGCCAGCCGCACGGTTGAGGTGTCTGGAGACGCTTCTCGGTGCGGGCCAGCTAGCTAGAGTGTTTCCGGGATTTAGACAGGAAGAAAAATGTGCACCGTGATCAAAAAACCACTACTAGCAAATAAACGTATAATTTTTTTTTAACTTTTTTGCTGTTTTATGCGAGCCAGCCGCACGGTTGAGGTGTCTGGTGACGCGTCTCAGCGCGGGCCAGCTAGCTAGAGTGTTTTCGAGATTAAGACAGGAGAAAAAATGTGCACCGTGATCAAAAAACCACTACTAGCAAATAAACGTATATATTTTTTAAATATTTTTGCGGTTCTATGCGAGCCAGCCGCACGGTTGAGGTGACTGGAGACGCGTCTTTGTGCTGGCCAGCTAGCTAGAGTGTTCTCGGGATTAAGACAGAAAGAAAAATGTGCACCGTGATCAAAAAACCACTACTAGCAAATAAACGTATAATTTTTTTTAAATTTTTTGCGGTTCTATGCGAGCCAGCCGCACGGTTGAGGTGTCTGGAGACGCTTCTCGGCGCGGGCCAGCTAGCTAGAGTGTTTCCGGGATTTATACAGGAAGAAAAATGTGCACCGTGATCAAAAAACCACTACTAGCAAATAAACGTATACATTTTTTATTTTTTTTTGCGGTTCTATGCAAGCCAGCCTAATGGTTGAGTTGTCTGGAGACGCGTCTTGGCGCGAGCCAGCTAGCTAGATTGTTTCCGGGATTTATACAGGAAGAAAAATGTGCACCGTGATCAAAAAACCACTACTAGCAAATAAATGTATATATATTTTTTTTATTTTTTGCGGTTCTATGCGAGCCAGCCGCACGGTTGAGGTGTCTGGAGACGCGTTTCGGCATAGGCCGGCTATATAGTGTGTTTTCAGGATTTAGACAGGAAGAAAAATGTGCACCGTGATCAAAAAACCACTACTAGCAAATAAACGTATATTTTTTTTAATTTATTGCGGTTCTATGCGAGCCAGCCACACGGTTGAAGTGTCTGGAGACGCGTCTCAGCGCGAACCAGCTAGATAGAGTGTTTTCGGGATTTAGACAGGAAGAAAAATGTGCACCGTGATCAAAAAACCACTATTAGCAAATAAACGTATACATATTTTTAATTTTTTTGCGGTTCTGTGAGAGCCAGCCACACAGTAGAGGTGTCTGGAGACGCGTCTTGGCGCGGGCGAGCTAGCAAGAGTGTTTTTGGGATTTAGACAGGAAGAAAAATGTGCACCGTGATCATAAAACAACTACTAGCAAATAAACGTATGCATTTTTTTTATTTTTTTGCGGTTCTATGCGAGCCAGCCGCACGGTTGAGGTGTCTGGAGACGCGCCTCGACGCGGACCAGCTACTTAGAGTGTTTCCGGGATTTAGACAGGAAGAAAAATGTGCACCGTGATCAAAAAACCACTACTAGCAAATAAACGTATAATTTTTTTTAATTTTTTTGCGGTTATATGCGAGCCAGCTGCACGATTGAGAGGTCTGGAGACGCGTCTCGGCGCGGGCCAGCTAGCTAGATTGTTTTTGGGATTGAGACAGGAAAAAAAATGTGCACCGTGATCAAAAAACCACTACTAGCAAATAAACGTATAATTTTTTTTTAACTTTTTTGCTGTTTTATGCGAGCCAGCCGCACGGTTGAGGTGTCTGGTGACGCGTCTCGGCGCGGGCCAGCTTGCTAGAGTGTTTTCGAGATTAAGACAGGAAGAAAAATGTGCACCGTGATCAAAAAACCACTACTAGCAAATAAACGTATACATTTTTTAAATTTTTTTGCGGTTCTATGCGAGCCAGCCGCACGGTTGAGGTGTCTGGAGACGCGTCTTTGTGCTGGCCAGCTAGCTAGAGTGTTCTCGGGATTAAGACAGGAAGAAAAATGTGCACCGTGATCAAAAAACCACTACTAGCAAATAAACGTATAATTTTTTTTAAATTTTTTGCGGTTCTATGCGAGCCAGCCGCACGGTTGAGGTGTCTGGAGACGCTTCTCGGCGCGGGCCAGCTAGCTAGAGTGTTTCCGGGATTTAGACAGGAAGAAAAATGTGCACCGTGATCAAAAAACCACTACTAGCAAATAAACGTATAATTTTTTTTTTTTTTTTGCGGTTCTATGCGAGCCAGCCGCACGGTTGAGGTGTCTGAAAACGCGTCTCGGCACGCGCCAGCTAGGTAGAGTGTTTTCGGGATTGAGACAGGAAGAAAAATGTGCACCGTGATCAAAAAACCACTACTAGCAAATAAATGTATACATTTTTTAAATTTTTTTGCGGTTCTACGCTTGCCAGCCGCACGGTTGAGGTGTCTGGAGACGTGTCTCGGCGCGGGCCAGCTAGCTAGAGTGTTTCCAGGATTTAGACAGAAAGAAAAGTGTGCACCGTGATCAAGAAACCACTACTAGCAAATAAACGTATACATTTTTTTTTTTTGCGGGTCTATGCCAGCCAGCCGCACGGTTGAGATGTCTGGAGACGCGTCTCGGTGCGAAACAGCTAGCTAGAGTGTTTTCGGGATTTAGACAGGAGGAAAAATGTGCACCGTGATCAAAAAACCACTACTAGCAAATAAACGTATAATTTTTTTTTAACTTTTTTGCTGTTTTATGCGAGCCAGCCGCACGGTTGAGGTGTCTGGTGACGCGTCTCAGCGCGGGCCAGCTAGCTAGAGTGTTTTCGAGATTAAGACAGGAAGAAAAATGTGCACCGTGATCAAAAAACCACTACTAGCAAATAAACGTATAATTTTTTTAATTTATTGCGGTTCTATGCGAGCCAGCCACACGGTTGAAGTGTCTGGAGACGCGTCTCAGCGCGAACCAGCTAGATAGAGTGTTTTCGGGATTTAGACAGGAAGAAAAATGTGCACCGTGATCAAAAAACCACTATTAGCAAATAAACGTATACATATTTTTAATTTTTTTGCGGTTCTGTGAGAGCCAGCCACACGGTAGAGGTGTCAGGAGACGCGTCTTGGCGCGGGCGAGCTAGCAAGAGTGTTTTTAGGATTTAGACAGGAAGAAAAATGTGCACCGTGATCATAAAACAACTACTAGCAAATAAACGTATGCATTTTTTTTATTTTTTTGCGGTTCTATGCGAGCCAGCCGCACGGTTGAGGTGTCTGGAGATGCGCCTCGACGCGGACCAGCTACTTAGAGTGTTTCCGGGATTTAGACAGGAAGAAAAATGTGCACCGTGATCAAAAAACCACTACTAGCAAATAAACGTATAATTTTTTTTAATTTTTTTGCGGTTATATGCGAGCCAGCTGCACGATTGAGAGGTCTGGAGACGCGTCTCGGCGCGGGCCAGCTAGCTAGATTGTTTTTGGGATTGAGACAGGAAAAAAAATGTGCACCGTGATCAAAAAACCACTACTAGCAAATAAACGTATAATTTTTTTTTAACTTTTTTGCTGTTTTATGCGAGCCAGCCGCACGGTTGAGGTGTCTGGTGACGCGTCTCGGCGCGGGCCAGCTTGCTAGAGTGTTTTCGAGATTAAGACAGCAAGAAAAATGTGCACCGTGATCAAAAAACCACTACTAGCAAATAAACGTATACATTTTTTAAATTTTTTTGCGGTTCTATGCGAGCCAGCCGCACGGTTGAGGTGTCTGGAGACGCGTCTTTGTGCTGGCCAGCTAGCTAGAGTGTTCTCGGGATTAAGACAGGAAGAAAAATGTGCACCGTGATCAAAAAACCACTACTAGCAAATAAACGTATAATTTTTTTTAAATTTTTTGCGGTTCTATGCGAGCCAGCCGCACGGTTGAGGTGTCTGGAGACGCTTCTCGGCGCGGGCCAGCTAGCTAGAGTGTTTCCGGGATTTAGACAGGAAGAAAAATGTGCACCGTGATCAAAAAACCACTACTAGCAAATAAACGTATAATTTTTTTTTTTTTTTTTGCGGTTCTATGCGAGCCAGCCGCACGGTTGAGGTGTCTGAAAACGCGTCTCGGCACGCGCCAGCTAGGTAGAGTGTTTTCGGGATTGAGACAGGAAGAAAAATGTGCACCGTGATCAAAAAACCACTACTAGCAAATAAATGTATACATTTTTTAAATTTTTTTGCGGTTCTACGCTTGCCAGCCGCACGGTTGAGGTGTCTGGAGACGTGTCTCGGCGCGGGCCAGCTAGCTAGAGTGTTTCCAGGATTTAGACAGAAAGAAAAGTGTGCACCGTGATCAAGAAACCACTACTAGCAAATAAACGTATACATTTTTTTTTTGCGGGTCTATGCCAGCCAGCCGCACGGTTGAGATGTCTGGAGACGCGTCTCGGTGCGAAACAGCTAGATAGAGTGTTTTCGGGATTTAGACAGGAGGAAAAATGTGCACCGTGATCAAAAAACCACTACTAGCAAATAAACGTATAATATTTTTTTGCGGTTCTATGCGAGCCAGCCGCACGGTTGAGGTGTCTGGAGACGCGTCTTGGCGCGAGCCAGCTAGCTAGATTGTTTCCGGGATTTATACAGGAAGAAAAATGTGCACCGTGATCAAAAAACCACTACTAGCAAATAAATGTATACATTTTTTATTTTTTTTTGCGGTTCTATGCAAGCCAGCCGCACGGTTGAGTTGTCTGGAGACGCGTCTTGGCGCGAGCCAGCTAGCTAGATTGTTTCCGGGATTTATACAGGAAGAAAAATGTGCACCGTGATCAAAAAACCACTACTAGCAAATAAACGTATACATGTTTTTTTTTTTGCGGTTCTATGCAAGCCAGCCGCACGGTTGAGTTGTCTGGAGACGCGTCTTGGCGCGAGCCAGCTAGCTAGATTGTTTCCGGGATTTATATAGGAAGAAAAATGTGCACCGTGATCAAAAAACCACTACTAGCAAATAAATGTATATATATATTTTTTTATTTTTTGCGGTTCTATGCGAGTCAGCCGCACGGTTAAGGTGTATGGAGACGCGTCTCGGTGCGGGCGAGCTAGCAAGAGTGTTTTTGGGATTTAGACAGGAAGAAAAATGTGCACCGTGATCATAAAACAACTACTAGCAAATAAACGTATGCATTTTTTTTATTTTTTTGCGGTTCTATGCGAGCCAGCCGCACGGTTGAGGTGTCTGGAGACGCGCCTCGGCGCGGGCCAGCTACCTAGAGTGTTTCCGGGATTTAGACAGGAAGAAAAATGTGCACCGTGATCAAGAAACCACTACTAGCAAATAAACGTATAATTTTTTTTAAATTTTTTGCGGTTATGTGCGAGCCAGCTGCACGATTGAGAGGTCTGGAGACGCGTCTCGGCGCGGGCCAGCTAGCTAGATTGTTTTTGGGATTGAGACAGGAAAAAAAATGTGCACCGTGATCAAAAAACCACTACTAGCAAATAAACGTATAATTTTTTTTTAACTTTTTTGCTGTTTTATGCGAGCCAGCCGCACGGTTGAGGTGTCTGGTGACGCGTCTCGGCGCGGGCCAGCTAGCTAGAGTGTTTTCGAGATTAAGACAGGAAGAAAAATGTGCACCGTGATCAAAAAACCACTACTAGCAAATAAACGTATACATTTTTTAAATTTTTTTGCGGTTCTATGCGAGCCAGCCGCACGGTTGAGGTGTCTGGAGACGCGTCTTTGTGCTGGCCAGCTAGCTAGAGTGTTTCCGGGATTTAGACACGAAGAAAAATGTGCACCGTGATCAAAAAACCACTACTAGCAAATAAACGTATACATTTTTTATTTTTTTTTGCGGTTCTATGCAAGCCAGCCGCACGGTTGAGTTGTCTGGAGACGCGTCTTGGCGCGAGCCAGCTAGCTAGATTGTTTTCGGGATTTATACAGGAAGAAAAATGTGCACCGTGATCAAAAAACCACTACTAGCAAATAAATGTATACATTTTTTAAATTTTTTTGCGGTTCAACGCTTGCCAGCCACACGGTTGAGGTGTCTGGTGACGCGTCTCGGCGCGGGCCAGCTAGCTAGAGTGTTTTCGAGATTAAGACAGGAAGAAAAATGTGCACCGTGATCAAAAAACCACTACTAGCAAATAAACGTATACATTTTTTAAATTTTTTTGCGGTTCTATGCGAGCCAGCCGCACGGTTGAGGTGTCTGGAGACGTGTCTCGGCGCGGGCCAGCTAGCTAGAGTGTTTCCAGGATTTAGACAGAAAGAAAAGTGTGCACCGTGATCAAGAAACCACTACTAGCAAATAAACGTATACATTTTTTTTTTTTGCGGGTCTATGCCAGCCAGCCGCACGGTTGAGATGTCTGGAGACGCGTCTCGGTGCGAAACAGCTAGCTAGAGTGTTTTCGGGATTTAGACAGGAAGAAAAATGTGCACCGTGATCAAAAAACCACTGCTAGCAAATAAACGAATACATTTTTTTTTACTTTTTTGCGGTTCTATGCGAGCCAGCCGCACGCTTGAGGTGTCTGGAGACGCGTCTCGGCTTGGGCCAGCTAGGTAGGTTGTTTTCGGGATTTAGACAGGATAAAAAATGTGCACCGTGATCAAAAAACCACTACCAGCAAATAAACGTATATATTTTTTTAATTTTTTTGCGGTTTCATGCGAGCCAGCCGGACGGTTGAGGTGTCTGGAGACGCGGCTCAGCGCGGGCCAGCTAGTTAGTTTGTTTCTGGGATTTAGGCAGGAAGAAAAATGTGCACCGTGATCAAAAAACCACTACTAGCAAATAAACGTATAATTTTTTTTAAATTTTTTGCTGTTCTATGCGAGCCAGCCGCACGGTTGAGGTGCCTGGAGACGCGTTTCGGCGCGGTCCAGCTAGCTAGACTGTTTTCGGGATTTAGACAGGAAGAAAAATGTGCACCGTGATCAAAAAACCACTACTAGCAAATAAACGTATACATTTTTTTAATTTATTGCGGTTCTATGCGAGTCAGCCGCACGGTTAAGGTGTATGGAGACGCGTCTCGGTGCGGGCCAGCTAGCTAGAGTATTTTCGGGATTAGGACAAAAAAAAATGTGCACCGTGATCAAAAAACCACTACTAGCAAATAAACGTATATATTTTTTAATTTTTTTTGCGGTTCTACGCGAGCCAGCCACACGGTTGAGGTGTCAGGAGACGCGTCTCGGCGCGGGCCAGCTAGCTAGAGTGTTTTCAGGATTTAGACAGGAAGAAAAATGTGCACCGTGATCATAAAACCACTACTAGCAAATAAACGTATGCATTTTTTCAATTTTTTTGCCGTTCTATGCGAGCCAGCCGCACGGTTGAGGTGTCTGGAGACGCGCCTCGGCGAGGGCCAGCTACCTAGAGTGTTTTTGGGATTTAGACAGGAAGAAAAATGTGCACCGTGATCAAAAAACCACCACTAGCAAATAAACGTATACATTTTTTTATTTTTTTTGCGGTTCTATGCGAGTCAGCCGCACGGTTGAGGTGTATGGAGACGCGTCTCGGTGCGGGCCAGCTAGCTAGAGTGTTTTCGGGATTAGGACAAAAAGAAAAATGTGCACCGTGATCAAAAAACCACTACTAGAAAATAAACGAATACATTTTTTTTTAATTTTTTTGCGGTTCTATGCGAGACAGCCGCACGGTTGAGGTGTTTGGAGACGCGCCTCGGCGCGAGCCAGCTAGCTAGAGTGTTTTCGGGATTTAGTCAGAAAGAAAAATGTGCACCGTGATCAAAAAACCACTACTAGCAAATAAACGTATACATTTTTGGTAAAGTTCTTTCGTGAGTGTGGGTAGTTAAGTGCGGGTGCGCGGAAAATAAAAGTGTCTCAGCTACTTACGATTATAATGTCCGTGCACAACACGATTACACGACACAGAAACAGAAGGAGAACAGACAGGAGACACACAATAGTCACAACACAATACGGAAATCAGTTCACATAAACCATCCAGATCACTTAACGATAACTTTTATGAAGCGAGTCGCGAGCGCAGGTGATTAGCGGCGAGGTCCTTGACCGACTGACCTACAAACCGAATCGATACGTGCAGGGCCGGACTCAGGGCCTTTGCGCACGCGACTTTTTATACATTGCGCTCCTAATATTTAATGATGCGCATGATCATTGCGCCACCGACACCATCCGACATTATAATGTAAACATTATAGATGCCGTGAATGTCCAGAGTTGTTGCAAAGGAGACACGATCACGTTCGTCTATTAGTCATAAGAAAGCCAGTAGTGTAGAACGATCCCTCTCTATTGTTTATATGCATGGACGCCATCTTTAAATAGTTTAGGCCCCGCCCATTTGAGAGGGCATAGCGGGCGAGTCCATTTTGGCATTTTGGTTACCTTATAAGGCAACAGAGAGGGTTCGTCCAGTGCATTCGCTATATACCCCGTGTCCCGGAGGATATGTACGGGAGGGAAGTGTGAGGGAGGTTAGGAGTGCCTACCCCGCATTCCCCCGCCGCGACACTAGTTTTTAGCTTCGAACCGAGGCGCCAGCGCGCAGTGTTCGGCCAGTTGCCACCGTGTTAAGTTTGTTCCCGCAGCTCGTAACGCTGCCGTGTCGCGTTGCGCATTGTAAATATATGTATTAGTTCGTTAAGTTATAAGTTCAGTCAGATTGACATAGTTAAGTATCTTTAAAATAGTGTTTCGTTTCTAAGTGATTTGTGTTAATAAGTGAAGTAATAAGTGACTTGTGTTAGTGTTTTTGTGAAAGTGAAAATATAGTGTTATTTGAAGTGGTTTCTGTGTCTCATTTGATAAGTACTCCAAGGCTCGTCTTACACTAGTTAGGGCACAAGACTCGACACCCCTCGTCAGCCGTCCCTCGCGCCTCAAGGTTTCCGTAGCACTCACCATCAGCCAGTAAGCGACTTAGAACAGGGTCCCGGCATATTGCTACAGCATCATCATACAGTCCACACAGTTACGCTCTAAGCCTCGGAGGTATTCTCTACAGTTGTGTTATCAATAAAATTACATGATAATAATAATGTGGCTGTGTTTATGTTTGTGTTGTAGTTGTGCTGTGTGTGTTTATAATAAACATAAATAAATATGTGGTAGGTGTGAACCCTACACATTTTATTAATTTTTTTGCGGTTCTATGCGAGTTAGCCGCGCGGTTGAGGTGTCTGGAGACGCGTCTCAGCGCGCACTAATTAGCTTGTGTGTTTCCGGGATTTAGAGAGGAAGAAAAATGTGCACCGTGATCAAAAAACCACTACTAGCAAATAAACGTATACATTTTTTTAAATTTTTTTGCGGTTCTATGCGAGCGAGCCGCACGGTTGAGGTGTCTAGAGACGCATCACGGCGCGGGCCAGCTAGCAAGAGTGTTTCCGGGATTCAGACAGGAAGAAAAATGTGCACCGTGATCAAAAAACCACTACTAGCAAATAAACGTATATATTTTTTTTGCGGTTCTATGCGAGTTAGCCGCACGGTTGAGGTGTCTGGAGACGCGTCTCGGCGCGGGTCAGCTAGCTAGAGTGTTTTCGGGATTTAGACAGGAAGAAAAATGTGCACCGTGATCAAAAAACCACTACTAGCAAATAAACGTATACATTTTTTTAATTTATTGCGGTTCTATGCGAGCCAGCCGCACGGTTGAGGTGTCTGGAGACGCGTCTCAGCGCGAACCAGCTAGGTAGAGTGTTTTCGGGATTTAGACAGGAAGAAAAATGTGCACCGTGATCAAAAAACCACTATTAGCAAATAAACGTATACATATTTTTAATTTTTTTGCGGTTCTGTGCGAGCCAGCCACACGGTAGAGGTGTCAGGTGACGCGTCTCGGCGCGGGCCAGCTAGCTAGAGTGTTTTCGGGATTGAGACAGGAAGAAAAATGTGCACCGTGATCAAAAAACCACTACTAGCAAATAAACGTATAATTTTTTTTTAACTTTTTTGCTGTTTTATGCGAGCCAGCCGCACGGTTGAGGTGTCTGGAGACGCGTCTCGGCGCGGGCCAGCAAGCTAGAGTGTTTTCGAGATTAAGACAGAAAGAAAAATGTGCACCGTGATCAAAAAACCACTACTAGCAAATAAACGTATACATTTTTTTTTTTGCGGTTCTTTGCGAGCCAGCCGCACGGTTGAGGTATCTGGAGACGCGTCTCGGTGCGGGCCAGCTAGCTAGAGTGTTTTCGAGATTTAGACAGGAAGAAAAATGTGCACCGTGATCAAAAAACCACTACTAGCAAATAAACGTATACATTTTTTTTTTGCGGTTCTTTGCGAGCCAGCCGCACGGTTGAGGTGTCTGGAGACGCGTCTCGGCGTGGGCCAGCTAGCTAGAGTGTTTTCGAGATTTAGACAGGAAGAAAAATGTGCACCGTGATCAAAAAACCACTACTAGCAAATAAACGTATACATTTTTGGTAAAGTTCTTTCGTGAGTGTGGGTAGTTAAGTGCGGGTGCGCGGAAAATAAAAGTGTCTCAGCTACTTACGATTATAATGTCCGTGCACAACACGATTACACGACACAGAAACAGAAGGAGAACAGACAGGAGACACACAATAGTCACAACACAATACGGAAATCAGTTCACATAAACCATCCAGATCACTTAACGATAACTTTTATGAAGCGAGTCGCGAGCGCAGGTGATTAGCGGCGAGGTCCTTGACCGACTGACCTACAAACCGAATCGATACGTGCAGGGCCGGAATCAGGGCCTTTGCGCACGCGACTTCTTATACATTGCGCTCCTAATATTTAATGATGCGCATGATCATTGCGCCACCGACACCATCCGACATTATAATGTAAACATTATAGATGCCGTGAATGTCCAGAGTTGTGTTATCAATAAAAATACATGATAATAATAATGTGGCTGTGTTTATGTTTGTGTTGTAGTTGTGCTGTGTGTGTTTATAATAAACATAAATAAATATGTGGTAGGTGTGAACCCTACACATTTTATTAAATTTTTTGCGGTTCTATGCGAGTTAGCCGCGCGGTTGAGGTGTTTGGAGACGCGTCTCAGCGCGCACTAATTAGCTAGTGTGTTTCCGGGATTTAGGCAGGAAGATAAATGTGCACCGTGATCAAAAAACCACTACTAGCAAATAAACGTATATATTTTTTTTGCGGTTCTATGCGAGTTAGCCGCACGGTTGAGGTGTCTGGAGACGCGTCTCGGCGCAGGCCAGCTAGCTAGAGTATTTTCGGGATTTGGACAGGAAGAAAAATGTGCACCGTGATCAAAAAACCCACTACTAGCAAATAAACGTATAAATTTTTTTATTTTTTTTGCGGTTCTATGCGAGTTAGCCGCGCGGTTGAGGTGTCTGGAGACGCGTCTCGGCGCGGGCCAGCTAGCTAGAGTATTTTCGAGATTAAGACAGGAAGAAAAATGTGCACCGTGATCAAAAAACCACTACTAGCAAATAAACGTATACGTTTTTTAAAATTTTTTGCGGTTCTATGCGAGCCAGCCGCACGGTTGAGGTGTCTGGAGACGCGTCTTTGTGCGGGCCAGCTAGCTAGAGTGTTTTCGGGATTAAGACAGAAAGAAAAATGTGCACCGTGATCAAAAAACCACTACTAGGAAATAAACGTATATTTTTTTTTTTAATTTTTTGCGGTTCTATGCGAGCCAGCCGCACGGTTGAGGTGTCTGGAGACGCGTGTTTGTGCTGGCCAGCTAGCTAGAGTGTTTTCGGGATTAAGACAGAAAGAAAAATGTGCACCGTGATAAAAAAACCACTACTAGGAAATAAACGTATAATTTTTTTAAAATTTTTTGCGGTTCTATGCGAGCCAGCCGCACGGTTGAGGTGTTTCGAGACGCGTCTCGGCGCGAGCCAGCTAGCAAGAGTGTTTTTGGGATTTAGACAGGAAGAAAAATGTGCACCGTGATCAAAAAACAACGACTAGGAAATAAACGTATAATTTTTTTTAATTTTTTTGCGGTTCTATGCGAGCCAGCCGCACGGTTGAGGTGTTTGGAGACGCGTCTCGGCGCGGGCCAGCTAGCTAGATTATTTTCGGGATTTGGACAGGAAAAAAAAATGTGCACCGTGATCAACAAACCACTACTAGCAAATAAACATATACATTTTTTTAAATTTTTTGCGGTTCTATGCGAGCCAGCCGCACGGTTGAGTTGTCTTGAGACGCGTCTCAGCGCGGACTATCCAGCTAGTTTGTTTCCGGGATTTAGACAGGAAGAAAAATGTGCACCGTGATCAAAAAACCACTACTAGCAAATAAACGTATACATTTTTTTTAATTTTTTTGCGGTTCTATGCGAGCCAGCCGCACGGTTGAGGTGTCTGGAGACGCGTCTCGGCGCGGGCCAGCTAGCTAGAGTGTTTTCGGGATTAAGACAGGAAAAAAAACGTGCACCGTGATCAAAAAACCACTAGTAGCAAATAAACGTATTTTTTTTTTTAATTTTTTTGCGGTTTTATGCGAGCCAGCCGCACGGCTGAGATGTCTGGATACGCGTCTTTGTGCGGGCCAGCTAGCTAGAGTGTTTTCGGGATTAGGACAGGAAGAAAAATGTGCACCGTGATCAAAAAATCACTACTAGGAAATAAACGTATAATTTTTTTTTAATTTTTTGCGGTTCTATGCGAGCCAGCCGCACGGTTGAGGTGTCTGGAGACGCGTCTCAGCGCAGGCCAGCTAGCTAGAGTATTTTCGGGATTTAGACAGGAAGAAAAATGTGCACCGTGATCAAAAAACCCACTACTAGCAAATAAACGTATACATTTTTTTATTTTTTTTGCGGTTCTATGCGAGTTAGCCGCGCGATTGAGGTGTCTGGAGACGCGTCTCGGCGCGGGCCAGCTAGCTAGAGTGTTTTCGAGAGTAAGACAGGAAGAAAAATGTGCACCGTGATCAAAAAACCACTACTAGGAAATAAACGTATAAATTTTTTTTTAATTTTTTGCGGTTCTATGCGAGCCAGCCGCACGGTTGAGGTGTCTGGAGACGCGTGTTTGTGCTGGCGTGCTAGCTAGAGTGTTTTCGGGATTAAGACAGAAAGAAAAATGTGCACCGTGATAAAAAAACCACTACTAGGAAATAAACGTATACATTTTAAAAAAAAACTTGCGGTTCTATGCGAGACAGCCGCACGGTTGAGGTGTCTGGAGACGCGTCTTTGTGCGGGCCAGCTAGCTAGAGTGTTTTCGGGATTAAGACAGAAAGAAAAATGTGCACCGTGATCAAAAAACCACTACTTGCAAATAAACGTATACATTTTTTAAATTTTTTTGCGGTTCTTTGCGAGCCAGCCGCACGGTTGAGGTGTCTGGAGACGCGCCTTTGTGCGAGCCAGCTAGCTAGAGTGTTTTCGGGATTAAGACAGAAAGAAAAATGTGCACCGTGATCAAAAAACCACTACTAGGAAATAAACGTATAATTTTTTTTTTAAATTTTTTGCGGTTCTATGCGAGCCAGCCGCACGGTTGAGCAGTCTGGAAACGCGTCTCGGCGCGGGCCAGCTAGCTAGAGTGTTTTCGGGATTAAGACAGGAAAAAAAACGTGCACCGTGATCAAAAAACCACTAGTAGCAAATAAACGTATTTTTTTTTTAAATTTTTTTGCGGTTTTATGCGAGCCAGCCGCACGGCTGAGATGTCTGGATACGCGTCTTTGTGCGGGCCAGCTAGCTAGAGTGTTTTCGGGATTAGGACAGGAAGAAAAATGTGCACCGTGATCAAAAAATCACTACTAGGAAATAAACGTATAATTTTTTTTTAATTTTTTGCGGTTCTATGCGAGCCAGCCGCACGGTTGAGGTGTCTGGAGACGCGTCTCAGCGCAGGCCAGCTAGCTAGAGTATTTTCGGGATTTGGACAGGAAGAAAAATGTGCACCGTGATCAAAAAACCCACTACTAGCAAATAAACGTATACATTTTTTTATTTTTTTTGCGGTTCTATGCGAGTTAGCCGCGCGATTGAGGTGTCTGGAGACGCGTCTCGGCGCGGGCCAGCTAGCTAGAGTGTTTTCGAGATTAAGACAGGAAGAAAAATGTGCACCGTGATCAAAAAACCACTACTAGGAAATAAACGTATAAATTTTTTTTTAATTTTTTGCGGTTCTATGCGAGCCAGCCGCACGGTTGAGGTGTCTGGAGACGCGTGTTTGTGCTGGCGTGCTAGCTAGAGTGTTTTCGGGATTAAGACAGAAAGAAAAATGTGCACCGTGATAAAAAAACCACTACTAGGAAATAAACGTATACATTTTAAAAAAAAACTTGCGGTTCTATGCGAGACAGCCGCACGGTTGAGGTGTCTGGAGACGCGTCTTTGTGCGGGCCAGCTAGCTAGAGTGTTTTCGGGATTAAGACAGAAAGAAAAATGTGCACCGTGATCAAAAAACCACTACTAGCAAATAAACGTATACATTTTTTAAAAATTTTTGCGGTTCTTTGCGAGCCAGCCGCACAGTTGAGGTGTCTGGAGACGCGCCTTTGTGCGAGCCAGCTAGCTAGAGTGTTTTCGGGATTAAGACAGAAAGAAAAATGTGCACCGTGATCAAAAAACCACTACTAGGAAATAAACGTATAATTTTTTTTTTAAATTTTTTGCGGTTCTATGCGAGCCAGCCGCACGGTTGAGCAGTCTGGAAACGCGTCTCGGCGCGGGCCAGCTAGCAAGACTGTTTTTGGGATTTAGACAGGAAGAAAAATGTGCACCGTGATCAAAAAACCACTACTAGCAAATAAACGTATATTTTTTTTTTAACTTTATTGCTGTTTTATGCGAGCCAGCCGCACGGTTGAGGTGTCTGGTGACGCGTCTCGGCGCGGGCCAGCTAGCTAGAGTGTTTTCGAGATTAAGACAGGAAAAAGAATGTGCACCGTGATCAAAAAACCACTACTAGCAAATAAACGTATACATTTTTTAACATTTTTTGCGGTTCTATGCGAGCCAGCCGCACGGTTGAGGTGTCTGGAGACGCGTCTTTGTGCTGGCCAGCTAGCTAGAGTGTTCTCGGGATTAAGACAGGAAGAAAAATGTGCACCGTGATCAAAAAACCACTACTAGCAAATAAACGTATAATTTTTTTTAATTTTTTTGCGGTTCTATGCGAGGCAGCCGCACGGTTGAGGTGTCTGGAGACGCTTCTCGGCACGGGCCAGCTAGCTAGAGTGTTTCCGGGATTAAGACAGGAAGAAAAATGTGCACCGTGATCAAAAAACCACTACTAGCAAATAAACGTATACATTTTTTAAAATTTTTTGCGGTTCTATGCGAGCCAGCCGCACAGTTGAGGTGTCTGGAGACGCGTCTTTGTGCGGGCCAGCTAGCTAGAGTGTTTTCGGGATTACGACAGAAAGAAAAATGTGCACCGTGATCAAAAAACCACTACTAGGAAATAAACGTATAATTTTTTTTAAATTTTTTGCGGTTCTATGCGAGCCAGCCGCACGGTTGAGCTGTCTGGAAACGCGTCTCGGCGCGGGCCAGCTAGCTAGAGTGTTTACGGGATTCAGACAGGAAGAAAAATGTGCACCGTGATCAAAACACCACTACTAGCAAATAAACGTATATAATTTTTTTGCGGTTCTTTGCGAGTTAGCCGCACGGTTGAAATGTATGGAGACGCGTCTCGGCGCGGGCCAGCTAGCTAGAGTGTTTTCGGGATTTAGACAGGAAGAAAAATGTGCACCGTGATCAAAAAACCACTAATAGCAAATAAACGTATACATTTTTTTAATTTATTGCGGTTCTATGCGAGTCAGCCGCACGGTTGAGGTGTCTGGAGACGCGTCTCGGCAACAGCCAGCTAGTAAGAATATTTTCGGGATTAAGACAGTAAGAAAAATGTGCATCGTGATCAAAAAACCACTACTAGCAAATAAACGTATACATTTTTTTTTTAATTTTTTGCGGTTCTATGCGAGTCAGCCGCACGGTTGAGGTGTACGGAGACGCATCACAGCGCGAACCAGCTAGATAGCGTGTTTTCGGGATTAAGACAGGAAGAAAAATGTGCACCGTGATCAAAAAACCACTATTAGCAAATAAACGTATATATTTTTTTAATTTTTTTGCGGTTCTGTGCGAGCCAGCCACACGGTTGAGGTGTCTGGAGACGCGTCTCGGCGCGGGCCAGCTAGCAAGATTGTTTTTGTGATTTAGACAGGAAGAAAAATGTGCACCGTGATCATAAAACCACTACTAGCAAATAAACGCATGCATTTTTTTAATTTTTTTGCGGTTCTATGCGAGCCAGCCGCACGGTTGATGTGTCTGGAGACGCGGCTCGGCGCGGGCCAGCTAGCTAGACTGTTTACGGGATTGAGACAGGAAAAAAAATGTGCACCGTGATCAAAAAACCACTACTAGCAAATAAACGTATACATTTTTTAAAATTTTTTGCGGTTCTATGCGAGCCAGCCGCACGGTTAGGGTGTCTGGAGACGCGTCTTTGTGCTGGCGTTCTAGCTAGAGTGTTTTCGGGATTAAGACAGGAAGAAAAATGTGCACCGTGATCAAAAAACCACTAATAGCAAATAAACGTAGACATTTTTTAAAAATTTTGCGGTTCTTTGCGAGCCAGCCGCACAGTTGAGATGTCTGGAGACGCGTTTCGGTGCGAGCCAGCTAGCTAGAGTGTTTTCGGGATTTAGACAGGAAGAAAAATGTGCAACGTGATCAAAAAACCACTAGGTACTAGCAAATAAACGTATACATTTTTTTTTTAATTTTTTGCGGTTCTATGCGAGGCAGCCGCACGGTTGAGGTGTATGGAGACGCATCTCAGCGCGAACCAGCTAGATAGAGTGTTTTCGGGATTTAGACAGGAAGAAAAATGTGCACCGTGATCAAAAAACCACTATTAGCAAATAAACGTATATATTTTTTTTATTTTTTTGCGGTTCTGTGCGAGCCAGCCACACGGTTGAGGTGTCTGGAGACGTGTCTCGGCGCGGACCAGCTAGCAAAAGAGTTTTTGGGATTTAGACAGGAAGAAAAAAGTGCACCGTGATCATAAAACCGCTACTAGCAAATAAACGTATGCATTTTTTTAAATTTTTTGCGGTTCTATGCGAGCCAGCCGCACGGTTGAGGTGTCTGGAGACGGGTCTCGGCACGGGCCAGCTAGCTAAAGTGTTTTCGAGATTCAGACAGGAAGAAAAATGTGCACCGTGATCAAAAAACCACTACTAGCAAATAAACGTATACGTTTTTTAAAATTTTTTGCGGTTATATGCGAGCCAGCCGCACGGTTGAGGTGTCTGGAGACGCGTGTTTGTGCTGGCGTGCTAGCTAGAGTGTTTTCGGGATTAAGACAGAAAGAAAAATGTGCACCGTGATCAAAAAACCACTACTAGCAAATAAACGCATACATTTTTTTAAATTTTTTGCGGTTCTTTGCGAGCCAGCCGCACAGTTGAGGTGTCTGGAGACGCGTCTTTGTGCGGGCCAGCTAGCTAGAGTGTTTTCGGGATTAGGACAGGAAGAAAAATGTGCACCGTGATCAAAAAACCACTACTAGCAAATAAACGTATACATTTTTTAAAATTTTTTGCGGTTCTTTGCGAGCCAGCCGCACAGTTGAGGTGTCTGGAGACGCGCCTTTGTGCGAGCCAGCTAGCTAGAGTGTTTTCGGGATTAAGACAGAAAGAAAAATGTGCACCGTGATCAAAAAACCACTACTAGGAAATAAACGTATAAATTTTTTTTAAATTTTTTGCGGTTCTATGCGAGCCAGCCGCACGGTTGAGCAGTCTGGAAACGCGTCTCGGCGCGGGCCAGCTAGCAAGACTGTTTTTGGGATTTAGACAGGAAGAAAAATGTGCACCGTGATCATAAAACCACTACTAGCAAATAAACGTATGCATTTTTTTAATTTTTTTGCGGTTCTATGCGAGCCAGCCGCACGGTTGAGGTGTCTGGAGACGCGCCTCGGCGCGGGCCAGCTACCTTGAGTGTTTCTGGGATTAAGACAGGAAGAAAAATGTGCACCGTGATCAAAAAACCACTACTAGCAAATAAACGTATAATTTTTTTAAATTTTTTTGCGGTTCTATGCGAGCCAGCCGCACGATTGAGAGGTCTGGAGACGCGTTTCGGCGCGGGCCAGCTAGCTAGAGTGTTTTTGGGATTGAGACAGGAAAAAAAATTTGCACCGTGATCAAAAAACCACTACTAGCAAATAAACGTATATTTTTTTTTTAACTTTATTGCTGTTTTATGCGAGCCAGCCGCACGGTTGAGGTGTCTGGTGACGCGTCTCGGCGCGGGCCAGCTAGCTAGAGTGTTTTCGAGATTAAGACAGGAAAAAGAATGTGCACCGTGATCAAAAAACCACTACTAGCAAATAAACGTATACATTTTTTAACATTTTTTGCGGTTCTATGCGAGCCAGCCGCACGGTTGAGGTGTCTGGAGACGCGTCTTTGTGCTGGCCAGCTAGCTAGAGTGTTCTCGGGATTAAGACAGGAAGAAAAATGTGCACCGTGATCAAAAAACCACTACTAGCAAATAAACGTATAATTTTTTTTAATTTTTTTGCGGTTCTATGCGAGGCAGCCGCACGGTTGAGGTGTCTGGAGACGCTTCTCGGCACGGGCCAGCTAGCTAGAGTGTTTCCGGGATTAAGACAGGAAGAAAAATGTGCACCGTGATCAAAAAACCACTACTAGCAAATAAACGTATACATTTTTTAAAATTTTTTGCGGTTCTATGCGAGCCAGCCGCACAGTTGAGGTGTCTGGAGACGCGTCTTTGTGCGGGCCAGCTAGCTAGAGTGTTTTCGGGATTACGACAGAAAGAAAAATGTGCACCGTGATCAAAAAACCACTACTAGGAAATAAACGTATAATTTTTTTTAAATTTTTTGCGGTTCTATGCGAGCCAGCCGCACGGTTGAGCTGTCTGGAAACGCGTCTCGGCGCGGGCCAGCTAGCTAGAGTGTTTACGGGATTCAGACAGGAAGAAAAATGTGCACCGTGATCAAAACACCACTACTAGCAAATAAACGTATATAATTTTTTTGCGGTTCTTTGCGAGTTAGCCGCACGGTTGAAATGTATGGAGACGCGTCTCGGCGCGGGCCAGCTAGCTAGAGTGTTTTCGGGATTTAGACAGGAAGAAAAATGTGCACCGTGATCAAAAAACCACTACTAGCAAATAAACGTATACATTTTTTTAATTTATTGCGGTTCTATGCGAGTCAGCCGCACGGTTGAGGTGTCTGGAGACGCGTCTCGGCAACAGCCAGCTAGTAAGAATATTTTCGGGATTAAGACAGTAAGAAAAATGTGCATCGTGATCAAAAAACCACTACTAGCAAATAAACGTATACATTTTTTTTTTAATTTTTTGCGGTTCAATGCGAGTCAGCCGCACGGTTGAGGTGTACGGAGACGCATCACAGCGCGAACCAGCTAGATAGCGTGTTTTCGGGATTAAGACAGGAAGAAAAATGTGCACCGTGATCAAAAAACCACTATTAGCAAATAAACGTATATATTTTTTTAATTTTTTTGCGGTTCTGTGCGAGCCAGCCACACGGTTGAGGTGTCTGGAGACGCGTCTCGGCGCGGGCCAGCTAGCAAGATTGCTTTTGTGATTTAGACAGGAAGAAAAATGTGCACCGTGATCATAAAACCACTACTAGCAAATAAACGCATGCATTTTTTTAATTTTTTTGCGGTTCTATGCGAGCCAGCCGCACGGTTGATGTGTCTGGAGACGCGGCTCGGCGCGGGCCAGCTAGCTAGACTGTTTACGGGATTGAGACAGGAAAAAAAATGTGCACCGTGATCAAAAAACCACTACTAGCAAATAAACGTATACATTTTTTAAAATTTTTTGCGGTTCTATGCAAGCCAGCCGCACGGTTAGGGTGTCTGGAGACGCGTCTTTGTGCTGGCGTGCTAGCTAGAGTGTTTTCGGGATTAAGACAGGAAGAAAAATGTGCACCGTGATCAAAAAACCACTAATAGCAAATAAACGTAGACATTTTTTAAAAATTTTGCGGTTCTTTGCGAGCCAGCCGCACAGTTGAGATGTCTGGAGACGCGTTTCGGTGCGAGCCAGCTAGCTAGAGTGTTTTCGGGATTTAGACAGGAAGAAAAATGTGCAACATGATCAAAAAACCACTAGGTACTAGCAAATAAACGTATACATTTTTTTTTTAATTTTTTGCGGTTCTATGCGAGGCAGCCGCACGGTTGAGGTGTATGGAGACGCATCTCAGCGCGAACCAGCTAGATAGAGTGTTTTCGGGATTTAGACAGGAAGAAAAATGTGCACCGTGATCAAAAAACCACTATTAGCAAATAAACGTATATATTTTTTTTATTTTTTTGCGGTTCTGTGCGAGCCAGCCACACGGTTGAGGTGTCTGGAGACGTGTCTCGGCGCGGACCAGCTAGCAAAAGAGTTTTTGGGATTTAGACAGGAAGAAAAAAGTGCACCGTGATCATAAAACCGCTACTAGCAAATAAACGTATGCATTTTTTTAAATTTTTTGCGGTTCTATGCGAGCCAGCCGCACGGTTGAGGTGTCTGGAGACGGGTCTCGGCACGGGCCAGCTAGCTAAAGTGTTTTCGAGATTCAGACAGGAAGAAAAATGTGCACCGTGATCAAAAAACCACTACTAGCAAATAAACGTATACGTTTTTTAAAATTTTTTGCGGTTATATGCGAGCCAGCCGCACGGTTGAGGTGTCTGGAGACGCGTGTTTGTGCTGGCGTGCTAGCTAGAGTGTTTTCGGGATTAAGACAGAAAGAAAAATGTGCACCGTGATCAAAAAACCACTACTAGCAAATAAACGCATACATTTTTTTAATTTTTTTGCGGTTCTTTGCGAGCCAGCCGCACAGTTGAGGTGTCTGGAGACGCGTCTTTGTGCGGGCCAGCTAGCTAGAGTGTTTTCGGGATTAGGACAGGAAGAAAAATGTGCACCGTGATCAAAAAACCACTACTAGAAAATAAACGTATATTTTTTTTTTAATTTTTTGCGGTTCTATGCGAGCCAGCCGCACGGTTGAGGTGTCTGGAGACGCGTCTTGGCGCGGGCCAGCTAGCTAGAGTATTTTCGGGATTAAGACAGGAAGAAAAATGTGCACCGTGATCAAAAAACCACTACTAGCAAATAAACGTATAATTTTTTTAAATTTTTTTGCGGTTCTATGCGAGCCAGCCGCACGATTGAGAGGTCTGGAGACGCGTTTCGGCGCGGGCCAGCTAGCTAGAGTGTTTTTGGGATTGAGACAGGAAAAAAAATGTGCACCGTGATCAAAAAACCACTACTAGCAAATAAACATATACATTTTAAAAAAAAAATTGCGGTTCTATGCGAGCCAGCCGCACGGTTGAGGTGTCTGGTGACGCGTCTCGGCGCGGGCCAGCTAGCTAGAGTGTTTTCGAGATTAAGACAGGAAGAAAAATGTGCACCGTGATCAAAAAACCACTACTAGCAAATAAACGTATACATTTTTTAAAATTTTTTGCGGTTCTATGCGAGCCAGCCGCACGGTTGAGGTGTCTGGAGACGCGTCGTCATGCTGGCCAGCTAGCTAGAGTGTTCTCGGGATTAAGACAGGAAGAAAAATGTGCACCGTGATCAAAAAACCACTACTAGCAAATAAACGTATAATTTTTTTTAATTTTTTTGCGGTTGTTTGCGAGGCAGCCGCACGGTTGAGGTGTCTAGAGACGCTTCTCGGCGCGGGCCAGCTAGCTAGAGTGTTTCCGGGATTAAGACAGGAAGAAAAATGTGCACCGTGATCAAAAAACCACTACTAGGAAATAAACGTATAAATTTTTTTTAAATTTTTTGCGGTACTATGCGAGCCAGCCTCACGGTTGAGGTGTCTGGAGACGCGTCTCGGTGCGGGCCAGCTAGCTAGAGTGTTTCCGGGATTGAGACAGGAAGAAAAATGTGCACCGTGATCAAAAAACCACTACTAGCAAATAAACATATACATTTTTAAAAAAAAATTGCGGTTCTATGCGAGCCAGCCGCACGGTTGAGGTGTCTGGAGACGCGTCTTTGTGCGGGCCAGCTAGCTAGAGTGTTTTCGGGATTAAGACAGGAAGAAAAATGTGCACCGTGATCAAAAAACCACTACTAGCAAATAAACGTATAATTTTTTAAAAATTTTTGCGGTTCTTTGCGAGCCAGCCGCACAGTTGAGGTGTCTGGAGACGCGTCTTTGTGCGGGCCAGCTAGCTAGAGTGTTTTCGGGATAAAGACAGGAAGAAAAATGTGCACCGTGATCAAAAAACCACTACTAGCAAATAAACGTATAATTTTTTTTTTAAATTTTTTGCGGTTCTATGCGAGCCAGCCGCACGGTTGAGGTGTCTGGAGACGCGTCTCGGTGCGGGCCAGCTAGCTAGAGTGTTTCCGGGATTGAGACAGGAAGAAAATGTGCACCGTGATCAAAAAACCACTACTAGCAAATAAACATATACATTTTAAAAAAAAAATTGCGGTTCTATGCGAGCCAGCCGCACAGTTGAGGTGTCTGGAGACGCGTCTTTGTGCGGGCCAGCTAGCTAGAGTGTTTTCGGGATTAAGACAGGAAGAAAAATGTGCACCGCGATCAAAAAACCACTACTAGCAAATAAACGTATAATTTTTTTTTAAATTTTTTGCGGTTCTTTGCGAGCCAGCCGCACAGTTGAGGTGTCTGGAGACGCGTCTTTCTGCGGGCCAGCTAGCTAGAGTGTTTTCGGGATTTAGACAGGAAGAAAAATGTGCACCGTGATCAAAAAACCACCACTAGCAAATAAACGTATAATTTTTTTTTTTAATTTTTTGCGGTTCTTTGCGAGCCAGCCGCACAGTTGAGGTGTCTGGAGACGCGTCTTTGTGCGGGCCAGCTAGCTAGAGTGTTTTCGGGATTAAGACAGGAAGAAAAATGTGCACCGTGATCAAAAAACCACTACTAGCAAATAAACGTATAATTTTTTTTTTAAATTTTTTGCGGTTCTATGCGAGCCAGCTGCACGGTTGAGCAGTCTGGAAACGCGTCTCGGCGCGGGCCAGCTAGCTAGAGTGTTTTCGGGATTGAGACAGGAAAAAAAACGTGCACCGTGATCAAAAAACCACTACTAGCAAATAAACGTATGCATTTTTTTAATTTTTTTGCGGTTCTATGCGAGTCAGCCGCACGGTTGAGGTGTCTGGAGACGCGCCTCGGCGCGGGCCAGCTACCTAGAGTATTTCCGGGATTAAAACAGGAAGAAAAATGTGCACCGTGATCAAAAAACCACTACTAGCAAATAAACGTATAATTTTTTTAAATTTTTTTGCGGTTCTATGCGAGCCAGCCGCACGATTGAGAGGTCTGGAGACGCGTTTCGGCGCGGGCCAGCTAGCTAGAGTGTTTTTGGGATTGAGACAGGAAAAAAAATTTGCACCGTGATCAAAAAACCACTACTAGCAAATAAACGTATAATTTTTTTTTAACTTTATTGCTGTTTTATGCGAGCCAGCCGCGCGGTTGAGGTGTCTGGAGACGCGTCTTTGTGCGGGCCAGCTAGCTAGAGTGTTTTCGGGATTAAGACAGGAAGAAAAATGTGCACCGTGATCAAAAAACCACTACTAGCAAATAAACGTATACATTTTTTAAAATTTTTTGCGGTTCTTTGCGAGCCAGCCGCACAGTTGAGGTGTCTGGAGACGCGTCTTTGTGCGGGCCAGCTAGCTAGAGTGTTTTCGGGATTAAGACAGGAAGAAAAATGTGCACCGTGATCAAAAAACCACTACTAGCAAATAAACGTATAATTTTTTTTTTAAATTTTTTGCGGTTCTATGCGAGCCAGCCGCACGGTTGAGCAGTCTGGAAACGCGTCTCAGCGCGGGCCAGCTAGCTAGAGTGTTTTCGGGATTGAGACAGGAAAAAAAACGTGCACCGTGATCAAAAAACCACTACTAGCAAATAAACGTATGCATTTTTTTAATTTTTTTGCGGTTCTATGCGAGCCAGCCGCACGGTTGAGGTGTCTGGAGACGCGCCTCGGCGCGGGCCAGCTAGCTAGAGTGTTTTCGGGATTAAGACAGGAAGAAAAATGTGCACCGTGATCAAAAAACCACTACTAGCAAATAAACGTATACATTTTTTAAAATTTTTTGCGGTTCTATGCGAGCCAGCCGCACGGTTGAGGTGTCTGGAGACGCGTCTTTGTGCTAAAGTGCTAGCTAGAGTGTTTTCGGGATTAAGACAGGAAGAAAAATGTGCACCGTGATCAAAAAACCACTAATAGCAAATAAACGTAGACATTTTTTAAAAATTTTTGCGGTTCTTTGCGAGCCAGCCGCACAGTTGAGATGTCTGGAGACGCGTTTCGGTGCGAGCCAGCTAGCTAGAGTGTTTTCGGGATTTAGACAGGAAGAAAAATGTGCAACGTGATCAAAAAACCACTAGGTACTAGCAAATAAACGTATACATTTTTTTTTTAATTTTTTGCGGTTCTATGCGAGGCAGCCGCACGTTTGAGGTGTATGGAGACGCATCTCAGCGCGAACTAGCTAGATAGAGTGTTTTCGGGATTTAGACAGGAAGAAAAATGTGCACCGTGATCAAAAAACCACTATTAGCAAATAAACGTATATATTTTTTTATTTTTTTGCGGTTCTGTGCGAGCCAGCCACACGGTTGAGGTGTCTGGAGACGTGTCTCGGCGCGGACCAGCTAGCAAAAGAGTTTTTGGGATTTAGACAGGAAGAAAAAAGTGCACCGTGATCATAAAACCGCTACTAGCAAATAAACGTATGCATTTTTTTAAATTTTTTGCGGTTCTATGCGAGCCAACCGCACGGTTGAGGTGTCTGGAGACGGGTCTCGGCGCGGGCCAGCTAGCTAAAGTGTTTTCGAGATTCAGACAGGAAGAAAAATGTGCACCGTGATCAAAAAACCACTACTAGCAAATAAACGTATAAGTTTTTTAAAATTTTTTGCGGTTCTATGCGAGCCAGCCGCACGGTTGAGGTGTCTGGAGACGCGTCTTTGTGCTGGCGTGCTAGCTAGAGTGTTTTCGGGATTAAGACAGAAAGAAAAATGTGCACCGTGATCAAAAAACCACTACTAGCAAATAAACGCATACATTTTTTTAAATTTTTTGCGGTTCTTTGCGAGCCAGCCGCACAGTTGAGGTGTCTGGAGACGCGTCTTTGTGCGGGCCAGCTAGCTAGAGTGTTTTCGGGATTAGGACAGGAAGAAAAATGTGCACCGTGATCAAAAAACCACTACTAGGAAATAAACGTATATTTTTTTTTTAATTTTTTGCGGTTCTATGCGAGCCAGCCGCACGGTTGATGTGTCTGGAGACGCGTCTCGGCGCGGGCCAGCTAGCTAGAGTATTTTCGGGATTTGGACAGGAAGAAAAATGTGCACCGTGATCAAAAAACCACTAGGTACTAGCAAATAAACGTATACATTTTAAAAAAAATATTGCGGTTCTATGCAAGCCAGCCGCACGGTTGAGCAGTCTGGAAACGCGTCTCGGCGCGGGCCAGCTAGCAAGTGTTTCCGGGATTTAGGCAGGAAGATAAATGTGCACCGTGATCAAAAAACCACTACTAGCAAATAAACGTATATATTTTTTTTGCGGTTCTATGCGAGTTAGCCGCACGGTTGAGGTGTCTGGAGACGCGTCTCGGCGCAGGCCAGCTAGCTAGAGTATTTTCGGGATTTGGACAGGAATAAAAATGTGCACCGTGATCAAAAAACCCACTACTAGCAAATAAACGTATACATTTTTTTATTTTTTTTGCGGTTCTATGCGAGTTAGCCGCGCGGTTGAGGTGTCTGGAGACGCGTCTCGGCGCGGGCCAGCTAGCTAGAGTATTTTCGAGATTAAGACAGGAAGAAAAATGTGCACCGTGATCAAAAAACCACTACTAGCAAATAAACGTATACGTTTTTTAAAATTTTTTGCGGTTCTATGCGAGCTAGCCGCACGGTTGAGGTGTCTGGAGACGCGTCTTTGTGCGGGCCAGCTAGCTAGAGTGTTTCCGGGATTAGGACAGAAAGAAAAATGTGCACCGTGATCAAAAAACCACTACTAGGAAATAAACGTATATTTTTTTTTTAATTTTTTGCGGTTCTATGCGAGCCAGCCGCACGGTTGAGGTGTCTGGAGACGCGTGTTTGTGCTGGCGTGCTAGCTAGAGTGTTTTCGGGATTAAGACAGAAGGAAAAATGTGCACCGTGATAAAAAAACCACTACTAGGAAATAAATGTATAATTTTTTTAAAATTTTTTGCGGTTCTATGCGAGCCAGCCGCACGGTTGAGGTGTTTCGAGACGCGTCTCGGCGCGAGCCAGCTAGCAAGAGTGTTTTTGGGATTTAGACAGGAAGAAAAATGTGCACCGTGATCAAAAAACAACGACTAGGAAATAAACGTATAATTTTTTTTAAATTTTTTGCGGTTCTATGCGAGTTAGCCGCGCGATTGAGGTGTCTGGAGACGCGTCTCGGCGCGAGCCAGCTAGCTAGAGTGTTTTCGAGATTAAGACAGGAAGAAAAATGTGCACCGTGATCAAAAAACCACTACTAGGAAATAAACGTATAATTTTTTTTTAATTTTTTGCGGTTCTATGCGAGCCAGCCGCACGGTTGAGGTGTCTGGAGACGCGTCTCGGCGCAGGCCAGCTAGCTAGAGTATTTTCGGGATTTGGACAGGAAGAAAAATGTGCACCGTGATCAAAAAACCCACTACTAGCAAATAAACGTATACATTTTTTATTTTTTTTGCGGTTCTATGCGAGCTAGCCGCGCGATTGAGGTGTCTGGAGACGCGTCTCGGCGCGAGCCAGCTAGCTAGAGTGTTTTCGAGATTAAGACAGGAAGAAAAATGTGCACCGTGATCAAAAAACCACTACTAGCAAATAAACGTATGCGTTTTTTAAAATTTTTTGCGGTTCTATGCGAGCCAGCCGCACGGTTGAGGTGTCTGGAGACGCGTCTTTGTGCGGGCCAGCTAGCTAGAGTGTTTTCGGGATTAAAACAGAAAGAAAAATGTGCACCGTGATCAAAAAACCACTACTAGGAAATAAACGTATAATTTTTTTTTTAATTTTTTGCGGTTCTATGCGAGCCAGCCGCACGGTTGAGGTGTCTGGAGACGCGTGTTTGTGCTGGCGTGCTAGCTAGAGTGTTTTCGGGATTAAGACAGAAAGAAAAATGTGCACCGTGATAAAAAAACCACTACTAGGAAATAAACGTATAATTTTTTTTAATTTTTTTGCGGTTCTATGCGAGCCAGCCGCACGGTTGAGGTGTTTCGAGACGCGTCTCGGCGCGAGTCAGCTAGCAAGAGTGTTTTTGGGATTTAGACAGGAAGAAAAATGTGCACCGTGATCAAAAAACAACTACTAGGAAATAAACGTATAATTTTTTTTAATTTTTTTGCGGTTCTATGCGAGCCAGCCGCACGGTTGAGGTGTCTGGAGACGCGTCTCGGCGCAGGCCAGCTAGCTAGAGAGTTTTCGGGATTGAGACAGGAAAAAAAACGTGCACCGTGATCAAAAAACCACTAGTAGCAAATAAACGTATATTTTTTTTTAAAAATTTTTGCGGTTTTATGCGAGCCAGCCACACGGTTGAGGTGTCTGGATACGCGTCTCGGTGCGGGCCAGCTAGCTAGAGTGTTTTCGAGATTAAGACAGGAAGAAAAATGTGCACCGTGATCAAAAAACCACTACTAGCAAATAAACGTATACATTTTTTAAAATTTTTTGCGGTTCTATGCGAGCCAGCCGCACGGTTGAGGTGTCTGGAGACGCGTCTTTGTGCTAAAGTGCTAGCTAGAGTGTTTTCGGGATTAAGACAGGAAGAAAAATGTGCACCGTGATCAAAAAACCACTAATAGCAAATAAACGTAGACATTTTTTAAAAATTTTTGCGGTTCTTTGCGAGCCAGCCGCACAGTTGAGATGTCTGGAGACGCGTTTCGGTGCGAGCCAGCTAGCTAGACTGTTTTCGGGATTTAGACAGGAAGAAAAATGTGCAACGTGATCAAAAAACCACTAGGTACTAGCAAATAAACGTATACATTTTTTTTTTAATTTTTTGCGGTTCTATGCGAGGCAGCCGCACGGTTGAGGTGTATGGAGACGCATCTCAGCGCGAACTAGCTAGATAGAGTGTTTTCGGGATTTAGACAGGAAGAAAAATGTGCACCGTGATCAAAAAACCACTATTAGCAAATAAACGTATATATTTTTTTATTTTTTTGCGGTTCTGTGCGAGCCAGCCACACGGTTGAGGTGTCTGGAGACGTGTCTCGGCGCGGACCAGCTAGCAAAAGAGTTTTTGGGATTTAGACAGGAAGAAAAAAGTGCACCGTGATCATAAAACCGCTACTAGCAAATAAACGTATGCATTTTTTTAAATTTTTTGCGGTTCTATGCGAGCCAACCGCACGGTTGAGGTGTCTGGAGACGGGTCTCGGCGCGGGCCAGCTAGCTAAAGTGTTTTCGAGATTCAGACAGGAAGAAAAATGTGCACCGTGATCAAAAAACCACTACTAGCAAATAAACGTATAAGTTTTTTAAAATTTTTTGCGGTTCTATGCGAGCCAGCCGCACGGTTGAGGTGTCTGGAGACGCGTCTTTGTGCTGGCGTGCTAGCTAGAGTGTTTTCGGGATTAAGACAGAAAGAAAAATGTGCACCGTGATCAAAAAACCACTACTAGCAAATAAACGCATACATTTTTTTAAATTTTTTGCGGTTCTTTGCGAGCCAGCCGCACAGTTGAGGTGTCTGGAGACGCGTCTTTGTGCGGGCCAGCTAGCTAGAGTGTTTTCGGGATTAGGACAGGAAGAAAAATGTGCACCGTGATCAAAAAACCACTACTAGGAAATAAACGTATATTTTTTTTTTAATTTTTTGCGGTTCTATGCGAGCCAGCCGCACGGTTGATGTGTCTGGAGACGCGTCTCGGCGCGGGCCAGCTAGCTAGAGTATTTTCGGGATTTGGACAGGAAGAAAAATGTGCACCGTGATCAAAAAACCACTAGGTACTAGCAAATAAACGTATACATTTTAAAAAAAATATTGCGGTTCTATGCAAGCCAGCCGCACGGTTGAGCAGTCTGGAAACGCGTCTCGGCGCGGGCCAGCTAGCAAGTGTTTCCGGGATTTAGGCAGGAAGATAAATGTGCACCGTGATCAAAAAACCACTACTAGCAAATAAACGTATATATTTTTTTTGCGGTTCTATGCGAGTTAGCCGCACGGTTGAGGTGTCTGGAGACGCGTCTCGGCGCAGGCCAGCTAGCTAGAGTATTTTCGGGATTTGGACAGGAATAAAAATGTGCACCGTGATCAAAAAACCCACTACTAGCAAATAAACGTATACATTTTTTTATTTTTTTTGCGGTTCTATGCGAGTTAGCCGCGCGGTTGAGGTGTCTGGAGACGCGTCTCGGCGCGGGCCAGCTAGCTAGAGTATTTTCGAGATTAAGACAGGAAGAAAAATGTGCACCGTGATCAAAAAACCACTACTAGCAAATAAACGTATACGTTTTTTAAAATTTTTTGCGGTTCTATGCGAGCTAGCCGCACGGTTGAGGTGTCTGGAGACGCGTCTTTGTGCGGGCCAGCTAGCTAGAGTGTTTCCGGGATTAGGACAGAAAGAAAAATGTGCACCGTGATCAAAAAACCACTACTAGGAAATAAACGTATATTTTTTTTTTAATTTTTTGCGGTTCTATGCGAGCCAGCCGCACGGTTGAGGTGTCTGGAGACGCGTGTTTGTGCTGGCGTGCTAGCTAGAGTGTTTTCGGGATTAAGACAGAAGGAAAAATGTGCACCGTGATAAAAAAACCACTACTAGGAAATAAATGTATAATTTTTTTAAAATTTTTTGCGGTTCTATGCGAGCCAGCCGCACGGTTGAGGTGTTTCGAGACGCGTCTCGGCGCGAGCCAGCTAGCAAGAGTGTTTTTGGGATTTAGACAGGAAGAAAAATGTGCACCGTGATCAAAAAACAACGACTAGGAAATAAACGTATAATTTTTTTTAAATTTTTTGCGGTTCTATGCGAGTTAGCCGCGCGATTGAGGTGTCTGGAGACGCGTCTCGGCGCGAGCCAGCTAGCTAGAGTGTTTTCGAGATTAAGACAGGAAGAAAAATGTGCACCGTGATCAAAAAACCACTACTAGGAAATAAACGTATAATTTTTTTTTAATTTTTTGCGGTTCTATGCGAGCCAGCCGCACGGTTGAGGTGTCTGGAGACGCGTCTCGGCGCAGGCCAGCTAGCTAGAGTATTTTCGGGATTTGGACAGGAAGAAAAATGTGCACCGTGATCAAAAAACCCACTACTAGCAAATAAACGTATACATTTTTTATTTTTTTTGCGGTTCTATGCGAGTTAGCCGCGCGATTGAGGTGTCTGGAGACGCGTCTCGGCGCGAGCCAGCTAGCTAGAGTGTTTTCGAGATTAAGACAGGAAGAAAAATGTGCACCGTGATCAAAAAACCACTACTAGCAAATAAACGTATGCGTTTTTTAAAATTTTTTGCGGTTCTATGCGAGCCAGCCGCACGGTTGAGGTGTCTGGAGACGCGTCTTTGTGCGGGCCAGCTAGCTAGAGTGTTTTCGGGATTAAAACAGAAAGAAAAATGTGCACCGTGATCAAAAAACCACTACTAGGAAATAAACGTATAATTTTTTTTTTAATTTTTTGCGGTTCTATGCGAGCCAGCCGCACGGTTGAGGTGTCTGGAGACGCGTGTTTGTGCTGGCGTGCTAGCTAGAGTGTTTTCGGGATTAAGACAGAAAGAAAAATGTGCACCGTGATAAAAAAACCACTACTAGGAAATAAACGTATAATTTTTTTTAATTTTTTTGCGGTTCTATGCGAGCCAGCCGCACGGTTGAGGTGTTTCGAGACGCGTCTCGGCGCGAGTCAGCTAGCAAGAGTGTTTTTGGGATTTAGACAGGAAGAAAAATGTGCACCGTGATCAAAAAACAACTACTAGGAAATAAACGTATAATTTTTTTTAAATTTTTTGCGGTTCTATGCGAGCCAGCCGCACTGTTGAGTTGTCTTGAGACGCGTCTCAGCGCGGACTATCCAGCTAGTTTGTTTCCGGGATTTAGACAGGAAGAAAAATGTGCACCGTGATCAAAAAACCACTACTAGCAAATAAACGTATACATTTTTTTTAATTTTTTTGCGGTTCTATGCGAGCCAGCCGCACGGTTGAGGTGTCTGGAGACGCGTCTCGGCGCAGGCCAGCTAGCTAGAGAGTTTTCGGGATTGAGACAGGAAAAAAAACGTGCACCGTGATCAAAAAACCACTAGTAGCAAATAAACGTATATTTTTTTTTAAAAATTTTTGCGGTTTTATGCGAGCCAGCCACACGGTTGAGGTGTCTGGATACGCGTCTCGGTGCGGGCCAGCTAGCTAGAGTGTTTTCGAGATTAAGACAGGAAGAAAAATGTGCACCGTGATCAAAAAACCACTACTAGCAAATAAACGTATACATTTTTTAAAAAAAATTGCGGTTCTATGCGAGCCAGCCGCACGGTTGAGGTGTCTGGAGACGCGTCTTTGTGCTGGCGTGCAAGCTAGAGTGTTTTCAGGATTAAGACAGAAAGAAAAATGTGCACCGTGATCAAAAAACCACTACTAGGAAATAAACGTATAATTTTTTTTTAAATTTTTTGCGGTACTATGCGAGCCAGCCGCACGGTTGAGATGTCTGGAGACGCGTCTCGTCGCGGGCCAGCTAGCTAGAGTGTTTCCGGGATTGACACAGGAAGAAAAATGTGCACCGTGATCAAAAAACCACTACTAGCAAATAACCGTATACATTTAAAAAAAAACTTGCGGTTCTATGCGAGACAGCCGCACGGTTGAGGTGTCTGGAGACGCGTCTTTGTGCGGGCCAGCTAGCTAGAGTGTTTTCGGGATTAAGACAGGAAGAAAAATGTGCACCGTGATCAAAAAACCACTACTAGCAAATAAACGTATACATTTTTTAAAATTTTTTGCGGTTCTTTGCGAGCCAGCCGTACAGTTGAGGTGTCTGGAGACGCGTCTTTGTGCGAGCCAGATAGCTTGAGTGTTTTCGGGATTAAGACAGAAAGAAAAATGTGCACCGTGATCAAAAAACCACTACTAGGAAATAAACGTATAATTTTTTTTTAAATTTTTTGCGGTTCTATGCGAGCCAGCCGCACGGTTGAGCACTCTGGAAACGCGTCTCGGCGCGGTACAGCTAGCAAGAGTGTTTTTGGGATTTAGACAGGAAGAAAAATGTGCACCGTGATCATAAAACCACTACTAGCAAATAAACGTATGCATTTTTTTAATTTTTTTGCGGTTCTATGCGAGCCAGCCGCACGGTTGAGGTGTCTGGAGACGCGCCTCGGCGCGGGCCAGCTACCTAGTGTGTTTTTGGGATTGAGACAGGAAAAAAAATTTGCACCGTGATCAAAAAACCACTACTAGCAAATAAACGTATAATTTTTTTTTAACTTTTTTGCTGTTTTATGCGAGCCAGCCGCACGGTTGATGTGTCTGGTGACGCATCTCGGCGCGGGCCAGCTAGCTAGAGTGTTTTCGAGATTAAGACAGGAAGAAAAATGTGCACCGTGATCAAAAAACCACTACTAGCAAAAAAACATATACATTTTTTAAAAAATTTTGCGGTTCTATGCGAGCCAGCCGCACGGTTGAGGTGTCTGGAGACGCGTCTTTGTGCTGGCCAGCTAGCTAGAGTGTTCTCGGGATTAAGACAGGAAGAAAAATGTGCACCGTGATCAAAAAACCACTACTAGCAAATAAACGTATAATTTTTTTTAATTTTTTTGCGGTTCTATGCGAGGCAGCCGCACGGTTGAGGTGTCTGGAGACGCTTCTCGGCGCGGGCCAGCTAGCTAGAGTGTTTCCGGGATTAAGACAGGAAGAAAAATGTGCACCGTGATCAAAAAACCACTACTAGCGAATAAACGTATATATTTTTTTTTATTTTTTGCGGTTCTTTGCAAGCCAGCCGCACGGTTGAGGTGTCTGAAAACGCGTCTCGGCACGGGCCAGCTAGGTGGAGTGTTTTCGGGATTGAGACAGGAAGAAAAATGTGCACCGTGATCAAAAAACCACTACTAGCATTAAACGTATACATTTTTTATTTTTTTTGCGGTTCTATGCAAGCCAGCCGCACGGTTGAGTTGTCTGGAGACGCGTCTTGGCGCGAGCCAGCTAGCTAGATTGTTTCCGGGATTTATACAGGAAGAAAAATGTGCACCGTGATCAAAAAACCACTACTAGCAAATAAATGTATATATATTTTTTTTATGTTTTGCGGTTCTATGCGAGCCAGCCGCACGGTTGAGGTGTCTGGAGACGCGTCTCGGCGCGGGCCGGCTATATAGTTTGTTTTCAGGATATAGACAGGAAGAAAAATGTGCACCGTGATCAAAAAACCACTACTAGCAAATAAACGTATACATTTTTTTAAATTTTTTGCGGTTCTATGCGAGTCAGCCGCACGGTTAAGGTGTATGGAGACGCGTCTCGGTGCGGGCCAGCTATATAGTTTGTTTTCAGGATATAGACAGGAAGAAAAATGTGCACCGTGATCAAAAAACCACTACTAGCAAATAAACGTGTACATTTTTTAAAATTTTTTGTGGTTCTATGCGAGCCAGCCGCACGCTTGAGGTGTCTGGAGACGCGTCTTTGTGCAGGCGTGCAAGCTAGAGTGTTTTCGGTATTAAGACAGGAAGAAAAATGTGCACCGTGATCAAAAAACCACTACTAGGAAATAAACGTATACATTTTAAAAAAAAACTTGCGGTTCTATGCGAGACAGCCGCACGGTTGAGATGTCTGGAGACGCGTCTTTGTGCGGGCCAGCTAGCTAGAGTGTTTTCGGGATTAAGACAGGAAGAAAAATGTGCACCGTGATCAAAAAACCACTACTAGCAAATAAACGTATACATTTTTTAAAATTTTTTGCGGTTCTTTGCGAGCCAGCCGCACAGTTGAGGTGTCTGGAGACGCGTCTTTGTGCGAGCCAGCTAGCTAGAGTGTTTTCGGGATTAAGACAGAAAGAAAAATGTGCACCGTGATCAAAAAACCACTACTAGGAAATAAACGTATAATTTTTTTTTTAAATTTTTTGCGGTTCTATGCGAGCCAGCCGCACGGTTGAGCAGTCTGGAAACGCGTCTCGGCGCGGGCCAGCTAGCAAGACTGTTTTTGGGATTTAGACAGGAAGAAAAATGTGCACCGTGATCATAAAACCACTACTAGCAAATAAACGTATAATTTTTTTAATTTTTTTTGCGGTTCTATGCGAGCCAGCCGCACGATTGAGAGGTCTGGAGACGCGTTTCGGCGCGGGCCAGCTAGCTAGAGTGTTTTTGGGATTGAGACAGGAAAAAAAATTTGCACCGTGATCAAAAAACCACTACTAGCAAATAAACGTATAATTTTTTTTTAACTTTATTGCTGTTTTATGCGAGCCAGCCGCACGGTTGAGGTGTCTGGTGACGCGTCTCGGCGCGGGCCAGCTAGCTAGAGTGTTTTCGAGATTAAGACAGGAAGAAAAATGTGCACCGTGATCAAAAAACCACTACTAGGTAATAAACGTATACATTTTAAAAAAAAACTTGCGGTTCTATGCGAGACAGCCGCACGGTTGAGGTGTCTGGAGACGCGTCTTTGTGCGGGCCAGCTAGCTAGAGTGTTTTCGGGATTAAGACAGGAAGAAAAATGTGCACCGTGATCAAAAAACCACTACTAGCAAATAAACGTATACATTTTTTAAAATTGTTTGCGGTTCTTTGCGAGCCAGCCGCACAGTTGAGGTGTCTGGAGACGCGTCTTTGTGCGAGCCAGCTAGCTAGAGTGTTTTCGGGATTAAGACAGGAAGAAAAATGTGCACCGTGATCAAAAAACCACTACTAGGAAATAAACGTATAATTTTTTTTTTAAATTTTTTGCGGTTCTATGCGAGCCAGCCGCACGGTTGAGCAGTCTGGAAACGCGTCTCGGCGCGGGCCAGCTAGCAAGACTGTTTTTGGGATTTAGACAGGAAGAAAAATGTGCACCGTGATCATAAAACCACTACTAGCAAATAAACGTATAATTTTTTTAAATTTTTTTGCGGTTCTTTGCGAGCCAGCCGCACGATTGAGAGGTCTGGAGACGCGTTTCGGCGCGGGCCAGCTAGCTAGAGTGTTTTTGGGATTGAGACAGGAAAAAAAATGTGCACCGTGATCAAAAAACCACTACTAGCAAATAAATGTATATATATTTTTTTTATGTTTTGCGGTTCTATGCGAGCCAGCCGCACGGTTGAGGTGTCTGGAGACGCGTCTTGGCGCGGGCCGGCTATATAGTGTGTTTTCAGGATATAGACAGGAAGAAAAATGTGCACCGTGATCAAAAAACCACTACTAGCAAATAAACGTGTACATTTTTTAATTTTTTTTGTGGTTCTATGCGAGCCAGCCGCACGCTTGAGGTGTCTGGAGACGCGTCTTTGTGCTGGCGTGCAAGCTAGGGTGTTTTCGGTATTAAGACAGGAAGAAAAATGTGCACCGTGATCAAAAAACCACTACTAGGAAATAAACGTATACATTTTAAAAAAAAACTTGCGGTTCTATGCGAGACAGCCGCACGGTTGAGGTGTCTTGAGACGCGTCTTTGTGCGGGCCAGCTAGCTAGAGTGTTTTCGGGATTAAGACAGGAAGAAAAATGTGCACCGTGATCAAAAAACCACTACTAGCAAATAAACGTATACATTTTTTAAAATTTTTTGCGGTTCTTTGCGAGCCAGCCGCACAGTTGCGGTGTCTGGAGACGCGTCTTTGTGCGAGCCAGCTAGCTAGAGTGTTTTCGGGATTAAGACAGAAAGAAAAATGTGCACCGTGATCAAAAAACCACTACTAGGAAATAAACGTATAATTTTTTTTTTTAATTTTTTGCGGTTCTATGCGAGCCAGCCGCACGGTTGAGCAGTCTGGAAACGCGTCTCGGCGCGGACCAGCTAGCAAGACTGTTTTTGGGATTTAGACAGGAAGAAAAATGTGCACCGTGATCATAAAACCACTACTAGCAAATAAACGTATAATTTTTTTAAATTTTCTTGCGGTTCTATGCGAGCCAGCCGCACGATTGAGAGGTCTGGAGACGCGTTTCGGCGCGGGCCAGCTAGCTAGAGTGTTTTTGGGATTGAGACAGGAAAAAAATTTGCACCGTGATCAAAAAACCACTACTAGCAAATAAACGTATAATTTTTTTTTAACTTTATTGCTGTTTTATGCGAGCCAGCCGCACGTTTGAGGTGTCTGGTGACGCGTTTCGGCGCGGGCCAGCTAGCTAGAGTGTTTTCGAGATTAAGACAGGAAGAAAAATGTGCACCGTGATCAAAAAACCACTACTAGCAAATAAACGTATACATTTTTTAAAATTTTTTGCGGTTCTATGCGAGCCAGCCGCACGGTTGAGGTGTCTGGAGACGCGTCTTTGTGCTGGCCAGCTAGCTAGAGTGTTCTCGGGATTAAGACAGGAAGAAAAATGTGCACCGTGATCAAAAAACCACTACTAGCAAATAAACGTATAATTTTTTTTAATTTTTTTGCGGTTCTATGCGAGGCAGCCGCACGGTTGAGGTGTCTGGAGACGCTTCTCGGCGCGGGCCAGCTAGCAAGAGTGTTTCTGGGATTAAGACAGGAAGAAAAATGTGCACCGTGATCAAAAAACCACTACTAGGAAATAAACGTATAATTTTTTTTTTAATTTTTTGCGGTACTATGCGAGCCAGCCGCACGGTTGAGGTGTCTGGAGACGCGTCTCGGTGCGGGCCAGCTAGCTAGAGTGTTTCCGGGATTGAGACAGGAAGAAAAATGTGCACCGTGATCAAAAAACCACTACTAGCAAATAAACATATACATTTTAAAAAAAAAATTGCGGTTCTATGCGAGCCAGCCGCACGGTTGAGGTGTATGGAGACGCGTCTTTGTGCGGGCCAGCTAGCTAGAGTGTTTTCGGGATTAAGACAGGAAGAAAAATGTGCACCGTGATCAAAAAACCACTACTAGCAAATAAACGTATACATTTTTTAAAAATTTTTGCGGTTCTTTGCGAGCCAGCCGCACAGTTGAGGTGTCTGGAGACGCGTCTTTGTGCGGGCCAGCTAGCTAGTGTGTTTTCGGGATTAAGACAGAAAGAAAAATGTGCACCGTGATCAAAAAACCACTACTAGGAAATAAACGTATAATTTTTTAAAAAATTTGTGCGGTTCTATGCGAGCCAGCCGCACGGTTGAGCTGTCTGGAAACGCGTCTCGGCGCGGGCCAGCTAGCTAGAGTGTTTACGGGATTCAGACAGGAAGAAAAATGTGCATCGTGATCAAAAAACCACTACTAGCAAATAAACGTATACATTTTTTTTTTTAATTTTTTGCGGTTCTATGCGAGTCAGCCGCACGGTTGAGGTGTACGGAGACGCATCACAGCGCGTACCAGCTAGATAGCGTGTTTTCGGGATTAAGACAGGAAGAAAAATGTGCACCGTGATCAAAAAACCACTATTAGCAAATAAACGTATATATTTTTTTAATTTTTTTGCGGTTCTGTGCGAGCCAGCCACACGGTTGAGGTGTCTGGAGACGCGTCTCGGCGCAAGCCAGCTAGCAAGATTGTTTTTGGGATTTAGACAGGAAGAAAAATGTGCACCGTGATCATAAAACCACTACTAGCAAATAAACGCATGCATTTTTTTAAATTTTTTGCGGTTCTATGCGAGCCAGCCGCACGGTTGATGTGTCTGGAGACGCGGCTCGGCGCGGGCCAGCTAGCTAGAGTGTTTACGGTATTGAGACAGGAAAAAAAATGTGCACCGTGATCAAAAAACCACTACTAGCAAATAAACGTATACATTTTTTTAATTTATTGCGGTTCTATGCGAGTCAGCCGCACGGTTGAGGTGTCTGGAGACGCGTCTCGGCAAGAGCCAGCTAGTAAGAATATTTTCGGGATTAAGACAGTAAGAAAAATGTGCATCGTGATCAAAAAACCACTACTAGCAAATAAACGTATACATTTTTTTTTTTAATTTTTTGCGGTTCTATGCGAGTCAGCCGCACGGTTGAGGTGTACGGAGACGCATCACAGCGCGTACCAGCTAGATAGCGTGTTTTCGGGATTAAGACAGGAAGAAAAATGTGCACCGTGATCAAAAAACCACTATTAGCAAATAAACGTATATATTTTTTTAATTTTTTTGCGGTTCTGTGCGAGCCAGCCACACGGTTGAGGTGTCTGGAGATGCGTCTCGGCGCAAGCCAGCTAGCAAGATTGTTTTTGGGATTTAGACAGGAAGAAAAATGTGCACCGTGATCATAAAACCACTACTAGCAAATAAACGCATGCATTTTTTTAAATTTTTTGCGGTTCTATGCGAGCCAGCCGCACGGTTGATGTGTCTGGAGACGCGGCTCGGCGCGGGCCAGCTAGCTAGAGTGTTTACGGGATTGAGACAGGAAAAAAAATGTGCACCGTGATCAAAAAACCACTACTAGCAAATAAACGTATACATTTTTTAAAATTTTTTGCGGTTCTATGCGAGCCAGCCGCACGGTTGAGGTGTCTGGAGACGCGTCTTTGTGCTGGCGTGCTAGCTAGAGTGTTTTCGGGATTAAGACAGGAAGAAAAATGTGCACCGTGATCAAAAAACCACTAATAGCAAATAAACGTAGACATTTTTTAAAAAATTTTGCGGTTCTTTGCGAGCCAGCCGCACAGTTGAGATGTCTGGAGACGCGTTTCGGTGCGAGCCAGCTAGCTAGAGTGTTTTCGGGATTTAGACAGGAAGAAAAATGTGCAACGTGATCAAAAAACCACTAGGTACTAGCAAATAAACGTATACATTTTTTTTTTAATTTTTTGCGGTTCTATGCGAGGCAGCCGCACGGTTGAGAAGTATGGAGACGCATCTCAGCGCGAACCAGCTAGATAGAGTGTTTTCGGGATTTAGACAGGAAGAAAAATGTGCACCGTGATCAAAAAACCACTATTAGCAAATAAACGTATATATTTTTTTTATTTTTTTGCGGTTCTGTGCGAGCCAGCCATACGGTTGAGGTGTCTGGAGACGTGTATCGGCGCGGACCAGCTAGCAAAAGAGTTTTTGGGATTTAGACAGGAAGAAAAAAGTGCACCGTGATCATAAAACCGCTACTAGCAAATAAACGTATGCATTTTTTTAAATTTTTTGCGGTTCTATGCGAGCCAGCCGCACGGTTGAGGTGTCTGGAGACGGGTCTCGGCGCGGGCCAGCTAGCTAAAGTGTTTTCGAGATTCAGACAGGAAGAAAAATGTGCACCGTGATCAAAAAACCACTACTAGCAAATAAACGTATACGTTTTTTAAAATTTTTTGCGGTTCTATGCGAGCCAGCCGCACGGTTGAGGTGTCTGGAGACGCGTCTTTGTGCTGGCGTGCTAGCTAGAGTGTTTTCGGGATTAAGACAGAAAGAAAAATGTGCACCGTGATCAAAAAACCACTACTAGCAAATAAACGCATACATTTTTTTAATTTTTTGCGGTTCTTTGCGAGCCAGCCGCACAGTTGAGGTGTCTGGAGACGCGTCTTTGTGCGGGCCAGCTAGCTAGAGTGTTTTCGGGATTAGGACAGGAAGAAAAATGTGCACCGTGATCAAAAAACCACTACTAGGAAATAAACGTATATTTTTTTTTTAATTTTTTGCGGTTCTATGCGAGCCAGCCGCACGGTTGAGGTGTCTGGAGACGCGTCTCGGCGCGGGCCAGCTAGCTAGAGTATTTTCGGGATTTGGACAGGAAGAAAAATGTGCACCGTGATCAAAAAACCACTAGGTACTAGCAAATAAACGTATACATTTTAAAAAAAATGTTGCGGTTCTATGCGAGCCAGCCGCACGGTTGAGCAGTCTGGAAACGCGTTTCGGCGCGGGCCAGCTAGCAAGAGTGTTTTTGGGATTTAGACAGGAAGAAAAATGTGCACCGTGATCATAAAACCACTACTAGCAAATAAACGTATGCATTTTTTTAATTTTTTTGCGGTTCTATGCGAGCCAGCCGCACGGTTGAGGTGTCTGGAGACGCGCCTCGGCGCGGGCCAGCTACCTAGAGTGTTTCCTAGATTAAGACAGGAAGAAAAATGTGCACCGTGATCAAAAAACCACTACTAGCAAATAAACGTATAATTTTTTTAAATTTTTTTGCGGTTCTATGCGAGCCAGCCGCACGATTGAGAGGTCTGTAGACGCGTTTCGGCGCGGGCCAGCTAGCTAGAGTGTTTTTGGGATTGAGACAGGAAAAAAAATTTGCACCGTGATCAAAAAACCACTACTAGCAAATAAACGTATAATTTTTTTTTAACTTTATTGCTGTTTTATGCGAGCCAGCCGCACGGTTGAGGTGTCTGGTGACGCGTCTCGGCGCGGGCCAGCTAGCTAGAGTGTTTTCGAGATTAAGACAGGAAGAAAAATGTGCACCGTGATCAAAAAACCACTACTAGCAAATAAACGTATACATTTTTTAAAATTTTTTGCGGTTCTATGCGAGCCAGCCGCACGGTTGAGGTGTCTGGAGACGCGTCTTTGTGCTGGCCAGCTAGCTAGAGTGTTCTCGGGATTAAGACAGGAAGAAAAATGTGCACCGTGATCAAAAAACCACTACTAGCAAATAAACGTATAATTTTTTTTAATTTTTTGCGGTACTATGCGAGCCAGCCGCACGGTTGAGGTGTCTGGAGACGCGTCTCGGTGCGGGCCAGCTAGCTAGAGTGTTTCCGGGATTGAGACAGGAAGAAAAATGTGCACCGTGATCAAAAAACCACTACTAGCAAATAAACGTATGCATTTTTTTAATTTTTTTGCGGTTCTATGCGAGCCAGCCGCACGGTTGAGGTGTCTGGAGACGCGCCTCGGCGCGGGCCAGCTACCTAGAGTGTTTCCGGGATTAAAACAGGAAGAAAAATGTGCACCGTGATCAAAAAACCACTACTAGCAAATAAACGTATAATTTTTTTAAATTTTTTTGCGGTTCTATGAGAGCCAGCCGCACGATTGAGAGGTCTGGAGACGCGTTTCGGCGCGGGCCAGCTAGCTAGAGTGTTTTTGGGATTAAGACAGGAAAAAAAATTTGCACCGTGATCAAAAAACCACTACTAGCAAATAAACGTATATTTTTTTTTTAACTTTATTGCTGTTTTATGCGAGCCAGCCGCACGGTTGAGGTGTCTGGTGACGCGTCTCGGCGCGGGCCAGCTAGCTAGAGTGTTTTCGAGATTAAGACAGGAAGAAAAATGTGCACCGTGATCAAAAAACCACTACTAGCAAATAAACGTATACATTTTTTAAAATTTTTTGCGGTTCTATGCGAGCCAGCCGCACGGTTGAGGTGTCTGGAGACGCGTCTTTGTGCTGGCGTGCTAGCTAGAGTGTTTTCGGGATTAAGACAGGAAGAAAAATGTGCACCGTGATCAAAAAACCACTAATAGCAAATAAACGTAGACATTTTTTAAAAAATTTTGCGGTTCTTTGCGAGCCAGCCGCACAGTTGAGATGACTGGAGACGCGTTTCGGTGCGAGCCAGCTAGCTAGAGTGTTTTCGGGATTTAGACAGGAAGAAAAATGTGCAACGTGATCAAAAAACCACTAGGTACTAGCAAATAAACGTATACATTTTTTTTTTAATTTTTTGCGTTTCTATGCGAGGCAGCCACACGGTTGAGGTGTATGGAGACGCGTTTCGGTGCGAGCCAGCTAGCTAGAGTATTTTCGGGATTTGGACAGGAAGAAAAATGTGCACCGTGATCATAAAACCACTAGGTACTAGCAAATAAACGTATACATTTTAAAAAAAATATTGCGGTTCTATGCTAGCCAGCCGCACGGTTGAGCAGTCTGGAAACGCGTTTCGGCGCGGGCCAGCTAGCAAGAGTGTTTTTGGGATTTAGACAGGAAGAAAAATGTGCACCGTGATCATAAAACCACTACTAGCAAATAAACGTATGCATTTTTTTAATTTTTTTGCGGTTCTATGCGAGCCAGCCGCACGGTTGAGGTGTCCGGAGACGCGCCTCGGCGCGGGCCAGCTACCTAGAGTGTTTCCGGGATCAAGACAGGAAGAAAAATGTGCACCGTGATCAAAAAACCACTACTAGCAAATAAACGTATAATTTTTTTAAATTTTTTTGCGGTTTTATGCGAGCCAGCCGCACGATTGAGAGGTCTGGAGACGCGTTTCGGCGCGGGCCAGCCAGCTAGAGTGTTTTTGGGATTGAGACAGGAAAAAAAATTTGCACCGTGATCAAAAAACCACTACTAGCAAATAAACGTATAATTTTTTTTAACTTTATTGCTGTTTTATGCGAGCCAGCCGCACGGTTGAGGTGTCTGGTGACGCGTCTCGGCGCGGGCCAGCTAGCTAGAGTGTTTTCGAGATTAAGACAGGAAGAAAAATGTGCACCGTGATCAAAAAACCACTACTAGCAAATAAACGTATACATTTTTAAAAAAATTTTGCGGTTCTATGCGAGCCAGCCGCACGGTTGAGGTGTCTGGAGACGCGTCTTTGTGCTGGCCAGCTAGCTAGAGTGTTCTCGGGATTAAGACAGGAAGAAAAATGTGCACCGTGATCAAAAAACCACTACTAGCAAATAAACGTATAATTTTTTTTAAATTTTTTTGCGGTTCTTTGCGAGGCAGCCGCACGGTTGAGGTGTCTAGAGACGCTTCTCGGCGCGGGCCAGCTAGCTAGAGTGTTTCCGGGATTAAGACAGGAAGAAAAATGTGCACCGTGATCAAAAAACCACTACTAGGAAATAAACGTATAATTTTTTTTAAATTTTTTTGCGGTACTATGCGAGCCAGCCGCACGGTTGAGGTGTCTGGAGACGCGTCTCGGGGCGGGCCAGCTAGCTAGAGTGTTTCCGGGATTGAGACAGGAAGAAAAATGTGCACCGTGATCAAAAAACCACTACTAGCAAATAAACATATACATTAAAAAAAAAAAATTGCGGTTCTATGCGAGCCAGCCGCACGGTTGAGGTGTCTGGAGACGCGTCTTTGTGCGGGCCAGCTAGCTAGAGTGTTTTCGGGATTAAGACAGGAAGAAAAATGTGCACCGTGATCAAAAAACCACTACTAGCAAATAAACGTATACATTTTTTAAATTTTTTTGCGGTTCTTTGCGAGCCAGCCGCACAGTTGAGGTGTCTGGAGACGCGTCTTTGTGCGGGCCAGCTAGCTAGAGTGTTTTCGGGATTAAGACAGGAAGAAAAATGTGCACCGTGATCAAAAAACCACTACTAGCAAATAAACGTGTAATTTTTTTTTTAAATTTTTTGCGGTTCTATGCGAGCCAGCCGCACGGTTGAGCAGTCTGGAAACGCGTCTCGGCGCGGGCCAGCTAGCTAGAGTGTTTTCGGGATTGAGACAGGAAAAAAAACGTGCACCGTGATCAAAAAACCACTACTAGCAAATAAACGTATGCATTTTTTTAATTTTTTTGCGGTTCTATGCGAGCCAGCCGCACGGTTGAGGTGTCTGGAGACGCGCCTCGGCGCGGGCCAGCTACCTAGAGTGTTTCCGGGATTAAAACAGGAAGAAAAATGTGCACCGTGATCAAAAAACCACTACTAGCAAATAAACGTATAATTTTTTTAAATTTTTTTGCGGTTCTATGCGAGGCAGCCGCACGGTTGAGGTGTATAGAGACGCATCTCAGCGCGAACCAGCTAGATAGATTGTTTTCGGGATTTAGACAGGAAGAAAAATGTGCACCGTGATCAAAAAACCACTATTAGCAAATAAACGTATATATTTTTTTTATTTTTTTGCGGTTCTGTGCGAGCCAGCCACACGGTTGAGGTGTCTGGAGACGTGTCTCGGCGCGGACCAGCTAGCAAAAGAGTTTTTGGGATTTAGACAGGAAGAAAAAAGTGCACCGTGATCATAAAACCACTACTAGCAAATAAACGTATGCATTTTTTTAAATTTTTTGCGGTTCTATGCGAGCCAGCCGCACGGTTGAGGTGTCTGGAGACGGGTCTCGGCGCGGGCCAGCTAGCTAAAGTGTTTTCGAGATTCAGGCAGGAAGAAAAATGTGCACCGTGATCAAAAAACCACTACTAGCAAATAAACGTATAGGTTTTTTAAAATTTTTTGCGGTTCTATGCGAGCCAGCCGCACGGTTGAGGTGTCTGGAGACGCGTCTTTGTGCTGGCGTGCTAGCTAGAGTGTTTTCGGGATTAAGACAGAAAGAAAAATGTGCACCGTGATCAAAAAACCACTACTAGCAAATAAACGCATATATTTTTTAAAAAATTTTGCGGTTCTTTGCGAGCCAGCCGCACAGTTGAGGTGTCTGGAGACGCGTCTTTGTGGGGGCCAGCTAGCTAGAGTGTTTTCGGGATTAGGACAGGAAGAAAAATGTGCACCGTGATCAAAAAACCACTACTAGGAAATAAACGTATATTTTTTTTTTAATTTTTTGCGGTTCTATGCGAGCCAGCCGCACGGTTGAGGTGTCTGGAGACGCGTCTCGGCGCGGACCAGCTAGCTAGCGTATTTTCGGGATTTGGACAGGAAGAAAAATGTGCACCGTGATCAAAAAACCACTAGGTACTAGCAAATAAACGTATACATTTTAAAAAAAATATTGCGGTTCTATGCGAGCCAGCCGCACGGTTGAGCAGTCTGGAAACGCGTTTCGGCGCGGGCCAGCTAGCAAGAGTGTTTTTGGGATATAGACAGGAAGAAAAATGTGCACCGTGATCATAAAACCACTACTAGCAAATAAACGTATGAATTTTTTTAATTTTTTTGCGGTTCTATGCGAGCCAGCCGCACGGTTGAGGTGTCTGGAGACGCGCCTCGGCGCGGGCCAGCTACCTAGAGTGTTTCCGGGATTAAGACAGGAAGAAAAATGTGCACCGTGATCAAAAAACCACTACTAGCAAATAAACGTATAATTTTTTTAAATTTTTTTGCGGTTCTATGCGAGCCAGCCGCACGATTGAGAGGTCTGGAGACGCGTTTCGGCGCGGGCCAGCTAGCTAGAGTGTTTTTGGGATTGAGAATGGAAAAAAAATTTGCACCGTGATCAAAAAACCACTACTAGCAAATAAACGTATAATTTTTTTTTTAACTTTATTGCTGTTTTATGCGAGCCAGCCGCACGGTTGAGGTGTCTGGTGACGCGTCTTTGTGCTGGCCAGCTAGCTAGAGTGTTCTCGGGATTAAGACAGGAAGAAAAATGTGCACCGTGATCAAAAAACCACTACTAGCAAATAAACGTATAATTTTTTTTAAATTTTTTTGCGGTTCTTTGCGAGGCAGCCGCACGGTTGAGGTGTCTAGAGACGCTTCTCGGCGCGGGCCAGCTAGCTAGAGTGTTTCCGGGATTAAGACAGGAAGAAAAATGTGCACCGTGATCAAAAAACCACTACTAGGAAATAAACGTATAATTTTTTTTAAAATTTTTTGCGGTACTATGCGAGCCAGCCGCACGGTTGAGGTGTCTGGAGACGCGTCTCGGTGCGGGCCAGCTAGCTAGAGTGTTTCCGGGATTGAGACAGGAAGAAAAATGTGCACCGTGATCAAAAAACCACTACTAGCAAATAAACATATACATTTAAAAAAAAAAATTGCGGTTCTATGCGAGCCAGCCGCACGGTTGAGGTGTCTGGAGACGCGTCTTTGTGCGGGCCAGCTAGCTAGAGTGTTTTCGGGATTAAGACAGGAAGAAAAATGTGCACCGTGATCAAAAAACCACTACTAGCAAATAAACGTATACATTTTTTAAAATTTTTTGCGGTTCTTTGCGAGCCAGCCGCACAGTTGAGGTGTCTGGAGACGCGTCTTTGTGCGGGCCAGCTAGCTAGAGTGATTTCGGGATTAATACAGGAAGAAAAATGTGCACCGTGATCAAAAAACCACTACTAGCAAATAAACGTATAATTTTTTTTTTAATTTTTTTGCGGTTCTATGCGAGCCAGCCGCACGTTTGAGCAGTTTGGAAACGCGTCTCGGTGCGGGCCAGCTAGCTAGAGTGTTTTCGGGATTGAGACAGGAAAAAAAACGTGCACCGTGATCAAAAAACCACTACTAGCAAATAAACGTATGCATTTTTTTAATTTTTTTGCGGTTCTATGCGAGCCAGCCGCACGGTTGAGGTGTCTGGAGACGCGCCTCGGCGCGGGCCAGCTACCTAGAGTGTTTCCGGGATTAAAACAGGAAGAAAAATGTGCACCGTGATCAAAAAACCACTACTAGCAAATAAACGTATAATTTTTTTAAATTTTTTTGCGGTTCTATGCGAGCCAGCCGCACGATTGAGAGGTCTGGAGACGCGTTTCGGCGCGGGCCAGCTAGCTAGAGTGTTTTTGGGATTGAGACAGGAAAAAAAATTTGCACCGTGATCAAAAAACCACTACTAGCAAATAAACGTATAATTTTTTTTTAACTTTATTGCTGTTTTATGCGAGCCAGCCGCACGGTTGAGGTGTCTGGTGACGCGTCTCGGCGCGGGCCAGCTAGCTAGAGTGTTTTCGAGATTAAGACAGGAAGAAAAATGTGCACCGTGATCAAAAAACCACTACTAGCAAATAAACGTATACATTTTTTTAAATTTTTTGCGGTTCTATGCGAGCCAGCCGCACGGTTGAGGTGTCTGGAGACGCGTCTTTGTGCTGGCGTGCTAGCTAGAGCGTTTTCGGGATTAAGACAGGAAGAAAAATGTGCACCGTGATCAAAAAACCACTAATAGCAAATAAACGTAGACATTTTTTAAAAAATTTTGCGGTTCTTTGCGAGCCAGCCGCACAGTTGAGATGTCTGGAGACGCGTTTCGGTGCGAGCCAGCTAGCTAGAGTGTTTTCGGGATTTAGACAGGAAGAAAAATGTGCAACGTGATCAAAAAACCACTAGGTACTAGCAAATAAACGTATACATTTTTTTTTTAATTTTTTGCGGTTCTATGCGAGGCAGCCACACGGTTGAGGTGTATGGAGACGCGTTTCGGTGCGAGCCAGCTAGCTAGAGTATTTTCGGGATTTGGACAGGAAGAAAAATGTGCACCGTGATCAAAAAACCACTAGGTACTAGCAAATAAACGTATACATTTTAAAAAAAATATTGCGGTTCTATGCGAGCCAGCCGCACGGTTGAGCAGTCTGGAAACGCGTTTCGGCGCGGGCCAGCTAGCAAGAGTGTTTTTGGGATTTAGACAGGAAGAAAAATGTGCACCGTGATCATAAAACCACTACTAGCAAATAAACGTATGCATTTTTTTAATTTTTTTGCGGTTCTATGCGAGCCAGCCGCACGGTTGAGGTGTCTGGAGACGCGCCTCGGCGCGGGCCAGCTACCTAGAGTGTTTCCGGGATTAAGACAGGAAGAAAAATGTGCACCGTGATCAAAAAACCACTACTAGCAAATAAACGTATAATTTTTTTAAATTTTTTTGCGGTTCTATGCGAGCCAGCCGCACGATTGAGAGGTCTGGAGACGCGTTTCGGCGCGGGCCAGCTAGGTAGAGTGTTTTTGGGATTGAGACAGGAAAAAAAATTTGCACCGTGATCAAAAAACCACTACTAGCAAATAAACGTATATTTTTTTTTTAACTTTATTGCTGTTTTATGCGAGCCAGCCGCACGGTTGAGGTGTCTGGTGACGCGTTTCGGCGCGGGCCAGCTAGCTAGAGTGTTTTCGAGATTAAGACAGGAAGAAAAATGTGCACCGTGATCAAAAAACCACTACTAGCAAATAAACGTATACATTTTTTAAAATTTTTTGCGGTTCTATGCGAGCCAGCCGCACGGTTGAGGTGTCTGGAGACGCGTCTTTGTGCTGGCCAGCTAGCTAGAGTGTTCTCGGGATTAAGACAGGAAGAAACATGTGCACCGTGATCAAAAAACCACTACTAGCAAATAAACGTATAATTTTTTTTAAATTTTTTTGCGGTTCTTTGCGAGGCAGCCGCACGGTTGAGGTGTCTAGAGACGCTTCTCGGCGCGGGCCAGCTAGCTAGAGTGTTTCCGGGATTAAGACAGGAAGAAAAATGTGCACCGTGATCAAAAAACCACTACTAGGAAATAAACGTATAATTTTTTTTAAAATTTTTTGCGGTACTATGCGAGCCAGCCGCACGGTTGAGGTGTCTGGAGACGCGTCTCGGTGCGGGCCAGCTAGCTAGAGTGTTTCCGGGATTGAGACAGGAAGAAAAATGTGCACCGTGATCAAAAAACCACTACTAGCAAATAAACGTATACATTTTTTAAAATTTTTTGCGGTTCTTTGCGAGCCAGCCGCACAGTTGAGGTGTCTGGAGACGCGTCATTGTGCGGGCCAGCTAGCTAGAGTGTTTTCGGGATTAAGACAGGAAGAAAAATGTGCACCGTGATCAAAAAACCACTACTAGCAAATAAACGTATAATTTTTTTTTTAAATTTTTTGCGGTTCTATGCGAGCCAGCCGCACGTTTGAGGTGTCTGGAGACGGGTCTCGGCGCGGGCCAGCTAGCTAAAGTGTTTTCGAGATTCAGGCAGGAAGAAAAATGTGCACCGTGATCAAAAAACCACTACTAGCAAATAAACGTATAGGTTTTTTAAAATTTTTTGCGGTTCTATGCGAGCCAGCCGCACGGTTGAGGTGTCTGGAGACGCGTCTTTGTGCTGGCGTGCTAGCTAGAGTGTTTTCGCGATTAAGACAGAAAGAAAAATGTGCACCGTGATCAAAAAACCACTACTAGCAAATAAACGCATATATTTTTTAAAAATTTTTGCGGTTCTTTGCGAGCCAGCCGCACAGTTGAGGTGTCTGGAGACGCGTCTTTGTGCGGGCCAGCTAGCTAGAGTGTTTTCGGGATTAGGACAGGAAGAAAAATGTGCACCGTGATCAAAAAACCACTACTAGGAAATAAACGTATATTTTTTTTTTAATTTTTTGCGGTTCTATGCGAGCCAGCCGCACGGTTGAGGTGTCTGGAGACGCGTCTCGGCGCGGACCAGCTAGCTAGCGTATTTTCGGGATTTGGACAGGAAGAAAAATGTGCACCGTGATCAAAAAACCACTAGGTACTAGCAAATAAACGTATACATTTTAAAAAAAATATTGCGGTTCTATGCGAGCCAGCCGCACGGTTGAGCAGTCTGGAAACGCGTTTCGGCGCGGGCCAGCTAGCAAGAGTGTTTTTGGGATATAGACAGGAAGAAAAATGTGCACCGTGATCATAAAACCACTACTAGCAAATAAACGTATGAATTTTTTTAATTTTTTTGCGGTTCTATGCGAGCCAGCCGCACGGTTGAGGTGTCTGGAGACGCGCCTCGGCGCGGGCCAGCTACCTAGAGTGTTTCCGGGATTAAGACAGGAAGAAAAATGTGCACCGTGATCAAAAAACCACTACTAGGAAATAAACGTATAATTTTTTTTAAAATTTTTTGCGGTACTATGCGAGCCAGCCGCACGGTTGAGGTGTCTGGAGACGCGTCTCGGTGCGGGCCAGCTAGCTAGAGTGTTTCCGGGATTGAGACAGGAAGAAAAATGTGCACCGTGATCAAAAAACCACTACTAGCAAATAAACATATACATTTAAAAAAAAAAATTGCGGTTCTATGCGAGCCAGCCGCACGGTTGAGGTGTCTGGAGACGCGTCTTTGTGCGGGCCAGCTAGCTAGAGTGTTTTCGGGATTAAGACAGGAAGAAAAATGTGCACCGTGATCAAAAAACCACTACTAGCAAATAAACGTATACATTTTTTAAAATTTTTTGCGGTTCTTTGCGAGCCAGCCGCACAGTTGAGGTGTCTGGAGACGCGTCTTTGTGCGGGCCAGCTAGCTAGAGTGATTTCGGGATTAATACAGGAAGAAAAATGTGCACCGTGATCAAAAAACCACTACTAGCAAATAAACGTATAATTTTTTTTTTATATTTTTTGCGGTTCTATGCGAGCCAGCCGCACGTTTGAGCAGTTTGGAAACGCGTCTCGGTGCGGGCCAGCTAGCTAGAGTGTTTTCGGGATTGAGACAGGAAAAAAAACGTGCACCGTGATCAAAAAACCACTACTAGCAAATAAACGTATGCATTTTTTTAATTTTTTTGCGGTTCTATGCGAGCCAGCCGCACGGTTGAGGTGTCTGGAGACGCGCCTCGGCGCGGGCCAGCTACCTAGAGTGTTTCCGGGATTAAAACAGGAAGAAAAATGTGCACCGTGATCAAAAAACCACTACTAGCAAATAAACGTATAATTTTTTTAAATTTTTTTGCGGTTCTATGCGAGCCAGCCGCACGATTGAGAGGTCTGGAGACGCGTTTCGGCGCGGGCCAGCTAGCTAGAGTGTTTTTGGGATTGAGACAGGAAAAAAAATTTGCACCGTGATCAAAAAACCACTACTAGCAAATAAACGTATAATTTTTTTTTAACTTTATTGCTGTTTTATGCGAGCCAGCCGCACGGTTGAGGTGTCTGGTGACGCGTCTCGGCGCGGGCCAGCTAGCTAGAGTGTTTTCGAGATTAAGACAGGAAGAAAAATGTGCACCGTGATCAAAAAACCACTACTAGCAAATAAACGTATACATTTTTTTAAATTTCTTGCGGTTCTATGCGAGCCAGCCGCACGGTTGAGGTGTCTGGAGACGCGTCTTTGTGCTGGCGTGCTAGCTAGAGCATTTTCGGGATTAAGACAGGAAGAAAAATGTGCACCGTGATCAAAAAACCACTAATAGCAAATAAACGTAGACATTTTTTAAAAAATTTTGCGGTTCTTTGCGAGCCAGCCGCACAGTTGAGATGTCTGGAGACGCGTTTCGGTGCGAGCCAGCTAGCTAGAGTGTTTTCGGGATTTAGACAGGAAGAAAAATGTGCAACGTGATCAAAAAACCACTAGGTACTAGCAAATAAACGTATACATTTTTTTTTTAATTTTTTGCGGTTCTATGCGAGGCAGCCACACGGTTGAGGTGTATGGAGACGCGTTTCGGTGCGAGCCAGCTAGCTAGAGTATTTTCGGGATTTGGACAGGAAGAAAAATGTGCACCGTGATCAAAAAACCACTAGGTACTAGCAAATAAACGTATACATTTTAAAAAAAATATTGCGGTTCTATGCGAGCCAGCCGCACGGTTGAGCAGTCTGGAAACGCGTTTCGGCGCGGGCCAGCTAGCAAGAGTGTTTTTGGGATTTAGACAGGAAGAAAAATGTGCACCGTGATCATAAAACCACTACTAGCAAATAAACGTATGCATTTTTTTAATTTTTTTGCGGTTCTATGCGAGCCAGCCGCACGGTTGAGGTGTCTGGAGACGCGCCTCGGCGCGGGCCAGCTACCTAGAGTGTTTCCGGGATTAAGACAGGAAGAAAAATGTGCACCGTGATCAAAAAACCACTACTAGCAAATAAACGTATAATTTTTTTAAATTTTTTTGCGGTTCTATGCGAGCCAGCCGCACGATTGAGAGGTCTGGAGACGCGTTTCGGCGCGGGCCAGCTAGGTAGAGTGTTTTTGGGATTGAGACAGGAAAAAAAATTTGCACCGTGATCAAAAAACCACTACTAGCAAATAAACGTATATTTTTTTTTTAACTTTATTGCTGTTTTATGCGAGCCAGCCGCACGGTTGAGGTGTCTGGTGACGCGTCTCGGCGCGGGCCAGCTAGCTAGAGTGTTTTCGAGATTAAGACAGGAAGAAAAATGTGCACCGTAATCAAAAAACCACTACTAGCAAATAAACGTATACATTTTTTAAAATTTTTTGCGGTTCTATGCGAGCCAGCCGCACGGTTGAGGTGTCTGGAGACGCGTCTTTGTGCTGGCCAGCTAGATAGAGTGTTCTCGGGATTAAGACAGGAAGAAAAATGTGCACCGTGATCAAAAAACCACTACTAGCAAATAAACGTATAATTTTTTTTAAATTTTTTTGCGGTTCTTTGCGAGGCAGCCGCACGGTTGAGGTGTCTAGAGACGCTTCTCGGCGCGGGCCAGCTAGCTAGAGTGTTTCCGGGATTAAGACAGGAAGAAAAATGTGCACCGTGATCAAAAAACCACTACTAGGAAATAAACGTATAATTTTTTTTAAAATTTTTTGCGGTACTATGCGAGCCAGCCGCACGGTTGAGGTGTCTGGAGACGCGTCTCGGTGCGGGCCAGCTAGCTAGAGTGTTTCCGGGATTGAGACAGGAAGAAAAATGTGCACCGTGATCAAAAAACCACTACTAGCAAATAAACGTATACATTTTTTAAAATTTTTTGCGGTTCTTTGCGAGCCAGCCGCACAGTTGAGGTGTCTGGAGACGCGTCATTGTGCGGGCCAGCTAGCTAGAGTGTTTTCGGGATTAAGACAGGAAGAAAAATGTGCACCGTGATCAAAAAACCACTACTAGCAAATAAACGTATAATTTTTTTTTTTAATTTTTTGCGGTTCTATGCGAGCCAGCCGCACGGTTGAGCAGTCTGGAAACGCGTCTCGGCGCGGGCCAGCTAGCTAGAGTGTTTTCGGGATTGAGACAGGAAAAAAAACGTGCACCGTGATCAAAAAACCACTACTAGCAAATAAACGTATGCATTTTTTTAATTTTTTTGCGGTTCTATGCGAGCCAGCCGCACGGTTGAGGTGTCTGGAGACGCGCCTCGGCGCGGGCCAGCTACCTAGAGTGTTTCCGGGATTAAAACAGGAAGAAAAATGTGCACCGTGATCAAAAAACCACTACTAGCAAATAAACGTATAATTTTTTTAAATTTTTTTGCGGTTCTATGCGAGCCAGCCGCACGATTGAGAGGTCTGGAGACGCGTTTCGGCGCGGGCCAGCTAGCTAGAGTGTTTTTGGGATTGAGACAGGAAAAAAAATTTGCACCGTGATCAAAAAACCACTACTAGCAAATAAACGTATAATTTTTTTTTAACTTTATTGCTGTTTTATGCGAGCCAGCCGCACGGTTGAGGTGTCTGGTGACGCGTCTCGGCGCGGGCCAGCTAGCTAGAGTGTTTTCGAGATTAAGACAGGAAGAAAAATGTGTACCGTGATCAAAAAACCACTACTAGCAAATAAACGTATACATTTTTTAAAATTTTTTGCGGTTCTTTGCGAGCCAGCCGCACAGTTGAGGTGTCTGGAGACGCGTCTTTGTGCGAGCCAGCTAGCTAGAGTGTTTTCGGGATTGAGACAGGAAAAAAAACGTGCACCGTGATCAAAAAACCACTACTAGCAAATAAACGTATAATTTTTTTTTAACTTTATTGCTGTTTTATGCGAGCCAGCCGCACGGTTGAGGTGTCTGGAGACGCGCCTCGGCGCGGGCCAGCTACCTAGAGTGTTTCCGGGATTAAAACAGGAAGAAAAATGTGCACCGTGATCAAAAAACCACTACTAGCAAATAAACGTATAATTTTTTTAAATTTTTTTGCGGTTCTATGCGAGCCAGCCGCACGATTGAGAGGTCTGGAGACGTGTTTCGGCGCGGGCCAGCTAGCTAGAGTGTTTTTGGGATTGAGACAGGAAAAAAAATTTGCACCGTGATCAAAAAACCACTACTAGCAAATAAACGTATAATTTTTTTTTAACTTTATTGCTGTTTTATGCGAGCCAGCCGCACGGTTGAGGTGTCTGGTGACGCGTCTCGGCGCGGGCCAGCTAGCTAGAGTGTTTTCGAGATTAAGACAGGAAGAAAAATGTGCACCGTGATCAAAAAACCACTACTAGCAAATAAACGTATACATTTTTTAAAATTTTTTGCGGTTCTATGCGAGCCAGCCGCACGGTTGAGGTGTCTGGAGACGCGTCTTTGTGCTGGCGTGCTAGCTAGAGTGTTTTCGGGATTAAGACAGGAAGAAAAATGTGCACCGTGATCAAAAAACCACTAATAGCAAATAAACGTAGACATTTTTTAAAAATTTTTGCGGTTCTTTGCGAGCCAGCCGCACAGTTGAGATGTCTGGAGACGCGTTTCGGTGCGAGCCAGCTAGCTAGAGTGTTTTCGGGATTTAGACAGGAAGAAAAATGTGCAACGTGATCAAAAAACCACTAGGTACTAGCAAATAAACGTATACATTTTTTTTTTAATTTTTTGCGGTTCTATGCGAGGCAGCCACACGGTTGAGGTGTATGGAGACGCGTTTCGGTGCGAGCCAGCTAGCTAGAGTATTTTCGGGATTTGGACAGGAAGAAAAATGTGCACCGTGATCAAAAAACCACTAGGTACTAGCAAATAAACGTATACATTTTAAAAAAAATATTGCGGTTCTATGCGAGCCAGCCGCACGGTTGAGCAGTCTGGAAACGCGTTTCGGCGCGGGCCAGCTAGCAAGAGTCTTTTTGGGATTTAGACAGGAAGAAAAATGTGCACCGTGATCATAAAACCACTACTAGCAAATAAACGTATGCATTTTTTTAATTTTTTTGCGGTTCTATGCGAGCCAGCCGCACGGTTGAGGTGTCTGGAGACGCGCCTGGGCGCGGGCCAGCTACCTAGAGTGTTTCCGGGATTAAGACAGGAAGAAAAATGTGCACCGTGATCAAAAAACCACTACTAGCAAATAAACGTATAATTTTTTTGCGGTTCTATGCGAGCCAGCCGCACGATTGAGAGGTCTGGAGAAGCGTTTCGGCGCGGGCCAGCTAGCTAGAGTGTTTTTGGGATTGAGACAGGAAAAAAAATTTGCACCGTGATCAAAAAACCACTACTAGCAAATAAACGTATATTTTTTTTTTAACTTTATTGCTGTTTTATGCGAGCCAGCCGCATGGTTGAGGTGTCTGGTGACGCGTCTCGGCGCGGGCCAGCTAGCTAGAGTGTTTTCGAGATTAAGACAGGAAGAAAAATGTGCACCGTGATCAAAAAACCACTACTAGCAAATAAACGTATACATTTTTTAAATTTTTTTGCGGTTCTATGCGAGCCAGCCGCACGGTTGAGGTGTCTGGAGACGCGTCTTTGTGCTGGCCAGCTAGCTAGAGTGTTCTCGGGATTAAGACAGGAAGAAAAATGTGCACCGTGATCAAAAAACCACTACTAGCAAATAAACGTATAATTTTTTTTAAATTTTTTTGCGGTTCTTTGCGAGGCAGCCGCACGGTTGAGGTGTCTAGAGACGCTTCTCGGCGCGGGCCAGCTAGCTAGAGTGTTTCCGGGATTAAGACAGGAAAAAAAATGTGCACCGTGATCAAAAAACCACTACTAGGAAATAAACGTATAATTTTTTTTAAAATTTTTTGCGGTACTATGCGAGCCAGCCGCACGGTTGAGGTGTCTGGAGACGCGTCTCGGTGCGGGCCAGCTAGCTAGATTGTTTCCGGGATTGAGACAGGAAGAAAAATGTGCACCGTGATCAAAAAACCACTACTAGCAAATAAACATACACATTAAAAAAAAAAAAATTGCGGTTCTATGCGAGCCAGCCGCACGGTTGAGGTGTCTGGAGACGCGTCTTTGTGCGGGCCAGCTAGCTAGAGTGTTTTCGGGATTAAGACAGGAAGAAAAATGTGCACCGTGATCAAAAAACCACTACTAGCAAATAAACGTATACATTTTTTAAAATTTTTTGCGGTTCTTTGCGAGCCAGCCGCACAGTTGAGGTGTCTGGAGACGCGTCTTTGTGCGGGCCAGCTAGCTAGAGTGTTTTCGGGATTAAGACAGGAAGAAAAATGTGCACCGTGATCAAAAAACCACTACTAGCAAATAAACGTATAATTTTTTTTTTAATTTTTTTGCGGTTCTATGCGAGCCAGCCGCACGGTTGAGCAGTCTGGAAACGCGTCTCGGCGCGGGCCAGCTAGCTAGAGTGTTTTCGGGATTGAGACAGGAAAAAAAACGTGCACCGTGATCATAAAACCACTACTAGCAAATAAACGTATGCATTTTTTTAATTTTTTTGCGGTTCTATGCGAGCCAGCCGCACGGTTGAGGTGTCTGGAGACGCGCCTTGGCGCGGGCCAGCTACCTAGAGTGTTTCCGGGATTAAGACAGGAAGAAAAATGTGCACCGTGATCAAAAAACCACTACTAGCAAATAAACGTATAATTTTTTTAAATTTTTTTGCGGTTCTATGCGAGCCAGCCGCACGATTGAGAGGTCTGGAGACGCGTTTCGGCGCGGGCCAGCTAGCTAGAGTGTTTTTGGGATTGAGACAGGAAAAAAAATTTGCACCGTGATCAAAAAACCACTACTAGCAAATAAACGTATAATTTTTTTTTAACTTTATTGCTGTTTTATGCGAGCCAGCCGCACGGTTGAGGTGTCTGGAGACGCGCCTCGGCGCGGGCCAGCTACATAGAGTGTTTCCGGGATTAAAACAGGAAGAAAAATGTGCACCGTGATCAAAAAACCACTACTAGCAAATAAACGTATAATTTTTTTAAATTTTTTTGCGGTTCTATGCGAGCCAGCCGCACGATTGAGAGGTCTGGAGACGCGTTTCGGCGCGGGCCAGCTAGCTAGAGTGTTTTTGGGATTGAGACAGGAAAAAAAATTTGCACCGTGATCAAAAAACCACTACTAGCAAATAAACGTATAATTTTTTTTTAACTTTATTGCTGTTTTATGCGAGCCAGCCGCACGGTTGAGGTGTCTGGTGACGCGTCTCGGCGCGGGCCAGCTAGCTAGAGTGTTTTCGAGATTAAGACAGGAAGAAAAATGTGCACCGTGATCAAAAAACCACTACTAGCAAATAAACGTATACATTTTTTAAAATTTTTTGCGGTTCTATGCGAGCCAGCCGCACGGTTGAGGTGTCTGGAGACGCGTCTTTGTGCTGGCCAGCTAGCTAGAGTGTTCTCGGGATTAAGACAGGAAGAAAAATGTGCACCGTGATCAAAAAACCACTACTAGCAAATAAACGTATAATTTTTTTTAATTTTTTTGCGGTACTATGCGAGCCAGCCGCACGGTTGAGGAGTCTGGAGACGCGTCTCGGTGCGGGCCAGCTAGCTAGAGTGTTTCCGGGATTGAGACAGGAAAAAAAATGTGCACCGTGATCAAAAAACCACTACTAGCAAATAAACATATACATTTAAAAAAAAAAATTGCGGTTCTATGCGAGCCAGCCGCACGGTTGAGGTGTCTGGAGACGCGTCTTTGTGCGGGCCAGCTAGCTAGAGTGTTTTCGGGATTAAGACAGAAAGAAAAATGTGCACCGTGATCAAAAAACCACTACTAGGAAATAAACGTATATTTTTTTTTAAATTTTTTGCGGTTCTATGCGAGCCAGCCGCACGGTTGAGCTGTCTGGAAACGCGTCTCGGCGCGGGCCAGCTAGCTAGAGTGTTTACGGGATTCAGACAGGAAGAAAAATGTGCACCGTGATCAAAAAACCACTACTAGCAAATAAACGCATGCATTTTTTAAAATTTTTTGCGGTTCTTTGCGAGCCAGCCGTACAGTTGAGGTGTCTGGAGACGCGTCTTTGTGCGGGCCAGCTAGCTAGAGTGTTTTCGGGATTAAGACAGAAAGAAAAATGTGCACCGTGATCAAAAAACCACTACTAGGAAATAAACGTATATTTTTTTTTAAATTTTTTGCGGTTCTATGCGAGCCAGCCGCACCGTTGAGCTGTCTGGAAACGCGTCTCGGCGCGGGCCAGCTAGCTAGAGTGTTTACGGGATTCAGACAGGAAGAAAAATGTGCACCGTGATCAAAATACCACTACTAGCAAATAAACGTATATAATTTTTTTGCGGTTCTTTGCGAGTTAGCCGCACGGTTGAAATGTCTGGAGACGCGTCTCGGCGCGGGCCAGCTAGCTAGAGTGTTTTCGGGATTTAGACAGGAAGAAAAATGTGCACCGTGATCAAAAAACCACTACTAGCAAATAAACGTATACATTTTTTTAATTTATTGCGGTTCTATGCGAGTCAGCCTCACGGTTGAGATGTCTGGAGACGCGTCTCGGCAAGAGCCAGCTAGTAAGAATATTTTCGGGATTAAGACAGTGAGAAAAATGTGCATCGTGATCAAAAAACCACTACTAGCAAATAAACGTATACATTTTTTTTTAATTTTTTGCGGTTCTATGCGAGTCAGCCGCACGGTTGAGGTGTACGGAGACGCATCACAGCGCGAACCAGCTAGATAGAGTGTTTTCGGGATTAAGACAGGAAGAAAAATGTGCACCGTGATCAAAAAACCACTATTAGCAAATAAACGTATATATTTTTTTTAATTTTTTTGCGGTTCTTTGCGAACCAGCCACACGGTTGAGGTGTCTGGAGACGCGTCTCGGCGCGGGCCAGCTAGCAAGATTGTTTTTGGGATTTAGACAGGAAGAAAAATGTGCACCGTGATCATAAAACCACTACTAGCAAATAAACGCATGCATTTTTTTAAATTTTTTGCGGTTCTATGCGAGCCAGCCGCGCGGTTGATGTGTCTGGAGACGCGTCTCGGCGCGGGCCAGCTAGCTAGAGTGTTTGCGGGATTGAGACAGGAAAAAAAATGTGCACCGTGATCAAAAAACCACTACTAGCAAATAAACGTATACATTTTTTAAAAATTTTTGCGGTTCTATGCGAGCCAGCCGCACGGTTGAGGTGTCTGGAGACGCGTCTTTGTGCTGGCGTGCTAGCTAGAGTGTTTTCGGGATTAAGACAGGAAGAAAAATGTGCACCGTGATCAAAAAACCACTAATAGCAAATAAACGTAGACATTTTTTAAAAAAATTTGCGGTTCTTTGCGAGCCAGCCGCACAGTTGAGATGTCTGGAGACGCGTTTCGGTGCGAGCCAGCTAGCTAGAGTGTTTTTGGGATTTAGACAGGAAGAAAAATGTGCAACGTGATCAAAAAACCACTAGGTACTAGCAAATAAACGTATACATTTTTTTTTAATTTTTTGCGGTTCTATGCGAGGCAGCCGCACGGTTGAGGTGTATGGAGACGCATCTCAGCGCGAACCAGCTAGATAGAGTGTTTTCGGGATTTAGACAGGAAGAAAAATGTGCACCGTGATCAAAAAACCACTATTAGCAAATAAACGTATATATATTTTTTTATTTTTTGCGGTTCTGTGCGAGCCAGCCACACGGTTGAGGTGTCTGGAGACGCGTCTCGGCGCGGACCAGCTAGCAAAAGAGTTTTTGGGATTTAGACAGGAAGAAAAAAGTGCACCGTGATCATAAAACCACTACTAGCAAATAAACGTATGCATTTTTTTAAATTTTTTGCGGTTCTATGCGAGCTAGCCGCACGGTTGAGGTGTCTGGAGACGGGTCTCGGCGCGGGCCAGCTAGCTAAAGTGTTTTCGAGATTAAGACAGGAAGAAAAATGTGCACCGTGATCAAAAAACCACTACTAGCAAATAAACGTATACGTTTTTTAAAATTTTTTGCCGTTCTATGCGAGCCAGCCGCACTGTTGAGGTGTCTGGAGACGCGTCTTTGTGCGGGCCAGCTAGCTAGAGTGTTTTCGGGTTTAAGACAGGAAGAAAAATGTGCACCGTGATCAAAAAACCACTACTAGCAAATAAACGTATATATTTTTTAAAAAATTTTGCGGTTCTTTGCGAACCAGCCGCACAGTTGAGGTGTCTGGAGACGCGTCTTTGTGCGGGCCAGCTAGCTAGAGTGTTTTCGGGATTAATACAGGAAGAAAAATGTGCACCGTGATCAAAAAACCACTACTAGCAAATAAACGTATAATTTTTTTTTTTTAATTTTTTGCGGTTCTTTGCGAGCCAGCCGCACGTTTGAGCAGTCTGGAAACGCGTCTCGGTGCGGGCCAGCTAGCTAGAGTGTTTTCGGGATTGAGACAGGAAAAAAAACGTGCACCGTGATCAAAAAACCACTACTAGCAAATAAACGTATGCATTTTTTAAATTTTTTTGCGGTTCTATGCGAGCCAGCCGCACGGTTGAGGTGTCTGGAGACGCGCCTCGGCGCGGGCCAGCTACCTAGAGTGTTTCCGGGATTAAAACAGGAAGAAAAATGTGCACCGTGATCAAAAAACCACTACTAGCAAATAAACGTATAATTTTTTTAAATTTTTTTGCGGTTCTATGCGAGCCAGCCGCACGATTGAGAGGTCTGGAGACGCGTTTCGGCGCGGGCAAGCTAGCTAGAGTGTTTTTGGGATTGAGACAGGAAAAAAAATTTGCACCGTGATCAAAAAACCACTACTAGCAAATAAACGTATAATTTTTTTTTAACTTTATTGCTGTTTTATGCGAGCCAGCCGCACGGTTGAGGTGTCTGGTGACGCGTCTCGGCGCGGGCCAGCTAGCTAGAGTGTTTTCGAGATTAAGACAGGAAGAAAAATGTGCACCGTGATCAAACAACCACTACTAGCAAATAAACGTATACATTTTTTAAAATTTTTTGCGGTTCTATGCGAGCCAGCCGCACGGTTGAGGTGTCTGGAGACGCGTCTTTGTGCTGGCGTGCTAGCTAGAGTGTTTTCGGGATTAAGACAGGAAGAAAAATGTGCACCGTGATCAAAAAACCACTAATAGCAAATAAACGTAGACATTTTTTAAAAATTTTTGCGGTTCTTTGCGAGCCAGCCGCACGGTTGAGGTGTCTTGAGACGCGTCTTTGTGCTGGCGTACTAGCTAGAGTGTTTTCGGGATTAAGACAGGAAGAAAAATGTGCACCGTGATCAAAAAACCACTAATAGCAAATAAACGTAGACATTTTTTAAAAATTTTTTGCGGTTCTATGCGAGTCAGCCGCACGGTTGAGGTGTACGGAGACGCATCACAGCGCGAACCAGCTAGATAGAGTGTTTTCGGGATTAAGACAGGAAGAAAAATGTGCACCGTGATCAAAAAACCACTATTAGCAAATAAACGTATATATTTTTTTTAATTTTTTTGCGGTTCTTTGCGAACCAGCCACACGGTTGAGGTGTCTGGAGACGCGTTTCGATGCGAGCCAGCTAGCTAGAGTGTTTTCGGGATTTAGACAGGAAGAAAAATGTGTACCGTGATCAAAAAACCACTACTAGGAAATAAACGTATAATTTTTTTTTTAAATTTTTTGCGGTTCTATGCGAGCCAGCCGCACGGTTGAGCAGTCTGGAAACGCGTCTCGGCGCGGGCCAGCTAGCAAGATTGTTTTTGGGATTTAGACAGGAAGAAAAATGTGCACCGTGATCATAACACCACTACTAGCAAATAAACGCATGCATTTTTTTAAATTTTTTGCGGTTCTATGCGAGCCAGCCGCGCGGTTGATGTGTCTGGAGACGCGTCTCGGCGCGGGCCAGCTAGCTAGAGTGTTTTCGGGATTGAGACAGGAAAAAAAATGTGCACCGTGATCAAAAAACCACTACTAGCAAATAAACGTATACATTTTTTAAAAATTTTTGCGGTTCTATGCGAGCCAGCCGCACGGTTGAGGTGTCTGGAGACGCGTCTTTGTGCTGGCGTGCTAGCTAGAGTGTTTTCGGGATTAAGACAGGAAGAAAAATGTGCACCGTGATCAAAAAACCACTAATAGCAAATAAACGTAGACATTTTTTAAAAATTTTTGCGGTTCTTTGCGAGCCAGCCGCACAGTTGAGATGTCTGGAGACGCGTTTCGGTGCGAGCCACCTAGCTAGAGTGTTTTCGGGATTTAGACAGGAAGAAAAATGTGCAACGTGATCAAAAAACCACTAGGTACTAGCAAATAAACGTATACATTTTTTTTTAATTTTTTGCGGTTCTATGCGAGGCAGCCGCACGGTTGAGGTGTATGGAGACGCATCTCAGCGCGAACCAGCTAGATAGAGTGTTTTCGGGATTTAGACAGGAAGAAAAATGTGCACCGTGATCAAAAAACCACTATTAGCAAATAAACGTATATATTTTTTTTATTTTTTGCGGTTCTGTGCGAGCCAGCCACACGGTTGAGGTGTCTGGAGACGCGTCTCGGCGCGGACCAGCTAGCAAAAGAGTTTTTGGGATTTAGACAGGAAGAAAAAAGTGCACCGTGATCATAAAACCACTACTAGCAAATAAACGTATGCATTTTTTTAAATTTTTTGCGGTTCTATGCGAGCTAGCCGCACGGTTGAGGTGTCTGGAGACGGGTCTCGGCGCGGGCCAGCTAGCTAAAGTGTTTTCGAGATTAAGACAGGAAGAAAAATGTGCACCGTGATCAAAAAACCACTACTAGCAAAAAAACGTATACGTTTTTTAAAATTTTTTGCGGTTCTATGCGAGCCAGCCGCACGGTTGAGGTGTCTGGAGACGCGTCTTTGTGCGGGCCAGCTAGCTAGAGTGTTTTCGGGATTAAGACAGGAAGAAAAATGTGCACCGTGATCAAAAAACCACTACTAGCAAATAAACGTATACATTTTTTAAAAATTTTTGCGGTTCTTTGCGAGCCAGCCGCACAGTTGAGGTGTCTGGAGACGCGTCTTTGTGCGGGCCAGCTAGCTAGAGTGTTTTCGGGATTAATACAGGAAGAAAAATGTGCACCGTGATCAAAAAACCACTACTAGCAAATAAACGTATAATTTTTTTTTTAAATTTTTTGCGGTTCTATGCGAGCCAGCCGCACGTTTGAGCAGTCTGGAAACGCGTCTCGGTGCGGGCCAGCTAGCTAGAGTGTTTTCGGGATTGAGACAGGAAAAAAAACGTGCACCGTGATCAAAAAACCACTACTAGCAAATAAACGTATGCATTTTTTTAATTTTTTTGCGGTTCTATGCGAGCCAGCCGCACGGTTGAGGTGTCTGGAGACGCGCCTCGGCGCGGGCCAGCTACCTAGAGTGTTTCCGGGATTAAAACAGGAAGAAAAATGTGCACCGTGATCAAAAAACCACTACTAGCAAATAAACGTATAATTTTTTTTTAACTTTATTGCTGTTTTATGCGAGCCAGCCGCACGGTTGAGGTGTCTGGTGACGCGTCTCGGCGCGGGCCAGCTAGCTAGACTGTTTTCGAGATTAAGACAGGAAGAAAAATGTGTACCGTGATCAAAAAACCACTACTAGCAAATAAACGTATACATTTTTTAAAATTTTTTGCGGTTCTTTGCGAGCCAGCCGCACAGTTGAGCTGTCTGGAGACGCGTCTTTGTGCGAGCCAGCTAGCTAGAGTGTTTTCGGGATTAAGACAGAAAGAAAAATGTGTACCGTGATCAAAAAACCACTACTAGGAAATAAACGTATAATTTTTTTTTTAAATTTTTTGCGGTTCTATGCGAGCCAGCCGCACGGTTGAGCAGTCTGGAAACGCGTCTCGGCGCGGGCCAGCTAGCAAGAGTGTTTTTGGGATTTAGACAGGAAGAAAACTGTGCACCGTGATCATAAAACCACTACTAGCAAATAAACGTATGCATTTTTTTAATTTTTTTGCGGTTCTATGCGAGCCAGCCGCACGGTTGATGTGTCTGGAGACGCGCCTCGGCGCGGCCCAGCTACGTAGAGTGTTTCCGGGATTAAGACAGGAAGAAAAATATGCACCGTGATCAAAAAACCACTACTAGGAAATAAACGTATAATTTTTTTTAAAATTTTTTGCGGTACTATGCGAGCCAGCCGCACGGTTGAGGTGTCTGGAGACGCGTCTCGGTGCGGGCCAGCTAGCTAGAGTGTTTCCGGGATTGAGACAGGAAGAAAAATGTGCACCGTGATCAAAAAACCACTACTAGCAAATAAACATATACATTAAAAAAAAAAAATTGCGGTTCTATGCGAGCCAGCCGCACGGTTGAGGTGTCTGGAGACGCGTCTTTGTGCGGGCCAGCTAGCTAGAGTGTTTTCGGGATTAAGACAGGAAGAAAAATGTGCACCGTGATCAAAAAACCACTACTAGCAAATAAACGTATACATTTTTTAAAATTTTTTGCGGTTCTTTGCGAGCCAGCCGCACAGTTGAGGTGTCTGGAGACGCGTCTTTGTGCGGGCCAGCTAGCTAGAGTGTTTTCGGGATTAAGACAGGAAGAAAAATGTGCACCGTGATCAAAAAACCACTACTAGCAAATAAACGTATAATTTTTTTTTTAAATTTTTTGCGGTTCTATGCGAGCCAGCCGCACGGTTGAGGTGTCTGGAGACGCGCCTCGGCGCGGGCCAGCTACCTAGAGTGTTTCCGGGATTAAGACAGGAAGGAAAATGTGCACCGTGATCAAAAAACCACTACTAGCAAATAAACGTATAATTTTTTAAAATTTTTTTGCGGTTCTATGCGAGCCAGCCGCACGATTGAGAGGTCTGGAGACGCGTTTCGGCGCGGGCCAGCTAGCTAGAGTGTTTTTGGGATTGAGACAGGAAAAAAAATTTGCACCGTGATCAAAAAACCACTACTAGCAAATAAACGTATAATTTTTTTTTAACTTTATTGCTGTTTTATGCGAGCCAGCCGCACGGTTGAGGTGTCTGGTGACGCGTCTCGGCGCGGGCCAGCTAGCTAGACTGTTTTCGAGATTAAGACAGGAAGAAAAATGTGTACCGTGATCAAAAAACCACTACTAGCAAATAAACGTATACATTTTTTAAAATTTTTTGCGGTTCTTTGCGAGCCAGCCGCACAGTTGAGGTGTCTGGAGACGCGTCTTTGTGCGAGCCAGCTAGCTAGAGTGTTTTCGGGATTAAGACAGAAAGAAAAATGTGTACCGTGATCAAAAAACCACTACTAGGAAATAAACGTATAATTTTTTTTTTAAATTTTTTGCGGTTCTATGCGAGCCAGCCGCACGGTTGAGCAGTCTGGAAACGCGTCTCGGCGCGGGCCAGCTAGCAAGAGTGTTTTTGGGATTTAGACAGGAAGAAAACTGTGCACCGTGATCATAAAACCACTACTAGCAAATAAACGTATGCATTTTTTTAATTTTTTTGCGGTTCTATGCGAGCCAGCCGCACGGTTGAGGTGTCTGGAGACGCGCCTCGGCGCGGCCCAGCTACGTAGAGTGTTTCCGGGATTAAGACAGGAAGAAAAATATGCACCGTGATCAAAAAACCACTACTAGCAAATAAACGTATAATTTTTTAAAAATTTTTTGCGGTTCTATGCGAGCCAGCCGCACGATTGAGAGGTCTGGAGACGCGTTTCGGCGCGGGCCAGCTAGCTAGAGTGTTTTTGGGATTGAGACAGGAAAAAAAATTTGCACCGTGATCAAAAAACCACTACTAGCAAATAAACGTATAATTTTTTTTTAACTTTATTGCTGTTTTATGCGAGCCAGCCGCACGGTTGAGGTGTCTGGTGACGCGTCTCGGCGCGGGCCAGCTAGCTAGAGTGTTTTCGAGATTAAGACAGGAAGAAAAATGTGCACCGTGATCAAAAAACCACTACTAGCAAATAAACGTATACATTTTTTAAAATTTTTTGCGGTTCTCTGCGAGCCAGCCGCACGGTTGAGGTGTCTGGAGACGCGTCTTTGTGCTGGCCAGCTAGCTAGAGTGTTCTCGGGATTAAGACAGGAAGAAAAATGTGCACCGTGATCAAAAAACCACTACTAGCAAATAAACGTATAATTTTTTTTATTTTTTTTGCGGTACTATGCGAGCCAGCCGCACGGTTGAGGAGTCTGGAGACGCGTCTCGGTGCGAGCCAGCTAGCTAGAGTGTTTCCGGGATTGAGACAGGAAGAAAAATGTGCACCGTGATCAAAAAACCACTACTAGCAAATAAAAATATACATTTAAAAAAAAAAATTGCGGTTCTATGCGAGCCAGCCGCACGGTTGAGGTGTCTGGAGACGCGTCTTTGTGCGGGCCAGCTAGCTAGAGTGTTTTCGGGATTAAGACAGGAAGAAAAATGTGCACCGTGATCAAAAAACCACTACTAGCAAATAAACGCATGCATTTTTTAAAATTTTTTGCGGTTCTTTGCGAGCCAGCCGCACAGTTGAGGTGTCTGGAGACGCGTCTTTGTGCGGGCCAGCTAGCTAGAGTGTTTTCGGGATTAAGACAGAAAGAAAAATGTGCACCGTGATCAAAAAACCACTACTAGGAAATAAACGTATATATTTTTTTAAATTTTTTGCGGTTCTATGCGAGCCAGCCGCACGGTTGAGCTGTCTGGAAACGCGTCTCGGCGCGGGCCAGCTAGCTAGAGTGTTTACGGGATTCAGACAGGAAGAAAAATGTGCACCGTGATCAAAACACCACTACTAGCAAATAAACGTATATAATTTTTTTGCGGTTCTTTGCGAGTTAGCCGCACGGTTGAAATGTCTGGAGACGCGTCTCGGCGCGGGCCAGCTAGCTAGAGTGTTTTCGGGATTTAGACAGGAAGAAAAATGTGCACCGTGATCAAAAAACCACTACTAGCAAATAAACGTATACATTTTTTTAATTTATTGCGGTTCTATGCGAGTCAGCCGCACGGTTGAGATGTCTGGAGACGCGTCTCGGCAAGAGCCAGCTAGTAAGAATATTTTCGGGATTAAGACAGTGAGAAAAATGTGCATCGTGATCAAAAAACCACTACTAGCAAATAAACGTATACATTTTTTTTTAATTTTTTGCTGTTCTATGCGAGTCAGCCGCACGGTTGAGGTGCACGGAGACGCATCACAGCGCGAACCAGCTAGATAGAGTGTTTTCGGGATTAAGACAGGAAGAAAAATGTGCACCGTGATCAAAAAACCACTATTAGCAAATAAACGTATATATTTTTTTTAATTTTTTTGCGGTTCTTTGCGAACCAGCCACACGGTTGAGGTGTCTGGAGACGCGTCTCGGCGCGGGCCAGCTAGCAAGATTGTTTTTGGGATTTAGACAGGAAGAAAAATGTGCACCGTGATCATAAAACCACTACTAGCAAATAAACGCATGCATTTTTTTAAATTTTTTGCGGTTCTATGCAAGCCAGCCGCGCGGTTGATGTGTCTGGAGACGCGTCTCGGCGCGGGCCAGCTAGCTAGAGTGTTTGCGGGATTGAGACAGGAAAAAAAATGTGCACCGTGATCAAAAAACCACTACTAGCAAATAAACGTATACATTTTTTAAAAATTTTTGCGGTTCTATGCGAGCCAGCCGCACGGTTGAGGTGTCTGGAGACGCGTCTTTGTGCTGGCGTGCTAGCTAGAGTGTTTTCGGGATTAAGACAGGAAGAAAAATGTGCACCGTGATCAAAAAACCACTAATAGCAAATAAACGTAGACATTTTTTAAAAAAATTTGCGGTTCTTTGCGAGCCAGCCGCACAGTTGAGATGTCTGGAGACGCGTTTCGGTGCGAGCCAGCTAGCTAGAGTGTTTTTGGGATTTAGACAGGAAGAAAAATGTGCAACGTGATCAAAAAACCACTAGGTACTAGCAAATAAACGTATACATTTTTTTTTAATTTTTTGCGGTTCTATGCGAGGCAGCCGCACGGTTGAGGTGTATGGAGACGCATCTCAGCGCGAACCAGCTAGATAGAGTGTTTTCGGGATTTAGACAGGAAGAAAAATGTGCACCGTGATCAAAAAACCACTATTAGCAAATAAACGTATATATTTTTTTTATTTTTTGCGGTTCTGTGCGAGCCAGCCACACGGTTGAGGTGTCTGGAGACGCGTCTCGGCGCGGACCAGCTAGCAAAAGAGTTTTTGGGATTTAGACAGGAAGAAAAAAGTGCACCGTGATCATAAAACCACTACTAGCAAATAAACGTATGCATTTTTTTAAATTTTTTGCGGTTCTATGCGAGCTAGCCGCACGGTTGAGGTGTCTGGAGACGGGTCTCGGCGCGGGCCAGCTAGCTAAAGTGTTTTCGAGATTAAGACAGGAAGAAAAATGTGCACCGTGATCAAAAAACCACTACTAGCAAATAAACGTATACGTTTTTTAAAATTTTTTGCCGTTCTATGCGAGCCAGCCGCACGGTTGAGGTGTCTGGAGACGCGTGTTTGTGCGGGCCAGCTAGCTAGAGTGTATTCGGGTTTAAGACAGGAAGAAAAATGTGCACCGTGATCAAAAAACCACTACTAGCAAATAAACGTATACATTTTTTAAAATTTTTTGCGGTTCTATGCGAGCCAGCCGCACGGTTGAGGTGTCTGGAGACGCGTCGTTGTGCTGGCCAGCTAGCTAGAGTGTTCTCGGGATTAAGACAGGAAGAAAAATGTGCACCGTGATCAAAAAACCACTACTAGCAAATAAACGTATAATTTTTTTTAATTTTTTTGCGGTACTATGCGAGCCAGCCGCACGGTTGAGGAGTCTGGAGACGCGTCTCGGTGCGGGCCAGCTAGCTAGAGTGTTTCCGGGATTGAGACAGGAAGAAAAATGTGCACCGTGATCAAAAAACCACTACTAGCAAATAAACATATACATTTAAAAAAAAAAATTGCGGTTCTATGCGAGCCAGCCGCACGGTTGAGGTGTCTGGAGACGCGTCTTTGTGCGGGCCAGCTAGCTAGAGTGTTTTCGGGATTAAGACAGGAAGAAAAATGTGCACCGTGATCAAAAAACCACTACTAGCAAATAAACGCATGCATTTTTTAAAATTTTTTGCGGTTCTTTGCGAGCCAGCCGCACAGTTGAGGTGTCTGGAGACGCGTCTTTGTGCGGGCCAGCTAGCTAGAGTGTTTTCGGGATTAAGACAGAAAGAAAAATGTGCACCGTGATCAAAAAACCACTACTAGGAAATAAACGTATATTTTTTTTAAAATTTTTTGCGGTTCTATGCGAGCCAGCCGCACGGTTGAGCTGTCTGGAAACGCGTCTCGGCGCGGGCCAGCTAGCTAGAGTGTTTACGGGATTCAGACAGGAAGAAAAATGTGCACCGTGATCAAAACACCACTACTAGCAAATAAACGTATATAATTTTTTTGCGGTTCTTTGCGAGTTAGCCGCACGGTTGAAATGTCTGGAGACGCGTCTCGGCGCGGGCCAGCTAGCTAGAGTGTTTTCGGGATTTAGACAGGAAGAAAAATGTGCACCGTGATCAAAAAACCACTACTAGCAAATAAACGTATACATTTTTTTAATTTATTGCGGTTCTATGCGAGTCAGCCGCACGGTTGAGATGTCTGGAGACGCGTCTCGGCAAGAGCCAGCTAGTAAGAATATTTTCGGGATTAAGACAGTGAGAAAAATGTGCATCGTGATCAAAAAACCACTACTAGCAAATAAACGTATACATTTTTTTTTAATTTTTTGCGGTTCTATGCGAGTCAGCCGCACGGTTGAGGTGTACGGAGACGCATCACAGCGCGAACCAGCTAGATAGAGTGTTTTCGGGATTAAGACAGGAAGAAAAATGTGCACCGTGATCAAAAAACCACTATTAGCAAATAAACGTATATATTTTTTTTAATTTTTTTGCGGTTCTTTGCGAACCAGCCACACGGTTGAGGTGTCTGGAGACGCGTCTCGGCGCGGGCCAGCTAGCAAGATTGTTTTTGGGATTTAGACAGGAAGAAAAATGTGCACCGTGATCATAAAACCACTACTAGCAAATAAACGCATGCATTTTTTTAAATTTTTTGCGGTTCTATGCGAGCCAGCCGCGCGGTTGATGTGTCTGGAGACGCGTCTCGGCGCGGGCCAGCTAGCTAGAGTGTTTGCGGGATTGAGACAGGAAAAAAAATGTGCACCGTGATCAAAAAACCACTACTAGCAAATAAACGTATACATTTTTTAAAAATTTTTGCGGTTCTATGCGAGCCAGCCGCACGGTTGAGGTGTCTGGAGACGCGTCTTTGTGCTGGCGTGCTAGCTAGAGTGTTTTCGGGATTTAGACAGGAAGAAAAATGTGCACCGTGATCAAAAAACCACTATTAGCAAATAAACGTATATATTTTTTTTATTTTTTGCGGTTCTGTGCGAGCCAGCCACACGGTTGAGGTGTCTGGAGACGCATCTCAGCGCGAACCAGCTAGATAGAGTGTTTTCGGGATTTAGACAGGAAGAAAAATGTGCACCGTGATCAAAAAACCACTATTAGCAAATAAACGTATATATTTTTTTTTTTTTTGCGGTTCTGTGCGAGCCAGCCACACGGTTGAGGTGTATGGAGACGCATCTCAGCGCGAACCAGCTAGATAGAGTGTTTTCGGGATTTAGACAGGAAGAAAAATGTGCACCGTGATCAAAAAACCACTATTAGCAAATAAACGTATACATTTTTTTTTAATTTTTTGCGGTTCTATGCGAGGCAGCCGCACGGTTGAGGTGTATGGAGACGCATCTCAGCGCGAACCAGCTAGATAGAGTGTTTTCGGGATTTAGACAGGAAGAAAAATGTGCACCGTGATCAAAAAACCACTATTAGCAAATAAACGTATATATTTTTTTTATTTTTTGCGGTTCTATGCGAGGCAGCCGCACGGTTGAGGTGTATGGAGACGCATCTCAGCGCGAACCAGCTAGATAGAGTGTTTTCGGGATTTAGACAGGAAGAAAAATGTGCACCGTGATCAAAAAACCACTATTAGCAAATAAACGTATATATTTTTTTTATTTTTTGCGGTTCTGTGCGAGCCAGCCGCACGGTTGAGGTGTATGGAGACGCATCTCAGCGCGAACCAGCTAGATAGAGTGTTTTCGGGATTTAGACAGGAAGAAAAATGTGCACCGTGATCAAAAAACCACTACTAGCAAATAAACGTATACGTTTTTTAAAATTTTTTGCCGTTCTATGCGAGCCAGCCGCACGGTTGAGGTGTCTGGAGACGCGTCTTTGTGCGGGCCAGCTAGCTAGAGTGTTTTCGGGTTTAAGACAGGAAGAAAAATGTGCACCGTGATCAAAAAACCACTACTAGCAAATAAACGTATACATTTTTTAAAAAATTTTGCGGTTCTTTGCGAACCAGCCGCACAGTTGAGGTGTCTGGAGACGCGTCTTTGTGCGGGCCAGCTAGCTAGAGTGTTTTCGGGATTAATACAGGAAGAAAAATGTGCACCGTGATCAAAAAACCACTACTAGCAAATAAACGTATAATTTTTTTTTTTAAAATTTTTGCGGTTCTTTGCGAGCCAGCCGCACGTTTGAGCAGTCTGGAAACGCGTCTCGGTGCGGGCCAGCTAGCTAGAGTGTTTTCGGGATTGAGACAGGAAAAAAAACGTGCACCGTGATCAAAAAACCACTACTAGCAAATAAACGTATGCATTTTTTTAATTTTTTTGCGGTTCTTTGCGAGCCACCCGCACGGTTGAGGTGTCTGGAGACGCGCCTCGGCGCGGGCCAGCTACTTAGAGTGTTTCCGGGATTAAAACAGGAAGAAAAATGTGCACCGTGATCAAAAAACCACTACTAGCAAATAAACGTATAATTTTTTTAAATTTTTTTGCGGTTCTATGCGAGCCAGCCGCACGATTGAGAGGTCTGGAGACGCGTTTCGGCGCGGGCAAGCTAGCTAGAGTGTTTTTGGGATTGAGACAGGAAAAAAAATTTGCACCGTGATCAAAAAACCACTACTAGCAAATAAACGTATAATTTTTTTTTAACTTTATTGCTGTTTTATGCGAGCCAGCCGCACGGTTGAGGTGTCTGGTGACGCGTCTCGGCGCGGGCCAGCTAGCTAGAGTGTTTTCGAGATTAAGACAGGAAGAAAAATGTGCACCGTGATCAAACAACCACTACTAGCAAATAAACGTATACATTTTTTAAAATTTTTTGCGGTTCTATGCGAGCCAGCCGCACGGTTGAGGTGTCTGGAGACGCGTCTTTGTGCTGGCGTGCTAGCTAGAGTGTTTTCGGGATTAAGACAGGAAGAAAAATGTGCACCGTGATCAAAAAACCACTAATAGCAAATAAACGTAGACATTTTTTTAAAATTTTTGCGGTTCTTTGCGAGCCAGCCGCACGGTTGAGGTGTCTGGAGACGCGTCTTTGTGCTGGCGTACTAGCTAGAGTGTTTTCGGAATTAAGACAGGAAGAAAAATGTGCACCGTGATCAAAAAACCACTAATAGCAAATAAACGTAGACATTTTTTAAAAATTTTTTGCGGTTCTATGCGAGTCAGCCGCACGGTTGAGGTGTACGGAGACGCATCACAGCGCGAACCAGCTAGATAGAGTGTTTTCGGGATTAAGACAGGAAGAAAAATGTGCACCGTGATCAAAAAACCACTATTAGCAAATAAACGTATATATTTTTTTTAATTTTTTTGCGGTTCTTTGCGAACCAGCCACACGGTTGAGGTGTCTGGAGACGCGTTTCGATGCGAGCCAGCTAGCTAGAGTGTTTTCGGGATTTAGACAGGAAGAAAAATGTGTACCGTGATCAAAAAACCACTACTAGGAAATAAACGTATAATTTTTTTTTTAAATTTTTTGCGGTTCTATGCGAGCCAGCCGCACGATTGAGAGGTCTGGAGACGCGTTTCGGCGCGGGCCAGCTAGTTAGAGTGTTTTTGGGATTGAGACAGGAAAAAAAAATTGCACCGTGATCAAAAAACCACTACTAGCAAATAAACGTATATTTTTTTTTTAACTTTATTGCTGTTTTATGCGAGCCAGCCGCACGGTTGAGGTGTCTGGTGACGCGTCTCGGCGCGAGCCAGCTAGCTAGAGTGTTTTCGAGATTAAGACAGGAAGAAAAATGTGCACCGTGATCAAAAAACCACTACTAGCAAATAAACGTATACATTTTTTAAAAATTTTTGCGGTTCTATGCGAGCCAGCCGCACGGTTGAGGTGTCTGGAGACGCGTCTTTGTGCTGGCGTGCTAGCTAGAGTGTTTTCGGGATTAAGACAGGAAGAAAAATGTGCACCGTGATCAAAAAACCACTAATAGCAAATAAACGTAGACATTTTTTAAAAATTTTTGCGGTTCTTTGCGAGCCAGCCGCACAGTTGAGATGTCTGGAGACGCGTTTCGGTGCGAGCCAGCTAGCTAGAGTGTTTTCGGGATTTAGACAGGAAGAAAAATGTGCAACGTGATCAAAAAACCACTAGGTACTAGCAAATAAACGTATACATTTTTTTTTTAATTTTTTGCGGTTCTATGCGAGGCAGCCGCACGGTTGAGGTGTATGGAGACGCGTTTCGGTGCGAGCCAGCTAGCTAGAGTATTTTCGGGATTTGGACAGGAAGAAAAATGTGCACCGTGATCAAAAAACCACTAGGTACTAGCAAATAAACGTATACATTTTAAAAAAAATATTGCGGTTCTATGCGAGCCAGCCGCACGGTTGAGCAGTCTGGAAACGCGTTTCGGCGCGGGCCAGCTAGCAAGAGTGTTTTTGGGATTTAGACAGGAAGAAAAATGTGCACCGTGATCATAAAACCACTACTAGCAAATAAACGTATGCATTTTTTTAATTTTTTTGCGGTTCTATGCGAGCCAGCCGCACGGTTGAGGTGTCTGGAGACGCGCCTCGGCGCGGGCCAGCTACCTAGAGTATTTCCGGGATTAAGACAGGAAGAAAAATGTGCACCGTGATCAAAAAACCACTACTAGCAAATAAACGTATAATTTTTTTAAATTTTTTTGCGGTTCTATGCGAGCCAGCCGCACGATTGAGAGGTCTGGAGACGCGTTTCGGCGCGGGCCAGCTAGCTAGAGTGTTTTTGGGATTGAGACAGGAAAAAAAATTTGCACCGTGATCAAAAAACCACTACTAGCAAATAAACGTATAATTTTTTTTTAAATTTATTGCTGTTTTATGCGAGCCAGCCGCACGGTTGAGGTGTCTGGTGACGCGTCTCGGCGCGGGCCAGCTAGCTAGAGTGTTTTCGAGATTAAGACAGGAAGAAAAATGTGCACCGTGATCAAAAAACCACTACTAGCAAATAAACGTATACATTTTTTAAAATTTTTTGCGGTTCTATGCGAGCCAGCCGCACGGTTGAGGTGTCTGGAGACGCGTCTTTGTGCTGGCCAGCTAGCTAGAGTGTTCTCGGGATTAAGACAGGAAGAAAAATGTGCACCGTGATCAAAAAACCACTACTAGCAAATAAACGTATAATTTTTTTTAAATTTTTTTGCGGTTCTTTGCGAGGCAGCCGCACGGTTGAGGTGTCTAGAGACGCTTCTCGGCGCGGGCCAGCTAGCTAGAGTGTTTCCGGGATTAAGACAGGAAGAAAAATGTGCACCGTGATCAAAAAACCACTACTAGGAAATAAACGTATAATTTTTTTTTAAATTTTTTGCGGTACTATGCGAGCCAGCCGCACGGTTGAGGTGTCTGGAGACGCGTCTCGGTGCGGGCCAGCTAGCTAGAGTGTTTCCGGGATTGAGACAGGAAGAAAAATGTGCACCGTGATCAAAAAACCACTACTAGCAAATAAACATATACATTTAAAAAAAAAAATTGCGGTTCTATGCGAGCCAGCCGCACGGTTGAGGTGTCTGGAGACGCGTCTTTGTGCGGGCCAGCTAGCTAGAGTGTTTTCGGGATTAAGACAGGAAGAAAAATGTGCACCGTGATCAAAAAACCACTACTAGCAAATAAACGTATGCATTTTTTTAATTTTTTTGTGGTTCTATGCGAGCCAGCCGCACGGTTGAGGTGTCTGGAGACGCGCCTCGGCGCGGGCCAGCTACCTAGAGTGTTTCCGGGATTAAAACAGGAAGAAAAATGTGCACCGTGATCAAAAAACCACTACTAGCAAATAAACGTATAATTTTTTTAAATTTTTTTGCGGTTCTATGCGAGCCAGCCGCACGATTGAGAGGTCTGGAGACGCGTTTCGGCGCGGGCCAGCTAGCTAGAGTGTTTTTGGGATTGAGACAGGAAAAAAAATTTGCACCGTGATCAAAAAACCACTACTAGCAAATAAACGTATAATTTTTTTTTAACTTTATTGCTGTTTTATGCGAGCCAGCCGCACGGTTGAGGTGTCTGGTGACGCGTCTCGGCGCGGGCCAGCTAGCTAGAGTGTTTTCGAGATTAAGACAGGAAGAAAAATGTGCACCGTGATCAAAAAACCACTACTAGCAAATAAACGTATACATTTTTTTAAATTTTTTGCGGTTCTTTACGAGCCAGCCGCACAGTTGAGGTGTCTGGAGACGCGTCTTTGTGCGAGCCAGCTAGCTAGAGTGTTTTTGGGATTTAGACAGGAAGAAAAATGTGCACCGTGATCATAAAACCACTACTAGCAAATAAACGTATGCATTTTTTTAATTTTTTTGCGGTTCTATGCGAGCCAGCCGCACCGTTGAGGTGTCTGGAGACGCGCCTCGGCGCGGGCCAGCTACGTAGAGTATTTCCGGGATTAAGACAGGAAGAAAAATGTGCACCGTGATCAAAAAACCACTACTAGCAAATAAACGTATAATTTTTTTAAATTTTTTTGCAGTTCTATGCGAGCCAGCCGCACGATTGAGAGGTCTGGAGACGCGTTTCGGCGCGGGCAAGCTAGCTAGAGTGTTTTTGGGATTGAGACAGGAAAAAAAATTTGCACCGTGATCAAAAAACCACTACTAGCAAATAAACGTATAATTTTTTTTTAACTTTATTGCTGTTTTATGCGAGCCAGCCGCACGGTTGAGGTGTCTGGTGACGCGTCTCGGCGCGGGCCAGCTAGCTAGAGTGTTTTCGAGATTAAGACAGGAAGAAAAATGTGCACCGTGATCAAAAAACCACTACTAGCAAATAAACGTATACATTTTTTAAAATTTTTTGCGGTTCTATGCGAGCCAGCCGCACGGTTGAGGTGTCTTGAGACGCGTCTTTGTGCTGGCCAGCTAGCTAGAGTGTTCTCGGGATTAAGACAGGAAGAAAAATGTGCACTGTGATCAAAAAACCACTACTAGCAAATAAACGTATAATTTTTTTTAATTTTTTTGCGGTTCTATGCGAGGCAGCCGCACGGTTGAGGTGTCTGGAGACGCTTCTCGGCGCGGGCCAGCTAGCTAGAGTGTTTCCGGGATTAAGACAGGAAGAAAAATGTGCACCGTGATCAAAAAACCACTACTAGGAAATAAACGTATAATTTTTTTTTAAATTTTTTGCGGTACTATGCGAGCCAGCCGCACGGTTGAGGTGTCTGGAGACGCGTCTCGGTGCGGGCCAGCTAGGTAGAGTGTTTCCGGGATTGAGACAGGAAGAAAAATGTGCACCGTGATCAAAAAACCACTACAAGCAAATAAACATATACATTTAAAAAAAAAATTGCGGTTCTATGCAAGCCAGCCGCACGGTTGAGGTGTCTGGTGACGCGTCTTTGTGCGGGCCAGCTAGCTAGAGTGTTTTCGGGATTTAGACAGGAAGAAAAATGTGCACCGTGATCAAAAAACCACTACTAGCAAATAAACGTATACATTTTTTTAAATTTTTTGCGGTTCTTTACGAGCCAGCCGCACAGTTGAGGTGTCTGGAGACGCGTCTTTGTGCGAGCCAGCTAGCTAGAGTGTTTTTGGGATTTAGACAGGAAGAAAAATGTGCACCGTGATCATAAAACCACTACTAGCAAATAAACGTATGCATTTTTTTAATTTTTTTGCGGTTCTATGCGAGCCAGCCGCACCGTTGAGGTGTCTGGAGACGCGCCTCGGCGCGGGCCAGCTACGTAGAGTATTTCCGGGATTAAGACAGGAAGAAAAATGTGCACCGTGATCAAAAAACCACTACTAGCAAATAAACGTATAATTTTTTTAAATTTTTTTGCAGTTCTATGCGAGCCAGCCGCACGATTGAGAGGTCTGGAGACGCGTTTCGGCGCGGGCAAGCTAGCTAGAGTGTTTTTGGGATTGAGACAGGAAAAAAAATTTGCACCGTGATCAAAAAACCACTACTAGCAAATAAACGTATAATTTTTTTTTAACTTTATTGCTGTTTTATGCGAGCCAGCCGCACGGTTGAGGTGTCTGGTGACGCGTCTCGGCGCGGGCCAGCTAGCTAGAGTGTTTTCGAGATTAAGACAGGAAGAAAAATGTGCACCGTGATCAAAAAACCACTACTAGCAAATAAACGTATACATTTTTTAAAATTTTTTGCGGTTCTATGCGAGCCAGCCGCACGGGTGAGGTGTCTTGAGACGCGTCTTTGTGCTGGCCAGCTAGCTAGAGTGTTCTCGGGATTAAGACAGGAAGAAAAATGTGCACTGTGATCAAAAAACCACTACTAGCAAATAAACGTATAATTTTTTTTAATTTTTTTGCGGTTCTATGCGAGGCAGCCGCACGGTTGAGGTGTCTGGAGACGCTTCTCGGCGCGGGCCAGCTAGCTAGAGTGTTTCCGGGATTAAGACAGGAAGAAAAATGTGCACCGTGATCAAAAAACCACTACTAGGAAATAAACGTATAATTTTTTTTTAAATTTTTTGCGGTACTATGCGAGCCAGCCGCACGGTTGAGGTGTCTGGAGACGCGTCTCGGTGCGGGCCAGCTAGGTAGAGTGTTTCCGGGATTGAGACAGGAAGAAAAATGTGCACCGTGATCAAAAAACCACTACAAGCAAATAAACATATACATTTAAAAAAAAAATTGCGGTTCTATGCAAGCCAGCCGCACGGTTGAGGTGTCTGGAGACGCGTCTTTGTGCGGGCCAGCTAGCTAGAGTGTTTTCGGGATTTAGACAGGAAGAAAAATGTGCACCGTGATCAAAAAACCACTACTAGCAAATAAACGTATACATTTTTTTAATTTATTGCGGTTCTATGCGAGTCAGCCGCACGGTTGAGATGTCTGGAGACGCGTCTCGGCAAGAGCCAGCTAGTAAGAATATTTTCGGGATTAAGACAGTAAGAAAAATGTGCATCGTGATCAAAAAACCACTACTAGCAAATAAACGTATACATTTTTTTTTAATTTTTTGCGGTTCTATGCGAGTCAGCCGCACGGTTGGGGTGTACGGAGACGCATCACAGCGCGAACCAGCTAGATAGAGTGTTTTCGGTATTAAGACAGGAAGAAAAATGTGCACCGTGATCAAAAAACCACTATTAGCAAATAAACGTATATATTTTTTTTTATTTTTTTGCGGTTCTTTGCGAACCAGCCACACGGTTGAGGTGTCTGGAGACGCGTCTCGGCGCGGGCCAGCTAGCAAGATTGTTTTTGGGATTTAGACAGGAAGAAAAATGTGCACCGTGATCATAAAACCACTACTAGCAAATAAACGCATGCATTTTTTTAAATTTTTTGCGGTTCTATGCGAGCCAGCCGCGCGGTTGATGTGTCTGGAGACGCGTCTCGGCGCGGGCCAGCTAGCTAGAGTGTTTTCGGGATTGAGACAGGAAAAAAAATGTGCACCGTGATCAAAAAACCACTACTAGCAAATAAACGTATACATTTTTAAAAAATTTTTGCGGTTCTATGCGAGCCAGCCGCACGGTTGAGGTGTCTGGAGACGCGTCTTTGTGCTGGCGTGCTAGCTAGAGTGTTTTCGGGATTAAGACAGGAAGAAAAATGTGCACCGTGATCAAAAAACCACTAATAGCAAATAAACGTAGACATTTTTTAAAAAAATTTGCGGTTCTTTGCGAGCCAGCCGCACAGTTGAGATGTCTGGAGACGCGTTTCGGTGCGAGCCAGCTAGCTAGAGTGTTTTCGGGATTTAGACAGGAAGAAAAATGTGCAACGTGATCAAAAAACCACTAGGTACTAGCAAATAAACGTATACATTTTTTTTTAATTTTTTGCGGTTCTATGCGAGGCAGCCGCACGGTTGAGGTGTATGGAGACGCATCTCAGCGCGAACCAGCTAGATAGAGTGTTTTCGGGATTTAGACAGGAAGAAAAATGTGCACCGTGATCAAAAAACCACTATTAGCAAATAAACGTATATATTTTTTTTATTTTTTGCGGTTCTGTGCGAGCCAGCCACACGGTTGAGGTGTCTGGAGACGCGTCTCGGAGCGGACCAGCTAGCAAAAGAGTTTTTGGGATTTAGACAGGAAGAAAAAAGTGCACCGTGATCATAAAACCACTACTAGCAAATAAACGTATGCATTTTTTTAAATTTTTTGCGGTTCTATGCGAGCCAGCCGCACGGTTGAGGTGTCTGGAGACGGGTCTTGGCGCGGGCCAGCTAGCTAAAGTGTTTTCGAGATTAAGACAGGAAGAAAAATGTGCACCGTGATCAAAAAACCACTACTAGCAAATAAACGTTTACGTTTTTTAAAATTTTTTGCGGTTCTATGCGAGCCAGCCGCACGGTTGAGGTGTCTGGAGACGCGTCTTTGTGCTGGCGTGCTAGCTAGAGTGTTTTCGGGATTAAGACAGAAAGAAAAATGTGCACCGTGATCAAAAAACCACTACTAGCAAATAAACGCATACATTTTTTTAAATTTTTTGCGGTTC